>CM042477.1:18700000-19332500 GCA_023621385.1 Quercus gilva
CTTGTTGGCACAACACACATTGTGATATGTTTGAGGACTTAACGCCAAGACTTTGTTATGCTATGATGCTATATGTTCTCACATGTCAAGTTGATATTGAATTATGCTTTAAGGCCTTATTCTAAGTCCACTTCATTGCTACTAACTTGTTACTAAGTATTTTTGTTACCATATGTTGTGCTTTGTTTTGTGGCCTTTGCTGCTATGCTTTTGCAGATGACTCCAAAGAAGAAGACCATTGCACATCGTGCTGACAAAAGGAAGAAAATGGACAATACTCGGTTACCCTCTATCCAACACTTTGAAAGATACAATTAGTTCTTCGAGAAGGCTCCAATCATCCAAGAGCGATTTGTGGACTTGGCTGATTTGAAGGATTATTTTGTCCTTGGTTGTTTTCAAGATAGAGGTTGGGACAAGCTCTTTGGTGATCTCCTTGGGGTGTGTGAACCCTTGATTCGTGAGTTCTATGCTGATGCCATTTTATGAGAGGATGAAATCGATTGTTGGATTAGAGGCCATGAGTTCACCATTTACTTGGAGGAGATTGATGATGTTCTTGGCTTTGAGGATCTAGAGCATGATTTCATGCACTTCAAGGATAGAATGCTCTCCATTGAAATGGTTCAATCCCATATTGATGGTGTTTGAGAAGGAAGATGTCTCAACATAACAGCTTTTCCACCGGATCTTCGATGTCTTACATACATTATGATGTTCAACCTGTACCTGATGAAGAAGATGACCACCATCAATAATGCTAGAGCCATTTTTCTCATGGAGCTTCGGAAGAACACTTACATTGATATTAGTGCTCATGCCTTCTCAATCATTGCTGATGAAACCAAGACAACTTCCAGGGCAAAGCTAATTCTCCCTAATCTTTTCATGAGGATCTTTCGTGCAAAAGGTGTGGAAATTCCACAAAATATCAATCTCATGCCTACTCCTCTAGCTATAACTGCTCTAACAATTGCATGGATCAAGGTTCTTCTCCCCGGTGATGAAGAGGAGGGTGATTAAGCACAAGGAGAACCTATGGACACCGAGACAAAAGCAGAAGGACAACCTTCAAGCTCACAAAGCCGTGGTAAAAGGAGCCGAGCTTCAACATCTTCTAAAGTACCTTCATATGCATTTCAAATCATCCTTGAGAGGATTGACGTCCTGTGAGACGTCCAAAATGAGCAATCTGACAGGATGACTGCTATCCAAGAACAGATTAATTTGCTTTCAATAAAGTTTGATAGTGTCACTGCATAGCCCTAGCCCTTTGGTCATTCTGGTCAAAAAATGGGGGATATGGAGTAGGAGTAACTCTTAAGGGGGAGCATCATTTTGAGGGGGAGAAACCTTAAGCATTCTTAGTTTATGTTGTTTATGGTTTTTGTTGTTTATATTTGGATTTAGTTACAGCACTTTGTTAAATACTTTGGTTTGAACTTTACTATTCTAGTACTTGGTTTTCTAATCTTTGACTATGGTGTGTTGTGAACACTTGAATGCTTAGCTATTTAAAAGTACTTTATTTTTGTACCCATGCTTTGTAGCTTAGTACTTTTAGTTAATCTTATGCATTTTCTTTAGTACATCACTCTTGTGCCCTTGTTGGATTTTATATCCTTGATGCAAATACTTTGTGTTTTTGTATTAGTTGAGTGTTGGACATGCAAATGATACTTTGCATTGAGCTTATTAGCTTGCATGTCTGGATGTTCATTCCTTGTGTGAATGATCATTGTGATCACTATTTATAGTGATTGTTCTTGTTTGGTCAATCCATGTTTTATTGCTATACTTTTTACTACTTGATTTGCATCTTAAGATTTCCGCCTACAATGATCGTCTTGTGTTCTTGTTTTTAGGAAAAACTTGTTCGTATGGTTCAAGAGCTTCACAGTTTCTAGAGTTAGGTGTGAGTGAGTTTTGGCAACTGTTCCCAACTCACATGTTAAGTCTAGGGTCTATTTTAGGGTTTTGTCATGGAATAGCCAAAGGGGGAGATTATAAGGTTGAATTTATTCAATCATGTGTTGGCTTTATTCCGTGCCAAATTTACTTGTAATTTAGCAATTAGATACCCTGTATTTATGTGGGAATTATGTAAGGGTTGTATGTGAGAGAGTGTGAAGAAAAATCAAGATGTGTGCACTCAAAAGAGCTTCGTGACTGGATCTCGCGACTGGCAAGTCGATAAAGGTGGCACACGTGTGAAGCATGCAGCGGAGCTAAAGGGCCACGATAGCTAGAGCACTACAGGACAAAACTTTTAGTCTAGCCAAGCAGTTAGCTCGCGACTCATTCTAGTCATGAGATTGAGTCGCAGAATGCCCTGTTTGGTTGAAACATGACATTTCGCATTCCTCATACACACTACTATAAATACCATTATACCCATGAAATGTATAGAGCTTCCAGAGAGAATTTTGAGAGAGAAATCCTTAAGAAAAACAAGATTGACTCATCCACAATCTTTATCATTTGATTCTCCAAATTCCTCTACTTTCACCCTCTCCATTGACATATTCTTGAGAGATACATTTGCCAAAATCCTTATCTCACCATACTTATATCAGTGAGGAGGTGTTTTGGTGTTTGGGAAGTAGTTTAGAGAGGACCAATTCTTTTGGTTGATGCGATGAGCTTATTGTGGGATCCGGTAAGCTAAAGAAGACAAGGTTCGAGGTAACCCTTTTAGAGCAAGAAGCTTGGAGGGCTTAGGTGCACTGGGTAGATTAGGCTTGGAGGGTCTTTTGCTATTCATGTATCCCAACTTCATTCTCTAGTGGATTATTGACCGCTTGGAGAGCAGTGGAGAGGTTTTTCGCCGAGTACTTTAGTTTCCTCTTCGATAACACATCGCCATGTTATCTTTGTGTTTGCATCTCTCTTTCCTTTCTCTTTACCTTTTAATTACTGTTGTGTTTGTAATTAATTATGGTTTAGAGTGTGTTACCAATTTGGATATAGCTTATATTTCATATTCCGCACATATATTGTTTGATTATAAGCTTGTGTTAGTAATTTTGTATTTGGGGGTCTAAACGTTCATTAGTGTTTTATATGCTATTTGAACTTTCAACATGCCCTTTGAATGCTTGCTTTGTTGGTCATGTTGTTTGCATTCATCTTACGTTGTTTCTTCTCCTTAAAATCTCTTCTTCAAGGCTCTCGACAGATACCTCGATACCTCCTCGATACCTGCTCGACACCTCCTTGATACAAGCCTTTTTATCAAGTTTTCTAGGTTTTTCTCAATATCTCTCGATAGATAGCCTAATCCGTCAAGCCAAATTCTTTGGGATCTCTGTCTGCTCGATAGCTTCTCAATAACTTCCTCGATCTATCGAGAAGTTTTACTGTTGACCCAGTTTTGTCGAAAATCAAATATCTTGATCTTTCTCTTTTTTTTCTTGATCCAAACACCTTCTTTTCACCAAAAACCTTCCTCCCTTCAAGATTTTAGCCTGATCCAACCTTCAATCCCTTGGTAAGTGTCCTAAATCTCTTCTTTTCCTTTTTCTTCATGCATTCATGCATATTTTAACCTAAGTTTTCAATTTGTGGGAAAATTTTGGGGTTTTTGTGATTTTGTCAAAATTTTTGGGTTGGCTTTTGTTGAAATGATATCACATGCTCATGCATTGCATTCTATGTTTATTGTAAAAATGTTTCATGCATTCTAGATTGTGTGCTTGTTATATCTTGTGAGTGTTGTTAGGTTGGATTGAGTTTTTGTCCAAGATGCTTTTTATTGTTTGCACATCACATGTTCATGCATTTTCATGCATTGCACATTTTTTTTTCTTACTTGTACCTTGTCTTCTGTTGTGACTCTATTTCTCTCTTCTCTATCTCTCTTTAGTCTTCTTCTCATGGCACTTAAAAAGTTTATTCCATCTAAAAACCCGATTCGTTGTGGTTCTTCTTCTTCTTCTTCTTTTCCTCCTAAGTCTCTTTGATTTCGTGATAAGAAGGCATGAGATGACTTCTTTGAGAACTTTTCTGACAGGGTGATTCATTTAGAATGCCAAGTCATTCTATCTTATTTCTCAGACACTCGTCTACCTAGTGCGTTTAGCTCTCGAGGATGGGCTTCTCTATGTGAGAAACCCTCGAGGTGTCCCGACATGTTCATATAGGAGTTTTACTCCAATATGCATGTCATCGATACCTCTGTACCTCGGTTTACTATGGTATTCTGTGGTACATGTATCGTAATCAACTCGGAACTTATTTCTGAGGTACTACGTGTCCCTAGGGTGGATTATCCGGATTAGCCTAGATATGAGCGTCTCTCTTCCATCTCTAGAGACGAGTTGGCCTCACTCTTTTGTGAGTACACCTTACGACTCGGGCCCTCGTTCCCTAATGATGCTCGAACTCTAAGGCCCAAAGGCAGTTTAAAGCCCAATCAGATATTAAATTGACTTAAGGAGTATTAAAACAAAAAATATAACCTTTTGAAATGAGTAAAAATCTATTTTTATAAATAAAATGACCAAAGTCACCCTCGCCCTGTGTACGTAGGTCGCGGCCTACATATGCGAGTTAAAACATGCGTACACAGGCACATTCTTGTGTATGCAGCTAAGGTTTCAGGAGCATAAGAAATGTAAGTTTTCTGCAATAATGACTAAGATTTGGAATGAATTCCACATCGTCTGGGAGCTATTCCAAACACCATTTCTTTTCCACTATATAAAGCCTTATATGGTACATTTTCAAAATACACAGAAATCCCACAGGAAAAGCCTAAGATTCATTAGAAAATAGTGAATCAAAATGGAGTTTTTCACAAAACACCCTCAATTCTCTTTTTATTTGATTTGGACCTTTTATGGCCCTAATCTTTTAAGTTTAAGATTACTAATCACTCTTTCATTGAATTGTAATAGATTAGATTGAAGCGAATGGTAAAAAATCCAGCCTAGGAGCTTTTGCTTTAAGGTAAGCTTTAAAAAACCCTTTTTTGTTTTTCTTTTCTGCCTTAATCTTTATTTTAATTTTCTTCTTTTGTTTATGTTTGCTTATGTTTGTTTAGGTTAGTTTTAGGTTTTCTTTATATCTTTAAGCATTATAGGTTGTTAGATTGTACGTTTTAAATTTTTACTCTGTTTTTGTGTTGAATAGGGTTTCTGGGTAAGGATTTGCATACGCATGATCTCGCTTGCGCACACAGGCTGAACTCATGTGTACGCTGATCTGTTCTAGCGTGTGTGATGCTGTTTCCCATAAAACCCTAATTTTTTGTTTGTTTTGATTCTGCCTTCACATGTTTGTCTACATAGTCCTCATTTTCACATATTTTTAAGCCTAATAAAATGTTTGCTTACCTTTTTAACATGCTTGTTTGTTATCAAATGTCTAGATTAGGGTTTAGTCTAGGGTTTCTTCGTTTTAATGCCATTCATTTACATGTTCATGCATTGATGCCATATGTGTTATGCTACTGAGAGGTAAGTAAAAGGATAAGTCATGCATTAGCAATGCTCATGCATTTGTGTTAGGTTTTCTTAGATGTATGGTTAGGGTTTCTAATATGTTAACTTTTTGTGTTTGATATGTTTTGTTTGATGATATGCCTGCTGCCATGTTTTGTTTTAGATAGGGTTTTTCATATGTTAGATGTATGATTAGGTTTTCTTTTGTTTGACTCTCTTTTGTTTGGTTAGATGGATAAGTATGTTTGTCTAGGGTTAAAGATGTCATGTTGTTTGTTAGATGCATGTTAGTGTGTGTTGGAGTCTAGAATACAAGTATTTAGATGGTTTTTAATAGGGTTAAGACATAGGATACAGTGATGGGAGACCAACCTTAGGGTTGGGATATCTTAGGTGCCTAACACCTTCCCAAGAGCATACCTAAACTCTGAACCCAAACTCTAGTAGTAACATTAAAGGTCCTTCCTCATAAGGATGCTATATTCATGGTTCTTAGACCATATAACTAGGTGGTGACTCCAATTTACCCAACTTTCCCTTGCACCCACATGAGGTTGTTAGGATTAGTGCCTTTAAATCCTATTGTATGATGCTATGTATGATATTAAGTGTGACATTGTGTATGACATTATGTATGACTTAATATTATGTTTAATAAATTTGTTTTATTATTATCTAAAATAATGGTAACATGAATATTCGGACATTATCATATTGTCCATGAGATGCATAGTATGTGATTTATGTGAAAAGTCACAGAAGATATAAATCACAAGTTCTTTGTAAACTCAGAATTATAGTTCGTAGTTGGTGATGAAATTGGGCATTTCATCTGCGAAGACTATAACATATCAACTACGATGATTTGTCTTGATCATGGAAGTGGAGACTTCTAGTTGATGTGTTAATATGTTTTAAGAGTTAAGACATATTGAACTGGACCGCTGTAAGATTTATTATTCTTCTAAAGACTGTTAAATGAATAATAAATCTCACGACTTACATTTGCATGAATTCTTAATCCTGAGAGAATAATGGACCTGATCATAAGGTGTAGGTTGCTTTGATATATCAGGAGTGAGATCTAAAATAACGGTTAAAACCTTAGTATGTTGGGTAGCCACATTTAGTGTTGATGGAACATATATTCTCAAAATGGAATTCATAGTCTCTTAACGGAGATATAAAATATTCCCTTGAGATAAGTTTAATGGGTTTGTTATTCAGAGAGTTAGGTCTAACTACTTTAGTAAGTAGTTACTAAAGTATATATTTATGAAATTAGATTTCATAAATATATGATGAATAACTTAAAGGATTAAATTGGGTACTCAAGGTTCAAGATGTAGTAATTTACAAAGTGGCAGTCTACATTGATGACTTTGTGTTACTACGAATATTTTATGAAGGGGTTGCGTGTATAATAAAGTCTTGGGATATAATTTATAGATAAGGCCTAGAGTGCAACTATATTTATATAGTGGTATTAAATATAGTTAATGGTAACTTTAGACTTGTCAAGAGTTGACAGAAAAGCCCAAGGCCCATTGGAGCTAGTGTCTTATTGGTCCCTTTTGGTCCCACTCCAAGCCACACACTTAAGCCCAATTGGAAAGGCCTAAAAGGCCAGCCCAATTAGATAATTCGTTAGATACAAAGGGAAAAACGTTCAGAATATGAGTGAGTAACATCATTGTAAAATGGTGTGTATATGAGTATTTGTCACTTTAAAAATCATCCCTTTGTTACCAATTGAGAGACCACACATCTTGGGCGTTAGTGGAATTGGAGTGAAGATTAAAAGTATTCCTAAGTGCTTCGATATTTGTTTTGAAATTCACCGCTTCAAGGTACGATCTCTCGTTCTCAAATTCTGAAATTTACTTAGTGCATGTTATTAATATCGAATGAAGTAGATCCGTTTTAAACTTATTTTTCCGTTGCGTTCATCTTTATTTCCATCAAATGGTATCAGAGCGGTCTTCAATTTCGAGTTGTATAACATGTTTTGTGAGTTTTAGAATTTGAGTTTCATATTGTTAGAAGATTATGTTTTTTAATTTTCTGCATGTTGTTGAAACTATGATTTGATGAAAACTGAAATTGATGTTATGATGTTGTTTAAATTTAAATTTTAGTACGTTAAATTGAATCTTAAGGCAATAGCATCAATGAATTTCAATTTAGACATCAATCTTTGTCTGTAATGTTCATATGTTGAATGTTTGTTCATAAAAAACGAAGAAAATTGCCTTAGGAAAATTCTAGAAATTCGAATTTCGCGATTTTTGATCGATCGAATGAGATAGTGATCATACTTTTTAGATCAATTGATTTTTGATTGCTAGTTGATCGATAAATTTGTTTTTTGATCGATCGAGAGGCGATCGAGTATCAATCGAAGGAGTCAAATGATCAAGTTCGAATTTCTTAATTTTTTCGATCGATCGAAAGAAAGAAAATCATAATTTTTTCTAAGTGTTTTCACATGTAAAAGGAGTAAGACTATGTGTAATTAGATTATGCATGTTTTAAAACTAAAAACCTTTCCTTTAAAACATCTAGTGGGAGAGAGATACAAGGGTTGGATCTCACGGCCTCCATTGTCGGTTCATAGTAGTGTGGAATATATACTTTGTCTTTGCCTTGAGCTTAGCATTCCATGCGGAGAGTATTTATTTCATGGTCCTACAAGATTGAATTTCTTGGTTTATAGTGGTTTGATCAAACACCTTGTCTTAGCCTGGAGCTTTGCATTCCATGCAAAGGGTGTTTTGTATCATGGTACTACAAAATAAGCCTGTTAAGGGGATGAGATGTGGCTACACATGATTCTAGACAATGGTATACGCTAGACTAAATATTATAGTATCCTCTATGCTGAGTTCTTACTATCATTATTTAGAGGCCAAATGTATAATGACATATTATTAGTGTTTGATAAGAGTTATCATGATAGCACTAATGATAAGAATAGTTCTCAATCAATCATAGTATTTTATATTCACTCTATGCTGAGGGATATTGAATATGTGATTGGGTTGTTGTTACATATATTATACTATGGTTTTATTAAGGTTCCATACTATATGTTTATATGCTAAATTGATAATGTCCAGTTTACTTATTATATTCATGTTTATTTTTTTTCAGATTTGAACATGGCATCATTTAGCCCACTTGTAACTATTCTTAATCAAAACAAACTGACTGGATCCAACCATGTTGACTGAAAAAGAAATTCGGACATAGTTCTCACTGCTGAAGAGCACAAATATGTGCTTACTAAACCATGTCCCAGCTTTCCTTCATTAGATGCTCTTCTTGAGGAAAAGCAATGATATGATCGTTGGCAGAAATCTAATGAAATGGCCAAGTGCTACATCCTAGCATCTATCTCAAATATTCTACAACATCAAATGTAGGATGTAGAATTAGCTTTAGACATCATGCTAAGTTTGAAGGAGATGTTTGGTGAGCAAGGTCGTTCTGCAAGGCAAGAGACCATGAGGCAAATTTATAATACCAGAATGGCTGAAGGAAGTTCAGTGAGAGAGCACTATCTTACAATGATCTCTAATCTAAATACATTGGAAGTTTTAGGTGCCGATATTGATGGAGAATCCCAAGTGGATATGATACTCTAGTCGCTACCAAAATCATTCAAGGAATTCAAACTTAATTATAATATGAACAAAAAGATTTATACCTTATCTGAATTAATGAATGAATTGGTAGCAGCAGAAGGCATTCTTGGTACTTCCAATGTTGAAGCTAATGTTGGTGAAGCTTCTACTTCTCAACCTAAGTCAAAAGGCAAGGTAAGAAGAAGAAGAAGAAGAAGAAGAAGGACTTCACCAAACAAGAGGGTAAACAAATTGCCTTATAGGTTACTGACAAAGGAAAGAAGATCAAAGGAAAGTGTTTCCATTATGGTGAGAAAGGACCTTGGAAGAGGAATTGTCCAATATTCAAGGCTGCCAAGAATAAAGGTATGAATAATACATTCCTTCTTGAAATATGTTTGGTACAGAATCCTACGGATTCCTGGTGTGTGGATTCAGGTTGTACTAATCATATCTGCAATTCCTTGCAGGGGTTTCAGGAGACCAGAAAGCTTAAAGAAGGGGAGTTGTTTCTTACTTTGGCTGATAGGAGTAAGATTCCAATTGTAGCTGTTGGTGTTTATAATTTATGTTTTAATCTAGAGTTCTAATATTAGAAGACTGTTTGTATGTACCTAATGTTCGTAGGAATTTAATTTTTGCTACTTAATTAGGTAAACGTGGATATTGTGTTATCCTAAAAGACAATGTTGTAATAAAGAAGGATAAAGTGTTTATCTGTTCTGGCAATATTGTGGATGGTCTTTATATTTGAACTCCTGATAAGCATGAATTATATAATTCTAAAATAGATAATGACTCTCATGTAAAATCATTAAAGAGAAAATTTCCTTCTACTAGTGATGCATATCTTTGGCACTTGCGTTTTGGTCATATTAATTCAAATAGGATTCAAAGACTGATCAAAGATGGACTCTTAGAGGCCATGGACTTTGATGAATTTCCAGTTTTTGAATCTTGTTTGGAAGGTAAAATGACAAAACGATCTTTTAACACAAAAGGTAGAAGAGCCCAAGATTTGCTAGAGCTAGTGCATTCTGATGTATGTGGTCCTATGTCAATCCAGGCAAGAGGTGGCAATGAGTATTTCATTTCTTTCATTGATGATTACTCAAGATTTGGTTATGTGTACCTAATGAAACAGAAGTCTAAAGCCTTTGAAAAGTTCAAAGAGTTTAGGGCTGAAGTTGAGAATCAATTAGGTAAATGCATAAAGGCCATTTGATCTGATCGTGGTGGCGAATACCTTCTTGGGGATTTTAAGGATTACTTAACTAAGAATGGGATTGTATCCCAATTGACTGCACCTGGAACTCTCCAACAAAATGGTGTAGCAGAAAGAAGGAATAGGACTCTTTTAGATATGGTTAGGTCTATGATGAGTTATTCAACTCTACCTATTTCTTTTTGGGGATATGCCTTAAACACAACAATGTATCTTCTGAATTTAGTACCTTCGAAGTCTGTTCCTAAAACACTTGTGGAGTTGTGGAATCGGCGTAAGCCTAGTATGAGACATCTCCATATTTGGGGTTGTCCAACACATGTGTTAAAAGGAAAGTTTGACAAGTTACAGTCTAAAACAGAAGTGGTTTTCTTTGTTGGGTATCCAAAAGGAACTGTTGGAGGTTTATTCTATAGTCATAAAGATAATAAAGTGTTTGTTAGCACAAATGCCAAATTCTTGGAAAATGACTATATGAATGATTATACTCCTAGAAGTAGAGTTGTGTTGGCTGAAATGAATGAACCTGTAAATGAACAACCAATAGATGAAACTAGGGATGATGTGGCTGTATTAGATACACCACAAGATACTACTCATGACATGTCTAGTACTCAGGTGCCTCATCGTAGTGGGAGAATTGTTCGGCCTCCTATAAGATTCATAGATTTGGGAGAAACCTATGAAGCTATCTTAGAAGAGGTTGAATCGGATCCCTACACATATGATGAAGCAATGAATGATATAGATGCACATCATTGGGTCCGAGCTATGAAATCTGAATTAGATTCCATGTATTCCAATCAAGTTTAAGATCTTGTAAAGGCGCCTAACGACATTAAACTTGTTGGTTGCAAATGGGTTTACAAGAGAAAGAGAGGGATAGATGGAAAGATTGAAACCTTTAAAGCAAGGCTAGTGGCGAAAGGGTATACACAAAAAGAAGGTATTGATTATGATGAAACCTTTTCTCCAGTAGCAATGCTTAAATCTATCAGAATTCTCTTATCCATTGCTGCTCATTTTGATTATGAGATTTGGCAAATGGATGTCAAGACTGCATTTCTTAATGGCAATCTTGAAGAGGAAATCTATATGATGCAACCGGAAGGTTTCATAGCAAAGAACCAAGAGCATATGGTATGCAAGTTGCAAAGGTTCATTTATGGATTTAAGTAAGCATCTAGGTCATAGAACATCAGATTTGATCAAGCAATCGAGTCTTTTGGTTTTGAACAAAATCTTGATGAACCATATGTGTACAAAAGACATCAAGATAAAGTAGTAATGTCCCTAGTGCTTTATGTTGATGATATTCTACTCGTTGGAAATGATGTAGGGGTAATGTCATTGGTAAAGGTTTGGTTGTCAAGCCAATTTGATATGAAGGACTTGGGTGAGGATAACTTTATTCTAGGGATCAAGCTTTGGCGAGATCGCAAGAATAAGATGTTAGGCTTATCACAAGCTGGATATATAGATAAGGTTCTAGAACGGTTTAGCATGCAAAACTCCAAGAAAGGATTGCTTCCTTTCAAACATGGAGTTCCTTTGTCTGATGACCAAAGGCCTAAGACTCAAGAGGAAAAAGATATGATGAGACAAGTTCCTAATGCTTCTGCAGTAGGAAGTCTCATGTATGCCATGCTTTGTACTAGACTAGATATCTATTATTCAGTTGGCATGGTTAGTTGACATCAATCAAATCCAAGACCAAAACATTGGCAAGCTGTAAAGCATATTCTCAAGTATCTATGGAGAATGAGAGATTATATGCTTGTTTACCGTTGTGAGGATTTGATTCCCATTGGCTATATAAATTCAGACTTTCAATCAGATCTAGATTTCAGAAAATCCACTTCAGGATGTGTTTTCACCTTGGGAGGTGGAGCCATTAGTTGGTGGAGTATTAAGCAATCTTGTATTGCAGGCTCTACCATGGAGGCAGAATATGTTGCTGCTTGTGAAGCAGTAAAGGAAGCTGTATGGCTTAATAAATTCCTTTCTGACCTTGGTGTAATAAGAATGGAGCAGCTTCCAATCACATTGTTTTGTGATAACAGTGGAGCAGTTGCACAATCTAAAGATCCAAGGAATCATAGAAAAGGAAAACACATTGAGAGGAAGTACCATATCATTCGAGATATTGTTGCTCGTGGAGATGTGGTGGTAGCAAAAATTGAAAGTGCAAACAATCTAGCAGATCTATTTACTAAAGCCTTGCTTCAAAGGACTTTTGAGTCGCATTTGGAAAGAATGGGAGTTAGATTAGTGCACAATAGTCTTTAGGGCAAGTGGGAGATTGTTAGGATTAGTGCCCTTAAATCCTGTTGTATGATGCTATGTATGATATTAAGTGTGACATTGTGTATGACATTATGTATGACTTAATATTATGTTTAATAAATTTGTTTTATTATTATCTAAAATAATGGTAACATGAATATTCGGACATTATCATATAGTCCATGAGATGCATAGTATGTGATTTATGTGAAAAGTCACAGAAGATATAAATCACAAGTTCTTTGTAAACTCAGAATTATAGTTTGTAGTTGGTGATGAAATTGGGCATTTCATCTACGAAGACTATAACATATCAACTACGATGATTTGTCTTGATCATGGAAGTGGAGACTTCTAGTTGATGTGTTAATATGTTTTAAGAGTTAAGACATATTGAACTAGACCGCTGTGAGATTTATTATTCTCCTAAAGACTGTCAAATGAATAATAAATCTGACGACTTACATTTGCATGAACTCTTAATCCTGAAAGAATAATGGACCTGATCATAAGGTGTAGGTTGCTTTGATATATCAGGAGTGAGATCTAAAATAACGGTCAAAACCTCAGTATGTTGGGCAGCCACATTTAGTGTTGATGAAACATATATTCTCAAGATGGAATTCATAGTCTCTTAATGGAGATATAAAATATTCTCTTGAGATAAGTTTAATGGGTTTGTTATTCAGAGAGTTAGGCCTAACCACTTTAGTAAGTAGTTACTAAAGTATATATTTATGAAATTAGATTTCATAAATATATGATGAATAACTTAAAGGATTAAACTGGGTACTCAAGGATCAAGATGTAGTAATTTACAAAGTGGCAGTCTACATTGATGACTTTGTATTACTACGAATATTTTATGAAGGGGTTGTATGTATAATAAAGTCTTGGGATATAATTTATAAATAAGGCCTAGAGTGCAACTATATTTATATAGTGGTATTAAATATAGTTAATGGTAACTTTGGACTTGTCAAGAGTTGACAGAAAAGCCCAAAGCCCATTAGAGCTAGTGTCTTATTGGTCCCTTTTGGTCCCACTCCAAGCCACACACTTAAGCCCAATTGGAAAGGCCCAAAAGGCCAGCCCAATTAGATAATTGGTTAGATACAAAGGGAAAAACGTTTAGAATATGAGTGAGTAACATCATTGTGAAATGGTGTGTATGTGAGTGTTTGTCACTCTAAAAATCATCCATTTGTTACCAATTGAGAGACCACACATCTTGGGCGTTAGTGGAATTGGAGTGAAGATTAAAAGTATTCCCAAGTGCTTTGATCTTTGTTTTGAAATTCACCGCTTCAAGGTACGATCTCTTATTCTCAAATTCTAAAATTTACTTAGTGTATTTTATCAATATTGAATGAAGTAGATCCGTTTTAAACTTATTTTTCTGCTGCGTTCATCTTTATTTCCATCAGAGGTACCCTTAATTTCTCCACAACTGAGTTTGCTAAGGGCCCACGGATCCTTAATATGGTGATGACCTTTGTTTTCACTCCACGGTCTCACTATAACACTATCACCGAGCCGTGCTCATTTCCTTCTTTCTCCCATAAAGGGCCTTTCTATAGACTTTTCATCACACATGATAGAATCTATTATAGATTGCTATCGAGACACGGCTACACGTGATAAGCTCATCTTTCCTTCAGTTATCACGCGTATCCTCACACACCTACATATCCTTATCCCTCTCTCTCCTTACTTCTACATCATGGGTGCCACCTAAGGAGTATATTCGGTGAAGTGTAGCACAGCTTACTACAAAGTATCCACGGGTGGATCTTTCTAATGCAGCCCCAGCTAATCTTGTAGCTCCTTCCTCTCGAACTTCTTCATCCTCTACCCTTTCTTCCTCATCTTGGGTCGCTGTCTCCCTTGTTGATATCATGGAACAACTTTAGTACATGCGTGTTGATTTTGATAGTCGTTTAGACCATCTATCCAATGAGATGTGTCAGATGAACACCAGAATCGGTCACATTGCTCGCCATCAGTCTCGCCTTGGTGGTTTTGTGCCCCCACCTTCATTAGAGCATGTTGAGGAGTCTTCTTCTTCGGATGGTGGAGATGATGATGATGATAGTGCTTCTGGCTCTGAGACGGATAACGAGATGACGACCTTTCAGTGATACACCCTTTGTCACTTGTGACAAAAAGGGGGAGT
This sequence comes from Quercus gilva, assembly GCA_023621385.1. Taxonomy (NCBI): domain Eukaryota; kingdom Viridiplantae; phylum Streptophyta; class Magnoliopsida; order Fagales; family Fagaceae; genus Quercus; species Quercus gilva. Next base: position 18,714,758 of record CM042477.1, read on the forward strand.
AGTTTTGTAGATGAGAGTAGTATTTGTGTTAAGGGGAGAGCTAGTATAGGATACACTAGATAGGGGGAGAGTAGTTTTGAGTGTTTTGAGGGATGTAGTGAGGTTTTGATGTACTCTTTCTCATTACATGTACCATGGTCTTGTGATCACTGTTATTACATACATTGTATTCTTTTTTTGATAAATATGAGATGATGTATGTTTTCTTTACCTTTGTCTCACATGTGTTGTTTCTTTTCTATCTTTATATACATGTTTCTTCTTGTATATAACTTGCCTATGTTTCACACTTGATGCCTTGATGAATCTTGTTTAAGTGTTTTAGTTAAGACAGGTTGCAAGTCTACTATGCCATAATCTCTCTTCTTGCAAAGTTTTTCAAGAGTTTGTGTTAGGGTTAGACTTATGTACTTTTGTAAATTATGCAATAGTTGTGTTAGACTTCTCTCATAATTGCTTTTTGTGGTTTTGTCACGGATTGCCAAAGGGGGAGGTTTTTAGGGTCATATTTTGTTGTAATTGGCTAATCTTTTGACAAAAAGCATTTACTTGTAATTAGATAGATCTAAGATGAGTTTAGTACTTCAAGAAACATGTTGTTCAAGTCAAGTATTAACAATATGAAGATTGGTCCAAGAAACAAGTAAAGAAAAGCTATTCATTACTTCTCGACAGATAGCTTGACAGATGCCTGCTATCGAGACTTAATGTGACGCTTAATAGATAGCTCGACAGTAGCTAGATTTATCGAGAATTACGATTTCAAAATTTTCAGATCTGATATTCGGCCCAGTCTTGAATATTTGTTTAGGATTTCTTTTCTCATAATCCTAGACATATATAAGGCTTATTTTAAAGGCCGTCATATACGGAGATAGAGACTAAGAGACATATATTCTCTGTGTGAAGCTACTGCATTTGTACACCATAGGGTTTTGTAACTGAGTGCTTCCAGATCTTCATTATTGATGAAGTGAAGAACTTTGCTGCCAACAACATTTGTTCAAGTTGTTGGATTTAGTCACGTACTTGGGATTCGTGCAGAGGGTTAGTCACAAATTGGAAGTTTGTACATGAAGGGAAAGAAGACTACTACAAGATCAAGTCCAATTGGGTATTGGAGTGAAGGTTTAACTGTAGATTAGTATTTCGAGATATGCCAAGGGTTATTGGTAAGATTCCTTATATTTGTAACTGCTTGATTGTTAATTAGTGGATTCTTGAGAGTGGTAACTTTAAAATCACCCAGTGAGGGTTTTTGCCTTGCAAGGTGTAAAGTTGTTATTTACAATTATGTGTTTTGTTGGCTTTTATTCTGTTCCAAATTTGATTGTAATTTATTCAATCTTGTGTACCCTATATTTATTGTGGGATTTGATTGTAAGGGTTGTGTGTTAGAGAGAGAAAGTGTGTGAAGACTCAAGCAATTAAAGACTGAAGAGTTTTCAGAGGTAGCTCGCGACTTAGCATCCCGTGAAGTGACCCATGTGCCTTGCACATGCTGGAATGTGAAGAGTCAGGCCAGGATGGAGACAGCTGTGTCTTGTGAGTACCTCGCGGGTAAGGCCTTCCCGTGAGACACCTGTGAGACATTCTGTTCTGCCAGCCTATCTATTCTGATATACATTTTCTGTGTTGGTTAAATCTAGTTTTGTATCTCATACAAAACACACAGCGGAAGCAACAAACATGGATCTATTTCATTCATAGTTGATAACTTGCATTATGTAAATTTCAGAATTTAAGAATAAGATTGCATACCTTGGTGTAGTGAAATTCAAAACAAAAGATTATAAGTACTTGGGAACACTTTTAATCTTCACTCCAATTCCACTTTACGCCCGAGAAGTGTGGTCTCTCAATCAGTTTCTAAGGGAGAATAACGAGTGGCTTCACTCACACATACACACCACTTCACAATGGTGTCTCACTTTTTCTCTTAATAAAAATTCTGTATGTCTCTCCCTTTATATATAACTGATTATCTAATTGGGCCGGCCTATTGGGCCTTTCCAATTGGGCTTTAATGTGTGGCTTGGAGTGGGACCAAAAGGACCAATAAGACACTAGCTCCAATGGGCCTTGGGCTTTTCTGTCAACTCTTGACAAGTCCAAAGTTACCATTAATTATATTTAATACCACTATATAAATATAATTGCACTCTAGGCCTTATTAATAAATTATATCCCAAAACTTTATTATACATGCAACCCCTTCATAAAATATTCGTAGTAATTCAAAGTCATAAATATATACTGTCACTTTGAAGATTACTACATCTTAATCCTTGAGTACCCGGTTTAATCCTTTTAAGTTATTCATCATATATTTATGAAATCCAATTTCATAAATATATACTTTAGTAATTTCTTACTAAAGTGGTTAGGCCTAACTCTCTGAATAACAAACCCATTAAACTTATCTCAAGGGAATATTTTGTATCTCCATTAAGAGACTATGAATTCCATCTTGAAAATATATGTTCCATCAACACTAAATGTGGCTGCCCAACATACTGAGGTTTTGACCGTTACTTTAGATCTCACTCCTGATATATCAAAGCAACCTACATTTCATGATCAGGTCCATTATTCTCTCAGGATTAAGAGTTCATGCAAATATAAGTCATGAGATTTATTATTCAATTGACAGTCGTTAGAAGAATAATAAATCTCATAGCGGTCCAGTTCAATATGTCTTAACTCTTAAAACATATCAACATATCAACTAGAAGTCACCACTTCCATGATCAAGACAAATCATCTTAGTTAATATGTTATAGTCTTCGCAGATGAAATGCCCAATTTCATCACCGACTACGAACCAAATTCTGAGTTTACAAAGAACTTGTGACTTATATCTTCTGTGACTAAATCACATAAATCACATACTATGCATCTTATGGACTATATGATAATGTCCAAATATTCTTGTTACCATTATTTCAGATAATAATAAAACAACTTTATTAATCACAACATTAAGTCATACATAATGTCATACATAGCATCATACAATAGGATTTAAGGGCATTAATCCTAACAATCTCCCACTTGCCCTAAAGACTATTGTGCACTAATCTAACTCCCATTCGCTCCAAATGTGACTCGAAGGTCCTTTGAGGCAAGGCTTTGGTAAAGGGATCTGCTAGATTATTTGCACTTTCAATCTTTGCTACCACCACATCTCCACGAGCAATAATATCTCTAATGATGTGATACTTTCTTTCGATGTGCTTTCCTTTCTTGTGGTTCCTTGGATCTTTTGATTGTGCAACTGCACCACTATTGTCACAAAACAATGTGATGGGAACTTGTTCCATTCTCATTACACCAAGGTCAGAAAGGAATTTCTTAAGCCATACAGCTTCCTTTGCTGCTTCACAAGCAGCAACGTATTCTGTTTCCATGGTGGAGTCCGCAATACAAGATTGTTTGACACTCCTCCAAGTTATGGCTCCACCTCCCAAGGTGAAAACACATCCTGATGTGGATTTTCTGAAATCTAGATCCGACTGAAAGTCTGAATCTGTATAGCTAATGGGTATCAAATCCTCACTTTGGTAAACAAGCATATAATCTTTCGTTCTCCGTAGATACTTGAGAATATGCTTTACAGCTTGCCAATGTTTTGGTCCTGGATTTGATTGATATCGGCTGACCATGCCAACTGAATAATAGATATCTGGTCTAGTACAAAGCATGGCATACATGAGACTTCCTTCTGCAGAAGCATAAGGAACTTGTCTCATCATATTTTCTTCCTCTTGAGTCTTAGGCCTTTGGTCATCAGATAGAGGAACTCTATGTCTGAAAGGAAGCAATCCCTTCTTGGAGTTTTGCATGCTAAACCGTTCTAGAACCTTATCTATATACCCAGTTTGTGATAAACCTAACATCTTATTCTTGCGATCTCGCCAAAGCTTGATCCCTAGAATAAAGTTAGCTTCACCTAAGTCCTTCATATCAAATTGGCTTGACAACCAAACTTTTACTGATGACATTATCCCTACATCATTTCCAATGAGTAGAATGTCATCAACATAAAGCACTAGGAACATTACTACTTTATCTCGATGTCTTTTGTACACACATGGTTCATCAAGATTTTGTTCAAAACCAAATGACTTGATTGCTTGATCAAATCTGATGTTCCAAGACCTAGATGCTTGCTTAAGTCCATAAATGGACCTTTTTAACTTGCATACCATATGCTCTTGGTTCTTTGCTATGAAACCTTCTAGTTGCATCATATAGATTTCTTCTTCAAGATTGCCATTAAGAAATGCAGTCTTGACATCCATTTGCCAAATCTCATAATCATAATGAGCAGCAATGGATAAGAGAATTCTGATAGATTTAAGCATGGCTACTGGCGAAAAAGTTTCATCATAGTCAATACCTTCTTTTTGTGTATACCCTTTCGCCACTAGTCTTGCTTTAAAGGTTTCAACCTTTCCATCTATCTCTCTCTTTCTCTTGTAAACCCATTTGCAACCAATAGGTTTAATGCCGTTAGGCGCCTTTACAAGATCCCAAACTTGATTGGAATACATAGAATCTAATTCAGATTTCATAGCTTTGACCCAATGATGTGCATCTATATCATTCATTGCTTCTTCATAAGTGTAGGGATCCGATTCAGCCTCTTCTGAGATAGCTTCATAAGTTTCTCCTAAACCTATGAATCTTATGGGAGGCCGAACAATTCTCCCACTACGACGAGGCACCTGTGTACTAGACATCTCATGAGTAGTATCTTGTGGTGTATCAAATACAACCACATCATCCCTAGTTTCATCTATTGGTTGTTCATTTACAGGTTCATTCATTTCAGCCAATACAACTTTATTTCTAGGATCAAAATTATTCATATAATCATCTTCCAAAAATTTGGCATGTGTACTAACAAACACTTTGTTATTTTTATGATTATAGAATAAATAACCCTTTGTTTCCTTTGAATACCCTAAAAACATGCATACTTCGGTTTTAGCTTCCAACTTATCAGACTTCCTTTTCAACACATGTGCTGGACATCCCCAAATGTGGAGATATTTCATACTAGGCTTACGCCCACTCCACAATTCCTTAGGTGTGTTGGGAACAGATTTTGATGGAACTAAATTCAAAATATGCATTGCAGTTTTTAGTGCATATCCCCAAAAAGAAACTGGTAAAGTTGAGTAACTCATCATGGACCTAACCATTTCCAAAAGAGTCCTATTCCTTCTTTCTGCTACACCATTCTGTTGGGGAGTTCCAGGTGCAGTCAATTGGGATATGATCCCATTTTGAGTTAGGTAATCCTTGAAATCCCCAAGAAGGTTTTCACCACCAAGATCAGATCGGATGGCTTTTATGTGTTTACCTAATTGATTCTCAACTTCAGGCCTAAACTTTTTGAACTTTTCAAAAGCTTCGGACTTTCGTCTCATTAGGTATACATAACCATATCTTGAGTAATCATCGGTAAAAGTGATGAAGTACTCATAACCTCCTTTTGCTTGGGTTGACATAGGACCACATACATCTGTATGAACTAATTCAAGCAATTCTTGGGCTCTTCTACCTTTTGCATTAAAAGGTCGTTTGGTCATTTTACCTTCCAAACAAGATTCATAAACTGGAAATTCATCAAAGTCCAATGGCTCTAAGAGTCCATCTTTGATCAGTCTTTGAATTCTGTTTGGATTAATATGACCCAAACGCAAGTGCCAAAGATATGCTTCATTAGTAGAAGGAAACTTTCTCTTTAATGATTTTACATGAGAGTTATGATCTAATTCAGAATTGTATAATTCATGCTTATCAGGAGTTAAAATATAAAGACCATCCACAATATTGCCAGAACAGATAAACACTTTATCCTTCTTTATTACAACATTGTCTTTCAGGATAACATAATATCCATGTTTACCTAAATAAGTTGCAGAAATTAAATTCCTACGAACATTAGGTACATACAAACAGTCTTCTAATATTAAAACTCTAGATTCAAAACATAAATTAAACACTCCAATAGCTACAACTGGAATCCTGCTCCCATCAGCCAAGGTAAGAAACATTTCCCCTTCATTCAGTTTTCTGGTCTTCTGAAACCCCTGCAAGGATTTGCAGATATGATTAGTACAACCTGAATCCACACACCAGGAATCTGTGGGATTCTGTACCAAACATGTTTCAAGAAGGAATGTACTTTTCATACCTTTATTCTTGGCAGCCTTAAATATTGGACAATTCCTCTTCCAATGTCCTTTCTCACCACAATGGAAACACTTTCCTTTGGTTTTCTTTCCTTTGTTGGCAACTCCTAAGGCAACTTGTTTACCATCTTTCTTGGAGAAGTCTTTCTCCTTCTTCTTTTTACCCTTGCCTTTCGACTTAGGTTGAGAAGTAGAAGCTTCAGCCATATTAGCATCAACACTAGAAGTACCAAGGATGCCTTCCGCCGCTACCAACTCATTCATCAATTCAGACAATGTATAGATCTTTTTGTTCATATTATAGTTAAGTCTGAATTCCTTGAATGATTCTGGTAGTGACTGGAGTATCATATCCACTTGGGATTCTCCATCAATATCGGCACCTAAAACTTCCAATGTATTCAGATTAGAGATCATCCTAAGACAATGCTCCCTCACTGAAGTACCTTCAGCCATTTTGGTATTATAAATCTGCCTCATAGTTTCTTGCCTTGCAGAACGGCCTTGCTCACCAAACATCTCCTTCAGACTGAGCATAATGTCCGAAGCTAGTTCTACATCCTGCATTTGATGCTGTAGAACATTTGAAATAGATGCTAGGATATAGCACTTAGTCATCTCATTAGATTTCTGCCAACGATCATATCGCTGTTTTTCCTCAAGAGGAGCATCTAATGATGGAAAGCTAGGACATGGTTGAGTAAGCACATATTTGTGCTCTTCAGCAGTAAGAACAATGTCCAAATTTCTTTTCCAGTCAACATAGTTGGATCCAGTCAGTTTGTTTTGATTAAGAATAGCAACAAGTGGGCTAAATGATGCCATGATTTTAAATCTGAAATAACAAACATGAATATAATAAGTAAACTAGACATTATCAATTTAGCATATAATCATATAATATGGAACCTTATAAAACCATAAAATAATATATGCAACGACAAACCAATCCATGTCTATAATTCCTTGGTAGCAAGTTTATTATAAACACATTAATTGATTGAGAACTATTCTCATTATTAGTGCTATCATGATAACTCTTATCATACACTAATAATATGCCGTATTATCTTTAGCCTCTAAATGATAATGACATAGCTCCTTTGGGAGGTTAACATTACATTTAGTCTAGTGTATACCATCATCTAGAATCATGTGTAGCCACATTTCATCTCCCTTATAATGTTTAAACTTGTAGTACCATGGAACAAAACACCCTCCTTTGGGATCGCGAGGCATATACGCCAAGACGAGGTGCTTGTCCATACTACTTTAAACAGGTTAGTTCAATCTTGTAGTACTTGAAGTAAACACCCTCCTTTGGGATCGCAAGGCATATACGCCAAGACGAGGTGCTTACCCACACTACTATGAACCGATAATGGAGGCCGTGAGATCCAACCCTTGTATCTCTCTCCCACTAGATATTTTAAATTAAAGGTTTTTAAGATCAAGAACCATAATAATGCTAGAAACCCTTGAAAACATAATCCTAATCTCATTAGGAATAAATTTCATTAAATGAATACTTTAATCCTAGCATTAATAAATATATTTATAAATATATAAACCAAGGCAAGCATCAATATGATGAATCCTTTTATCAAATAAAATACGGATTCAATGTAAGTTATATATATAAAGCATCCAATACATCCAAGTCATTGCCATATATATTAATCAATTCATGATGAAGCCTTAAATGCATATGAACCCATATAAAATTATATATATAATATACGGATTGGATGAATCCTTGTACCACCTCCTTATATTAGTCAATTCATCAATTAACTTAATATAGCCAAGCGGTCTAAAGAATCATAGTGCACGCACATGACAGTTATTTCAATAACTGTATCCGAACAACTAGAAGTTTATGGCCAAGGATAAATATATATGCGCCAAGCCATGTAAATCATCTAGAAGTTTATAGAAACTTCAATCTATATAACCGAATGGTCTTACTCATATTGTTATCTTAAATCCAAGCGGTTATTTCAATACCATTCAATAACTATCAAAACGGCCAATAATATCCAAGCCATGCATAACAAAACTAAACCCATTCGCAAGATGTGTAGATGGTGTCCTTAATGAATACAAACACCAAAAACATACGGCACACAACAAAAGTTACAGCCGTGTCCTCTTGCAACCATGCAAAACAATATATCATATATATTGATCAATGCACACAAGGTTTATGGAACAATAACTTTATGCAGAAATTTGAAAAACACAAAGATAATGGTATTCTTTGATTCTAAAATTCAATCACATGCTATACAATCATGATATGAAAACCTGGCTCTGATACCAATTGTTGGTTAAATCTAGTTTTGTATCTCATACAAAACACACAGCGGAAGCAACAAACATGGATCTATTTCATTCATGATTGATAACTTGCATTATGTAAATTTCAGAATTTAAGAATAAGGTTGCGTACCTTGGTGTAGTGAAATTCAAAACAAAAGATTATAAGTACTTGGGAACACTTTTAATCTTCACTCCAATTCCACTTTACGCCCGAGAAGTGTGGTCTCTCAATCAGTTTCTAAGGGAGAATAACGAGTGGCTTCACTCACACATACACACCACTTCACAATGGTGTCTCACTTTTTCTCTTAATAAAAATTCTGTATGTCTCTCCCTTTATATATAACTGATTATCTAATTGGGCCGGCCTATTGGGCCTTTCCAATTGGGCTTTAATGTGTGGCTTGGAGTGGGACCAAAAGGACCAATAAGACACTAGCTCCAATGGGCCTTGGGCTTTTCTGTCAACTCTTGACAAGTCCAAAGTTACCATTAATTATATTTAATACCACTATATAAATATAATTGCACTCTAGGCCTTATTAATAAATTATATCCCAAAACTTTATTATACATGCAACCCCTTCATAAAATATTCGTAGTAATTCAAAGTCATAAATATATACTGTCACTTTGAAGATTACTACATCTTAATCCTTGAGTACCCGGTTTAATCCTTTTAAGTTATTCATCATATATTTATGAAATCCAATTTCATAAATATATACTTTAGTAATTTCTTACTAAAGTGGTTAGGCCTAACTCTCTGAATAACAAACCCATTAAACTTATCTCAAGGGAATATTTTGTATCTCCGTTAAGAGACTATGAATTCCATCTTGAAAATATATGTTCCATCAACACTAGATGTGGCTGCCCAACATACTGAGGTTTTGACCGTTACTTTAGATCTCACTCTTGATATATCAAAGCAACCTACATTTCATGATCAGGTCCATTATTCTCTCAGGATTAAGAGTTCATGCAAATATAAGTCGTGAGATTTATTATTCAATTGACAGTCGTTAGAAGAATAATAAATCTCACAGCGGTCCAGTTCAATATGTCTTAACTCTTAAAACATATCAACATATCAACTAGAAGTCACCACTTCCATGATCAAGACAAATTATCTTAGTTAATATGTTATAGTCTTCGTAGATGAAATGCCCAATTTCATCACCGACTACGAACCAAATTCTGAGTTTACAAAGAACTTGTGACTTATATCTTCTGTGACTAAATCACATAAATCACATACTATGCATCTCATGGACTATATGATAATGTCCAAATATTCTTGTTACCATTATTTCAGATAATAATAAAACAACTTTATTAATCATAACATTAAGTCATACATAATGTCATACATAGCATCATACAATAGGATTTAAGGGCATTAATCCTAACATTCTGTGCCTACACTATATATACCCACATTACCCACAAATGTTGAAGAGTGCTTCTGAGAGAAAACCCTAGCCAAACACTTTGAGAGTTAGAGATTGTTATACCCAAAATTCTCTACACATTTGCTTGTGGAATTTCCTCAACTCCTACCTCTCCATTTTCATACCATTGAAAGGTTGATAGCCCAAACACTTACCACATCCTTTCAGAGTGTCAAGTGAAGTTTTGGTGCAACTGGGAAGTATTGGAAGAAGCCAAGGATGGTAGATGCAACATGAAGCTTGTTGCGAGATCCGAAGAACTAGACAAGACACGGTTTCGAGAAGCCTTGTTGGAGTAGGAGCTTGGAGGGCTTAGGTACATCGGGTAGATTAGACTTGGAGGGTCTTTTGCTAACTCATGTATCCTAACTGATTGTCAAGTGGATCGATTTCCGCTTAGAGGGTGGCGGAGAGGTTTTTTGCTGAGTTCTTCAGTTTCCTCTTCGATAACACATCGGCGTGTTATCTTGTGTTTGCATCTTTCTTCCCTACTCTTTTACATTCCATTTTACTGTTGTGTTGCTTAAATTATGGATTAGAGTAGCTTGTTTATTTATCCACTCGCATTTACACTATTCCACACTTAGTATTAAGTTAGTGTAAAATCAATCGAGCCGTAATTTTTATTCGGGGGGTCTAAACAGCTCTTGTGTTTTCAACACATTTTCGAACATTCAATTGGTATCAGAGCGGGTACACTCGCTGTGGTTTAAATTCCTGAGTGTGATCCTTGACCGTATTTGAGATGGATAGGTCTCAATCCCTAAATGTTCTACCATTTTTTGATGGTAACAATTATGCTTTCTAGAAAGTCCGAATGAGGGCATTTCTATGTTCTATTGATGATACCGCATTTCTATGTTCTATTGATGATACCGTTTGGGATGCGGTTGAAATAGGTTGGATCAGGCCGGAGGCTACCAAATCCACTTAGGATAAGGCAACTCTTGCGGCAGTCAACGTTAATAGTAAAGTTTTAAATGCTATTTTTTGTGGTGTGTCTCCAGATGAATTCCATAGGATCTCTCACATGACAGTTGCCAAGGAAGCTTGGGAGATTTTGGAGACTACCTATGAAGGTACAAAGAAAGTTAAGGACACAAAGCTCCAGATGCTTACCACCAAATTTGAAGAGCTTAAGATGGGTGATGATGAACCTTTTGATTCATTCTATAGGAAGCTCAATGAAATTGTAATTGCTAAACTCAATCTTGGTGAGAAAATTGAAGATACTTAGGTGGTGACAAAGATATTAAGGCCCTTGCCGGAAAGTTTTAGAGCAAAAGTCACTGCCATAAAAGAGAGCAAAGACTTGGATGAGATCCAAATCCAAGAGTTAAATGGGTCTCTCCAAATGTATGAGCTTAGATTGCCTTCTCATAAATCCAGTGAATCTCTTACTCTTAAAACCATCGCCAAAAGAATGGATGATTCCTCTAAAGAAGATGGTGTGAAGAAGGAAGTGGCATTTCATGCAAAAAACTTCCGGAAATTCCTGAGGATGAAGAACAGCGGGAGACAATTCAGTAAAGGGAAGTTTCCATCTTCAAAAAATGATAAGAAAGAGTTTAAAAAGAAAGAGGAGAATGAGTCTCAATATCCTCAAGGCATTGTTTGCTATGAGTGCAATGGCCACGGACATTTAAAGAAAAGGTGTCCAAATTTTCTGAGAGGAAAGGGCAAAGCTTATGCCACAATACTTAGTGATACAGATTCTTCCAATTCTGACTCCGAAGAGAGCTGTGACGGAGAAGGAAATTACTCCGCCTTTATGGCCATTGAACATGTTGAATCCTCTGAGGACTTGAATCAACTTGTACAAGAACTTGGGGAGCACAGCGATGAAGAATCCATGGGGATTGTGGAAGAATCAGATGCTGAAGAGGATGAAGATACAGCTGGTCTTCAAGAGAATTACGCCTTACTTCTTGAGAAATCAGGGGAGTATGTAAGGGTGGCGAAGGTGGTTGTGAAGAAAATGAAGAAAGCAGAGGAAGATTACCGAAGTCTCTTGGTCAGACATAAGGAGGCCAAATGTGAAATAGAAAAGCTGAATGGTGAGCTGTCAGAAGCTTACTTAAAGATTAGATTCTTGGAGCTTGAGGTGGTTCAAGCCAATGCCAAGGTAAAGAGGGTCTCCACCAAGAAGCTGGATGATGTCATTTCCTTTCAAAAGCAATTCTCAGATAAATCCGGACTAGGATACACTGGAGAAAGTAGTGCAGCTGCTGTGAACATCTCCAAAGAAGTAAAGTTTGTGAAGGCCAAAGAGCCGGTTGTAGTTGCTCCCACTGTGAAAAAGATGAAGGTTGAAAAGAAGAAAATTGTGACTGATCAAAGGGTACTGAATAAGCCCCGAAACCAATTTGCAATGAGGACTGAAGCAAAAGGGAGATCTCTTCCACGACCACAAAGAGGTCCTAGAACAAACCACTTTTGTCATCATTGTGGTCTTCAAGGACACACTCGACCCAATTGTCATAAGCTGAGAGCATTGAAGAATGCAACTGATCAAAGGTCAAGAGGACCAAGAAATGACAAGAGAACTTGGGCTGTTGAGTCATCAAGAGGTCGAAATGGAGATCTAGGTGTGCTGGACGTGATGAAACTGATAGGTGCATTCACCACTAGCTTGGAAAGCTTCTCCAGGAGGTTTGAAAGTCCTAACTCCCGTACCTAATCTTATAGGGATAACACCCCAAACGCACGTGCCGTGTGGGTGAAAAGAGGTACTCATGCATAAACATTGTAACATGTCCATGCACTAATACTTCTGATGTTTAGGGACATTTGTTCATGCATCTTTTCATGCATTGGTTTTAGTTTTAACATGTTTCATTTTCTTGTTTGGTTTGTACCTGTTTTGTTGATCTTACTTTTCTTGTTCTGTTTTGGGTGTGTTCAAAAAATTTCAAAAACCCATAAAAATTGAAAAATATTTAAAAGGTTTGATCGCTTGTGTTGTGCATATATCATGTGAGTTTGGCCTAGTACATTCGCACTTATGGCGTAATGCATTTACGAGCTTGGCTTGTTATGTATGCACCCATTTCTATGTGGAAGAAATCTTGAAAACTATGGGTGACTGTTATAAAAAGATCTTCATGCTTGTCATGAATGATTGGTTAATAGTCTTGTTGGTCTTGATACTTACATAGACTTGTGTCTATATCTCTTCCCACTTTATTTTTATGTTTTTGCAAAAGAGCTCACCAAATGTAAATCTCCAAATGTAAATAGATATTGAGCTGCAAAAGCCTGTCGCACATACTAGTATTTGACTAGGAAAAAGGGAAAGCGACTTTTGTTTTGATTTGTATGGTGCTCAAAAAGCCAAAGGCTAAGTCTAAATGTTGAAATATAAAAAATTTCAAGCACCGATCTCAAAAAGAGATGTATTATCCAAAAAAAAAAAAAAAAGGATCAAAAGTTATGATTTATTCAGAAGCCAAATGAACAGCTTCTAAGTTGTGTAATCAATTTGTGGGAGGTCATTTATACTTATTTCTATAATAAAGATAGTCCACTTGATTTCGTATCAGTTGTGTATGACTCGACTGAATTGATCATTGAAGCTTCACTCTGGTCTAAGGACTATTTCACATTTGATACTCACACACAACACACAAGGCTTTGATTCAATTAATGCTTATATCATTTGTGTGATTGTACATGTTCAAATGTGATGTGTATGCTCAAGTACTTGCCGATCAAACAAAAAAAGATTTTTGAGTGTTTTATATGTTTTTGAAAGTGGTTTTATACTTTCGTGTGTTTAGTTTTTGTTCAAAATGCATTTTTGTGTTTTTCATCAAAAACTGGTTCAGAGGTTGTCTCGCGAGAAGCTCGCGACTTAGAGCTTCCCACGAGAAGAGCTTAAGGGAAATAATTTTTTTTTGACTTTTCACTCAGAGACTCTCACAACTGTATCGCGACTATTTCGCGACCCACAGCTTCTTGCGAAATGTTGTTTGGCAAAAACTGGAGTTTTTTTCAAAATCAGATAGAGGGTATTACGACTGTCTCGCGACTGATTCGCGACTTAAAGCTTCTCACGAAAGCTTGTGTGCTTCAGTGGTCATTCTCGTGATTGTCTCACGATTTTCTTGCTACTCTCTAACCCGCGAAAAATGAGTGTTTACATTTTTTATGTAGCAGATGTGACAATTTTTTTTCAAACACTTGAACTTTCCCTCGCTAAGCCTCTCTCGAACCCTTTTCAACCCAAAATCACATTTCACTTAAACCCCATCATTCTTAAGCATATTTTCTGCATTTCCCACCTCAAGGTATGTTATCTAAAACATGCTCTTCACGTTTTTCTCAGATTATGCAGAAATTTATGTTAGGGTTTCAAAATTTGGGGATTTTTTTGAAAATGGGTTAGGGTTTTCTATTTTGTGCAATTTTTTAAAAATCTTTGATTGGGCTCAGTCCCATTTGTTGTTTGTGCATTTGTGTTGGCCCCATGAGGCATTTTTACATGTATTGAGGCTAGATTTCACTTTGTTCATGCATTGTTTATATTTAAATTGCATTGTTGCATACTAGGTGCTCGACTAAATGTTCTAGTGACATTTTTGTACTAAATTGGTTTCTGGTATCTTCAAATTTCTAAACTGACACTTATGTGATCTTATTTACCTTGTTTTGGTTATGGTGTTTGTGTTTCACACACATTGCCCTCAATGTACACACCCTAGGCACCCTTCATGCACCTCAAGATGCATACACATGCACCAACACATGCATCAACACATACACAACATATGCACACACTGTTACACTCACTTCATTCATACATTGTGAGTTAGCTTACATGGTTTAACAATTTTTAGCTTGCTGTTTGTGTCTGTTTTGCTCTTCTCTGAGTATGGTTTGATATGGTTTGAAAGTCATTTCTATTTTAAACTTCCATGGATCTGATAATGTTTTATGTTCTATTTATACCTTGTGTACTTGGTTCTTTTTTGGTTCTGTTGTTATACAGATGGCTCCAACTAAGCATGCAGCTACAAAGAAATCATCTTCTAAATGTGCACACACTGATTCTAATCATTTAAAGTCTGCTGAATTTGATATGAAATATAATGATTGCTACAAGAGAGCAACCATTATCATGGAAATGGTGGTTCAGTTAGAAACTCTTGAGCACACTTTCATTCCTAACGCGCTTAAAGAAAGAACTTGGACCAAGCTGTTAAACCCGGTTAGGATTGTGTACTCAGAGATCATTTGAGAATTTTTCTCAAATGCTATTGTGGAAGATGACAATATAGTTTGCTGGGTGAGGCACAAGGAGTTCATGATCACAAGGGATAGTATTCAAGACTTTTTGGAGACTCGTCCTCCCTCTTAGCCAATGTCAGTTCAATATGACGAGAGATTGGGTTCTACTGACGAGATGGTGAAGATATTTGGTGGTACTTCTAAGAAAACCTCCATGAACACAATTCCATTTTCACCAGAAATGTGGACATTGGCATACGTGATGATCCACAACTTGTACCCAGTAACAAACCTCACTACACTCTCAGCTCCTAGGATGAGGTTTCTCTACGACCTTTTTACTCATAAGGAGATTGATATATGTAGTCACATCTTCCACATTCTGAAAAAGAGCATTGAAAAGCAAAATTCAAGGACTGTAATGCATTTTCCCTCACTGATTATGGGACTAATTGCTAAGACGAAGTTGAAACTTCCGAGTGGCCTCATTGTGGTTCAAAGGGACTACCCTATTGGTGCTCATATACTAACTAGGAGTACAGCCCATATCAAAGGCTCCAAGACCGGTGTGCATACCATACCACAACCACGTGTTGAGCAAGAGGACGGTGACACAAAAGATGAGATAGAGCGCTTTACTACTGCCCCAGAGTCATTTGATCAGCCTTCAGCATAGCCATCATCTTCTGCACCAGCTCGAGGATCGAACAGACTTAATCATCTTATAGCTAGAGTTGAGCAGATGTACACTCTGCTGGATTCTCATGTATAGCACACAGCAAGCCAATTTGCTTATGTTCAGGGACAAATCACAGCCGTATCTACTCAGATAGAGGAGTTATCCCTCGGTCATGGTTCTGACTTAGAGTCTGAGGCATTCTAGCCCTTTGGCCATTCCGGTCAAAAAGGGGGAGAAATTTTTGAGGGGGAGCCAAGGAAGAGCTTGCATAGCGTTAGGGGGAGCATAGGTTTAGGCTTAGAAACATTGGTTATTGGTTCATAAGTGGTTTATTTTATGTTTAGCTTTTATAACTGCTGCCTTATGTTTTATGTTTTTACTGCTTTTGTTTAAAGCTTTGACACTATGGTTTAATTTCAGTATTTATGACTTTCTCTATGCTTTGTAGCATTTTTTTTGTACTTTTAAGATATTGCAAATATGTCTTAAGTACCTCACTCTTGTGCCCTAATAGGATCTTGTATCCTAAATGCAAATACATAGTGTATTTTGCATTGGTTGAGTGTTGAACATGCAATTGATCCTTGGGATTGTTCTTAATTGCATTGCGTGTTCGGATGACCATTTACGTGCTAAATGTTCATTGTAGTCATTCTTTAATGACTGTTTTTGTATGATCAAGATATGCTTACATGTTTTATAGTGTTTACAAACTTGATCGCATTTTACTTGTTCATGTATGTACCTTGTGTTCAAAAAAAAGTATGTTCTGTCACAGGGACGGAACTAGGATTTGAAGTCGAGGGGGGCAATATAATTTTCTTGAGGGGGCAAATATAATTTTTCTTGGGTTATTTTCTAAAATCTTAAATATATACCTACTATTTAATATTTTAAAAAAATTTGGGGGGGGGGGGGGGGGTCGGGTCACAACCTCCCTCAGCTTGTACATGGTTCCATCTCTGTGTTCTGAAATTCAATTTGTATTTAATGCATTCATAGTCCAACCCAACACCCTATTTAGTTTCTGAGTTCATGGCTAATGGAGACTTAGAAGCACATCTTTCAGGTTTGGTTATAATTGAAGTAGTAAGCAAATGCTTCACATCCTTAGCTCATTAATTTGATTCTCCATAAATAGATAATACTACTTGTTTTTTTACAATAGAAAAAATAATTCTCCTTTCTAAAACTTTATTGTATTAATTTAATTATGGCATGATCATGGTTACTTTAACTGAAGAACACAACAAAAAGTATTATTGGTGGTCTACAAAAATAGTGCAAATACTCCAGTCCTCATTTTGAAAATCGATATTATTTATCAAAAATATGAAATGTGAAATTTTTTATAAATAGAATTGTTAGGACACATGTGGTTCACATGTTAAGAACATATGTCATACTTATTTATGTAAATTGGCTAATCCGTTGACAAAACGCACTCTATTTGTAATTGGGTAATTCTAGGTGTTTTTATTACTTCAAGAAACAAGGTTTCAAGATCAAGTGTTGAAGCCATCAAGTCTGTCCAAGAAAAACAGGCTGAAGTGCAATTTCATTCAAGCTCGACACCTTCTCGATAGCTCTTCGACACCTAGCTATCTGTCGAGATCTTCAGCTGATTCTTATCGCAATCTCGATAGCTTCTCGATAGCTGGTCGATCGATCGAGAAAGTTTCTGTCCCCTCGACACCTCCTCGATACCTTCTCGATAGCTGCTATCTGTCAAGATTCATTAAATCTCGACACCTCCTCGATAGCTGCTATCTGTCGAGCTTACGAGAATTCAAATTTTCAAATCTGATTTTTGGGCCAGACTTTTGTATTTGTGTAGAGTTTCTTTTCTCACAACCCTAGACCTATATAAGGCTTATTTTAGAGGCCGTCACATAAGAGAATAAGAGAATACAAGGAGAACATATGCAAAAGGTGACCGAAGCCTTGTTCTCTCTAAAAGAAGCTACTACGTCTTTTGCGCCTTAAGGTTTTGTAACCAAGTGCTTCTTGATCTTCATTCTTGATGAAGTGAAGAACTTTGCAGCCAACATCTTCTTCTAGTTGGTGATTGAAGTCGCGTACTGGGATCTGCGCAATTGGTTAGTCACGTACTAGGATTCGTGCATCAAAGGGTGGCGTTCATATATTGAAGAGTTCAGAGGTTCTGAAGTGGTAGAAGGTTTCTGCTGTGAGTTCATCTACGGGGATTGTAGAGTCTAGGGACAAAGGTTTTGTACTAGATCTGAAATTTCTCTTTTCTATAGTGGATTGCTTTTCGGGAAGGTTTCCCCCCATGTTTTTTACTGTGAAACTGGTTGGTTTCATTGGTTTTCCGGGGTCATCATATCTTGTCTTATTTACTTTTCCGCTGCATTCATTATTGACATGATATTGATGTTTTTTTGTTTTAACAAGTTTTATTGATAATAAATCTAATTAACAACTTGGATTTAAAACTTGTTAATTCTATCAACTGGGGTCTAAATTTCCCAACAAGTGGTATCATAGTAGGTACACTCTGATTGGATTAATTTCCTGATTGTGATCCTTGACCCCCGTTGTCATGGAATCTCTTGATTTTTTTGATGTGCATGATCTTGTGTTGAATGATGATGATGATATTCATGATGCCTATTGCAAGCTTTATAATTTTTGTATGAAATCTCTTGAATGTTCTACAAAATTAAAAGCTAAATTTAAAAAGGTCAAACTTGAAAAAGATGATTTGATTGCAAAATTGGATGAAGCCAATAATTTGAATGAGAATTATAAAAATCAAATTTCATCTCAGGTGGACAAAATTAAGAGTTTGGAAGAGCAACCAGTTGAATTTAAAACTGAAGTTAAAAATTTAACTAGTGCCAAACTTGTTGTTGAGCCTAACTCAAAAGAAAAAGATTTTTATATTCCCCCATTTAAAAGGAATAATCAAGAGTTGAAGGCTAATATTGCTAGGATAGACAAAGGTAAACAATCTGATGTTAACGCTGAAATTTCTAAACCTATGTCTAAAACTCCTCCTAGGTTGAATGATAAATTTGAATTTGTCCCCATTTGTCATCATTGTCATATTGTTGGTCATATTAGGCCAAATTGTCCTAAGTTGGGGTCTCTGTCAACCTCTAAGGTTAGACCTCCTTCTAGGAAGCCAAGTAGCGCTAAAACTGCTCGTGTTTGTCACCATTGTGGTGTTTCTGGACACATTCGTCCTAATTACTTTAAGTTGTATTCTCATAAGCAATTGTCCAAACGGTCACAGGTTTCCTCTCAAGGACCTATACCTTTGTTTGGAGAGTTATTAAAAGCTTTGAGCTTTTTAACTCAATTTCAGAAGAATTTTAATTCTTCTATGTCCTTTAGTAGACATACTAGGACATGTGCCTTTTCATCTTCACGGCCAAAGACTCGTGCTGTCTGGGTGAAAAAGGAACCTAAGACTTAATTGTCTTTTTTGTTTGTCTTCTGCTTTAATTCTTTCTATCTAAAGTAGGACTCTTTTTACTTGATTTCTTATCTGTTTTTGAAATCATGCTTTCATGTATATGCATCTTTCTTTTTGCTTTCATGTTGTTTGTCTGTTTTTGTTTGATTGTTTAGTCTTTATTTTGTTGGTTTTCAAAATAAAAAGGAAAAATCAGAAAGATACAAAAACAGTGTGCGTTTGTGTACATTGGTACTTGTGTACCTTAGATGGCCAATGAAACAGAATTTTCTAAACTTTGTATCTTTTGTAGTTTAGATGAGCATCTCTATGCACAACTAAGCAAGTGAGCTTTGTGGCTCTTGTTTGTGATCAGTAAGATTAAGTTATCTCTTAAACTTAACACTCATATCACTCTTTTTGATGGGTAGGACTAGAAAATCCTAAGAGAAAGGCATAAATAACCATCTCACCACTGTTGCCCGCCAATCATTAAGACATCTGTATGCTTCGGCATAGTAAAAGTGTGATGTCAATGACATTTGTATGCTTCGGCATAGCAAAATTGGAATGTCAAATATTAATGGGTATTTCTTTTCTCTCTCTTATATGCCCATACATGATATGCTAAATAAAAAGAAAATATGCAAAGAAATAAAAAGCAAAAAGATTAAAATGCTTTAAAAATGATTGCAAGCGTGTATTCTAGGAGATGTGGGAGTTATAGGATGTACCTCAAAGGTGATAGTCCCCATCAAACAGTTATGATTGTGTGTGAGTTAAAGTGATTTTCTCATATCTCAAATCGTCATAACATGTATACACTTATGCAATCTTGTGATATTTTTCACACACAACACGCAATATTCTTTGCTACTTTTGATACATGGACAGGTACAATGTGATTTGGCCATCACTAGGTTTACATGTGCTTATGTATGCTTACTAAACTGTCTTGACTTATGTTTGAAATATAAAATTGGTTAGACTTGTTTAGTGTGTATGTGTGTTTTGCATCTTTCTTCTGTCATCCATAGCATCTTGTTTCATTACATTCATGCATTTATATGGATTTCTTGTGCCCCCTTGATCATCCTTGATCATCTTTATGTTTCTCGGGTGAAGCTTTCTAGCTTCTTGTATCCTTTGTCAATCATGACAAAAAGGGGGAGAAATTGTGAGGAATATGTGGTTTCTTTCTTTAAGATTCTACAAGTTAGGGGGAGAAATACATTCCTTTGTAAGGGGGAGATGTGTTTCATCTTGTTAGGGGGAGTGCTTACTTCCTACTTCTTGTACCTTAGGTCTTGTGACCATGTTTGCATACATTGAACTTATCTTCTTTATATGTTAATGTATGTTTCTTTCACCTATCTTTATATGTGTTGTTTCTTTTCTATCTTTATACACATGTTTCTTATATTTGTATGCAATTTATTATTTCTGTTTCACACAAAGATGCCTTGATGAGTTTTGTTTAAAGTGTTTCAGAAAAACAGGTTGTCAAAGTCTACTTGCCATAAACTCTCTTCTTGCAAAGTTTTTCAAGAGTTTGTGTCAAGATAGATTTTATTGTATTCAACAAGTGAGTATGAGTTGAGTGATTTATGACTTCTCTCATATGTTCATTTGTTTGTTGTGGTTTTGTCACGGATTGCCAAAAGGGGAGATTGTTAGGACATATGTGGTTCACATGTTAAGAATATATGTCATACTTATTTATGTAAATTAGCTAATCCTTTGACAAAATGCACTCTACTTGTAATTGGGTAGTTCTAGGTGTTTTTAATACTTCAAGAAACAAGGTTTCAAGATCAAGTGTTGAAGCCATCAAGTCTGTCCAAGAAAAACAAGCTAAAATGCAATTTCATTAAAGCTCGACACCTTCTCGATAGCTCCTCGACACCTGGCTATCTGTCGAGATCTTCAGCTAATTCTTATCGTAATCTCGATAGCTTCTCGATAGCTGGTCGATCGATCGAGAAAGTTTCTGTCCCCTCGACACCTTCTCGACACCTTCTCGATAGCTGTTATCTGTCAAGATTCATTAAATCTTGACACCTCCTCGATAGTTGCTATTTGTCGAGCTTACAAGAATTCAAATTTCCAGATCTGATTTTTGGGCCAGGCTTTTGTATTTGTGTAGGGTTTCTTTTCTCACAACCCTAGACCTATATAAGGCTTATTTTAGAGGCCATCACATAAGAGAATAAGAGAATACAAGGAGAACATATACAAAAGGTGACCGAAGCCTTATTCTCTCTAAAAGAAGCTATTGTGTCTTTTGCGCCTTAGGGTTTTGTAACCAAGTGCTTCTTGATCTTCATTCTTGATGAAGTGAAGAACTTTGTAGCCAACATCTTCTTCTAGTTGGTGATTGAAGTTGCGTACTAGGATCCGCGCAATTGGTTAGTCACGTACTAGGATTCGTGCATCAAAGGATGACGTTCATATATTGAAGAGTTCAGAGGTTCTGAAGCGGTAGAAGGTTTCTACTGTGAGTTCATCTATGGGGATTGTAGAGTCTAGGGACAAAGGTTTAGTACTAGATCTGAAACTTCTCTTTTCTATAGTGGATTGCTTTTCGGGAATGTTTCCCCCCAGGTTTTTTACTATGAAACTGGTTGGTTTCATTGGTTTTCCTGGGTCATCATATCTTGTCTTATTTACTTTTCCGCTGCATTCATTATTGACATGATATTGATGTTTGTTTGTTTTAACAAGTTTTATTGATAATAAATCTAATTAACAACTTGGATTTAAAACTTGTTAATTCTATCAACTGGGGTCTAAATTTGCCAACAAGAATTATGCAAACCAACTAAAAAAAAAAAACTCATCACTAACCTTGTCCTGCATCCATAGAGATGTGAGGACTACAAACATCTTGTTGAACGAAAATTTACATACCAAATTATCTAATTTTGGTCTATCCAAGAGTTTTCAAACTGATGGCGGCACTCATGTGTCTACGGTTAATGTTATTTGCACCCTTGGATATCTTAATCCCGAATGAGTATATATGTAAATTTAAAAATCACCTTCAAAAATTTTTGTTTGTCAAATACAATAGTGGTATTTATGAACGACAATGATGCAACTAATTTTGAAAATAAAATAGACATAAACCTATGAAATTGTTTGAATGGAAATTTAATAAAAAACAATTATAACATAGATT
The DNA here is from genome assembly GCA_023621385.1 of Quercus gilva. Lineage (NCBI taxonomy): Eukaryota > Viridiplantae > Streptophyta > Magnoliopsida > Fagales > Fagaceae > Quercus > Quercus gilva. Next base: position 18,737,250 of record CM042477.1, read on the forward strand.
GACTTGCAGGTACTCCACTTCATATAGGTTGACAGAAAAAAGTGATGTGTATAACTTTGGAGTTTTTCTTTTGAAGATAATCACTTGTCTAGGTGATAGAAAGATCCAAGGAAAACATTCACGAGTCAATGGGTAATGATGAGGCCGAAAAATCACCAGTGAGCCACACAATTCCCACGCGCTCGAATATAAACCTACACAACAAAAAGAAGAGAAAAAACCTTGCGAAGAGCACCGGTGTGGTGCCGGCCGAATACCCTCCGAAGGTTAAGTCAGAAAGATTCTCACAACTCTAGAGTGCTAGAGAGGGTAAATTTTGCGTACCTCGATTTGTGAGGGTGTTGGGGTTTTTATAGTAGCAAAGAGTCGACCTTTCTTCCTTGGGGTAGAAGTCTTTTCCATATAGGAAACCCATGTAGGCGCGGATTGTAGAATCCTTTTCTTATAGGACTCTTCTTTATAAAATCTTAGACTTGATGGACAAGGTTTTTCCTTGTAGGGAGAACTCTTTAATGATCACATCTAATAGAATCTTACTGGTGCTAGGGTTCCGGCCATGGGCCTCACGACTCAACCGGGCCACATAAATTCAGCCCTCAATATGTGGCCCATCAAGGCTCTGGCCCGTCATGAAGATAGCCCGTCATATATGCTCGCAGATTTTCCCCTCTTCAGTTGCCCCCTCACACCGTGAATCCGTCAGAATTCATAGGATTCATGGGGTGAAAAAGAAGGATATGATATGACGGTCAGTAACCATGACGGGTGAGGCATATGAGGGGTAAGCTATTCGCAGTCCGTCGGTTTCCGCGTACAGGATTAATTCCGATCAAGTATCGTGACACGCGTCACTGTGCTATTGGGGGTTGTAATAAATCGAAGCGTCGCCTCGTCTCCCGTGTAGCCTCTTTATAAATATTAAGCCCTTGCCTCTCATTCTCCACTTTTGATTAGAAAACACTCTCAGTGCTCAATCCGTCATACCTGTCAGGCTAGTAATTCGCATCTGTCTCCGTCAAATTTTCTCCGTTCACACTCTACTGACCGGTAAGTACTTTTTACCATTTCGTTCCTCCGTCAAATTTTGATTCCTCATCATATATCCGTCAGCATTTCTATAGTCGTCAATACCTAGGAAATGTCTAGTGCATCGAGTAACCAATCATTTGTCCGTGACGGGGCGGACTATGAGGATGTATACCAGTCCGGTCATAGGGATCTAGAAAGTCTTAGCGATGATAGGAGCCCGTCTTCATCTTCTCCGTCCTCAACAAATGAGGATGTAGACTTTGTTGAGAATGTAGAGCTCGATGAAAACCAACAAGTAGGACCCGTCGTAGGGGCTGACGATCCAAGGGAGTTCATCATGCTCCCAGAGTGGACGATTAATGGTTTCGTATCAACCATTAAGGAAAACCACTTCAAAACACTTAGGGATAACTACCAGATTCCAGATTGTGTCTCAATCCGTCTACCTTACAAATCAGAAAAATGTTACTATGAAGGGGTGGACGGTGTTGGAATATATGAGCAAATGTTGAAGGCTGGACTCAGATTCCCACTGAGCTCCCTTCATCGTGAGTTGTTAAAGTATTTGGGTTTGTCCGTCAGCCAAATATCCCCAAACGCCTGGAGGGTCTTCATTGCGATGGAGATTCTGTATGGGGCAATGTCGGACGGGGCTAGGAGGTTGACGGTACGGGAGTTTTTACATTGCTACCGTCCGGACGAGATCGACAAGTCTAGGGGTATATACAGTTTTGTACCTAGGAGTGCGCTGCTAAAGGTCATTTACGAAACCCCAGACTCCAACAAAGACTGGAAGAGTAGATACTTTTTCTTAGAAGGTGACGGATGGATGTGCCGTCCAGGAGAGACAGACCATATGCCTGTCGATACTACTTGGGGCATATTATCTGAGAATGGTATGTGTCTGTCCTAGTTAGGATACCTTTTACACTGTTCATTTTATTTTGAAAATTTTTCTAACCGTCCTCTTTATTTGCAGTCCGACGGCGCCCCAAATAAGTATTGAGGAGTTTAGTTTTCTCGAAAGAATTTTCAAAAAGACTACGCCGGACGAGAGGACTTGGGCGAAATTAGTAAATCTTGACATAATTTGCTGGTACTGTGACGGGCCGGTACCTTCTCCACAAGCAATCAAATACGAACAAAGGATCCGTCAGCGTATGTCCAACACTTGCTTCCTTTTTGAACATTAGGTCTAGTTTTATGAGGCTAATTCTATCCGTTCATGTTTACAGAAATGGATATTGCCAAAAGAAGGGCCCTTATACGGTTAAATGCCGCAAAGAATAGGACGGCCAAACTTACTGAACCGAAGGAGGCAACGGTTTCAGCGAAGAGAAAGCAGCTGTCCAAGGGGGACCATCCCCCAAAGAAGCCTAAGGTCCCCTTGGAGCTCGTCGTGGGGCTTATGGCTGAAGGTGCCAAGACGGTCACCCCAACCAAGCTCGGGGCTGGTAAAGGGCTGATGAAGGGTCCGTCGTCTGAAGCTAAGAGGCCACCTCCCCTTCTCCGGGACGACGCTAGTTATGCTTTGGAAAAGCTATCTTCCCTTCTTACCTCCGAGGATTACGAAGACCTGGGTAATCACTCGACGGAGGCCATGGGTGAAACAAGTTTATTTAGCATTGCTCAGGTACGCCCGTCCACCTCATATATGTTTACTCATTACCCGTCTTACTATTTTTGATTTTTTGAATTTTTTCAATATTTCAGACCATGGTCATGGTGAAGGGACTCATGGGATGGTGTCTTAACCATGAGACGACCCTAGGCCGTCTTCGGGATAAGGCCAAGGTGACGAAGGAGGAGCTTTTAGAGCTTAAGGCTTATAAGGTAGCCCAGGAGAAGAAGTTCAAACTGCTTGAGACGGACAGAAACGAGTTGTTGAAGCTGACGGAGGAACTGAGGATAGTCCTTCAAGACAAAGAGAAAGAAATCCGTCTGGCCAAGGAATCTGCTGTCTAAGAGTACCGTGATTCAGACGCCCTGCTGTCCGAGCTCGGAGATTCTTTCAATGAAGGTTTTGACGAGGCTATCCGTCAAGTGAAGGCATTATATCCGGATTTCGACGTTTCTTCCGTCAATGTAAACGCTCAAGAACTTACTTCTACCCGTCCTGCCAATTCCGAAAATACGAATGAACTTTTTGAAGAGAACCCGCCCGTCAGTGCTCCAGGAGATACGCAGATCCCTCAACATGACCCCAAGGACGGTCAAAGTGGTCGTGCTGATCAGCCATCCGTTGAGAGTGGATCTAAGGACAGAAACACCAGCCGTGAAGAACAGAAGGAGACGCCCGTTGTAGTTTAATTTTTTACTTTGCCCCTTTTTTTTTTTTTTGTTATGTAAAAGTATTTGGGGAACGATTGATACATTCGTCCTGTTTCTATCAAACAGCTCCCTTAATGGGCACTTTATGTCCGTCAGTAATTTCTTATACTTTTGGCATATATAATCTGTTGCTTTGTCTGTTAACTTTATTTGATCTGGTTAATGAATATATATGCCCGTCGTATTTAGGAGAACATCTTTCTATTTGGTCTCCTTGCATCCGTCCTTTTTCGAGGACGTTTTGTTTTTTAACCACCTTGGGCGGTCTGTCCAAATTGTGGACTTATCAATTCTATTACTCAATTATGTTTGTCTGTCGTTTTTATGGACAATTTTTGATCCCCCTTGGGGTCATTCGTCTATATTAGGGATTTAATATTTTATCCCGTCCGGGAGCATCCGTCCTCATTATGGTTTTACCCCGTCCATTTAGGACACGCTCTTGTGGGCCCGTCCACTATGTGGACTCTATATTTATCTGTGTATTTAGTGAATTTTGTAGTGCCCGTCTATGCGTTGGACTGAGTTTTTATCCGTTCTCCCTTTGAGAATTTTCATTCACTTGGGATGACCTGCCCGTCACAGGATTTTAGATTTCCATCTACGTGTGGGCAAACTTTTGACTCTGGTTATCCGTCTAATTTATGGCTTTAAGATTCTATCCCTCCTGGGGAGATCTGTCCACCTTGTGGAGTTTGTCCGTCCACTTTGTGGACTTGATAAAAATTTTAACCCTCTTGGGGCTGTCCGTCTCTGTTGCGGACAGTGAATAATGTCCCTCCCGGGGAGATCCGTCCACCTTGTGGACTTTGTCCGTTCACTTTGTGGACTCGATAAAAATTTTAACCCTCTTGGGGCTATCCGTCCCTGTTGCGGACAGTGAATCATGTCCCTTCCGGGGAGATCCGTCCACCTTGTGGACTTTGTCCGTCCACTTTGTGGACTTGATAAAAATTTGAACCCTCTTGGGGCTGTCCGTCTCTGTTGCGGACAGTGAATCATGTCCCTTCCGGGGAGATCCGTCCACCTTGTGGACTTTGTCCGTCCACTTTGGGGACTTGATAAAAATTTTAACCCTCTTGACCGTCAACGTCGACGGCTTGGGATATTCTCCGTCACAGGGAGATCCGTCCCTTTTGTGGAATTTTGCCCGTCCATTTTTTGGACTTCATAAAATTTTAACCCTCTTGGGGAAACCCGTCTAAGATTTTGAATTATACATGTAAGTGAACTGGGTTGAATCTGAATAAAAAATCATTCGTAGAAAAGTACTTGCCCACGTGGGCTTAAAAATATATTGTAGCAAAACTAAAGTAAAAAACTTGCCCGTTGGGCTTATTGTAGCGGAAACTTAAAGTAAAAAAAATATAGGAATAAAAAGATAGGTGTTGCTCTAGGTGTTGTTCCTCAAGCTGTCGTTTCTACTGGTAGTATCTCCGTAGGTGTTCTGTGTTCCATGGGTGCTATAGCTTCTGCCCGTCCAGAGTTTCAAGGTGGTAGGTCCCTTTTCTTTGCCATGAAGAGATCCTGTATGGTCCTTCCCAGTTGGGGCCGAGCTTTCCTTGAGAGGGCTCTCTAGCAGTTCCCATTACCTTTCTCAGCACAAGGTCACCAATCTGAAAGTCTCTCCGTCTGACATTGGAGTTGTAGTATTTTGCCATTAAGTTCTAGTATCGTGCTAACCTCTGTTCTGCCGTAGTATGGACTTCGTCCACCAAATCTAGCTGGAGTCGCAGGGCTTCTTCGTTGTTCTCATCGTTGTAATTCTCCACGCGATAGCTTGTAAGCCCTACCTCTGCCGGTATGACCGCATCTGTTCCATATGCTAGCCGAAACGGTGTTTCTCCTGTTGGCACCCTTACAGTTGTGCGATATGCCCATAGTACGTTTGGTAGTTCGTCAGGCCAGATGCCCTTTGCCCCCTCGAGCCGGGCCTTGATCATCTTGAGCAGGGTTCGGTTCGTGACCTCGACCTGTCCGTTGGCCTGTGGGTGTGCGGGCGAAGAATAATGGTTCTTGATACCCAACTCCGAACAGAAGCTCCTGAATGCGTTGTTGTCGAACTGCTTTCCATTGTCGGAGACAAGCACTCTTGGTATTCCGTACCGGCAGATAATGTTCCTCCAAACGAAGCTTCGAACGTTTTTCTCCGTGATGATGGCTAAGGCCTCCGCCTCCGCCCACTTGGTGAAGTAGTCGATGTCGACCACCAGAAACTTTAGTTGCCTTATCGCTGTTGGAAAAGGGCCCATGATGTCTAGTCCCCACTGGGCGAAGGGCCATGGGGCCGTCATGGGTGTCAGCTCCTCGGTTGGCTGCCTTATCAGGTTGCTGAACCTCTGACATTTGTCGCACCTCTTGACATAGCTTTGTGCGTCCTTCTGCATTGTGGGCCAGTAGTATCCTGCTCGGATAAGTTTGTGCACTAGTGATCGTGCACCCGAATGGTTTCCACAGATACCTTCATGGACTTCCCTCATTACGTAGTCAACCTCGTCAGGATTCAAACACCTTAGATACGGTCGCGAGAATCCCCTTTTGTACAGAAGGTTTTTGATCAGCACGAACCGCGAAGCTTGGACTCTCAGTTTTCTGGCTGCTTCTTTTCCGTCTGGTAGCGCACCTGTCCTTATGTAGGCTAATAATGACGTGGTCCAATCATTCTCAGAATTCGTTTCATGCACTCCTACTTCATCGTCAATGGTTGAGGACGTTTGGATAAATGACAATACTTGATTAGGGACTTGCATAGGCTCTGCTGAGGCTGCCTTTGCCAGACGGTCGGCGCATTCATTCTCCTCCCTTGGGATTTGAATGAAACGCACTGTGAGGCCGTTGATCCGATCCTTTACCTTTCCTAGGTACTTCCTCATCCTTTCATTTTTGCATTCGTAAACGCCGTTAATTTGGCTCGTTATCACTTGGGAGTCACAATGTATGACCATGACTTCAGCACCTGCTGCTACCGCGAGGTCCAAACCTGCCATTAGCGCCTCATACTCGGCCTCGTTGTTTGTGGTTGCGTATTCTAACCGGATCATACATTCGATTTTGTCCCCGTCCGGGGTTTGAATTACTACTCCAACTCTTCCAGCTTGCTTGTTTGAAGAGCCGTCCGTGTGGATGCTCCATTCTCTAGGTGCGTCTGCCCCCTTGTCTTCTAACCTGGTATACTCGGCGATAAAGTCTGCCACGGCTTGGCCTTTTATTGCAGTTCGCGGGCAATACTGAATATCAAATTCGCTTAATTCTATCGCCCACAAAGCCATTCATCCGGCAGCTTCAGGGCTGCTCATGGCCCTCTTCAGGGGTTGATCCGTCAAGACCACAATGGTATGTGCTTGGAAATAAGGCTTAAGCTTTCGGGCGGCAGTTACAAGTGCGAAGGCCAGCTTCTCCATCTGGGGGTATCTTTCTTCTGCCCCCCGAAATCCCCTACTTATGAAATAAACGGGCAATTGAGTGCCTAGTTCCTCTCTTATCAAGGCCGCGCTGACGGCTGCTTGTGAGACTGCTAAGTATAGGTAGAGTTCTTCCCCCGGCTCGGCCGGACTGAGGAGTGGGGGAGAGGCGAGGTACTTCTTCAGGTGCTCAAATGCCTTTTGACACTCATCCGTCCATTCGAAAGCCTTTCTCAAGGTGCAGAAGAATGGTAGACATTTGTCCGTCGCTTTGGAGACGAATCTGTTTAAGGCCGCGATTTTCCCATTCAAGCTCTGCAACTCTTTCACTATTTCCGGCGGTTTTAGTTCCATGATGGCCCGTACCTTTTCTGGGTTCACCTCAATTCCTCTATGGGATACCATGAATCCCAAGAATTTCCCCGCCGTCACTCCGAACATGCACTTATTCGGATTCAACTTCATATTGTACGACCTGAGGGTGTCGAACGTCTCCTGTAGGTCTCTAAGATGGTCTTGTTCTCGAAGGCTTTTCACGAGCATGTCGTCGACGTAGACCTGTACGTTCTTCCCAATCTGGTGCGCGAACATTTTGTTCATTAGTCTTTGGTATGTTGCTCCTGCATTCTTGAGCCCAAATGGCATCACGTTGTAGCAAAAAAGTCCTTGGCTTGTGACAAAAGAGGTCTTCTCCTGATCAGCTTCATCCATCTTGATTTGATTATAGCCCGAGAAGGCATCCATGAAGCTTAAGAGTTGATGTTTTGCCGTTGAGTCCACCAAAGTGTTTATCCGAGGTAGCGGATAGCTGTCTTTTGGGCATGCCCTGTTGAGGTCCGTAAAGTCGACGCACATTCGCCATTTTCCATTCGCCTTCTTGACCATCACATTGTTTGCCAACCAGTCGGGGTAATATACCTCTCGGATGAAGTTCGTTTCGAGCAGCTTTTTTACTTCTTCTGCTATTGCCTTGTCCCGTTCTTGAGCGAAGACTCGCTTTTTCTGTCTTACGGGCGAACACTTAGGATTCACATTCAGCTTGTGGACCATGACCGAGCGGCTGATCCCGGGCATATCTTCGTGGCTCCAAGCGAAAACGTCCTGGTTCATCCTGAGGAATGCCCTGAGGGCCTGCTGCACGGACTGACTGGCCGAGGTCCCTATCTTAGTTGTTCGTTCAGGTCTTGACTCGTCTAGAGCAACTTCTTCCAGTTCCTCGACGGGTTCAGCTGCTAATCGCTGTTCTTCTATGCACATCGCCTGCTGGTGATCCTCTATCTCTAACATGGCCAAGTAGCATTCACGGGCAGCCACCTGATTCCCTTGTAACTCCCCGACCCCATACTCCATAGGGAACTTAATCATCAGGTGATATGTTGAGGTTGCCGCCTTCCATGCGTTGAGAGTTTGCCGTCCGAGGATAGCGTTGTATGCGGACGAGCAGTCAACTACGAGAAATGTCACATCTCGAGTGATCTGCTGGGGGTAATCTCCTACCGTCACCGAAAGCGTAATTGCTCCTAATGGGAATATTCTCGTTCCTCCAAACCCCACTAGCGGGGCGTTTGTTGGTATCAGTCGTTCTTTATTAATCATCATCTGCTGGAATGCGGGATAGTATAGGATATCCGCTGAGCAGCCGTTGTCGACCAACACTCTGTGCATGTTATACTCCTCGACTCGCAGGGTGACGACCAGGGCGTCATCATGTGGATGATGGAGTCTTTGTGCATCTTCTTCCGAGAACCCGATGATTGGGCTATCCATACGGGCGACCTTCTGAACCGAGCCCGTCAGCTGGACGTTCTGAACCATTCGGAGGTAAGTTTTTCGGGCCTTCTTGGATGAACCTGCTGTCGCAGTCCCGCCCACTATCATCCTTATATCTCCGACTTGGGGTCTAGGACGCTCATACTCCCTTCGGGGTTGCTGTTCTTGAGTTGGGGGATCCGTCTTCTCCTTTATTACAAACTTTTGTAATTTCCCTTGTCTGATAAGGGCTTCAATCTGTTGTTTCAAATCGTAACAATCGGACGTATCATGACCGTGGTCGCAGTGGAAACGACAGTACCTGTCCCTGGACCGCTTGCTCGGATCACTCTTGAGCTTTCCCGGAAAGGTTAGAGCCTCTTCGTCCTTAATCTGCATTAGGACTTGGTCTACTGGGGTATTCAACGGGGTGAAGCTCGTAAATTTCCTTCCTTGGGGCTTGGATCGTCGGTCGTCTCTTCTGTCCCTGGATTTGAGTCTCTTCCGCTCTCGGTCCTGCCGGGTGTCTTCCTGTCGTTCTCTTTTCTTCGGCTTATCCTCCCTTGCCAGTAATGCGTCTTCCGCATTCATGTACTTCGTTGCCCTGTAGAGGACCTCCGTCATGGTTTTCGGGTCATTCTTGTATATAGAGAACAAAAATTTACCCTTTCGCAACCCATTTGTGAAGGCTGCCACCAGTATCTTATCGTCGGCTTCATCGATGGAGAGTGCCTCCTTGTTGAAACGGGTTATGTAGGATCTAAACGTCTCGTCCTCCCGCTGCCTAATGCTCATTAGGCACGCCGTCGATTTCTTGTACCTATGTCCCCCGATGAAGTGGGACGTGAACTGGGCGCTTAATTCCTTGAATGTGCTGATGGAGTTCGGTGTCAACCGACTGAACCAGATCCTAGCAGCTCCTTTCAGCGTGGTGGGGAAAGCCCTGCACATTATTTCATCCGCGACCCCTTGAAGGTGCATCAATGTTTTGAACGTCTCTAGATGATCCAGAGGGTCCTTCAGTCCGTCATAATTGTCGATATTCGGCATCCGAAATTTGTGCGGTAGGGGGAAGGAATTCACGGCTACGGTGAAGGGTGAGTCAGTGCGATTGACTAGATCGTCAAGGTCACTAGAAACTCGCCTTTTGAGCGCGTTCATCATAACCTCCATCTGTTCTCTCATTGCTTGCATCTCTGCGATGATGTGTGGAGGAGTTGCATCCGTGAGGGATGGCATGCTTACGTTCTGTCTCTCCGTCCCTGTTGGGGCGTGGCTGGCTTCAACTCTCTCCTGGTTTTTTATTGCAGCGCTGGTCCCTTCCTGGTCTCCCTGTAAGTCGTTCGGTGTTGCGTTCTTCTGACGCAGCTGTTCTTCTAGGTCGTTGTTTTGCTTAGTGAGGCGCTCCGCGGCTGCAGCAAGTGTCCGAACTTGTCTCTCGAGGGCAGTTGTGGGGGGTTCTTCTCCTTGAACGTCGTTGGTGGTTGCCATTGAACGTGTGAGTACCATGCAACTCTTTTGTCCGGGAAGCGATATGGCTTATGAATCGCGTATAAGCACAAGATTTCCCACAGACGGCGCCAACTGATGAGGCCGAAAAATCACCAGTGAGCCACACAATTCCCATGCGCTCGAATATAAACCTACACAACAAAAAGAAGAGAAAAAACCTTGCAAAGAGCACCGGTGTGGTGCCGGCCGAATACCCTCCGAAGGTTAAGTCAGAAAGATTCTCACAACTCTAGAGTGCTAGAGAGGGTAAATTTTGCGTACCTCGATTTGTGAGGGTGTTGGGGTTTTTATAGTAGCAAAGAGTCGACATTTCTTCCTTGGGGTAGAAGTCTTTTCCATGTAGGAAACCCATGTAGGCGCGGATTGTAAAATCCTTTCCTTATAGGACTCTTCTTTATAAAATCTTAGACTTGATGGACAAGGTTTTTCCTTGTAGGGAGAACTCTTTAATGATCACATCTAATAGAATCTTACTGGTGCTAGGGTTCCGGCCATGGGCCTCACGACTCAACCGGCCCACATAAATTCAGCCCTCAATATGTGGCCCATCAAGGCTCTGGCCCGTCATGAAGATAGCCCGTCATATATGCTCGCAGATTTTCCCCTCTTCAGGTAAGTTTCATGTTTGCTCAAGGGGATATCAAAAATATTGTTGATCACAGGTTGCAGGGCACTTTCAACATTATCTCTGCTTGGAAAGCTGTTGAAATAGCAATGCTATGTGTGTTTCCCACTTCCACTAAAAAACCAACCATGAGTCAAGTAGTGGCAGAACTAAAGGAGTGTTTGACAACTGAAATAGCACAAAAGGAGGGCTATGAGGGTGAATCAAATTATACAATTGAAATGTACAATATAAATCTGGCTACTGAACTCAATCCTTTAGCACAGTAAATCGTCATCCACGAATCAAATTGGTGATCGGAAGTTGGAACGTTGTCTTTTTGCTTTTTAAACTTGTTTCAATGCATATTATACTTCAATTATTCGAATTATGTGTGTAATAAAACCGGTACCTATTGATGGTCCTAACGGACTAGTTTTGTTTGTAATATTGTACTAAATTTATCAAATTTGTCAATTCAACTTTTTCACAAGATAAATGAAGTATACTACAGTATAAATTACTGCGGGGTATTGAAGTTAAAAACATGAGATGAATAATGGACTAGAATTCCAAGTGGAGACTTGGACTTTCACATCCAAAACTCAGAAGTTTTAGCAAAATGGATATTAATATCTCATATAGACATACATTTGGGTTCAGCTTAAGCCCAAGGTAGTTTGAGATGAACAAATGAAAATGTGATACCAATTTCCTAACCCCACACCCAATTTCCACGTGTCATTTAAAAAAAATAACGAAAATGGGATTTATTCATAGCTCTTTCGTTTAGAGCATTAGACTTTATCAATTAATTTAGCATGTACTTTTTACCTTCTCTCTCTTCTTCACTGTTGTTTTTTTTTTTTTAAATTTTTTTTTTAGCATAACTCCTTATGGGGTCAGAGAATTTAGCAACCTCGGCCCACTTTATGCTAAACCCAAGGCTCACGCCGAGGAGGAAGAAATGTCCGAGGATGAATCAAGGAAACTTCAATTACCAAAAAGCACTGCCGAGGACAGTCCTAGTCTCGGCCAGTCGAGACCATTGAGAAGGAGAGTAATACGCCACCAGGGGTAGCCCTTTAGAGCGTTCCAGGACAAAGACGAGTACAACGGGTCAGCCATGGAAGCATGGTGGAAGAGTAATTCCAAGAGGAACTGTCACCTCTGCATTAAATGCCCACAACTAACGTCCTGGCTGCATTAATGGAGAAGTGACCCCTGAACAGTGTTGTCTCAGTTGCTGCAACCCATGGAAAGAACGATAAGGTGGCTGATGGGACAGGCACTCAAGTGGTGACCTGCATGATCAACAAATGGAGAGCCAAGAGTAGCCAGAAGGGGGTATATAATGTAAAAAGTTCTCCAAAAATGGGGACAGGATTTTTAGAAGGAAGAAACACTGTAGCACTGGTACTATCTTTGTAACCAAGTACTAGAAAGATAATATGAATTATACACTCCTAGGGAAGGGCCGAGGAGCTGAATTTCATTCCCTAGATTATGTTCTTGTCATGCAGTCTGCATATTACCATGTTTAGTCGTTGCCATCCTTACTAGGGTCTAATTTTTGAACCCATACTCTACAAATTCATTGTATTGAGCTAACTGGGCTTGAGTCCACTTGTCTAATCACAACAGCGATTAAACCTGGTCCCTACAATTGGCGCCATCTGTGGGAATAACTTGTGCGCTAGTAAGGGCAGCGATCAGGCATGGTAGGATCAGGCCCTCATCAAGTAGACTCCCATCAGCCTGAACCGGCTAAATCACAACAACAGGGTAACTTTGTTAACCCTGGGCGAGACAGAAACGAAGAGAACGTAAGGTTTCGAGAGGGAAGCGTGCATACCTCACAAACCAGGGAAGCCACACTCGTGGGGTCAGCTACATGCCTCGGATGCAAAATAATGGCCATGCCAGGCAATTGGAAGGGGTTAAGAGTCACGTGTCCCAGACACAGGATGATAAGGTGGCCATGCAGCGAGAGATAGATGATTTGAAGAGAAAGCTGCGCCACACACAACGAAGGTAGTCTCGTCCTAGTCCTGACATGCCCTTCGATGAGGAAGGCGATGATGACTATAGGAGAAGGTCAAGGACTCCTCTAAGCGAGACCTTCTCCCACGAAGAAGAGCACTACTAGAGACGTAAACATAAAAGCCCATTCCCTAGAGGCTTGGGGAGCGATGCCATGAGTAGGGCACTGAATTAGCTTTCCAAGTCACCTTTCACACACCACATAGAAGAGGCTATGTTTCCTCGACAGTTCCAGCAGCCAACCTTTACCATTTATAATCGCAAAACGGACCCTGTGGAGCATATGAGCCAATACAACCAAAGGATGGCTATCCACTCCAAAAACAAGGCGTTGATGTGCAAAGTCTTCCCATCTAGCCTGGGACCAGTGGCAATAAGGTGGTTCAATGGCTTGAAGACGAATTCCATAGATTCGTACAGACAGCTGACCCAAGCCTTTGGCTCGTGCTTCATTACGAACAGTAGACCTCCTCGGCCCTTGAGCGCATTTTATCCATGCCTGATGGAGAAACTCTGAAGGCCTACTCGGATCGATATTGAGAGATATAGAACGAATTTGACGGCAAATTCGATGACATCGCCATCAGCACTTTCAAAAATGGCCTTCCAACTGGGCACGGCTTGAGGAAGTCCCTAACAGGCAAGCCCACCACTAGCGTGCACTGATTGATGGATCGAATCGATAAGTACAAACGAGTGGAGGAAGATTAGCTGCAGGGCAAGGGAAAGGAGAAGGTTATCTCTCAGGAGAGGAAGGATTTCAGGTCGGACCGGTACAACAACAATCGCCCGAAGAGAGATTTCGCAGGGCAATCCAAAGTGGCCAACGCTCAAGCTGTCAGTGCTGTATTCTGAGAACTAGTACATAAGGTGTTGGAGAAGATCAGAAACGAGCCATACTTTAAGTGGCCAAATAAAATGGTAGGGGATCTCGCGAAGCGCGATTAAAGCCTTTATTGCCAGTATCACGAGGACCATGAACATGCCACGGAGGACTGCAGGAACCTCTAGAACCATCTGGAACAGCTAGTTAGAGAGGGAAAGTTGAAACACCTCCTGCATCACTCTAGTGGTTATTAAGGCCAAAACCACCAAGAGTCCCGGAGAGATGCAGCATTGAGGCCATCCGCAGGGATGATCAATGTGATCCTGGTCACGCTAGGGAGAACAAGCATGCGCCCTTCACGAATATTGTCCATTGCTCAGATGCCCGCCAAGGAAATCTAGCCGGAGCCGAAGAGGGCCAGAAGGGGTTCTCACCCACCCTTAAGCTTTTCAGAAGAGGACAAGGTGGGAACCATCCAGCCCCATGATGACGCGCTGGTGATCACTCTCAAGATCGGGAACTACGATGTGAAAAGAGTGATAGTGGACGATGGCAGTGGAGCCGAGATCATGTACCCCGATCTCTACAAGGGGCTGGGGATAAAACCAGAGGATTTGACACCATATAGCTCCCTCCTGATGAGCTTTGATAGAAAGCTGGTTATCCCAAGGGACATGATTAGGCTGCCCATCCAAACCGGCTCGGAAGTGGTGGAAGTGAACTTCATAGTGGTTGACACCTACTCCCCGTACATAGCCATCGTCGGCAGGCCCTAGCTCCATACCTTAGGGGCGGTGGCCTCCTCCTTACACTAAAGGGTGAAATTCCCGTAGGGGGACCAAGTCCTCAAAATCCGTGGCTGCCATATTGCATCAACTCGATGCAAGGACCTCGGCCACTACTGAATGGGGCTTATAGCAATCCAAGGCCCTGGCGGCGCCCCTCGACACAGTTGCCGAGGAAGCAAAATGCGAAGATCTCGAGAAGGTGGTCATTGATGATGATCCAGAGAAGTTCTTCTAGGTCGGGGCTCAGCTGCGTCCTCAGGAGAAGGAGGAGTTGATCGAGTTCCTCAAAACAAACATTGACGTATTTGTGTGGGACGCCTGTGATGCTCCAAGGATTGATCCAGCCTTTATCTGTCACCATCTCAATGTCAACCCATCCATCGTTCCCAAGAAGTAACCACCTCGACGCCCGTCAAGGGAGCACGCTGATGCGATTAGGGAAGAAGTGAAGAAGCTTAAGTGAACGGGGCTATCAAAGAGGTTTTTTACCCTAAATGGTTGGCCAACACTGTGGTGGTCAATAAGAAAAGCAAAAAATGGAGGGTTTGCGTGGACTTCACGGACTTAAACAAGGTATGCCCAAAGGACCCGTTCCCTATGCCTCGGATAGACCAGCTGGTGGATGCAACTGCGGGACATCCTCGGATGAGTTTCTTAGATGCCTTTCAAGGATACCATCAAATACCACTAGCCTTGAAGGATCAAGAGAAGACAGCCTTCGTGACACCTATTGGGAACTACCACTATAAGGTGATGCCTTTTGGCCTGAAGAATGCAGGGTCCACCTATTAAAGAATGATGATGAGAATGTTTGAGCCGCTGTTAGGCAAGAGCTTCAAAATTTACGTTGATGATATGGTGGTGAAGAGTAAGGTGGTATCTGAGCATTTAAGAGACCTCGGTTGTATCTTCGATGTCTTAAGAAAGCACAAGCTGCGCCTGAACGTTTCCAAGTGCTCATTCGGTGTGGGATTAGGCAAGTTTTTAGGCTACATCATCACTCACAGGGGAATTGAGGTTGATCCCAACCAAATCAAAGCTATCAATAACTTGAAGCCTCCGCAAAACCCTAAAGAGGTCCGAAGCTCACCGGAATGATCGTAGCCCTGAATTGGTTCATTTCTAGGTCAGCTGATAGATGCAGGCCTTTTTACTTATTGATCAACAAGTGGAATGGGTTTGAGTGGTCCGAGGATTGTGTCGTGGCCTTCTAGCAACTTAAAGAATACCTATGCCGGCCACCTATCATGTCTAATCCTAAAGCCGACGAGGTCCTGTATGCATACATCGCCGTAGCCCCTCATGCGATGAGCTTGGTGCTTATACGAGACGACAGTAGCATTCAAAAGCTAGTCTATTACGTGAGCAAGTCGCTGCACAAAGCGGAGGTCAAGTACTTGCCCTTAGAGAAGGCCATACTGGCTGTGGTCCATGCTACTCGAAAGCTTCCCTATTATTTCCAAGCCTACATAGTGGTTGTTCTAACCTAGCTCCCCTTAAGGTCTGTACTTCGGACTACTGACTACACTGGAAGGATTGCCAAATGGAACACAATTCTGGGGGCTTTTGACATCAAGTACATGCCTCGGACCTCTATAAAGGGCCAGGTCCTGGCTGACTTGGTAGCCGAATTCGCCGAGCCATTAGTAGAAATAGTAGCAGAGAAGGGAGACATGGATGGAAAATTAGTCGGGGCAATCTCCATTCCAAGGCCCCCGTGCTGGAAAGTATACGTTGATGGCGTAGCAAATCAAAGGGGGTTTGGAGTGGGGCTAGTCCTAGTATCCCCTGAGGGGACTATTATAGAGAAATCCTTGAGGCTAGGGTTCTCAGCCACAAATAACGAAGCCGGGTATGAGGCCTTATTACAAGGGATGGTCATAGTGCATAAAATGAGAGGAAAGGCAGTGGATATGTTCTTGGACTCGAGATTGGTAGTTGGCTAGGTAAATGGAGAGCTGGAAGCCAGAGATGTGAGAATGCAAGAGTACTTAAACCAAGTCAAATGCCTGCAATTTGACTTCGATCTTTTCAGCTTGTCACATGTCTCCAGAAGTGGGAACACTAATGCGGATTCATTGGCCACGCTTGCTACATCCTCAACAGGAGAGCTGCCTCAGATTATCCTTGTTGAGCATCTGGAGAGAGCGAATGAGGCGGCAAATGGCACAACTTACGTCCACCAGGCTAGAGTGAGCCCCAGTTGGATGGATCCAATAGTGGGGTTCCTTAAAGATGATATCTTGCCCGAGGAGAAATCGGAGGCTGATAAAATACGAAGGAATGCTCCTTGGTTCTGGTTGTCCCAGGACTACAAATTGTATAGGTGCTCCTACTTTGGACCATATTTACTGTGTATTCACCCCGAGGCATCAGAACTACTGCTCGAAGAGTTGCACGAAAGGATCTGTGGGAGTCACACAGGAGGAAGATCCTTGTCTCACCTAGCCATCACCCAGGGATATTGGTGGCCGGGGATGCAGAAGGAAGCCCTGGAATATGTTAAAAAGTGCGACCAATGCCAAAGGTTTGCCCTAAATATCCACCAGCCAGGAGGGGTCCTTAACCCATTATCTAGCCCATGGCCATTTGCCCAGTGGGGCCTGGACATTGTAGGGCCTTTCCCCAAGGCACTAGGAAATAAAAGATATCTGTTGGTCGGCACAGATTATTTCACCAAGTGAGTTGAAGCCAAGCCACTGGCCAACATTAGAGATGTGGACGCTAAGAAGTTCATCTGGAGGAACATTGTTACTCGATTCGGGGTCCCTCATACCCTCATTTCAGATAATGGGCTTCAATTTGACAGCAAAGTTTTCAGAAAGTATTGTTGTGAACTGGGGATCACAAATCGGTATTCAACTCCAGTTTATCCTCAGGAAAATGGGCAGGCCGAGATTGTCAACAAGGTCATAGTCAATGGGCTTAAGAAGAGGCTGGACGACGCCAAAGGAAGATAGGTAGAAGAGCTACCGCACGTCCTATGGACTTATCGAACTACACCACGGTGGTCAACAGGGGAGACACCCTTTGCCATGACCTATGGGGCTGAGGCTATTATCCCTCTAGGAGCAAACTTCCCAACGCTGAGGATGAGCTCCTTCACCCCGAACAGTAATGATGAGCTACTAGGGAAGAGCCTAGACCTAATTGATGAATGAAGAGAGAAAGCAATGATCCAGCTGGCCTACTACCACCAGAAGCTCAAGCAAGGATATGACGCCAACGTGAAGCTAAGATCACTAGCACCAGGGGACTTAATGTTGAGGAAGGTTGTGGGTGCTGCTAAAAATCCCTCCTACGAAAAGCTAGGACCCAACTGGGAGGGACCATACCGAATCACCTCAGTAGCGAGCGTAGGTGCATACTACCTAGAGGACTTAGATAAAAAAAATGCACCTCGTCCATGGAATGTAAATAACCTGAGAAGATATTACTATTAATGAAAGCCTTTTCTTTTCCTAATTCAAATTTTTAGTCTATCATGATTGTATACCTTGTGCTAAACTAACTACTTCAAGAAAATCTAAGTGTTAGACAAAACCAAGGTCTTGCATGGTCCTCGGACTCAAACCTATGGGGAAACTAACTACTTCAAGAAAATCTAAGTGTTAGACAGAACCAAGGTCTTGCATGGTCCTTGAACTCAAACCTATGGGGAAACTAACTACTTCAAGAAAATCTAAGTATTAGACAGAACCAAGGTCTTGTATGGTCCTCGGACTCAAACCTATGGGGAAACTAATTACTTCAAGAAAATCTAAGTATTGGACAGAACTAAGGTCTTGCGTGGTCCTCGGACTCAAACCTATAGGAAAACTAACTACTTCAAGAAAATCTAAGAAAATCTAGCTACTTCAGGAAGAACCTATTGCAGATGATGATGATCATTCCTATAACAAAATCTCAAAGTTAAGGCCATGAGCATCACTTAAAGCATTTTAGGGCGCCATGGAGTTGGTTCTGGCTCAACCCACGCTTGGAGGGTCTCTTTGTCCCTACCTTTGAGTGTTCATTAAAAGTCGAAGGATCTAGCGACTTTGATTTATCCTGGTTCTAATCTAAGAACGATAGAAGGGTAAGTTTTCATTTGCATAAGTATCTCTACGTCATGATAGTTGTTGCCATGATAAGTTGAGGCACAGTTAGAGTTAGGATTGTACAAATGCAAAAGCCAAGCAGGCCAATTCAAGGAAAATAAAGTGCGTGCTTCATTAAGTCCATAAAAATTACAAAGCAGAACTTCCTTTACAATGTTTAATTAAAAAAAAAAAACAAACAACAACAACAAACAAACAAAAGCATGACATAAGGCAAAAGTGCCATTACAAGGTTTTAAAAAAATAAAAAATAAAAATAAAAAAACGAGACAAAAGTGCCAAGGGGCCTACTTCTTCAGCTTAATCTTCTTCCCTTCTGTGGGTGGTTGGTCTGTGGTGGCCTTGAGGTCCTCAGGGCTCCGACTTAGAGGAGCAGCCTGCAGGGACGTCGCAGAAGGAGTTGTCTCCTCAGCAAGAGGGGCCTGGGCGTCGACTGACCGGCTTACAGCCTCTTGGGGTACCTCCTTGTGGGGACCTTTGGCTGTTTCAATCGCCTCAGGAGGATCAGCTTCCTTGACAGGATCATCAGAAGTGGTGGTAGCCATCTCAGTAGCCATCGTAGCCTCCTCAACCCCTTCACTGGGACAACACCAGCCTCCTCAACAACCACCTCGGCCTCAGAGCTAGAAGGAACAATCTCACGGATGGCAAGGGGATAGTATGCATTCTCCGCTTTCCACAGGTCAGACGAGACCTCAACCCCAGCTTGTTTGAGGGCCTCACTCTAAACCTGGAGGCAATAGAGCCTGCATACCCCAGGGACTTGAGCTTTAAGGGTGGCCTCCGTATCCTCCACCCCCTTGGCATAAGCTGCCTCCTCGGCTTCCTCCTTTGAAGCCTGAGCCTCTGCCCTACCAAAGTCTGCCTCAACCTTAGCCCTTAGAGCTTCTTCTCTGGCCTATTCAGCCACATTCTTGGCCCCCTCAGCATCGGCCAACTTCTTTTTCAGATCAGCGATCTGCTCCTTTGCGATTTTCAACTGCTCCTCCGCCTCAATCAGACGCCTCGTCTGTTTTTGGGCCTGCTTCTAGGTGCCAGCAAGACCCGACTTAGCGCTGTCTTGGGCCTTGGTCATCTCTTTCAGCTCCCCCCTTACTTTAGAGAGATTGGCCTCAGAGACTTTAAGGGTCCGAGCAGCATCTACCCACTTCTCATGCTCTACCTCCAAGGCCTTGCTTTGGCTGTTGGACGCCTCCTCCAACCTAAAGGTGGCCTGGATAGCCTGCCAATTGAAACAAGTGTATAGTGAAGAAGATACCAAGAAAAAAAAAAAAAAGCAAAGAATCGAAGTCAGAAGAATCACAAGTGTCGAGCTTCTTACCATGCCCAAGTATCGCTTGAGGCTGAGGAAGACCTCCTTACTCCTCAAACCCTCCAGCTCAGCCATGTTCACAAGGAGTAGCAGGGACCTCTCCAATGCGTCGGCCACATACGCACCTTCGCCCCCCTCGAAAGTCCCTAAGAGAGGCGTCGTCCATCAAAGGCTCCCCATGGAGCATTGGGGCAAGAAGCCAGGCCTGAGCCTCGAGCTGGACGGTGACCTGCTTATCTTGGCCTTGGGGCCCTATCTTTAGTTGTTTTGAGGGCCTCTTTACAATACCTTAGACCTACGTTACTGGGTATCCTATAATCGGCGATGAATTTCTCCATCGCCTCTTCAAACTCAGCCAATTTCTTGAACCTACCCATCCCTAGAGACAACTAAAAGACTCAGAGAAAGAAGTTCAGAAGAGAGGAAGCGCAATTTACAGAGAGAGAAGAAGACTTACAGAAATGAGAAAAAGCTTCTCGGACAGGCTTTTTGTGCTGAAGGGAGTCATGAATTTGGTTGGAGATTTGACCGAATTCAGGGTATGTGCGCAAGAACTCTTGAATGCGAAAGTAAAGAGGCGAACCAATTCAAATGGGTATTTATACCCCCAACTAAAAATAACCATGTGAATTTTCCCGTCCATAAAGTCAAGAAGGTTGCTACCGTTCGATTATCATCATACTGTTGAATGTGGGGAGCATCGTGCCGCCAGAATTTAATGTAAGTGCGCTCTGCATACCGAAGCATTAGGAACGTGCTTTGGACATGTGAAAAGACTTTGGCACTGATGGAGGACAATACTTGACAAGCCATGGCAAGGGCCCAAGGGCATCAAAACCCTCCTCTCCGTCCGAGGGGCCTGACAGCAAGATTTTGAAGGGCTATTGTGGGGTTAGAGAATTTAGCAACCCCGGCCCACTTTATTCTAAACCCAAGGCCCACACCAAGAAGGAAGAAATGTCCGAGGACGAATCAAGAAAGCTTTAATTACCGAAAAGCACTGTCGAGGACAGTCCTAGTCTCGGCCAGTCGAGACCATGGAGAAGGAGAGCAATACGCCACCAGGGGCAGCCCTTCAGAGCATTCCAGAGCAAAGACGAGTATAACGAGTCAGCCATGGAAGCATGGTGGAAGAGTAATTCCAGGAGGAATTGTCACCTCCGCATTAAATGCCACAACTAACGTCCTGGCCGCATTAATGGAGAAGTGACCCCTGAACAGTGTTGTCTCAGTTGCTGCAACCCATGGAAAGAACGGTAAGGTGGCTGATGGGACAAGCACTCAAGTGGTGACCTGCATAATCAACAAATTGAGGGTCAAGATTAGCCAGAAGGGGGTATATAATGTAAGAAGTTCTCCAAAAATGGGGACGGGATTTTTAGAAGGAAGAAACACTGTAGCACTGGTACTATCTTTGTAACCAAGTACTAGAAAGATAATATGAATTATACACTCCTAGGGAAGGGCCGAGGAGCTGAATTTCATTCCCTAGATTATGTTCTTGTCATGTAGTCCGCGTATTACCAAGTTTAGTCATTGCCATCCTTACTAGGGTCTAGTTTTTGAACCCATACTCTACAAATTCATTGTATCGGGCTAACTGGGCTTGAGTCCATTTGTCTAATCGCAACAGCGCTCAAACCTGGTCCCTACACTCCCATTTTAACTTATTTATCTTATTAAAACAAAAAAAAATCTTTTTTCTTAATTTTCCCTTGACTTTTCTTTAATTTTCAAACTAGTCCTTAAAGTTTAATTTTTGTCAATTTATTCCCTTTTTAGAGTTCGTTCAAATTTGATCTTAGGCCACTAGGTAAAGAGCCTTATGAATATGGGGAAGCGGAGTACTGCAAGTGGAGCAGAGTGGAGTGTAAGAGAAAAATGGCGTAGAATGCTGTTTATCAAATGTTAATAGTACAAGAGTTTCGGTAGGGTTAGACCATATAAATATTTTTGCAACCCTAATTTCTTATCAAAAGTGGATAATAGCCACTTGCGCATATGGATATAGCCTAACCAATTTTTCAAATTTCTCATTTGTCAAAATGAATCACTAAGGTCCTTCTGTCCAGATCAATGGCAAATGAATGTTTTTAATTAGTAAAATTTGTCAAATAATACTTACCAACAACAAGATCTATTAAATGAACATCTCATGAATGTCTTCAAAACAATTTTTATACATGTTCATTTGCTTACAGATTTGGATAGAAAAATCATATTAAATCATTTCGACAAAGTGACAGACCAATTGACAAAAATACACCTTTGAGACCTAAATTGATGATTGAAGTAAAAGTTAAGAGACTAAAATGAATTTTAGCCATTAAAAAAAAAAAAAAAACAAAACAAAAAAAAAAGTATCTAACTCCTTTGACTGTGCAATATAATCGTAATTGAAAAATCTGTTTTATATTGTCTTAGATTATGTATCTTAAATTTATTAGGAGATATTATATAATATTTCTTGAAAAATACTACTCATTTTACTGGAAAATAAATACTAATTTTTCTTGATTATGCAAATTGATCATAATTTGAAAAAGACTACTTATCTTAAATTTAAACATATTGAAAGACATGTTTTGATTTCCTTAAAAAATATTTTTAATTTCCTTTGAAAAGAAGACCCTACTTTTTACAGGAAGTTGTCACCAATTTTTTATTTTTATTTTTTGAATTTTTTTTTAATAATGATATTTTTGAAAAAACTAAAACATGACAATTAAGGGGATTTCTCTATGTCGTGAATTCAAGAAAAGGGGAATAGAGACTATAGAGGACATGGTAAGAGGGCCCCAAAATTATACCTAAAGGCCTAATACGCCAAGTCGTGGGTCGAAGAACTTATCAATGTAAGACTGGATAACAACTATCAAAGCCTTGATATCAAGCACACGAATGTTATCTCTCAGCCCATGTTTTGAATGTCACGGAAAATCGCTTTCGTATCGGCTTTGTTTACTAAGCCCATGCTCAATAAATCAAATAGAAGGCACTACACGGTATTGTGCTCCATGCCTAGAGAGATCCATTAGACTGAATTGTTCGAAACTCTCTATTTTTTGGGCTTTATTTAACTAAGCTCATTCCCAATGCATCAAATAGAAGACACTACTCGATTTTGAGCCCCAAAGCCTAGTGAGATCCATTGACTTCACTGCAAGGCATTGAGTCCAGTGGAATCAGAGAATAACACTACACCGCAATGGACATCAAAGCCCAATGGAATTGGACTCATTGAGATACCAATCTCCACCGCACACCGAATTTCCGAATGTGTCATCTTTTCTTTGATTAATCATAGGTCTTCTGAGTAAAACGAATAGATCTTACCAATTAATTTAGCATGTACCTTGTACCTCCTCTCGCTTCTTCTTTTTTTGAAAGACCTCTCGCTTCTTCATCTTTTGATTACTTTTTTTTTTTTTTTACCGTCAAAACCTTCATTTTAATTTATTGATAATCTTCAAATTAAAAATAATAAATTCGGTATTCCTTAAGTTTTCCTCAATTGTCAAATTAGTTTTTATAGTTTAATTTTTACCGTGAAAACCTTCATTTTAATTTTACAACATTTTCATTACAAATTTTAGGGGGGTAAGTTTTTATTTATTCTAATTTGAGCACATTACTAAACTTATTTTTTTTCTTACTAATAACAATCTGCCACCTAAAATTTGTTGTAAAAATTTTGTGAAAATATTGTGGACATTACATTTCTTTTATTGTAACCTCCTATCAATGCATATTAGAAACAATGCTAGGACCACATCTCTTTACAGAATTTGAAGGTTAAAATTAAATTTGAAAGTGTTACATGAACAACATTTTTACAATAATTCATAGGTGGTAACTTATTATTGGTTCTAATTTGAACCAATTAATAAAATTACTTTTTTGCCTACTAGTAACAGCTAGTAATAACATGTCATTTAGAATTTGTTGTGAAAATGTAGTGACAATGTTGTGGACATTGAATTTCTTTTAATTAAATGAGTTTTCAAAATTGTAAAAATTACATGTCTTTATTCAAACTCTTAACTCCTACGTTAACTAGAATTAAAATTAGAATGGCGACGATTGCCCTTAAGGTATTTGTTAATAGATTATTTTAATAAAGTTTTAATACTACTTTTATGAGAAATATAAAAGCTATCAAAAAAATCTGTTACTTTATTTTTTTTTTTCCTATAAAATGTTTCAAAAAATATTTCTTAAATCAATGTCCTTAGTGCATTTGTTAACATACCCTTAAAATTAATAGGGTAAATTAGCTATTTGATCCCTAATATTTAGTTTGTCTATCAATTTGTTCACTAACATTTTAAACATGTTAGTTTAGTTATTATCCTTTTATTGTGTCAAAGTGGTCACTATTACTTAATGGTGGATAAAAAAATATTGACATGGCTAATGGTAATATTAATATATTATATTTTCCACCACATAAGCTATCACATGTCCTAAAATTGTAAAAAATTTTAACTTAGCTTATTTTGATCTTCATTACCAAAAACTAAAGCTTCGAAAATTTATTTTTCCCTACTTTTCTTTTCCTTTGCTTTATTGGGAACCAAACATGGAATAAATACTAAGAAATCAAAACTTAACTCAACTCACAATAAGCCAAATTGGACAATAGGCCTCAAGAAACTTCACGGAATGAAAAATTTACAACAAGAAAATTTGAGGAAATGGGTGAGAGAAGCAATGAACCAAAGCGACCTATGAAGATATTATAAGAGAGAGAAAGAGAGACTCACAGTGCAAACCAAATAATTGAATAGAGAAAGAGAGGATTTTATTGAAAGTCTAGGAAGTTTCAGTTAGTGTTGATAAACTAAATATTTGAAATGTTAGAGATTAAATTAACACAAAATTTGAAAATTAGGGACTAAATAGTAATTTGCCATTAAATTAATTTTTTTAACCTGTTAGGGTGGTTTAATATTAGGCTTTTTTTTTTTTTTTTTTTTTTGGATACATATTGGACTTTTTATACTAAATTTTAAACACCATTTGTTTTTCTAATGTCACTTCTTAAAATATGTTCAGTTTTAAAAGGTTGAAAAGTTAGAGTTAGTTGGTCCAAACAGACATGAACATGTATATATGTCAAATCATTAAAAACGTCATGAAAATTATTCATCTAAAAACAGAGTAATAACAAGGATGACATTAATATATATATATATATATATTTATTTAGAGAGTTTCAACTTATGGCGTCCAATCCTGATGATAGCTTTTTATCATCAGAATAAGACAACAATCAGTTTTTGGTGTAGGTGGGGATTGAACCCCAGATCTCTTATACAACCATTAGAGACTTTACCAGTTGAGCTAACTGGAACCCACGACATTAATATTTTTTAAAACCTAAATAAAAACAATTGATAATTCAAAGACAAAATTAAACTCGGGATCAAAACCGTAATATGTTTTAATAACTAGTATCTGTATAACTATATACAACAATTTGCCATATCGGTAGAGAAGGTATCTTTCCTAAAATTTTAGCCCCTAGCTAATCTTATTCTCTCTCACCTTTCTCCGACGTAACAACCTCGAAGAAACATTAACATGAAAAGTATGCAATGTGAAAAACTTGTTAAGCTAAAATTCAAAGCTCGTGCTTCTTCCTTCGCAAGCATGTGTGTGCACACTACATGCACTGAATGGCTTTACCTATTATTAGACCAAGAAGCTAACAACCATGATAGTTAGACAGAATGGATTTACCTATTATTGTACCAAGAAGAATAAGCTACAAATCTGAAATGCAAAAGGGCAAAGTAAATATATGTTGTGTGCTTGTGTCTTTCCCTTTAGGGCTTTTGAATTTTGATGCATTAATCAATTTCCAAATCACTGGAGCTCTAAGAAGAATTAGGGTCCTAACTCCTAAGGCCTAACCCCAATATGGGATAAGGGCTAGTAAATGGGAAACATGCCTAATCCCTAACCCATGTCAAAGTTGTGGGTTACAATTAGCTTAATTAATAAAGTCTTCTATTAAATATTGAAGAAGATATTTGGAAATTGAATTCCACCTTCACCAAAAACCAGTTGATATCTTGACCTAATATTAAAGAAAAATCCTAAGAAAGCAGACAACAAAGTTGAAATTCTATTGTATCTAAAAAAATTGCAAAAGTCATATTGAATAAGTTAAACTTAATCACTGTCACAAGACTTGCAACTCATCACGAGATTGACAATAATAATAAAAATGTTCATAACTCACTAATAGGAAGAAAAAAAAAAAAGTAGCTTTTGTGTTTGAGGCCAAGCTATATTTGATATTTGTTTTTAAGAATTCATTATTTAAATATTGACAACCAATTGAGCTATCAATATAATGGGTGTTAGACCTTTTCCAATAGGAAAAATGTTGAAGCTATTACTAGCGTTGTTGTATTTGATATTGAGTCCAAATCTTCTGTCTCACCCTTTGCACTCTACTTTATGTTCCACAAATCAAAATTTGCCACATGTCTACTTATTTCATTAGTGCCTAATTTTATGCCTTCTCTCCTTTATTTACCTAAAATCATAGTACACATCAGAGATAAATTGCAAAATACCATTCCTTTGACATATTATAATTCTTCCTTTACCCTTTATGGGCAATATAGATGAGTCTCCCAAATGGACATCGCCTTGAACACCTTCGACAAGCTCAACAAAAAGCTCCATTTTTCCACTTGTGTAGTTGCTAGCTCCAAAATCAAGATACTACACCTCTTGCGATTTATTTGCCTCTTCTTGTGCAAAAAGAAGTGTACATTCTTCTTTTTCAACATTGGATGCCTCAATAAGATTAGATTGTTTATTGTGCCCCTCAGATTCATTGTACTAGCAGTCTAATGCATAATATCCAAATTTGTTGCAATTGAAACATTGGACATTTCTATTACCTCCACATCTACGAGCAGATCTGCCTTTGAATGTTCCTCTTCCACAACCTTTGCTATGGTTGCTCTTCGTATATCCTCCACAGAAGACATTAGGCTTCTCCTTTCTTAAAGTTAATTTTGAATGTAATGCTTGTTCAATGACAACAGAGCTAGAATTCTTTTCCATACGCTGCTTATGCACTTGAAGAGATCCCATTAATTCCTCAATTGAGAGAGACTCCAAATCTTTGGACTTTTCAATATCCACCATGACATGCTCAAATTTATTTGCAAGAGATCTTAATATATTCTCCACCGCTCGAACATCTTTAATACTCTATCCATTACTTTTCAAACAATTAACAATAACAAGTAATCGTGAAAAATAATTAGAAACAATCTCACCAACTTTCATATAAGCAACTTCAAACTCAACACGAAGAGTTTGCAAACAAACTCTTTTCACACGATTGACACCATTGAAGAAAATTCCAAGATTCTCCCATGCTTCTTTACTTGACCTTGCTTTGGCAATTTTCTCAAAAGTTGACTCATCCACCCCTTGATAGAGTAGAAACAATGCCTTCTTGTCTTTCTTCCTCTAATCCTTAAGCAAATTTTTTTGCTCTGCATTGTAGGTGGCTTCTTGCTCACTTGTGGGTTCTACATACCCATCAGTGACGAGCTCCCATATCTCTTCTGATCCAAACAACACTTTCATTTGAATTTGCCAACTCACATAATTTTCTTTCATCTATTTAGGAATATGCGGTTGCACCATGTTAGAAGGCACCTTCATTAATGGTATAAACAAAGACTCTAGGCTCTACGAACTTGGCTCTGATACCACTCTGTTGGCTTTACAAAGCCTTGACTTAAATTTCAACAAAGTACTTACAAGAAAGAGAGGAATGAAAATTTTATTAGAGTACTTCAAACTCACAAACAAAGAGATTAGGCTACATCCTTGAGAGCTCACTACAACTTTTTCTCTCAAACACTTTTACATTATACATCTATCCCCTTTTTTTATAATAGAAAATTATAGAATGTGAAAGACTCAAAGACACAAATATTATGGAATGACAATAGACACAAACAATTATGGAAAAACAAAAGACACAAACAATTATGAAATGTCAAGAGACACCTTTTAGTTTACCACTTCCAACTATATTTGCATTCCACAATATTTGTTATGTTCTTTTGACACCTCCAACGAATGTGCATAACTTTTACCTTTATTTACAGTACTTTTAGCAATAATTTTTCAGTTTTAACAAAATAAGCGGTATCCAAACACACCCTTAATAAGTTTTCTCTTTACATGAATGTTTAAGCCTTTCTAAAGAGTAATATTTAACCTCAAATATTATAAATAAAAAAACAATCAAAATGAAGCTCAAATTATTCATAAGCCAAAATAATATTCACATGTTAGAGAAAACAAAAATCCAAAACTTCAGTGCACGTACTATTAAATGACAAAAATACTAAACACTAGAGCTCTAGAAGTATGATTTTATTTCGAAATTCATAATTTCTTCTCTATTGTATACATTCTCAACGAAAGCCTCAAAACTAATTCTCATCTATCACAATTTGAAATATAAAATAGAAGGAATAAAGTGAGCTTGACTACTCAATAAATAACTAATTTCCTAACAATCTGGATTAAACATATAAGAAAAGGGGTAATTACACTAAACCCACCTGTGGTTTGAGCGAAAATCACTTTGCCTACCTGTGATTTTAAAAGTATCACTTAACCCACCTGTGGTATGTTCCATTTGTTTTCCGTAACCCACCTCTGTTAAAATCAGGGGTAAATAGGTACTTCTGCTCAAATTTTATATCTCTCTTGTCCCAGAACAAAAAATAGCACAAAAATGCAAGAGAAACAAGATCAAAAAGCGGTATTGGTCTCTCTCTCAATTCACATAAATCTTGAACATGAAGAACATAAATCATTAAACCTAGGATTTTTTTTTTTTTTTTTCACATTCCCAAGTTCTCACAAGTTTTCTCAACAACCATATAACTATAAAAGAAATCAAACTCTTCAATCCTAGTCTTAAACACCCATTTGGCTCAACTTTCAGTAAGTCTCTCATCTTTACAAGAACCTCAACAACATAAATCACAAAACCTAGAATTTTTTTTCTCCTTCCCAATCGAAAACAAATCAAAAGTTTCAACCTTTACATAGCAATATAAAGCTTAAACAACACAAACTACAATACCCAATATTTTTTTTTCCCTTTTATTTTCTTGGAAACCAAACAAAGAGAGAAAATTGAATAATGGGTATGTGTTAAACCTCAAAAAAAAAAAAAAAAAAAAGCTTACCAACATACAAGGACGATTTGGAGAAGAATTTAGAGAAGTCAGGTGTTTGATATGGCTGTGGTAAGATTGAGATTGTGAACCCATAACCAAATTCTCTAAAACCCAAAACCTCTATCTTTCTTTTCTCTCTATTGTGAACCCATAACCAAATCCACCAATAACCACTTGCCATCGTGATTTCTGCAAAAAAAATAAAGGAAACTCAAATTCAAAAACCAACAAAACCCACAAATGGTGACACAAAACCACCAAATGGAGAGCCACAACCCATTAATGGCGAGAAACTTGTGTTTTCTCCCCCAGACACTCCAAACCACGAAGAACTCGTTGATCTCACCACAGGTCTCTCTCTCGAAAAGTTTCTGAGTTTTGGGTGTTTTGATTTACGTTATGTTGTGTTTTGGGGTTAAGAGGTGTTTTTGTAACGGCTGGGCTTGAGGTGGGTTATGAAGATTGATAGAAACATATCATAGGTGGGTTAAGTGATACTTTTCAAACCATAGGTAGGCAAAGTGATTTTCGCCCAAACCACAGGTAGGTTATGTGTAATTACTCCATAAGAAAATGTAAAAAAAAAAAAAAAAAATTATGCATTGTAAAAATCATAGACTTTGCAACATCATTTCAATAATTAAAATCAATAGTGAAATAAATAGCTTTTCTTTTTTCTTTTTGATTCAAAATTCTTACATATGCTAAATTCATATACTAACAATCTATACCATTATAGTTGAAAATATCTTAGTATGGACTAAATTGCAATTATTTAATTAAGCAACTGAAATTATTAAATCAAATTTTGCAAGAAAGACTAACAAATTTTATAAATAAAATATTTATTTCCAACTTTTATCCTAATTACAGAAAAGTTCACTAGCCACGTATGGTGCTCCCTTCTCTCATATTCATGGTATGATCTGCTTATTAAATTCATTGTAAAGTCCACCATGAATGTGAGAAAAGAGAGCAGCATTTCACTATATGTCGAGACTTCCAAAGAATTTTCTTTTAAAAAGACTACAAAACTTTGTTTATGTATATAAAATGAGAGATGCTACGTCTACAACAATTTTACAACATTTTTACAACAAATCACAGGTGGTTAGTTGTTATTGGTTCAAATTTGAAATCAACACTAAGATTACTTTTTTACCCCAACAATAACAACTAGTAACAACTTGCCACTTAGGATTTGTTGTAAAAATGTTGTAGAAATGTTGTAGACGTATCATTTCTCATATAAAATTACAGCGGATGTTCGGTTGATAGGAGTTTAAGGAGAGAATTTAATTCCTATATAAAAAAAGGTGGAGCATTCAATTATGTTAGGAATATTTGAAATTATAGGTATTTTTTGAATCTGATAGTGAGAAATGCTATGTCCCCCAATCCTCATTCCCTTAATTTTTGAGATTCCAAACTCACGGCTAAAACTTAGGAGTTTTGATCTGCCACGAATTGCCTTAAGTGGGAATCATTAAAATTGCACTTTTGATTTAAAGAAAAAAAAAAGGGGAAAAAAAATTGCACTTTGCACTTTAGTTTATTTATTTATTTATTAAAATTGAATTTTTTTTAAAACGAATCTAATTTATGGGTGCTGGTTTCATTTCATAAGAAACTCATTTTATGCAACTAAGTTACAATATGTGCAGATTTTAAATCTGATAATAAAAATTCATGGGTGTTGTAATCATGTTTCAATCTTGTAGACTTTTTTTTTTTTTTTTTTTCGCATAAAAGTGAGAACTTTATTGAAACTAAACGCAGAACAGAGTTTACAAAGTACAACTACATATTACTGAACAACACATCACATAAACAAAGACGAAAACAAAGACTAAACGGAAACCATAACTACACATTATTGAACAACACGACACATAAACAATAGCTACTCCCTTGCAGAAACTACACATAAACAATAAAAAAGCGGGGCATGTGTCATATAAAATTTCTCCCTCACTTCGAGATTCTCCCCTATTTGCCAACCGATCTACACATTGGTTGGCTTCCCTCCACACATACTCAATGTGTATCGTCCAAGGTCTGGCTAGGAGCCACCTGCAATCCAAAATTAAGTTAGTGTGTTCAAGTGGGCACTCTATATTGTCATCTAATGTTTCAATTTTGTAATATAACTTCCTAATATTAAAGGGAAAAAACCCTTCTTAATATTTTTTTTAGTGTTAGGAGATCGCTTAATTATTATTATTTGTTGTTCCTTAGTGTATTTTGAATGGGTAAGATCTTCCCACGAGACACCCGTGAAACATTCTGTTTTGCCAGACTATCCATTCTGATACACACTTTCTGTGCCTACACTATTTATACCCACATTACCCACAAATGTTGAGTGCTTCTGAGAGAAAACCCTAGCCAAACACCTTGAGAGTTAGAGATTGTTAAACCCACAATCCTCTACACATTTGCTGGTAGAATTTCCTCAACTCCTACCTCTCCATTTCCATACCATTGAGAGGTTGATAGCCAAAACACTTACCACACCCTTTCAGAGTGTCAAGTAAGGTTTTGGTGTAGCTGGGAAACATTGGAAGAAGCCAAGGATTGCAGATGTAACATGGAGCTTGTTGCGGGATCCGGAGAGCTAAACAAGACACGGTTTCGAGAAGCCTTGTTGGAGTAGGAGCTTGGAAGGCTTAAGTACATTGAGTAGATTAAGCTTGGAGGGTCTCTTGCTAACCCATGTATCCCAACTGATTGTCTAGTGGATCAATTTCCGCTTGGAGGGTGGTGGAGTGGTTTTTCGCCGAGTTCTTCAGTTTCCTCTTCGATAACACATCAGTGTATTATCTTGTGTTTGCATATTTCTTTCCTACTCTTTTACATCCCATTATACTGTTGTGTTGCTTTAATTATGGATTAGAGTAGTTTGTTTGTTTATCCGCTCACATTTATACTATTCCACACTTAATATTAAGTTAGTGTAAAATCTATCGAACCGTAACTTTAATTTGGGGGTCTAAACAACTCTTGTGTTTTCAATACATTTTCAAGCTTTCAGACTAATTTAAGTACCTCAGTTACCATTGACTCCAATGCTCACAATAATTACCGGCCACCATCTGTTGTTATGAGTACTGCTGCTACACCAACAAATAATTGCCTTCCCTTGGACTTCTGCTAGGTGCCAGATGATCCAATTTCCCAGTATTATATCTACTGGCACTTTGCTGAACCTGTAATGCTAAATGCCAGCCAGTTAAGATCATTCAATGTTACTATAAGTGGGAATGACTGGTATAGATCTTTGGTTCCTTCATACTTAAGTACAGTTACTTTATATAGCCCATCGGTCTCGCCTAGCTAGAGGAAAATACCAATTTTCAATCATAAAAACTCAAAGTTCAACATTTCCACCCATCATTAATGCTGTTGAGATATATTCAGTGAAAAATCTCTCACAGTCAGCAACGGACCAAGAAGATGGTATGTTATGTGTTGTTATACACATGCTTTTCAAATATAATTAGTATCCTTATTTACATCGAATTTTAGTTAACATGGATTTGTATAATAATACTAGTTGGTGCCATAACAAAGATCAAGTCAACTTATGGAGTAAAGAGAAATTGGCAAGGAGATCCGTGTGCCCCACGGGAATACTTATGGGAAGGATTAAACTGTGATGGTTATAATCCCCCTAGAATAATATCCTTGTAAGTTTGTATCTTCATATTATTAGTGTATGGATGCAATAAGTTCTCACATCATAGTATGGTACACCCTCACACATGTAATAACAATACTAGGTGAATGGTGGTGTTTTATAAAAGCACTATTTTCTTCAACAAAGAGAAACTGGTAATTTGGGTAACGAATAATGATGTCACTGATGGAGTTTGATATAGTTGTTCATACAAATGTCTCTATTCCTAAGAGATATAATTTACTTGTAAATACCAGGACCCTTAATTGCATTCAAAAACTATTTATTTCTATAGACACAAGGGTGTAGTTTGTGATTATCACCCTTACAGAACTGCGATCCACTAACACAAATAAGCCTTTATGAGTTTCCCACACAAATAAGCCTTATGAATTTGAAACTAATTAACTTTGAAGCATCTCTAACTAGCTTATTGTAAATCGTAATTGTGAACAGGAACTTGTCCTCAAGTGGATTGACCGGAGAGATTTCTGCTGACATATCAAATCTTGTAATGTTACAATATTTGTAAGTATCTATAATTCACATGCATGATTACAAAAAGTAGAAAAATGACAATGATTACCAAACCAAGTTATATATATATATATATATATATATCAAGCAATAGCCTAACTGGATCGGTGCCTGATTTTCTATCCCAATTGCAATATTTAAGGGTTCTGCAAGCTACTTGGATTTTCAAACTTACACTACAAATATTTTGGTTAGAATAGAGGAAAATCATATTCTCTCCCTTTGCAGGAACTTGGAACAAAACCAACCTATTGGTTCAATTCCAACTAAACTCATGGAAAGATCAAAGAATGGTTCACTATCATTAAGGTATGGTTCTATAAAAGATGAACTCTTTATTATTGTGATTCTTCTTAATTCACATTTTCAGAAGATAATTAATTATTTAATATGTTAGAGATGGTGGCTCGTATGTTGTGAATTTCTTGTAATTGTTGCTGTAAGGGCATTGTTTGTAGCCCAAGCCCAATACGTATGGGATTGTGGGTTAATGAGCCAAATATAATAAATTTGTAGATAATGGGTTAAAGAACTAGGCCCTAGTGAGTCTAACAACAGCTAGGATAGGCCTGAAAGACAATCATGCAAGAACAAAAAGCGTAAGATTGGGTGAATGTATTGTTCGAGGAGGCAAATCTTAGTATAAGTCAATAGAACTGACAACAAGTGCAACTCTAGTTGTTACAATGTTCTTTCTCTATTTTTCCGATCCCCAACTCATGGAGGGTCTCTTACATTATATAGGTTACTTTGGATCATCCTGTTCCTACACTTATTGATCGTCTGAGCCCCTACTTGAGTGTCTATCCCATCAAACACCCTTTCTGGCTTTCTGTGAGTTGCGGTAGCCAAGGCAGCGCTGTTTAGGGGTTTTCTTCACATAAATGCTACCAGAAAAGTAGTTGCAGCACTGTTCAAGGGTCTTCTCAATCATAAATGCGGCCAGAAAAGTAGCTGCATTGCATTAAATGCGGTGGTACTAGCTTTTCTTTAGGTACCTCCTAGCTTCCACCTTTTGGTACACTCGAGATGTACATTCCTGTCATTGGAACTTCTATGGAGGTTATTTTCGTTGTTGGAATGCTCGTCTGAGCTATATTTGTCATAGCCGAGGAGGAGTTCCTCCTCGGACCATCTTTTACTCCTTTCCTCCTCACGAGACTCTAAACTGGATCCCCCTATAAATGTTCGTCCCTCCTTGGACAGGCCGACGTCCTCGGATAAAGCCCAAGGCCCAATATACAAATTCGGGCCCCTATCGCTACAATAGCCCTCAAAACTCTAGTTTTTCCTTCTCATTCGAGGAGAAAAGGTGGAGTTTTGATTTTTAAGAGTCAAAACCATTTATTTCTCTGGTTCACATGTGCAGGAGTGTCGTTTTACGCGCCCTATGATTGCTACTGACGCTTCGTGGCTTGCGAGGCATCATTAATTGCTCCAGGTGGCGTTATGTTCCCTATATCCAACGGCGAGGCGCTGATCTAACAGCTGACGTTTTTCCTCGAGTTTTGAGCAGGATAACTCCCACTTATTTTCTCCCTTTATATAATGTCTTGAGGGAAATCATCTTCCCCTTATTCACAAGTCTTCAAGCTCTCCAGAGATATCGAACGTTTAGACTCTCAAAACCCTCTAAGTCACCAAAACTTCCCACACTCGTTCATCAAGAAATCTTTTGAAAATCTTTCTAGAGGTATCAGGGGTTAGTGCACGCTCTAGTTTCCATAAGTTTACGTTCTTTTGAATCTCTCTCTCCTTGACCAATCTTCTCGGCCTTTAAATTCTCATTTCCTTACAAATTCCAGTCATTTCCTCTTAGATTGTCCATATGGGTAGATTCGCGAGCCTAGTAGACTCTCTTACCAAAATAGAGGCCTTTAAGGAGAAATACTATATATTGTAGGAAGTAGCCCTGCGGTACTGTTCCCTGGAACAAATAGTTTCCCATAGAGAAGAAGAGGAGGTTATCATCCCTATGATAGCCTTCATAGAAGGGGGGATGGCACTTCCTATGGGTAGGATAACTCGGGACTACCTCCTCAACCATAGGATATGCCCCCATTAGTGCGTGTCCAACCTATTTAGGGTATTGGGTAGCGTTGATGCTCTCAACGAGCACTTATGTCTGCAAATCACCTGGCACGACATGGTCCACATGCACGAGTGCCACTCCCAAAAGAATGCGGGATATTATCTCAAGTCTTGATCGGATGTTGTCAGATTAGTATCATGTCTACCTAAATCTAACAAGGGTATGAAAGACGACTATCTGATAGCCTCGGGAGCGTGACATGATGGCCTTCATTGCCCCGTCCGAGAGGGAAAGCCAAGTGGGGTACCCTAGAGTTAGGCTCTTTAGTAAGAAACATAGACTCTTTAACCTTAATTGTGTTTTGCTTCCTTTTCGTTTTGTTTTCCTTTAATGGTGGATTTCAATTCTCTAACAATGTTGTTAGGACATATGTGTTTTCACATGTTAAGAACATATGTCATACTTATTTATGTAAATTGGCTAATCCTTTGACAAAACACACTCTACTTGTAATTGGGTAGTTCTAGGTGTTTTTAATACTTCAAGAAACAAGGTTTCAAGATCAAGTGTTGAAGTCATCAAGTTTGTCCAAGAAAAACAAGCTGAAGTGCAAAATCATTAAAGCTCGACACCTGCTCGATAGCTCCTCGACACCTGCTATCTATCGAGATTTATAAAATCAGATTTTCTGATATGATTTCTTGGGATCCGTGAATATGTTTTTGGGCCTTCTTTTCTTCTAACCCTAAACATATAAAAGGATTGTTTTAAGAGCCGCCACAATAGACACAAGTTACAAAAGCATTGAGCAATCTCTGTTCAAGCAAATTGTGATCAAAAGATGAAGTTTTTGACCTAGTTCATCTTCTCTGAAGAAGTTGCTGTGTATTTGCACCAAAGGGTTTTGTGACCAAGCATCTTCCGGATCTTCATCGTGTAGGATGAACTGAAGAACTTTGCAACTAACCTCCCCTTCTAAGTTGGTGTTTGAAGTCGCGTACTAGGATCCGCGCATCTGGTTAGTCACGTACTTAGGAGCCGTGCATCAAAAGGGGGAACTGTCACTACAGATCAAGTCCAATTAGGTATTGGGGCAAGGGTTCAACTGTAGGTTGGTAAGGTACTTGGGATTCCTTTACTTGTAACCGTTTGATTTGATAATAGTGGAGTTTCAGGAGTGGTGACCTGAAAATCACCCGGTGGGGTTTTTGCCATTAGGGTTTTCTCCATTCGTGAACAAATCACCGTGTTATTTATTTTCCGTTGCATATTTAGTTATTTGGTGATTTGTTTATGCTACCACGCGTTTGCATGATAAATTAATTAATTAATAACTTGGCTAATTAATTAATTGGTTTAATCACAAGGGGTCATTCAGTTTGTGGCCTATTGAGTGGTATCAGAGTAGGCACACTCTGATTAGGTTTTAATCTTTGCTGTGTTGATCCATTGACCCCTGTTGTCATGGCTATAACCGGCTCGAAGAGATCTATGTTTTCAAATATATTTTGTTTTTCTAACCACTATTTGTTCGAGTGTCTCAGAAAATACAAGTCTAAAAGTTATTTGAATTCTTTTATAATGACTAGTGGAAAAGATCTCAGTTTGGCTAAGAAGAAACTAGACTGTCTCAGAATGAAAATGTGCAAAGGAGATCGTCTGAGAAGAGTGAAAGTTAAAGGCTTAGCTCGTAAAAGGCAATTGAGAGAAAGAACCATTCCCTTTGATTTGTCATCTAAGCATGAAGTGTGTTTCATGATGAAGTCTGCATTCAAAGTGACGGATACATGTCTATGGTATCTTGACAGTGGTTGCTCAAGACACATGACTGGAGACCGATCCCTCTTCAAGGTCTTTGAGTCTAAGAAAGGTTGTAATGTGACTTTTGGTGATGGAAGCAAGTCACAGATTAAAGGGAAAGGAATCATATCTCTACCAGGACTGCCAGACATTGCAAATGTTCTTTATGTAGAAGGCCTAAGGGTGAACCTATTAAGTATAAGTCAGATATGTGATCAAGACTTCATGGTGCTATTCTCAAAGGGAAAGTGTCTTGTCATGGATGAGTCTAGAAAGAAGCTCATTAATGGGGTTCGCACTTTGGACAATTGTTATGGATTGGTTCTTGATGCTGATATAGTGTGTAATAGCATTCGTTTGCCCAATGAAGATCTATGGCATCAACGAATAGGAAATGCTAGTTACAAGCATCTATCCATTGTATCTAAGCATGAATCAGTCTTGGGGATACCAAAGCTTAGTAGAATGAGCAATGTGGTGTGTGGACCATGTCAGCTTGAGAAACAGACAAAAGCTAAGCATCCAGACACTCAGACATCAGCTACCTCCAGACCATTGGAGCTTTTGCATTTAGATCTTATGGGTCCAACCAGAACCGAGTCTCTTGTTGGTAAGAGATATATCATGGTGGTGGTAGACGACTTCACTAGATACACTTGGGTCATCTTACTACGATCCAAGTCTGATGCTCTTGAGCACATTGAGGCCTTGTGCACAAGATTGCAGAATGAAAAAAGCTTAAAGATTGATCGAATTCGAAATGACCATGGTAAAGAATTCGAGAACTCATACATGGAGTCTTTCTGCATAAGATCAGGTATATCTCAAGAATTCTCTGCTCGTATTACGCCTCAGCAAAATGGTGTGGTAGAAAGAAAGAATAGGCTTATTCAAGAGATGGCTAGAGCCATGTTGCATAACAAAGATGTGGCTCGAAACTTATGGGGAGAAGCCGTAAACACTGCATGTCATATAGTGAATAGGGTGTACTTCAGACCAGGTACTAAAAAGACTCCCTATGAGTTATGGAAAGGAAGAAAGCCAAATGTGAAGTATTTCAGAATCTTTGGAAGTACTTGTTTCATCCTGAAAGATAGAAAAAATGTGGGAAAGTTTGACTCTCGGAGTGATGAAGGCATATTTCTAGGTTACTCTTCCACTAGTAAGGCCTATCAGGTATACAACAAAAGAACTATGAAAGTAATGGAGACTGTAAATGTTGTCATGGATGAGTCTTCAGATTCCAGTTCTGAGAAAGGCATTGATGAACTCCCTAAGGAAATTCTTCCCCTTGAGCCTAAGGAAGTTCACGACATTGTTGATCAAGAACCTGCATCTCTTAGTACTCCCGGTACTCCCAGTGTCGTGGAAGAATCTGCAGAAATACCAACTTCACCAAATTCTAAATCTCATCAGGAGAAAGGACCTTCCTCTAGGATTAAATTGAATCATCCTCCAGAAGTTATTGTGGGAAACATGAATGAACTCACATTAAGGAAACGTACAGTTGATAAATGTGTTGCTAACTTTGTGTCTTATTCTTGCTACTTATCACAGGTTGAACCCAAGAAAGTGGAGGAAGCACTACAAGATGAAAGCTGGGTTGAAGCAATGCATGATGAATTGCTCCAGTTTTAGAGAAATGATGTTTAGACTCTTGTACCTAGACCAGAGGGTGAGCACATCATTGGTACAAAGTGGATTTTCCGCAACAAGACTGATGAAGAAGGCAATGTGATTCGCAACAAGGCTCGGCTTGTGGCTCAAGGATACTCACAAATGGAAGGAGTAGACTATGATGAAACATTTGCCCCAGTTGCCCGAATGGAGTCCATCAGGATTCTCCTTGCCCTAGCATGTCATCTGAAATTCAAATTCTATTAGA
This sequence comes from Quercus gilva, assembly GCA_023621385.1. Taxonomy (NCBI): domain Eukaryota; kingdom Viridiplantae; phylum Streptophyta; class Magnoliopsida; order Fagales; family Fagaceae; genus Quercus; species Quercus gilva. Next base: position 18,776,120 of record CM042477.1, read on the forward strand.
TGGATGTGAAGACCGCCTTTTTGAATGGGTTGTTTAAAGAGGATGTTTATATGGCTCAACCAAAATGATTCACTAATCCACACTTTCTGGATCATTTGTTATACCTCAAAGAAGCACTTTATGGGTTGAAGCAAGTCCCTAGAGCTTGGTATGACAGACTCACACAATATCTGGTGTCACATGGGTTCACAAGAGGAAAAGCTGACGAAACTCTCTTCGTCAAAAAGAAAGATGGTGAGTTGATAGTTGCTCTAGTGTATGTTGATGATATCATCTTTGGGTCAACTAAGGATGAACTTGCTCATGGCTTCTCAAAACTCATGCAAGTCGAGTTCGAGATGAGCATGATTGGAGAGCTGACTCACTTCCTTGGATTACAGATTCGTCAACAAGATTCAGGTATATTTCTATCTCAATCTAAATATGCTAAGAATCTTATGGAAAAATTTGGCTTGGAATCTGCTAGTTCTGTTCGAACCCCTATGAGCCCAAATGTTAAACTCACTATAGATGTGTTAGGCAAGAGTGTGGATCCTTCTCTATATAGAAGCATGATAGGTAGTCTTCTTTACCTTACTGCTAGTAGGCCTGACATTCGTTATAGTGTTGGTGTGTGTGCTAGATATCAAGCTAATCCCAAAGAATCACATATGACTGCTTTAAAAAGAATTATAAAGTATGTCAAAACTACCGCTGAGTTCGGTGTGTGGTACAGCAAGGACACAAATGATGTCTTAGCTGGATATTCTGATACGGATTGGGCTGAGAATGCTGATGATAGGAAGAGTACTTCGGGGGGTTGTTTTTATGTAGGCAACAATCTTGTCTCTTGGATGAGCAAAAAGCAGAACTCCATCTCTTTATCCATTGCAGAAGCTGAGTACATTGCTGCTGGTAGCTGTTGCACATAACTCCTCTGGATGCAAAAACTCCTTCATGATTATGGTATTTGTCAAGATCATCTCACTATCTACTATGACAATACCAGTGCCATCAATATCTCTAAGAATCCGGTTCAACATTCTCGAACCAAACACATAGAGATTCGACATCACTTCATTAGGGAGCTTGTCGAAGATGGTCTTCTCACTCTTGAGTTTATTCACACCGATGATCAGAAGGCTGACTTGTTCACCAAACCTCTTGACAGCAAACATTTTGAATTCCTTCGTCAAAACATTGGTGTTATCTCCATGGATTGACTTCCCTCTCTTCTTCCTCCTCCTCCTCAATGCATTTGCATCTAGTTTTATGCTTTGCTTTGTTAACATGTTTTTGTGTGTTTACTTTCAGTTTTGTTTATTTTGTTTTTAATATAAAAATAATAAAAAAATTGAAAAATCAGAAAAATACAAAAATAGTGTGTGTTATGTGTACTTTGGTACTTGTGTACCTTGGATGGCCAATGAAACGGAGTTTTCTAAACTTTGTATGGTTTGTAACTTAGATGAGCATCTCTATGCACAACTAAGCAAGTGAGCTTTATGGCTCTTGTTTGTGATGAGTAAGATTAAGTTATCTCTTAAAACTTAACACTCATATCACTCTTTTTTGACGGGTAGGACTAGAAAATCCTAAGAGAAAGGCATAAATAACCATTTCACCACTGTTGCCTGCCAATCATTAATGACATGTGTATGCTTTGGCATAGCAAAAGTGTGATGTTAATGACATTTGTGTGCTTCGGCATAGCAAAATTGGAATGTCAAATATCAATGGGTATTTCTTTTCTCTCTCTTATTATATGCCCATGCATGATAAGCTTAAAAAGAGAATATGCAAAGAAATAAAAAGCAAAAAGATTAAAAATGCTTTAAATATGGTTGCAAGCGTGTATTCTAGGAGATGTGGGAGTTATATGATGTACCTCAAAGGTGATAGTGCCCATCAAACAGTTATGATCGTGTGTGAGTTAAAGTTATTTTCTCATATCTCAGATTATCATAACATGTATACACATATGCAATCTTGCGATGTTTTTCACACACAACACACAATATTCTTTGCTACTTCTAATACAGGTGCAGGTACAATGTGATTTGGCCATTACAAAGGTTTTACATGTGCTAATGTATGCTCACTAAACTGTCATGACTTGTTTTTGAAATATAAAATCAGTTAGACTTTTTTAGTGTGTGTGTGTGTTTTTGGGAGATCCATGTGCTTAAATTTTCATTGAGAGATGTCTTTGAGAGCTTTTTATGTTGATTGGATCATGGTTGAGGTGGATATTGGATTGCATTCATGTCTGTGTTTTTCTCTTCTCGAAAAACTATTTTTAAAAGCTGGCTCGACATCTCCTCGACACCTCCTTGATACGTTGTTATTTGTCGAGCTTCTCAAGCCTTTTCTTATCACAATCTCGACACATCCTTGACACCTGGTGGATCAATCGAGAAAGTTCTTGTCTTCTCGATAGCTTTTCGATACCTTGTCGATCGATCGAGCTTCTGTTATGGGTTTTGGTGTCTCTTCTTCGATACCTTCTCGATACCTTCAGCTGTCGAAGTTCATTTTCTTAACACCTACCTCGACACCTCAGCTGTCGAGAATTACTGAAGCTCCTATATAAGCATCTGTCGCGATCCGGTTCTCATTTTTCTCGATCTCTCTCGATCTGTCCGCGGCTGTTCATCTCCCTAACCTCTTTTTCTCACTCAAACCTTCAACCCACGTGATTTTCAGCCTTCCTTGCTTCTAATCAAGTGGTATGATCTCATTTTTTTCCCTCATTATTCATGCATTTCATGTTTTGAATCTTAAGTTTTGGGGTTTTTGAAAAATTTTTGGGGTTTTTCAAAATTAATGAGTTTTTCTTAAAATTTTGGGTTAGGTTTTCACTTAATTGTGTTCAAAATGTCATACATTGCATCTCTTGTGCATTAGAATGATATTTACATGCATTTAGATGTGTGTTCTATGTTTGTGTGCTGGTAGGATTGGATTGGGTTGAGCCCATGATGTTTTTTATTTTGCATGTCACATGTTCATGCATTCCCCATGCATACGTACTTTTTGTTCAATATATTTGATATATGTGAATTGTTTTGGGACTTTTCTGATTTTCTCTTTCTCTCTCTCTCTCTCATTCTGTTTACGTTAATAGTGTCTATGGCACCTAAACGTAAGTCTGCTCTGTCTCGGAACCCTCTTCATTCCGGGGCATCATCTTCCTCTGATCCTACTCCCTTTAAGATTTGGTTCTGTGATGAGGATGTTCGTAAAGCATTCCTGGAGAACTTTTCTCGACGAGGTGTTCATTCGGAACGCGAAGTCATTTTGGCGGACTTCGCCGACATTGACCTTCCCGATGTCATTCACAATCGGGGATGGGAGTCACTGTGTGACGTCCCGGTCACTTGTCCTCTCATGCTTATTCAAGAGTTTTACTCCAACATGCACGAGATTGATTCTTCAGTACCTCTTTTTCACACTCACGTTCGAGGTACACGCTTTGCTGTCACACCGCAGCTTGTTGCAGATGTGCTTAGAGTACTGAGGGTAGAGCATCCTGATTACCCCGGTTGTGAGCGTCTGAGGACTGTGTCCAAAGACGAAATGATGTCTGCTTTCTGTGAGCACCCATCTGTTTGGGGTGAGCGTCAGTTCACATCATGTAGACCTTTTGCTAAAGGTCTTATGTTCCTAAACATGGTGATGACTTTTGTACTCCATCCACTCTCTCACTATAACTCTATCACAGAGCCTCGTGCTCGTTTCTTGCTATCTCTTCTTAAGCATCTTACTATAGATTTTCCTTCTCATTTCATCTTTTCTATCATAGATGTTCATCTAGATTCGGCGTCCCGTGATAAGCTTATCTTTCCTTCCGCTATCACAAGGATTTTACGCCATTTTTCCATCCCTTTTCCTATGTCCGACCCCTTCACACATATCTGTGCCATAGATGCCGCTACCGTAAAACGTAGTGAGGTTCAATTTAGGTTGAGATAGGCAGATTCCACTCCTCCCTCCCATTCAGCTCCATCTAGATCTGCTCCTTCTTCCTCTACGGGCGATGTATCTCTTGGAGACATCATGGCATAGCTACAGCGCATGGATGCTCGCCTCAATACACTATTCTCTGAGTTGTATCAGGTGAATGTTCGTGTTGGTCGTATTGCACGATGGCAGGCGACCATGGGTGGTTTTGCTTCTGAGGCTACTCCTTCACCTCCTTCTCCAGCGGCTTCTAACTCTGAGGATGATGCTGGTGATGACGATGATGCTTCAGATGATGATGATGGAGATGCTAGCTCTACTGATGAGATGTCTACATGACACTCTACCCTTTGTCACTCGTGACAAAAAGGGGGAGTAGTTTTGGGTTATGAGAGTAGTCATCCTAGGGGAGAGTTAGTATAGGACATTTTTTATAGGGGGAGTGTTGATATTTTGAGGGATGTAGTGAAGTTTTAATGTATCTTTTCTTTTCCGGTCTTTTTAGATACATTGATCTTGCATATGAGGTCTTGTGACCAGTTTTACATACATTGTACTTATTTTCTCTCTATATGTGGATGTATGTGTCTTTCACCTCTCTTTTCATGTGTTGTTTCTTTTCTATCCTTATACACATGTTCTTTATACTTGTATGCAATCTATTACTTCTGTTTCACACAAGATGCCTTGATGAGTTTTGTTTAAAAAGTGTTTTAGAAATACAGGTTGTCAAGGTCTACTTGCCATAAACTCTCTTCTTGCAAAGTTTTTTAAGAGTTTGTGTTAGGATAGATTTTATTGTATTCAACAAGTGAATAAGAGTTGAGTGATTTATGACTTTTCTCATATGTTCATTTGTTTGTTGTGGTTTTGTCAGGGATTGCCAAAGGGGGAGATTGTTAGGACATATGTGTTTTCACATGTTAAGAACATATGTCATACTTATTTATGTAAATTGGCTAATCCTTTGACAAAACGCACTCTACTTGTAATTGGGTAGTTCTAGGTGTTTTTAATACTTCAAGAAACAAGGTTTCAAGATCAAGTGTTGAAGTCATCAAGTCTGTCCAAGAAAAACAAGCTGAAGTGCAAAATCATTAAAGCTCGACACCTGCTCGATAGCTCCTCGACACCTGCTATCTGCCGAGATTTATAAAATCAGATTTTCTGATCTGACTTCTTGGGATCCGTGAATATGTTTTTGGGCCTTCTTTTCTTCTATCCCTAAACATATAAAAGGATTGTTTTAAGAGCTGTCACAATAGACACAAGTTGCAAAAGCATTGAGCAATCTCTGTTCAAGCAAATTGTGATCAAAAGACGAAGTTCTTGACCTAGTTCCTCTTCTTTGAAGAAGTTGCTGTGTATTTGCACCAAAGGGTTTTGTGACCAAGCATCTTCCTGATCTTCATCGTGTAGGATGAACTGAAGAACTTTGTAACCAACCTTTTCTTCTAAGTTGGTGTTTGAAGTCGCGTACTGGGATCCGCGCATCTGGTTAGTCACATACTTGGGAGCCGTGCACCAAAAGGGGGAACTGTCACTACAGATCAAGTCCAATTGGGTATTAGGGTAAGGGTTCAACTGTTGGTTGGTAAGGTACTTGAGATTCCTTTACGTGTAACCGCTTGATTTGATAATAGTGGAGTTTCGGGAGTGGTGACCTGAAAATCACCTGGTGGGGTTTTTACCGTTAGGGTTTTCCCCATTCCTGAACAAATCACCGTGTTATTTATTTTCCGCTGCATATTTAGTTATTCGGTGATTTGTTTGTGCTGCCACGCGTTTGCATGATAAATTGATTAATTAATAACTTGGCTAATTAATTAATTGGTTTAATCACAATTAGTCATTCAGTTTGTGGCCTATCAAATGTTTTGCTCCTCAGCTGTTTTCATAGATAAGAGGCAAGTAGCTCCTAGGCTTAGCCTAACCAACATTACAACCCTCAATTACTTGCTGAGATCCGAGATGTTCATGAGTGAAGACAGGCAGCTGCGAGTCGTCCATCTGATTTTGGACTTCTAGCCCATTTCAGAAGTATTCCAAGAAGTCAACCACACGATAAGAGCGGGTGACCCACGATTGGACTGGATTGACGTATCTCGGGCCAACTTTCTAGCCCAAGGCGACCTTCCCCCAGTCGCATATCCATTCCAGCAGGTCCTTCCACTGGTTGTACAGCCCTTTCAACAAGTTCTGCCTGAAGCAGCAGCGAGGGAAGGGATTGCCTCCTTGAACTCCTCACTTGAAGAAGAGATTGAAAAGTTTCATTTCGAAGAGGAGGAGACTCAGGGAGTTCAAGTGATTTCTGTTTCAGACGTTGAGGACGAACCAGACAGGCACTCTAGTGTTCACTCCCTTGCCCTGGTGATTGACCGTCCAGACGACACTTCAGAAGAAGAGGAAGACGAGATGGCTTTGAATAAAGGGAACAAAAGTTTACGGGAACTTATGGCGGCGAGGACTAAAGTGTCAACATCAAAGGAAACCATAACAACAATTTAAATACTCCGATGTCCTAAATATTACCAACAACTTTACGAGAATTCTTGGTAAGGGTGGATTTGGAAAAGTTTACCATGGCTACGTTGGCCATACTCAAGTAGCGGTGAAGATGCTTTCTCCATCATCAGTGCAAGGGTACCAGGAATTTGAAGCAGAGGCAAGCAAGTCTAACTTATATTTCTTGAGCATAGACACATTTTCATATAAAATTAATATCGGCTACTTCTTGATTACAGATGAAACTTCTTATGAGAGTTCATCATAGAAACTTGACTGTCCTTGTTGGCTAGTGCTACGAAGAAACATACATGGGACTCATCTATGAGTACATGGTTAATGGAGACTTAGAAACACATCTTTCAGGTTTGGTCATAATTGAAGTACTACTGTACGAAGCAAAGAATCCACATTTTGGCTCAATATCTTGATTCTCCAAAAATATAAAATACTATGTTCTAGCAACAAAAGAAGAATAAAAGAAAAGAAAATTCTTTCTAAACATAGTCTTCTTTTAATCACCACATGACCAAGCTTATTTGAAGAACACAGATAGAAAGGTTGAGGAATTTTCATCATGAATGCAGGTAAGAATACAAATATTTTAAGTTGGGAAGCGAGACTTCAAATAGCAATGGACGCAGCGCAGGGTTAGCAATGAGTTGGTTTGCATCATTCTATTTTATAATGTTTTGTCTTTTAACCTTTCCCATAAATGACTTGGAGTTTTGACTTTAGGATTGGAGTATTTGCACTACAGTTGTAAACCGCCCATAATTCACAGAGATGTCAAGACTACAAGCATCTCGTTGAATGAAAATTTACATGCTAAATTAGCTGATTTTGGACTATCCAGGATTTTTCCAATTGATGGCGACACTCATGTGTCAACACTTAATGTTGCTAGCACCCCTGGATATGTGGATCCCGAGTGAGTCATTACATCAATTTAATTATCGTCTTCAAAATTCATTGTTTTTTAAATAACAATAGTGGTATTTATAATCGACAATGATGCAACCAATTTTTAAAAGAAAATGGATATAGACCTAATAATGACTAAAGACGAACTGAAATAGGTTGAAATTGTTATAATGGAAATTTAACTATTAAAATTATAATATACATTGACTTACAGGTATTCTAGTTCATATAGATTGACGGAAAAATTGACTTACAGGTATTCTAGTTCATATAGATTGACGGAAAAATGTGATGTGTATAGTTTTGGTGTTGTTCTTTCGAAGATAATCACATGTCAACCTATGATAGAAAAATTCGCAGATGAAAATATTCACATAAGTCAATGGGTAAGTTTCATGCTTGCGCGAGCGGATATCATAAATATTGTTGATCCCAGGTTGCAGGGTGCTTTCAACATGAACTCTGCTTGGAAAGCTGTTGAGATAGCAATGCTTTGTGTGTCTTCCACTTCCACTAGAAGACCAACCATGAGTCAAGTAGTGGCAGAACTACAGGAGTGTCTGACAACGGAATATGCTCAAAAGGAGGACTACCAGGGTGAATCAAATTATACAATTGAAATGAACAATATGAATCTGGATACTGAACTCAATCCTGTAGCACGGTAAATAGTCATCCACAAATGAAATTGGTGCATGTAGTATAACTTAACTTTTTTGCTTTTTAACTTATTTCAATGCATATTATACTTCAATTATTCGCATTATTTTTGTATTAAAACCAGTACATATTGGCGGTCTTAACGGACTAGTTGTTTGTAATATTGAACTAAATGTATCAAATTTGTCAATTCAACTTTTCCAAATGATAAATGAAGTATATAATAGTATAAATTACAATGGGGGTATTGAAGTATACAACATGAGATGGAGAATGGACTAGAATAGTAAGGGGTTGTTTGAATTTGCAAGTTTTCATCACCTATCACTTTGTTTTCATCACCCATAACTCAAAATTGGTGGGTCCCACGGCAGAATGGTGTGTTTGGATTTGTTTTGGGTTTTTGTTTTCATCACTCAATTCTCACTAAATTGAGTGATGAGTAATGGAAACTAAAAAAAGTATTTGGTGTTTGTGAGTTATGGAAACTGAGTATCGATGGCAGTTTGGTAATTTCATGAGGAACATAGGGGCCCACGGTAGAGAGTAGTCAAATCCAAGCTTAGACCTTTCGCTCTCTCCTCCTCTTTTTTTTTTTTTTTTTCCTTTCTTCTTCACAGACTCACTCAATGGCTTTTTTCTTTTTTCTCTTCATCTTCTTTCTTTTTCTTTCTTTCTTTCTTCTTTACTGACTCACTCCAACGGCCATTTTTCTTCTTCTTCTTCTTTCTTTTTCTTTCTTTTCTTCTTCACAGAAACACATGGGTAACTTTATAAATAAATAAAAAGAAACACATGGGAACCGATTTCTCAAACCCGTAAACATATGATACCGATCATACACACTAACACACAAACACAAACCCACAAACATGTTCCTCTGCACAATAAATCTAAAAAATTTCTTATCCCAACAAAAACAAAACCCAAAGCAAAAAATTCACAGCATCTCACACCTTTCTTCTCCAATCTCTCATGCCCTCCCCTTCCCATCTTTCTTCTCTATGTCATCGCCGGTTTGAGCAGTGGTTGAGTTTGGGTTGGACGACGACGTCGTCGGATTGGTCTGCGTGACTGGGGTGAAGAACAAAGATTCAACACCAAACAAAAACTAACAAAACCCACAAAAATTAAACTTAGAAATCTAAGTTTAATTTAATCAAGATCAAACCCACTTGAATTAAATCAAGATCAACTCGAAATTTAACATCAAAATCCATAGTCCCCTATCAAAACACAAAATACAAATCACTAATAATAAAAAGAAAAAATAAAATTTTTGACAATGAAGATCAGCGCTGCTGCTACTTGTTGGAGGTGATCTTGCAAGCTGGGTGATGGTGGAGATAGGCGCTGGGTGAGGTGGAGATCAGCACTGGGTGACAGTGGAGATCGACGCTGGGTGACGGTGGATCCTTTGCTGGGTTCGTCGAGGGTTTTGGGAGAAACAGGGTTAAAGGGAAAAAATATATGAAATGGCTTTGATGCTAGTGTGTTACGCGAGTATGCTAACCATGAGCCTGACATGGTGCTCAGGTAGTGGGTCCCACAAAAAGTAAAATTTTTTGAGTTATCAGAAGTTGGAAACAAATGCCAAACATGCCACCTTAGGAAGTTGAGGTATTTTCAATGATAAGTGATGAGTTATTGAGTGATGAGTGATGATATTTTAGTAATAAGTAATGAGTGAGCATTTTTTTTTCATCCAAACAGCCCCTAAAATTCCAAATGGAGACTTGGACTTTCACTTCCAAAACCCACTAGTTTGAACCAAATGGATATTCATATTTCAATACAGATGTACATTTGGATTTAGCTTAAGTTGCTTTAAGATGTGTTCAACAAAAAAAATTGCTCTAACATTCTTCTAAAAAAAAAAGTAGTTATTTTAGAGTCCATTTGGGAACAGCTTATTTAGCTGAAAGTAAAAACTTTTTACTGAAAATACTGCAAATAAAACTAAAAGATAGCTGAAATAGTAAAGTGAAACTCATGAATAGTACAAAATATGCTAAATAGTAAAAAAAAAACTGGATTTTTAAACTAATGCCAAACACAACCTTAATATGAATAAATGAAAATACGATACCAATTTTTGACCCTACGCCCAATTTCCATGTATCATTTTTTTCTTTATTCTTTTCTTTTTAAATAATGAAAATGGGATTTATCCATAGGTCTTTCGTATAGACCAATATATTTTACTAATTAATTTAGCATGAAACTTTTTATCTTCTCTCTCTTCTTCAAGGTTGATTTTTTTTTTTTAAATTTATTTTGAACTGTCATAACCTCCCGTTTAACTTAATTATCTTTTTCTTCTCAAAAAAAAAAAAAATACTTAATTATCTTTTTGGTGTAAATACATTTTTGGTTCCTACCTCTTGGAGTAATTTTCGTTTTGATTACTACTTTTTTTTCCCCTGAATATGGTCCCTAAAATTGAAAAATTGTTCTCATTATAGTCCTTATCGTTACCTTACTAACAGAAATTGCCTACGTAGCAGATAGAATGCACAGCTGGCACACCAAGTGCCTATGGCCATTTAAAATAATATATATATATATATATATATATGATGTAAACAATAACAAATACCACATAGCATCCACATTAGGATCCAAATTAAATAAATATATATAATTAAAATCATTCCTTAAATTTTTTTTTTTTTATAATTTTCATTTTCCATTTGTTTTTCTTAGGAAAAAAAAATACTAATAAGCATACACCAACTGAGAAAATCAAAGAGCAACTAGCAAATTGTTGGTTAAGATAGCTTGACCCCAATTAATTAATTCAATTACCCAAGTTGATTAATTAGATTCAATTGCATGCAAATCGTGAAAGCACCAATAAATCACCTAAAATACTAAATGCAGCGGAAAATAAATTTGACATGGTGAGTTGTTGACAAATGGGAAAAACCTTGTGAATGCTCGAAAATGTGTTGAAAACACAAGAGCTGTTTAGACCCCCGAATAAAAATTACGACTCGATTGATTTTACACTAACTTAATACTAGGTGCGGAATAGTGTAAATGCGAGCGGATAAATAAACAACCTACTCTAATCCATAATTTAAACAACAAAGCAGTAAAATGGAATGTAAAAGAGTAGGGAAGAAAGAAGCAAACACAAGATAACACGCCAATGTGTTATCGATGAGGAAACCGAAGAACTCGGTGAAAAACCACTCCGCCGCCCTCCAAGCAGAAATCGATCCACTAGACAATCAGTTGGGATACATGGGTTAGCAAGAGACCCTCCAAGCCTAATCTACCCGATGTACCTAAGCCCTCCAAGCTCCTACTCCAACAAGGCTTCTCGGAACCGTGTCTTGTTTAGCTCTCTGGATCCCGCAACAAGCTCCATGTTGTATTTGCCATCCTTGACTTTTCCCAATGCTTCCCAGCTACACCAAAACCTCACTTAACACTCTAAAAGAGTGTGGTAAGTGTTTGGACTATCAACCTCTCAATGGTATGGAAATGAAGAGGTAGGAGTTGAGGAAATTCCACAAGCAAATGTGTAGAGGATTGTGGGTTTAACAATCTCTAACTCTCAAGGTGTTTGGCTAGGGTTTTCTCTCAGAAGTACTCCTCAGCATTTGTGGGTAATGTGGGTATAAATAGTGTAGGCACAGAAAGTGTGTATCAGAATGGACAGTCTGGCAAAACAGAATATTTTGCGGGTCTCTCGCGGGAAGGTCTTACCCATTCAAAATATACAATAAGGAACAACAAATAATAATAATTAGGCGATCTCCTAACACTAAAAAAAATATTAAGAAGGGTTTTTTCCTTTTAATATTAGGAAGTTATATTACAAAATTGAAACATTAGATGACAATATAGAGTGCCCACTTGAACACACTAACTTAATTTTGGATTGCAGGTGGCTCCTAGCCAGACCTTGGACGATACACATTGAGTATGTGTGGAGGGAAGCCAACCAATGTGCAGATCGGTTGGCAGAAAGGGGAGAATCTCAAAGTGAGGGAGAAATTTTATATGACACATGCCCCGCTTTTTTGCTGCAATGTCTTTACTGGGATTTCATGGGCTTTGCTTCATCCCTTGTAGTTTCTGCAAGGGAGTAGCTATTGTTTATGTGTCGTGTTGTTCAATAATGTGTAGTTATGGTTTCTGTTTAGTCTTTGTTTTCGTCTTTGTTTATGTGATGTGTTGTTCAGTAATATGTAGTTGTACTTTGTAAACTCTGTTCTGCGTTTAGTTTCAATAAAGTTCTCACTTTTATGCGAAAAAAAAAAAAAGTCTACAAGATTGAAACATGATTACAACACCCATGAATTTTATTATCAGATTTAAAATCTGCACATATTGTAACTTAGTTGCATAAAATTAGTTTCTTATGAAATGAAACCAGCACCCATAAATTAGATTCGTTTAAAAAAAAATTAAAAAAAAAATCAATTTTAATAAATAAATAAATAAACTAAAGTGCAAAGTTCAATTTTTTTTCCCTTTTTTTTTTCTTTAAATCAAAAGTGCAATTTTAATGATTCCCACTTAAGGCTATTCGTGGCAGATCAAAACTCCTAAGTTTTAGCCGTGAGTTTGGAATCTCAAAAATTAAGGGAATGAGGATTGGGGGACATAGCATTTCTCACTATCAGATTCAAAAAATACCTATAATTTCAAATGCTCCTAACATAATTGAATGCTCCACCTTTTTTTATATAGGAATTAAATTCTCTCCTTAAACTCCTATCAACCGAACATCAGCTGTAATTTTATATACATAAACAAAGTTTTGTAGTCTTTTTAGAAGAAAATTCTTTGCTTGTCTTGACATATAGTGAAATGCTGCTCTCTCTTCTCACATTCATTGTGGACTTTACAATGAATTTAATGAGCAGATCGATCCTATCATGAATATGAGAGGAGGGAGCACCATACGTGGCTAGTGAACTTTTCTGTAATTAGGATAAAAGTTGGAAATAAATATTTTATTTATAAAATTTGTTAGTCTTTCTTGCAAAATTTGATTTAATAATTTCAGTTGCTTAATTAAATAATTGCAATTTAGTCCATACTAAGATATTTTCAACTATAATGGTATAGATTGTTAGTATATGAATTTAGCATATGTAAGAATTTTGAATCAAAAAGAAAAAAGAAAAGCTATTTATTTCACTATTGATTTTAATTATTGAAATGATGTTGCAAAGTCTATCATTTTTACAATGCATAATATATATATATATATATATTTTACATTTTCTTATGGGGTAATTACACATAACCTACTTGTGGTTTGGGAAAAAATCACTTTGCCTACCCATGGTTTGAAAAGTATCACTTAACCCACCTGTGGTATGTTTCCATCAATTTCCGTATCACTTATCACCTATGGTATGAATTTAAGGTATCTTTCCTAAAATTTTAGCCCCTAGCTAATCTTATTCTCTCTCACCTTTCTCCGAAGTAACAAACTCGAAGAAACATTAACATAAAACATACCACAGGTGGGTTAAGTGATACTTTTCAAACCATGGGTAGGCAAATTGATTTTCGCCCAAACCACAGGTAGGTTTTGTGTAATTACCCCATAAAAAAAAAAAAAAAAAAACAAACAAAAAAAAATTATGCATTGTAAAAATCATAGACTTTGCAACATCATTTCAATAATTAAAATCAATAGTGAAATAAACAGCTTTTCTTTTTTCTTTTTGATTCAAAATTCTTACATTTGCTAAATTCATATACTAACAATCTATACCATTATAGTTGAAAATATCTTAGTATGGACTAAATTGCAATTATTTAATTATGCAACTGAAATTATTAAATCAAATTTTGCAAGAAAGACTAACAAATTTTGTAAATAAAATATTTATTTCCAACTTTTATCCTAATTACAGAAAAGTTCACTAGCCACGTATGGTGCTCCTTCCTTTCATATTCATGGTAGGACCTGCTCATTAAATTCATTGTAAAGTCTACCATGAATTTGAGAAGAGAGAGCAGCATTTCACTATATGTCGAGACTATCAAAGAATTTTCTTCTAAAAAGACTACAAAACTTTGTTTATGTATATAAAATTACAGCTGATGTTCGGTTGATAGCAGTTTAAGGAGAGAATTTAATTCCTATATAAAAAAAGGTGGAGCATTCAATTATGTTAGGAATATTTGAAATTATAGGTATTTTTTGAATCTGATAGTGAGAAATGCTATGTCCCCCAATCCTCATTCCCTTAATTTTTGAGATTCCAAACTCACGGCTAAAACTTAGGAGTTTTGATCTGCCACGAATTGCCTTAAGTGGGAATCATTAAAATTGCACTTTTGATTTAAAGAAAAAAAAAAAAGGGAAAAAAAATTGCACTTTGCACTTTAGTTTATTTATTTATTTATTAAAATTGATTTTTTTTTAAAATGAATCTAATTTATGGGTGCTGGTTTCATTTCATAAGAAACTAATTTTATGCAACTAAGTTACAATATGTGCAGATTTTAAATCTGATAATAAAAATACATGGGTGTTGTAATCATGTTTCAATCTTGTGGACTTCTTCTTTTTTTTTTTTTTTTTTTTTCGCATAAAAGTGAGAACCTTATTGAAACTAAACGCAGAACAGAGTTTACAAAGTACAACTACATATTACTGAACAACGCATCACATAAACAAAGACGAAAACAAAGACTAAACAGAAACCATAACTACACATTATTGAACAACACGACACATAAACAATAGCTACTCCCTTGCAGAAACTACACGGGATGAAGCAAAGCCCATGAAATCCCAGTAAAGACATTGCAGCAAAAAAGCGGGGCATGTGTCATATAAAATTTCTCCCTCACTTTGAGATTCTTCCCTTTTTGCCAACCGATCTGCACATTGGTTGGCGTCCCTCCACACATACTCAATGTGTATCGTCCAAGGTCTGGCTAGGAGCCACCTGCAATCCAAAATTAACTTAGTGTGTTCAAGTGGGCACTCTATATTGTCATCTAATGTTTCAATTTTGTAATATAACTTCCTAATATTAAAACGAAAAACCCTTCTTAATATTTTTTTTAATGTTAGGAGATTGCTTAATTATTATTATTTGTTGTTTCTTATTGTATATTTTGAATGGGTAAGACCTTCCTGCAAGACACCTGCGAAACATTCTGTTTTGCCAGACTGTCCATTCTGATACACACTTTCTGTGCCTACATTATTTATACTCACATTACTCACAAATGTTGAGGAGTGCTTCTGAGAGATTGTTAAACCCACAATCCTCTACACATTTGCTTGTGAAATTTCCTCAACTCCTACCTCTCCATTTCCACACCATTGAGAGGTTAATAATCCAAACACTTACCACACCCTTTTAGAGTGTCAAGTGAGGTTTTGGTGCAGCTTGGAAGCATTGGAAGAAGCCAAGGATGACAGATACAACATGGAGCTTGTTACGGGATCCGGAGAGTTAAACAAGACACGGTTCTGAGAAGCCTTGTTGGAGTAGGAGCTTGGAGGGCTTAGGTACATCGGGTAGATTAGGCTTGGAGGGTCTCTTGCTAACCCATGTATCCCAACTGATTGTCTAGTGGATCGATTTCCGCTTGGAGGGCGGCAGAGAGGTTTTTCACCGAGTTCTGTGGTTTTCTCTTCGATAACACATCGGCGTGTTATCTTGTGTTTGCTTCTTTCTTCCCTACTCTTTTTCATTCTATTTTTTTGTTGTGTTGTTTAAATTATGGATTAGAGTAGCTTGTTTATTTATCCGCTCGTATTTACACTATTCCACACTTAGTATTAAGTTAGTATAAAATCAATCGAGCCGTAATTTTTATTCGAGGGTCTAAACAGCTCTTGTGTTTTCAACACATTTTCGAGCATTCACAAGGTTTTCCCCATTTGTCAACAACTCACCATGTCAAATTTATTTTCCACTGCATTTAGTATTTTTGGTGATTTGTTGGTGCTTTCACGATTTGCATGCAATTGAACCTAATTAATCAACTTCGGTAATTGAATTAATTAATTGGGGTCAAGCTATCTTAACCAACAATTTGTTGGTTGTTCTTTGATTTTCTCGGTTGGTGTATGCTTATTAGTATTTTTTTTTTTCTAAAAAAAACAAATGGAAAATGAAAATTATAAAAAAAATTTAAGGAATGATTTTAATTATATATATTTATTTAATTTGGATCCTAATGTGGATGCTATGTGGTATTTGTTATTGTTTACATCATATATATATATATATATATATTATTTTAAATGGCCATAGGCACTTGGTGTGCCAGCTGTGCATTCTACCTGCTACGTAGGCAATTTTTGTTAGTAAGGTAACGATAGGGACTATAATGAGAACAATTTTTCAATTTTAGGGACCATATTCAAGGGAAAAAAAAGTAGTAATCAAAACGAAAATTACTTCAAGAGGTAGGAACCAAAAATGTATTTACACCAAAAAGATAATTAAGTGTTTTTTTTTTTTTTTTTTTTTTTGAGAAGAAAAAGATAATTAAGTTAAAGGGGAGGTTAGGACAGTTCTAAATAAATTAAAAAAAAAAAAAATCAACCTTGAAGAAGAGAGAGAAGATAAAAAGTTGCATGCTAAATTAATTAGTAAAATATATTGGTCTATACGAAAGACCTATAGATAAATCCCATTTTCATTATTTAAAAAGAAAAGAATAAAGAAAAAAATGACACATGGAAATTGGGTGTAGGGTCGAAAATTGGTATCATATTTTCATTTATTCATATTAAGGTTGTGTTTGGCATTAATTTAAAAATCCAGTTTTTTTTTTTTTTTTTTTTTTTACTATTTAGCATATTTTTGTACTATTCATGAGTTTCACTCTACTATTTCAGCTACCTTTTAGCTTTATTTACAGTATTTTCAGTAAAAAGTTTTTACTTTCAGCTAAATAAGCTGTTCCCAAATGGACTCTAAAATAACTATTTTTTTTTTTAGAAGAATGTTAGAGCAATTTTTTTGTTGAACACATCTTAAAGCAACTTAAGCTAAATCCAAATGTACATCTGTATTGAAATATGAATATCCATTTGGTTCAAACTAGTGGGTTTTGGAAGTGAAAGTCCAAGTCTCCATTTGGAATTTTAGGGGCTGTTTGGATGAAAAAAAATGCTCACTCATCACTTATTACTGAAATATCATCACTTATCACTCAATAACTCATCACTTATCATTGAAAATACCCCAACTTCCTAAGCTGGCATGTTTGGCACTTGTTTCCAACTTCTGATAACTCAAAAAATTTTACTTTTTGTGAGACCCACTACCTGAGCACCATGTCAGGCTCATGGTTAGCATACCCGCGTAACACACTAGCACCAAAGCCATTTCATATATTTTTTCCCTTCAGCCCTGTTTCTCCCAAAACCCTCGACGAACCCAGCAAAGGATCCACCGTCACCCAGCGTCGATCTCCACCGTCACCCAGCGCTGATCTTCACCTCACCCAACGCCTATCTCCACCATCACCCAACTTGCAAGATCACCCTCCAACGAGCAGCAGCAGCGCTGATCTTCATTGTCAAAAAATTTTATTTTTTCTTTTTATTATTAGTGATTTGTATTTTGTGTTTTGATGGGGGACTATGGATTTTGATGTTAAATTTCGAGTTGATCTTGATTAAATTAAACTTAGATTTCTAAGTTTAATTTTTGTGGGTTTTGTTAGCTTTTGTTTGGTGTTGAATCTTCGTCCTTCACCCTAGTCATGCAGACCAATCCGACGACGTCATCCAACCCAAACTCGGCCACTGCTCAGACCGGCGATGACACAAAGAAGAAAGATGCGAAGGGGAGGGCCTGAGAGATTGGAGAAGAAAGGTATGAGATGCTGTGAATTTTTTGCTTTGGGTTTTGTTTGTGTTGGGATAAGAAATTTTTAGATTTATTGTGCAGAGGAACATGTTTATGGGTTTGTGTTTGTGTGTTAATGTGTATGATCGGTATCATATGTTTATGGGTTTGAGAAATCGGTACCCATGTGTTTTTTTTTTTTTTAATTACAAAGTTACCCATGTGTCTCTGTGAAGAAGAAAAGAAAGAAAAAGAAAGAAGAAGAAGAAAAAAAATGGCCGTTGGAGTGAGTCTGTGAAGAAAAAAAAAAAAAAAAAAAAGGGGAGAGAGCAAAAGGTCTAAGCTTGGATTTGACTACTCTCTACCGTGGGCCCCTGTGTTCCTCACGAAATTACCAAACTGCCATCGATACTCAATTTTCATAACTCACAAACACCAAATACTTGTTTCCAGTTTCCATTACTCATCACTCAATTTAGTGAGAATTGAGTTATGAAAATAAAAATTCAAAACAAATCCAAACACACCCTTCTGCCGTGGGACCCACCAATTTTGAGTTATGGGTGATAAAAACAGAGTGATAGGTGATGAAAACTTGCAAATTCAAACAACCCCTTACTATTCTAGTCCATTCTCCATCTCATGTTGTATACTTCAATGCCCCCATTGTAATTTATACTATTTTATACTTCATTTATCATTTGGAAAAGTTGAATTGACAAATTTGATACATTTAGTTCAATATTACAAACAACTAGTCCGTTAAGACCGTCAATATGTACTGGTTTTAATACAAAAATAATGCGAATAATTGATGTATAATATGCATTGAAATAAGTTAAAAAGCAAAAAAGTTAAGTTATACTACATGCACCAATTTCATTTGTGGATGACTATTTACCGTGCTACAGGATTGAGTTCAGTATCCAGATTCATATTGTTCATTTCAATTGTATAATTTGATTCACCCTCGTAGCCCTCCTTCTGAGCAAATTCCGTTGTCAGACACTCCTTTAGTTCTGCCACTACTTGACTCATGGTTGGTCTTCTAGTGGAAGTGGAAGACACACAAAGCATTGCTATCTCAACAGCTTTCCAAGCAGAGTTCATGTTGAAAGCACCCTGCAACCTGGGATCAACAATATTTATGATATCCGCTCGCGCAAGCATGAAACTTACCCATTGACTTATGTGAATATTTTCATCTGCGAATTTTTCTATCATAGGTCGACATGTGATTATCTTCAGAAGAACAACACCAAAACTGTACACATCACATTTTTCCGTCAATCTATATGAACTAGAATACCTGTAAGTCAATGTATATTATAATTTTAATAGTTAAATTTTCATTATAACAATTTCAACTCATTTCAGTTCGTCTTTAGTCATTATTAGGTCTATATCCATTTTCTTTTAAAAATTGGTTGCATCATTGTCGATTATAAATACCACTATTGTTATTTAAAAGACAATGAATTTTGAAGACGATAATTAAATTGATGTAAAGACTCACTCGGGATCCACATATCCAGGGGTGCTAGCAACATTAAGTGTTGACACATGAGTGTCGCCATCAATTGGAAAAATCTTGGATAGTCCAAAATCAGCTAATTTAGCATGTAAATTTTCATTCAACGAGATGTTTACAGTCTTCACATCTCTGTGAATTATGGGCGGTTTACAACCGTAGTGCAAATACTCCAATCCTAAAGTCAAAACTCCAAATCATTTATGGGAAAGTTTAAAAGACAAAACATTATAAAATAGAATGATGCAAACCAACTCATTGCTAACCCTGTGCTGCGTCCATTGCTATTTGAAGTCTCGCTTCCCAACTTAAAATATTTGTATTCTTACCTGCATTCATGATGAAAATTCCTCAACCTTTCTATCTGTGTTCTTCAAATAAGCTTGGTCATGTGGTGATTAAAAGAAGACTTATGTTTAGAAAGAATTTTTTCTCTTTTATTTTTCTTTTGTTGCTAAAACATAGTATTTTATATTTTTGGAGAATCAAGATATTGAGCCAAAATGTGGATTCCTTGCTTCGTACAGTAGTACTTCAATTATGACCAAACCTGAAAGATGTGTTTCTAAATCTCCATTAACCATGTACTCATAGATGAGTCCCATGTATGTTTCTTCGTAGCAATAGCCAACAAGGACAGTCAAGTTTCTATGATGAACTCTTATAAGAAGTTTCATCTGTAATCAAGAAGTAGCCGATATTAATTTTATATGAAAATGTGTCTATGCTCAAGAAATATAAGTTAGACTTGCTTGCCTTTGCTTCAAATTCCTGGTACCCTTGCACTGATGATGGAGAAAGCATCTTCACCGCTACTTGAGTATGGCCAATGTAGCCATGGTAAACTTTTCCAAATCCACCCTTACCAAGAATTCTCGTAAAGTTGTTGGTAATATTTAGGACATCGGAGTATTTAAATTGTTGTTGTGGTTTCCTTTGATGTTGACACTTTAGTCCTCGCTGCCATAAGTTCCCGCAAACTTTTGTTCCCTTTATTCAAAGCCATCTTGTCTTCCTCTTCTTCTGATGTGTCATCTGGACGGTCAATCACTAGGGCAGGGGTGTGAACACTAGAGTGCCTGTTTGGTTCGTCCTCGGCGTTTGAAACAGAAATCACTTGAATGGATGTGCGACTGGGGGAAGGTCGTCTTGGGCTAGAAAGTTGGCCCAAGATACATCAATCCGGTCCAATTGTGGGTCTCCCGCTCTTATCGTGTGGCTGACTTCTTGGAATACTTCTGAAATGGGCTGGAAGTCCAAAGTCAGATGGACGACTCGCAGCTGCCTGTCTTCAATCATGAACATCTCGGATCTTAGCAAGTAATTAAGGGCCATAATGTTGGTTAGGCTAAGCTTAGGAGCTACTTGCCTCTTATCTGTGAAAATAGCTGAGGAGCAAAACATTGTTAGAAAATTGAAATCCACCATTAAAGGAGAACAAAACAAAAAGGAAGCAAAACACGACTAGGGTCAAAGAGTCTATGTTTCTTACTAAGGAGCCTAACTCTAGGGTACCCCACTTGGCTTTCCCTCTCGGATGGGGCAGTGAAGGCCATCATGCCATGCTCCCGAAGCTATTAGATAGTCGTCTTTCATACTCTTGTTTGACTTAGGTAGACACGATACTAATCTGACAACGTCCGATCGAGACTTGAGATAATATCCCGCGTTCTTTTGGGAGTGGCACTCATACATGTGGACCACGTTGTGCCAGGTGAGCTGCAGACCCAAGTGCTCGTTAAGAGCATCAACACTACCCAATACCCTAAATAGATTGGGCGCGCACTGATGGGGGCATATCCTATGGTTGAGGAGGTAGTCCCAAGTTATCCCACCCATAGGAAGAGTCATCCTTCCTTCTATGAAGGCTATCATATGGATGATAACCTCCTTTTCTTCTCTATGGGAAACTATTTGTTCTGGGGAACAGTACCACAGGGCTACTTCCTGCAGTATATAGTATTTCTCCTTAAAAGCCTCTATTTTGGTAAGAGAGTCTACTAGGCTCGCGAATCTACCCATATGGACAATCTAAGAGGAAATGACTAGAATTTGTAAGTAAGGAAATGAGAATTTAAAGGCCGAGGAGATTGGTCAAGGAGAGAGAGATTCAAAAGAACGTAAACTTATGGAAACTAGAGCGTGTGCTAACCCTTAATACCTCTAGAAAGATTTTCAAAAGATTTCTCGATGAACGGGTGTGGGAAGTTTTGGTGACTTAGAGGGTTTTGAGAGTCTGAACGTTTGATATCTCTAGAGAGCTCGAAGACTTGTGAATAAGGGGAAGATGATTTCCCTCAAGACTTTATATAGAGGGAGAAAATAAGTGGGAGTTATCCCACTTAAAACCCGAGGAAAAACGTCAGCCGTTAGATCAGTGCCTCGTCGTTGGATGTGGAGAACATAACGCCGCCTGGAGCAATTAATGATACCTCGCAAGCCACGAAGCGTCAGTAGCAATCATGGGGCACGTAAAATGGCACTCCTGCACATGTGAACCAGAGAAATAAATGGTTTTGCCTCTTAAAAATCAAAACTCCACCTTTTCTCCTCGGATGAGAGGGAAAAACTGGAGTTTTTAGGGCTATTGTAGGGATAGGGGCCTGAATTTGTATATTGGGCTTTGGGCCTTATCCGAGGACGTCGGCCTGTCTGAGGAGGGACGAACATTTATAAGGGGATCCAATTTAGAGACTCGTGAGGAGGAAAGGAGTAAAAGATGGTCCAAGGAGGAACTCCTCCTTGGCTATGACAAATATAGCTCAGACGAGCATTCCAACAACGAAAATAACCTCCATTGAAGTTCCAATAACAGGAACGTACATCTCGAGTGTACTAAAAGGTGGAAGCTAGGAGGTACCTAAAGAAAAGCTGGTACCACCACATTTAATGCACTACATCTACTTTTCTGGCCAAATTTATGATTGAGAAGACCCATGAACAGTGCTGCAGCTACTTTTCTGGCAGCATTTATGTGGAGAAGACCCCTAAACGGCGCTGCCCTGGCTACTGCAACTCACAGAAAGCTAGAAAATGTGTTTGATGGGACAGACACTCAAGTAAGGGCTCAAACGATCAACAAGTATAGGAACAAGATGATCCAAAGTGACCTATATAATGTAAGAGACCCTCCATGAGTTGGGGATCGGAAAAATAGAGAAAGAATACTGTAACAACTAGAGTTGTACTTGTAGTCAGTTCTATTGACTTATTCTAAGATTTGCCTCCTCGGACAATACATTCACCCAATCTTACGCATTTTGTTCTTGCATGATTGTCTTTCAGGCCCATCCTAGCCGTTGTTAGACTCACTAGGGCCTAGTTCTTTAACTCACTCTCTACAAATTTATTGTATTGGACTCATTAACCTACAATCCCATACGTATTGGGCTTGGGCTGTAAACAGTGCCCTTACAGCAACAATTACAAGAAATTCACAACATACGAGCCACCATCTCTAACATATTAAATAATTAATTATCTTCTGAAAATGTGAATTAAGAAGAATCACAATAATAAAGAGTTCATCTTTTATAGAACCATACCTTAATGACAGTGAACCATTCTTTGATCTTTCCATAAGTTTAGTTGGAATTGAACCAATAAGTTGGTTTCGTTCCAAGTTCCTGCAAAGGGAGAGAATATGATTTTCCTCTATTCTAACCAAAATATTTGTAGTGTAAGTTTGAAAATCCAAGTAGCTTACAGAACCCTTACATATTGCAATTGGGATAGAAAATCAAGCATTGATCTAGTTAGGCTATTGCTTGATAGATCCCTAAAATCAGAAAATCACTTACAGTTAGTATTGGTTGTGATATATATATATATATATATATGTAAAGTTATTATTTACAACTATGTTTTTGTTGGCTTTTATTCCGTGTCAAATTTGATTGTAATTATTATCAATCGTTTATACCCTGTATTTATTGTGGGATTGGTTGTAAGGGTTGTGTGATAGAGAGAGGGTATGAAGACTCAAGCATTTGAAGGCTGAAGAATTCACGAGGGTATGTCGCGACCTAGCTTCCCGCGAAGTGAACCATGTGAGAAGCACATGCTGGAAGTTGAAGAGTCATGCCAGGCTATCGTTTTCGCGAGTGTCTCGTTGGTAAGGCCTTCTTGCGAGACAGTCGCGAAACATTCTGCTTGGAGGATTTTTATGAGTGACTTTCTTACCCTTCACCCATACTATATATACCCTCATTACCCACAAATGTTGGTGTGGCTATTCAGAGAGAAAAATCCTAGATAGGTTTTCTACAACTCACCCACCCATCTTTTGAGAGAGAGCTACTCTTCTTTAGTGAGAAATCATTGTAGTCTCTTTTCCATCCCTCTCTCATTATCATACCTTGAGAGGAGATTTGTACCCAAATACAACCCACACCTATTCAGAGTGTAGAGAGTGTTTTGGAGCTGTTGGGAAGCATTGGAAGAAGCCAAGGATGGCAAATGCAACATGGAGCTTGTTACAGGATCCAAAGAGCTAGACAAGACACGGTTCCGAGAAGCCTTGTTGGAGTAAGAGCTTGGAGGGCTTAGGTACATCGGGTAGATTAGGCTTGGAGGGTCTCTTGCTAAACATGTATCCCAACTGATTGTCTAATGGATCGATTTCCACTTGGAGGGCGGCGGAGAGGTTTTTCGCCGAATTCTTCGGTTTCCTCTTCGATAACACGTCTCGGTGTTATCTGTGTTTGCATCCTTCTTCCCTACTCTTGTTTATTTCATTTTTACTACTGTGTTGCTTTAATTATGGATTAGAGTAGTTGTCTTGCATATACGCTTGTGTTTGCACTATTCCGCACTTAGTATTAAGTTAGTGTAAAATCAATCAAACAGTAATTTTAATTTGGGGTTCTAAACAGCTCTTGTGTTTTCAACACATTTTTGAGCTTTCAATTGGTATCAGAGCGGATACACTTGTTGTGGTTTAAATACTTAAGTGTGATCCTTGACCCCTTGTGTTTATTTGTCATGGATTGTGCTATGTATGCCTCTTTGTATGATTTGGTGGGTGATAAATATAACATGCCACGTGTTTGTGAAAATGCCTCTATGAGTGATAATCCTCATGATTGTGATGCCATGTTACATGAATCTATGGGTGTTGTTGATATTCCTAATATCAAATTCTTGAAGAAAAATGCTAAGAAGTTTCAAAAGAGTTTGAGCAAGTTATTTTATGAAAAGGATGATTTAATTGCTAAGCTCAATAAATCCAACAAATTGGTTGAGGAATATAAGAAACTTGCTGAAAATTCTCTTGAAAAGCTAAAAGAGTTTGAATGTTTGAATATGGACTTGGATGTTAAACTTGTTTTGTCTAACGAACTTGTTGATAATCTTAAATGTGAAAATGAATCTCTTAAAATGCATGCCAAGTGTTTGATTGTTAAACCTAATGTTAAAAGGGATGAAACTATTTGTTGCAATCATGTTGTGGTACCCGATTTTGTCCCTATTGTGAGTTCTACCTCTAAAGACAAATCGGTGTACATTCCTCCACACAAAAGAAACCAAAAAGTGGAGAGAAAGGCTCTTAAGCCTAAGCCTCTGTTTAGGTCCCAACCTAGGGAATTGAGTGGATCTAAGTTTGTTCCTACTTGCCACCATTGTGGTGTGATTGGTCATATAAGACCTCAATGTCATAAGTTAAAGAGCAAACAAACTCATGTTGCTAGATCCCTTCCCAAAAGGCCTAGTGGACCTAAACACATTGTTTGTCACCATTGTGGTGCCCTTGGTTATCTTAAACCTCATTGCTCTATGTTCCAAGCTGCTAAAAGAATTAAAAGAAAAGAGAAACTTAAGCTTCTTGGAAGTTGTGCTTTGCATGATAAATCAGACTTGAGTGAAAATAGCATGTTGTTAAAGAAAGTGTTTAATACTCTTAACTCCTTGACTATGTGCATCTCTGGTTCTCATTCTCCCAACTCTCGTCTCACCTCTCTTGAGACACTCATTCCAAACAATCATTCCGTTTGGATGAGGAAGGGTTCCTATGGTTGAGTTTTTGATCTTTTGGTCCTTGATCTAATTCTTTCGATCTTTGTAGGACCCTTCATGCATTAGATGCCATATCTTCATGCATTTGTGCATGTTGCATTTATTTATATGCATTGCCTTTGTTTTGATCTTACTTTTATGTCTTTGTTTTGTGTGTGTAAAAAAAATCCAAAACCACATAAAAAATGAAAAATTTAAAAAGTTTGATTGTATATGTTTGAGCACATATCTCATGTGAGTTTGGCCTAGTACCTTCGTACTAATGGCGTAGTGCATTTATGAGCTTAGCTTGTTTTGTATGCACTTATTTCTATGTGGAAGAAATCTTGAAAACTATGAGTGACTGTTGTAAATAGATCTTCAAGCTTGTCATGAATGATTGGTCAATAGTCTTGTTGGTCTTGATACTTGCATAGACTTGTGTCTATAACTCTTCCCACTTTATTTTTTTGTTTTTTTTGCAAAAGAGCTCCCTAAATGTAAATCTCAAAATGAAAAGAGATATTGAGCTGCAAAAGGCTGTCACACATACTAGTATTTGACTAGGAAAAAGGGAAAGCGACTCTTTTAATGTAAATTTTATGGTGCTTAAAAAGCCAAAGGCTAATCATCAATGTTGAAATATCATAAATTTCAAACACCTATCTCAAAATGAGATGTTTTGTCCATACAAAATAAAATGGACCAATTGTTATGCTTTATGTAGAAGCCAAATGAAAAGCTTCTAAGTTATCTATTCAATGTGTGGGAGGTCATATATGCTCATTTCTATAATGGAGATAGTCCACTTGATTTCGTATCAGTTGTGTATGACTCGTTTGAATTGATCATTGAAGCTTCGCTCTGGTCTAAGGACTATTCCACACTTGATTCCTACACATAACACACAAGTTTAATGTTCAACGAATGCCTATTTCATTTGTGTGTTTGTACATGTTCAAATGTGATGTGTGTGTGCTCAACCATATATGGTTCAAACAAAAAATTTTTTGTTCTTTTTGTTTGCTTTTGGAAGTGATTTGTATCACCCATGTTTTTCAAAGTTTTTAAAGTGTTTTTGTGTGAAAAAACATGTTTTCTGGGTGTTTTTGTGTCCTATTTCATGTATAGGCTCAATTGGGAGTTAAATGGTCCAATTTTAAAGCTTTTTCAGCTTTGGACTGAGAGTTTCGCGAGTGTCTCGCGAGTAGCTCACGAGTAAGGCTTACCCGCGAAAATTTCGCGAGTCAGCTTCCCGCAAAAATTTCCAGATTAGCTTTTTAAAGGGCTTTTCGTGGGTTTTTTGTTTTAAACTTCTCTCATCTTCTCCCGAACCCCTATTTTAAGGTTTCAACATCTAAACCCAACTAATATCAAGTGTTCTACATTCCATAAACATCTCTAAGATAATCTTTAACTCTTTTCATTGATTTGGTGCCTTAGATTACGTTTTTGGGGGTTCTATGTTTATAGTTGGGATTTTCTCAAATGGGAGTTGGAAAACTTAATTTTTGTCAATCTTTTTTATTGGGCTTTGTTTTAAATGATGATTTGGTTTGGTTGTTGGCCTCTTGTGGCAAATATAACATGTATTTAGGCAAGATTTTAATATGTTCTTGCATTGTTCATCATACATGTGTAGTGTGTGCACTTTATGTGTTTGATAAAATGCCCAAATGGCATTTTCTCGTTGTTTTGGACTCCGATGAGTTCCAAACTTTGGGGATCACCATAATTATTCATGTTTATCATGTTTTGATCATTGGTGGTGTGTTTTGTACACTTTGCCCCTTGAGTGCCTTGCTCATGCATTAGTCATGCATCACACATGCACACTAGACGCAATTTGCTGCACGCACTCTAACACTTGACATGTTTTTGCATTCACTCATGCTAGTTAAGTCTTTTTAGACGTTTTAGCACATATAACATGTTCTTGTGTCCATGTCATGCCTAGGTCCATATCATGTTCCATCATCCTTAGCATGTCATGTTCTTTATGCTTTGTAGCATTTTTTTTAATATTTATATTATGTTTGAGCTTCATTTTCTCATTCATCTTGCACTCCTCATGCCTCATCTTCATATCTTCTTTTCTTTCCCTCCTTCCTCTTGATTAATTTGTCTATTCGTGACAAAAAGGGGGAGAGTATCGTCATTTCTATATGACTCATGTGCACACTCTTAGGGGGAGAAATACCTTGTGCACATTCGTAGGGGGAGAAAGCCATAGGAGAGATGCATATACCAAGGGGGAGAAGACATTCTTTTCTCGTTGCTTTATGATGCTTTGATTTGCTTTATTGCTTTCATTGCATCGTGCTTATGTGTTGGACATGCTTTTAACCTTTTGCTATTATACTTTATTGGTTGCATGTTCGGATGATCATTTTCTTTGCTGTATGATCATTGTAGTCATTTCCATAAGACTGCTTTGTGTATGATCAAGTTGCTCATATGTTTCACAACATGTTTACTTGATCGCATTTTACTTGTTACACTATACTTGTCCTTTTATTACTTCTTTACCGTGAGGGTCTAATGTGTGTTGTGCAAGTGTTTCAGGTTACAGGTATATATGTTCCAAGTTCATCACAGCTTTTATGATTCATGATAGGGGGAGTGATATGATAAGGAAGTACTTTATATTTTGTACCCGTAATGTTTTTGTAAGCTGTTAAGGGTTTGTTTGCATGCATATTTTTTGTAGGCTTTTATGGTTTATACCATGTATTTGCAATTCTTTGCTTATGCAGCCTTTATGCATTGTGCTTTTGTACTTGTTAATGCTTTGCATTATCTTAAGTACATCACTCTTGTGCCCTTATAGGATTGTTCCTAGATGCATATACGTTCTATGCATTGGTTGAGCGATGAACACTCTTGTGCCCTAGTAGGATTGTTCCTAGATGCAAATACTTCGCGTATTTTGCATTGGTTGAGTGTTGGATTTGCAAATGATACTCTTCAAATGAGCTCATCATCTTGCATGTCCGGATGTTCATTCCCTGTGTGAATGAGCATAATGATCACTTCTGTATAGTGATTGCTTGTTTGGTCAAGGCTTGGTTTATCCATTTATCCCATTTGTACTTGATCGCATTGTTACTCGTTCATGTACGTACCTTGTGTTCAACTTGTCATAAGCTTAATGATAGTTTTGTTTGTGTTCAAGTGTTTCAGGTTACGGGTATATACGTGCAAGTGCTACACAGCTTCTAGATTAGGTGTGAGTGAGTTTTTCCTTTGTTCCTAAACTCACGTTTAAGTCTAGAGTCTGTTTTAGGAGTTTTGTCATGGAATAGCCAAAGGGGGAGATTGTAAAGTTATTATTTACAACTATGTTTTTGTTGGCTTTTATTCCGTGCCAAATTTGATTGTAATTATTATCAATCGTTTATACCCTGTATTTATTATGGGATTGGTTGTAAGGGTTGTGTGATAGAGAGAGGGTGTGAAGACTCAAGCATTTGAAGGCTGAAGAATTCTCGCGGGTATGTCGCGACCTAGCTTCCCGCTAAGTGAACCATGTGAAAAGCACATGCTAGAAGCTGAAGAGTCATGCCAGGCTATCGTTTTCGCGAGTGTCTCGCTGGTAAGGCCTTCTCGCAAGACAGTCGCGAAACATTCTGCCTGGAAGATTTTTATGAGTGACTTTCTTACCCTTCACCCATACTATATATACCCTCATTACCCACAAATGTTGGTGTGGCTATTCAGAGAGAAAAACCCTAGATAGGTTTTCTACAACTCACCCACCCATCTTTTGTGAGAAAGCTACTCCTCCTTAGTGAGAAATCATTGTAATCTCTTCTCCATCCCTCTCTCATTATCATACCTTGAGAGGAGATTTGTACCCAAACATAACCCACACCTATTCAGAGTGTAGAAAGTGTTTTGGAGCTGTTAGGAAGCATTGGAAGAAGCCAATGATGGAAAATGCAACATGGAGCTTGTTGCGGGATCTGAAGAGCTAGACAAGACACGATTCCGAGAAGCCTTGTTGGAGTAGGAGCTTGGAGGGCTTAGGTACATCGGGTAGATTAGGCTTGGAGGGTCTCTTGCTAACCCATGTATCCCAACTGATTGTCTAATGGATCAATTTCCGCTTGGAGGGCGGCGGAGAGGTTTTTCGCCAAGTTCTTCGATTTCCTCTTGATTAATTTGTCTGTCATTTTTCTACTTTTTGTAATCATGCATGTGAATTATAGATACTTACAAATATTGTAACATTACAAGATTTGATATGTCAGCAGAAATCTCTTCGGTCAATCCACTTGAGGACAAGTTCCTGTTCACAATTACGATTTACAATAAGCTAGTTGGAGATGCTTCAAAGTTAATTAGTTTCAAATTCATAAGGCTTATTTGTGTGGGAAAGTCATAAAGGCTTATTTGTGTTAGTGGATCGCAGTTCTGTAAGGGTGATAATGACAAACTACACCCTTGTGTCTATAGAAATAAATAGTTTTTGAATGCAATTGAGGGTCTTGGTATTTACAAGAAAATTATATCTCTTAGGAATAGAGACATTTGTATGAACAACTACATCAAACTCCATCAGTGACATCATTATTCATTACCCAAATTACCAGTTTCTCTTTGTTGAAGAAAACAATGCTTTTATAAAACACCACCATTCACCTAGTGTTGTTATTACATGTGTGAGGGTGTATCATACTATGATGTGAGAACTTATTGCATCCATACACTAATAATATGAAGATACAAACTTACAAGGATATTATTCTAGGGGGATTATAACCATCACAGTTTAATCCTTCCCATAAGTATTCCCGTGGGGCACACGGATCTCCTTGCCAATTTCTCTTTACTCCATAAGTTGACTTGATCTTTGTTATGACACCGACTAGTATTATCATACAAATCCATGTTAACTAAAATTCGATGTAAATAAGGATACTAATTATATTTGAAAAGCATGTGTATAACAACACATAACATACCATCTTCTTGGTCTGTTGCTGACTGTGAGAGATTTTTCACTGAATATATCTCAACAGCATTAATGATGGGTGGAAGTGTTGAACTTTGAGTTTTTATGATTGAAAATTGGTATTTTCCTCTAGCTAGGCGAGACCGATGGGCTATATAAAGTAATTGTACTTAAGTATGAAGGAACCAAAGATCTATACTAGTCATTCCCATTTATAGTAAAATTGAATGATCTTAACTGGCTGGCATTTAGCATTACAAGTTCAGCAAAGTGCCAGTAGATATAATACTGGGAAATTGGATCATCTGGCACCCAGCAAAAGTCCAAGGGAAGGCAATAATCTATTGGTGTAGCAGCAGTACTCATAACAACAGATGGTGGCCGGTAATTATTGTGAGCATTGGAGTCAATGGTAGCCGAGGTACTTAAATTAGTCTGAAAGCTTGAAAATATGTTGAAAACACAAGAGTTGTTTAGACCCCCCAAATTAAAGTTACGGTTTGATAGATTTTACACTAATTTAATACTAAGTGTGGAATAGTATAAATGTGAGCAGATAAACAAACAAGCTACTCTAATCCAAAATCAAAGAAACACAGCAGTATAATGGGATGTAAAAGTGTAAGGAAAAAAGATGCAAACACAAGATAACACACTGATGTGTTATCGAAGAGGAAATTGAAAAACTCTGTGAAAAACCTCTCCACTGCCCTCCAAGCCTAATCTACCCGATGTACCTAAGCCCTCCAAGCTCCTACTCCAACAAGGCTTCTTGGAACCGTGTCTTGTTTAGCTCTCCGGATCCCGCAACAAGCTCCATGTTGCATCTGCAATCCTTGGCTTCTTCCAATGCTTCCCAGCTGCACCAAAACCTCACTTGACACTCTTAAAGGATGTGGTAAGTGTTTGGGCTATCAACTTCTCAATGGTATGGAAATGGAGAGGTAGAAGTTGAGGAAATTCCACAAGCAAATGTGTAGAGGATTGTGGGTTTAACAATCTCTAACTCTCAAGGTGTTTGGCTAGGGTTTTCTCTCAGAAGCACTCAACATTTGTGAGTAATGTGGGTATAAATAGTGTAGGCACAGAAAGTGTGTATCAGAATGGACAGTCTAGCAAAACAGAGTGTTTCGCAGGTGTCTCGCGGGAAGGTCTTATCCATTCAAAATATACAATAAGGAACAACAAATAATAATAATTAAGCGATCTCCTAACATAAAAAAATAATATTAAGAAGGGCTTTTTCCTTTTAATATTAGGAAGTTATATTACAAAATTGAAACATTAGATGACAATATAGAGTGCCCACTTGAACACACTAACTTAATTTTGGATTGCAGGTGGCTCCTAGCCAGACCTTGGACGATACACATTGAGTATGTGTGGAGGGAAGCCAACCAATGTGCAGATCGGTTGGCAAAAAGGGGAGAATCTCAAAGTGTGGGAGAAATTTTATATGACACATGCCCCGCTTTTTTGCTACAATGTCTTTACTGGGATTTCATGGGCTTTGCTTCATCCCGTGTAATTTCTGCAAGGGAGTAGCTATTGTTTATGTGGCGTGTTGTTCAATAATGTGTAGTTATGGTTTCTGTTTAGTCTTTGTTTTCGTCTTTGTTTATGTGATGTGTTGTTCAATAATATGTAGTTGTACTTTGTAAACTCTGTTCTGCGTTTAGTTTCAATAAAGTTCTCACTTTTATGCGGGAAAAAAAAAAGTCTACAAGATTGAAACATGATTACAACACCCATGAATTTTTATTATCAAATTTAAAATCTGCACATATTGTAACTTAGTTGCATAAAATTAGTTTCTTATGAAATGAAACCAGCACCCATAAATTAGATTCGTTTAAAAAAAAAATTCAATTTTAATAAATAAATAAATAAACTAAAGTGCAAAGTGCAATTTTTTTTCCCTTTTTTTTTTTCTTTAAATCAAAAGTGCAATTTTAATGATTCCCACTTAAGGCAATTCGTGGCAGATCAAAACTCCTACGTTTTAGCCATGAGTTTGGAATCTCAAAAATTAAGGGAACTAGTAAGTTGCCCGTGCGATGCACGGATAATGTTATAATAGTTAATGCAATTTTTTATGAAGAATATTGCACATATATTATAACATATTTGTTATAAAACTTTGTTAGTACTGAGTTTATTATAAGAATTAACAATTATAAATTGCAAACACATATTCATTATAATTATTTTGTTGAAGTAATCAGCAAAAAAGAATCAACTTTAGAGTAATATTGAATAATAAAAGTTGATAAAAGCATCGTAACATTCCATATTATTAATATTTATTTTATGATGTAATAAAGAGCTTTATAAAAGTTGATAAAAGCATGGTAATTCATTGCATATTATTGATGTTTATTTTGTGATGTAATAAAGAGCTTCATTGCGAAATTTTGTTTTTTTGTTTCTTGAATGCTTTGTTTTTTGAAGTATGTTGACGCTTGTAAAGCATGTTGAGGGGTATGTTATCATCATCTGTTTCTTCATCTTCAACAATTGAAGTTTGGTCTATCCTTATTTGTTCAATTTCTGAGCTTTTATCATTTTCTCCTTTTGTTCCATCATTTGTTTCTTTAGTTGCATCATTTGTGTTGATCATTGATGAAATGGCACTGGAAGATTCTTGGCTGGATCTTATGAAGTTTGCGCTAGCAGGTTTGTTGTCGCTAAGATTTTGCATAGGTATCTGCATTCATATTAAATTTAAGCATGTTATTTACATCAATATAGCATAGAGAAAGAAATAATATAGCATACTGGCTTTATTTTTATTTATTTTTTTGTTCCATACCTTTTTCTCATTTGAAGGTGCATCAAAAATCTTAGCAACTGTGTAATTTTCAAAACCATCCTTATGATTGAATTCATTCAAGCGAAGTAGAAAAATGTATTGTCTTCCTAAAATTTTCTTAAGATCACGTGGGATTCCTTCTTCAATATCAATCTGCATATTAAGAAATTTAATTTATATTATAATCTATAGTTTTAGAATAAATTTATTAATTTAAATAAGTTGTACCTCGATTTTTTTTTTCAGCAAGATCTTTCACAGATTTGTTTAGGATTTTCTCAGCATCTCGATCAAATATGACAAAAGTTGTCTTGTAAGTTGAATCAAAAACTTCAATTTGAATCCTGTATCTAAAGTATTTTGCAATTGTATAGTAATTATAATAAGATGAATTTGTTTATAAAAAAAAATTTCAAACTTTGTAGTTAATGTGTGTGCCTCTAACCTTGGGATGGGTAGATTTGTTTTTGTTTCACATTTTGCACACCAAACGATCCTAATTGTGGTTTGACTTTCTTTCCACATAACATGCATGAAATATAATACCAACCCATTGTTGTATCAATGTTGCTTATTGTTGCAACACAATAGCAGTTAACATTCTGCAATGAATTTTGAAGTTAATATATATATTTTTTTAAGTAAATGATGTATTATTATATTTTCATGCAAATGATGAGTCTACTTTGAAATGATTAACAAACCTGTTTCGTAGGATCCCATTCAATGCATTTGAGCTTTGGTATTGTCTTCATATTGTTTGAAGAAAAAGCCTCATCTGAAAACTGTTTTGCATGTATTTTTGGTATTTCTTGTATAGGATCATGTTTTTTACCATTCCTATCATTGAATTTTTAAAAAGGTAAAAAGAATGTTAATGGTATTTTGTGAGATAAAAAAATGCTATTTATCATTTTTTTTTTTTTTTGTTATCAATAATTTTTAAAATATGCACCTGTCAATTATTTCAGCAACCTCTGGAATCTCAAGATTTAGATATACTTTTGTTGCACTGGTTGATGACAAAGAGAATTTGCCTACAAAAATTGCAGAATACATTATAATAAACAAAATCATATTGAATTGAAATGGAGAAAAAGAAAGTCGTGTTTTAATGAAAATGAAATTCTCTAAAAGTATCATTAGATTGTTTTGGAAATGAATAAGTTGGAGTATAAAAAATTTATAATTAGTGATTACATTTCTCATTGTAAAATTTATGGCCTAAGATTAGTAACCAATATACTTATTAACTTGATAGCAGT
Source organism: Quercus gilva (assembly GCA_023621385.1). Classification (NCBI taxonomy): domain Eukaryota; kingdom Viridiplantae; phylum Streptophyta; class Magnoliopsida; order Fagales; family Fagaceae; genus Quercus; species Quercus gilva. The sequence continues at coordinate 18,810,513 of CM042477.1, forward strand.
ACTAAGCATATTAAAATTGATAGTTGGTAATGTTATTTAGTTATACTTACCTCCAAATGATTTGACAATAGTCGAAGTTGCAATTAAGATAAAAGGTCCTGGATTGTTCTTATATACATCTTCATCGATTTGCCAGACACTTGTTCCCCATAGTGAAAGCCTAATTTCTTTTCCCCTGGTATAGTTAAACTCATTGAGGGTTTTTTTGTTATTAGTAATTTTTTTTATTTATAATTTATTTTTCTATATAAACATATAATGACATCAATATCACATCAAAAAATTTGTCTTACTCTTTCAAAAGCAATTGCAGATTGCGCAATTTTCTTGGTGCGCCATTAACCTGAGGCTCTTCAACATTTCCAACTGCTACCAACTTTCCAACAACATCTATTTATATGCAATTATCTAGTTAGGTTATTTTGAATCATTAATTTAGGATACAACTATATTAGAGGAATTGTGAAATAGTTGCAGATTTGTATTTACCTATTAAATATGTGTAGTTGTAACATTGGTTCTGTATTTGGTCATAGTCAGCAAACTCAAAGCAGTATTTTTGGATTGAGTTCATATCTTCGTTGGACTCCATGATTGTAGTAATGGTCATGAACCAAATTTTGATATCATTGTGCACAGGTTGAAACTCGCCTTTAGTACTCTCCACCCTAAAATTCTTGATGGTATAAACATGGCCTTCAAGCAATTGTGGTCTAAAAGTTTGTGCTTGATTTTTCCGAACAATTGCATGTATTGTTGAGCCCTAGAATAATGAGAAATATGAGAATCTTCCATTATTCTTCTTGTGAATATATATAATAGCGATGGATGTTGAATTATATGATGAGTTGATAAAATAATTATTTTTAAAAGAATTGAATTTGCATAATAAATTGAATCAGCACAATATAAATATTGATGAGTTGGTAAAATAATTATTTTTAAAAGAATTGAATCTGTATAATAAATTGAATCAGCACAACATAAATATGAGTTCTATACTTACCTCTTCATCAATAAAAATCATATCAAGGCTTCTGAACTCATTGTTCCTTGTGTTGATTGCATCCCACATACGAAGTACTCTTACCTTGATTGTCCAATTGTCTCTATCCATTGAAATCTTGCTCAAAGGAGTCCAACACATTGCCATTTTAACTTAGTATCAGTAGTTATGCAGCTATTTCCATAGTTGAATAGAGAAGTTGTCTTAACAAAAAATATATAAAAGTAAGTAAAATTATAATAATCATCAATGAAATAATTTATTTTGGTAAAATGCATAATTGGTTACGTTTTGCATTATCAAATTTAAATGTTTGTTTTTTAAAGAAGCTTGGAAAATGATATTTTTGTTTTACAAAAAGTATAAAGTAATAATTAAATGTGGTTAGAAACTTAGCAATGAATGATGAATTTCTTCAATGAAGTTTCACATATTTATATGTATATTTCTAAAGACCTCTTTATAGACTATATTTTTAGTTATTGAAGAGGTTTTTCCATCATCACCAATTATCAAGAGTTTAAGACCATTCCTAGTAGTAACTCTAGAAACAGCAACATATAATTGCCCATGACTGAAAACTGGTTTAGGCAAGAAAAGTCCAACATGTTTTAGTGATTGCCCTTGGCTCTTGTTTATAGTCATGGCAAAGCAAACAGAAATTGGGAATTGTCTTCTCTTTGAAACAAATGGCCATTTTATGTCCGATGGAGAGAGTACTATTCTTGGGATGAAGACTTTGTTTCCCACATGTGATCCAGTTATAACTTTAGCTTCGATCACCCATTTGGATAATTGAGTAACTACTAATCGAGTCCCATTGCATAGGCCAGCTGATTGATTAATATTTCAGAGCAACATTATTGGAAGACCAACTTTAAGACGTAGTCTGTGATTTGGTATGCCAGGGAATTTCAAGGAGTTTAAGAAGTCAACTGGGTAAAGTACATCTTCATTTTGAATGTATCTTGAAGCCTTGCAAATTGAATCTGCACTGAGATATGTCTCCTCATTTGAAGCAAGCAAGTCTACGATATAGTCATTTATTTCATTGACTACATCATTTGTTGGAGCTAGAATAGATCGCTTTTCCAAGTATTTTCCATCTGGATAGTTACTGTGAAGATTTGGATACGTTGCAGTCACAATGCTTTGTATTGGATCATCTTCAACATCAATTAACAGGTCAGAGGGTATGACTATATTTGATTGGTTGTCAACTTCACCAAGCTCTCCATTACCTAATTTGAGTATCCATTTTGCAAAGTTGTTGGAATCAGCATTAGGTTGTTGGAGACGCATATTCTGTGTTAGTACAAATACCTTGCAAAAGTTCTATAAACAAGATCAATTCACTGATGCATCAACAATATCTTCTCTATGGCCTTTAGCAATAACTGGCAGTATTTGTCGAAAATCACCACCTAATACAACTGTCTTTCCACCAAAAGTTTTATCGGCACTGTTTATGTCGGTAAATCAAAGTAGATCTCTCAATGAACGGTCTACAGCCTCAAAACAATTACGATGTGCCATAAGTGCTTCATCCCGTATAATAAGACTCACCTTTGTCATTAACTCAATAGCATGTGTTCCTTGTTTTATACCACAAGTTGATTCCTCTGTCACAATGATAGGGATTTGAAATCTGGAGTGAGCAGTCCTACCACCAGGGAGTAGTAAAGCTGCTATGCCAAAAGAAGCTACAGCAAGCACAATTTTCCCTTGTAAACGGAGGCAAGCAATTAATGTTTTCCAAAGATATGTTTTTCCAGTTCCTCCATGACCATAAACAAAGTATAAACCACCATTATTGCATTCCACATCTTGAGTTACAGCATCATATATTTTTCTTTGCTCAACATTTAACTCATTTAAAAGTTTTTTATGTTCTGCAGCCAATTCAAGCCTATCAAAATCCAACTCTTCTTGTAATAATCGGTTGTTGTTTTCTCTAATTGTCGACACATTTGGATATTTGATGCCATCAAATTCTTTCAGAGATCTTCCACTTTTTACTAATATTTGTTCAATTTCAAAAAGAGCATGGTCCTATATTTGTTCTTCTGTTAAATGTAAGTTGTCATACATGTAAAGTTGTAATTTACAACTGTGTTTTTGTTGGCTTTTATTCCGTGCCAAATTTGATTGTAATTATGTTCAATCGTTTAAAACCCTGTATTTGTTGTGGGACTTGTTGTAAGGGTTGTGTGTTAGAGAGAGTGTTTGAAGACTCAAGCATTTGAAGAACTGAAGGATTCTCGCGGGTATCTCGCGACCAAGCATCCCGCGAAGTAAACCATGTGCCTGGCACATGCTGGAATGCGAAGAGTCAGGCCAGGTGGAGATAACTGTGTCTCGCGAGTATCTCGCGGGTAAGGCCTTCCCGCGAGACACCCGCGAGACTAGCTGTTCTGCCAGCCTGTACTTTTTGAGTCACACCTTTTGCACCTCTCCTATATATACCATCATTACCCACAATTGTTGAGGAATGCTTCAGAGAGAAAACCCTAGCCAAACACATTGGTAATTAGAGATTGTCTTCCCCATCTTTCTCTATACATTTGCTTGTGGTATTTCCTCAACCCTTCCCTCTCCATTATCCATATCTTTGAGAGGTTGATAGCCCAAACACTTACCACACCTTGTGAGTGTAGTGTGACGTTTTGGTGCTGCTGGGAAGCATTGGAAGAAGCCTTGAATGGCAGATGCAACATGGAGCTTGTTGCGGGATCCGGATAACTAGGACAAGACACGGTTCCGAGAAGCCTTGTTGGAGTAGGAGCTTGGAGGGCTTAGGTACAGCGGGTAGACTAGGCTTGGAGGGTCTTTTGCTAACCCATGTATCCCAACTGATTGTCTAGTTGATCGATTTCCGCTTGGAGGGCGGCGAAGAGGTTTTTCGCCGAGTTCTTCGGTTTCCTCTTCGAGAACACGTCTCGGTGTTTTCTGTGTTTGCATCCTTCTTCCCTACTCTTGTTTAATTCCATTATACTGCTATGTTGCTTAGTTTATGGATTAGAGTAGCTTACTTGTTCATCCGCTCGCTTTTACACTATTCCGCACTTTGTATTAAAGTTGTGTAAAATCTATTGAGCCGTAATTTTATTTGGGGGTCTAAACAGCTCTTGTGTTTTTCAACACATTTTCGAGCTTTCAATTGGTATCAGAGCGGGTACACTTATTGTGGTGTAATTACCTTAGTGTGATCCTTGACCTCTTGGTGTTGCTTGTATAGTGACGTGTTTGTTTTCAACATGAAGGGCAGTAAACATGTTTGTGAAAAAGACTCTATGAGCATTGTTGAAGACTGGTCTAGTAATGTGTTTTCACAGTTATTTAAATCTAAGAAACATGCTAGAATTTTCTGTCACATGCTGAAATCTCTTGTTCATAAAAACCATGATTTACATAACAGCTTATGTGAGTCAAAGTCATTGGTCTCTAATTATGAGAGGAGAAATAGACACTTGAGTGATAAACTTGATCATATAAAAGGAAAACTTCACGAAATAGAGGAAAAAGAGTCCTGTTTCGAGGGTTAAGAGTGTCTCTCTCATGCTTGCCTTTTTGTCCATACTGCTTTGAAAGTTTTTAATTCATGTTTGTGGTACCTTGACAGCGGATGTTCAAAGCACATGACAGGAGATAAGTCATTGTTCAAAACACTTAAAGAAAAGGAAGATGGCTTTGTGACTTTTGGAGATGGCAGTCACTCACATGTTCTTGGAAAGGGAACGGTGGACATTCCGGGACTGCCATTGCTGAATGACGTGTTGTATATTAAGGGATTAAAAGTGAACTTGCTGAGTATTACTCAGATCTGTGATGATGATTTCTTAGTTCAATTCTCAAAGAAAGGATGCCTAATCTTGAATGAAGAAGGTGTACAAATTCTGAAGGGACTTAGAACCACCGATAATTGTTATGGAGTCATTCCCAAACCAAGCATAGCATGTCGAAGTGCCAGGGTGAATCTCTTGGAATTGTGGCATCAACGATTTGGGCATGCCAATTACAAACAAGTGGCAAAAGTTTCGAAGCTTGAAGCAGTGGTTGGATTACCAAAGTTTGGAAAAATTGAGAAGAATGTTTGTGGTCCATGTCAGTTAGGGAAACAAACAAAGTCAAGCCATCCGAAAGTAAATGTGATTGCAACCTCTCGCCCTTTAGAATTACTGCATGTGGATTTGATGGGCCCAACAAGAACAGAAAGCTTGGGTGGAAAGCGGTATATTATGGTGGTGGTTGACGACTTCTCAAGGTACTCTTGGGTGGATTTTCTTAGAGAGAAATCAGAAGCATGTGACAAGATGGAGAAATTATGCAAGAGACTAATTAATGAGAAAGGAGTTCCTATAGTCAAGATCAGAAGTGACCACGGAAAGGAGTTTGAAAATGCGAAGTTTGAAGCATTTTGCAATGAACACGGCATCAAGAAGGAATTTTCAGCTCCAAAGACTCCACAGCAAAATGGAGTAGTTGAAAGAAAAAACTGGGTGATTCAAGAAATGGCTCGAGTAATGCTACTCAACAAAAACCTTCCTCAGAAGTTTTGGGCTGAAGCAGTAAATACCTCATGCCATATTGGTAATAGAATTTACTTTCGAGTAGGAACAAAGAAGACATCTTATGAAATTTGGAGAGAAAAGAAACCGAAGGTGAAATACTTCCGAATATTTGGAAGCAGATGTTATATTCTTAATGATAGAGAGAATCCTGGAAAATTTGATCCTAAAAGTGATGAAGGGATATTCCTAGGCTATTCACTAAATAGCCGAGCATATAGAGTGTTCAACAAACGCACCAAAACAGTGATGGAATCAATAAATGTGGTAATCGATGATACCATATCTGAAAAAGGTATTGATGATGGTGAAGGATCTGATCTGAAGAAGAAAGAGGCTGAGGACGACATGTCACAACAGGATGATGTTGAGAAAGAATCACCAGAAAAAGAGTCCACACCTCCTATACCAAGAAGGGAAACTCGATCGACACATGGGTCTTCTAGCCCTCTCACTCCACCGGAAGTTCAACCTCCAATTTCTCGAGATGAAGAACCTTCTACCTCCAAGAGACCATCATCAAGGGTAATTCTCAATCATCCATCAAGTAATATCATTGGTGACGTCAATGAGGGACTTCGGCTGAGAAAAGGACCAAAATACAGTGCAAATCATGTGACATATAACTGTTATCTTGCTCAATTTGAACCCAAGAAGGTAGAGGAAGCTCTTGGAGATGAGAACTGGATAGAGTCTATGCATCAAGAGCTACATCAGTTTGTTAGAAATGATGTATGGGAATTGGTTCCAAGGCCCAAAGATAGTCATGTGATCGGCACCAAGTGGATCTTCAAGAACAAAACTGATGAAGACGGTGAGGTTGTTCGAAACAAGTCCAAGCTGGTAGCTCAAGGATATACTCAAGTGGAAGGCATTGATTTTGATGATTCGTTTGCACCAGTAACAAGACTAGAGTCGATCCGAATCCTATTGTCCATAGCTTGTGTCATGGATTTCAAACTGTACCAAATGGATGTGAAAAGTGCCTTTCTGAATGGTTTTCTAAATGAAGAAGTATTTGTTGAACAACCAAAGGGATTCCAAGATCCTCATTTTCCAGATCATGTGCTAAGATTGAAGAAAGCACTATACGGGTTAAAGCAAGCACCAAGAGCATGGTATGATCGCCTCACAACATACTTGTTGGATCGTGGATTCAAAAGAGGGCAAGCTGATCGAACATTGTTTGTAAAGAGAGATGAGCAGTCCCTCCTAGTTGCTCAGGTATATGTGGATGATATTGTGTTTGGATCCACACTTGATCATTTGGCTATTGAATTTTCCGAAGAAATGAAAAAGGAGTTTGAGATGAGTATGGTAGGGGAACTGAACTACTTTCTAGGACTTCAAGTGAAACAACGGAAAGATGGGATATTCATATCTCAAGAAAAGTACGCCAAGAATCTGGTTAAAAGATTTGGTCTAGACTCTAAGAAACACACGTCCACCCCAATGAGCTCCTCATCAAAGCTGAGTAGGGATGCTGCAGGTGTAGAAGTGGATCCAACGCTCTATCGAAGCATGATAGGGAGTCTCTTGTATCTTACTGCAAGCAGACCAGACATTACCTTCAGTGTAGGCGTATGTGCTCGATTCCAGGCAGCCCCCAAAGAGTCACATTTAACAGCAGTCAAAAGGATTATCCGATACATAAATGGGACATCTGATTATGGAATTTGGTATTCTAGAGATTCCAATGAATGCTTGGCTGGATATTCTGATGCTGATTGGGCCGGTTGTGTTGATGATAGGAAGAGCACCTCCGGTGGATGCTTTTATCTTGGAAACAACCTGGTGTCATGGATGAGCAAAAAGCAAAATTCAGTCTCTTTATCAACAGCCGAAGCTGAATACATTGCTGCTGCAAGTGCTTGTGCTCAATTACTCTGGATGAAGAAACTCCTTCATGATTATGGAATCACCCAAGACACAATGTGTGTATATTGTGACAATACAAGTGCCATAAATCTGTCAAAAAATCCAGTTCAACATTCGAAATCAAAGCATATCGAAATCCGGTATCATTTCATTCGAGACTTGGTGGAAGAAAAGACAGTGTACTTGGAGTTTATCAACACTGACAATCAGAAGGCAGACATATTCACTAAACCCCTCGATGGCCCGAAGTTTGAAGCTTTGCGTAAGACCATCGGTGTCGGTATCATCCCTTGAACTCTATTTCTTGTGTGGAACTTTACTGCTCTTTAGTGCTTATATTTTTTTTTGGTTCCTCTTGTTCAGCTTCAGATGTTTCTATTTCCTGTTTTGGTTTAAACCTATTTTTGTTGATCTTATTTTTTTTTGTTCTGTTTTGGGTGTGTTTCAAAAAATTCAAAAACCCATAAAAATTGAAAAATCTCAAAAAGTTTGATCACTTGTTTTGTGCATATCTCATGTGAGTTTGGCCTAGTACCTTCGTACTTATGGCATAGTGCATTTACGATCTTCGCTTGTTCGTATGCACTCTTTTCTATGTGGAAGAAACCCTGAAAATTATGAGTGACTGTTGTAAATAGATCTTCACACCTGTCATGAATGATTGGTCAATAGTCTTGTTGGTCTTGATACTTGCATAGACTTGTGTCTATATCTCTTCCCACTTTATTTTTATGTTTTTGCAAAAAGAGCTCACCAATTGTAAATCTCCAAATGAAAAGAGATATTGAGCTGCAAAAGCCTGTCGCACACACTAGTATTTGACTAGGAAAAAGGGAAAGCAACTCTTTTTAAAGTAAATGTTATGGTGCTCAAAAAGCCAAAGGCTTCTCATCAATGTTGAAATATCATAAATTTCAAGCACCTTCCTCAAAATGAGATGTATTTGTCCAATCAAAATGAAAATGGACCAATTGTTATGAGTTATAAGAAGCCAAATGAAAAGCTTCTATGTTATGTTTTCAATGTGTGGGAGGTCATATATACTCATTTCTATAATGGAAATAGTCCACATGATTTCGTATCAGTTGTGTATGACTCGTGTGAATTGATCATTGAAGCTTCGCTCTGGTCTAAGGACGATTTCACATTTGATACTCACACACAACACACAAGTTTTTGATTCAATCAATGCCTATCTCATTTGTGTGATTGTATATGTCCAAATGTGATGCGAATGCCCATGAACTTGTTGATCAAATCCAAAAAGATTTTTGTGAGTTTTATTAGTTTTTGAAAGTGATTTTATACTTTCTTGTGTTTCTTTTTGGTCAAAATGCCTTTTGTGTGTTTTTCATCAAAAAACTGGTTTAGGGGTTCTTTCGCAAGAAGCTCGCGACTAAGCTGCTTCCCGCGAAAAGATTTGAGGGAAAAAAATTTGTCATCCTGTCACACAGAGACTTTCGCGACTGTCTCGCAACCAACAGCTTCTCGCGAAATGCTGTTTGGCAAAAACTGGAATTTTTTCAAAATCAGACAGAGAATCTCGCGACTGTTTCGCGACTGTCTCGCGACTTAGCGCTTCTCGCGAAATTTTTTTTGCTTCAGTGGCACTTCTCGCGACTGTCTCGCGACTGTTTCGCCCCTCTCTAACCCGCGAAAAACGCGTGTTTTCAGTTTTATAAGGCTGATGTGATTTTTTTTCAAACCTTCAACCATTCCCTCGCTTAACCTCTCTCAAAGCCCTTCCTAACCCATCTTGCTATTTCATCAAAATCCGCTCAAATCAAACATTTTTTCTACATTTTCTCTCTCAAGGTATGATTTCTAAAACATCCTTTTCATGTTTTTACATTGATTTTGCAGATTTTCTGTTAGGGTTTTGCTATTTTGGGATTTTCGAAATTTTGGGTTGTGTTTCAAATTTGGGTGAAGTTTTTCTCAAAATTTTGATTGGGTCTTGTTCCTGTTGATCTTGGTGCATCTGTGTTGGCCCCTTGTGGCGTTTTAAAGTGTATTTAGGCCTGTTTTCACCATGTTCATGCATTATTCATGTCATATTTGAATCTGTGCATGCTTAGTGTTCGATAAAATGTCCGACTCACATTTTTGTGCCTATTTGAAATCAAGTGATGTCAATCTGTGTACTCTCACTTCTTTAACCATCTTTCACTCCATTTGGTCATTGATTGTGTGTTTCATACACTTTACTCACTCTGCACACTCTTCACACACAGCACTACATGTGGTTTACTCTAACCTCAATCTAATCAAGCTCTGTGCTCTATTTTGTATGCTGTGCTTGTGTTTTCTGGTGGTTTTGGATGTACTTTTGCACAGATGTCTCCGTTCAAGACTTCGGCTGTGAAAGGTGGCAGCAACAAAGGGAAAGAACCAATCATCGATGTTGATGAAGATTCTCCGAGACCAAAGAGAGCTCGTACTTCAACAGGACTCTTTGATCATAGCTTGTTCCGCTCTTATGCTGCTTTTGAATCCTATAAAACTCTCTTCCGAGATGCTCCTTTGTTGGTTGAGAGAGCAGTTGATCAGTCATCTCTTCTAGACACAAAAATTCCTACTTGGTTTGCCACAAAAGACTGGAATTTTCTTCTCTCCGATCTTGAAGATGCTTATGAGGACATGGTCAAAGAATTTTATGCCAATGCTATTGTACAAGGACAAGAGATCAGATGCTGGGTTAGAGGAAAGCAATTCTTGGTAACACCTGTGTACCTGTCTGAAATCCTACACATAAACCGTCCGATTCTACCTATCCCACCTGTGTATGATGACCTCAATCCAGATGAAGAATTACTCCGAGGACAATTAGGAGCAAGTTTAGAATTCTCCTCTAGTGGAACGTCAATCAATGTGGCCTCACTTTCTCTAGAATTAAGACTCATGTCTACAATCATGTGCAGCAACCTCTATCCATTGTCAAGTACCGGCTTCATCAACCTAGGTCGAGCATTATTTCTTCATGATCTGGTGTCTGATGTGGAAATTGACGTCTGCTCTCACATTTTCCACATTTTGGCTAAAACAGTCAATCGTACTGCTTCACGGAATTGCATTCCCTTTGGTCGTCTCGTTTCTCGGATCTTGAAACTCAAAGGTGTGCGTCCATCTGCTGATGAGCGTCCTCATCCTAGGCCAAGTCCAATTAACGGTCGTACCCTTCAAGCAAGTATGAGTCACACCAAGAAGACTGTCAAACAAGAACATCATGCTCCTCATGGTACCTCAAGTTCTACTTCTCATTCCTATGATGACAAGTTTGACACCATCATGGTTGCACTTCAAGATCTCAGCACCAAACTCTCAGGACTTACTCAAATCATGTACTCCCAACACTCCCGTCTTGATAAATAGCTAACCTCCCTCGAAACTCAGATGGATGAAATTCAAAGGAAGTTGGAAGAGAATGACAACTAGCTATTCCATGACAAAAAGGGGGAGATGATGTCATCGACAGGGGGAGTATAGTGATAGGGGGAGATGAAGATGATGTCTTTTTGTTTACTAGCTACACTTATGCTTTAACTTCAGTATTAATTTCAGTATATTTTCAGTAGTTTGTGCTATATTTCTATGCTTTGTGGCATATGTGCTATGTGGCATTTTTTTGTACCCATGATTGCTTATGTAAGCTTTAGGGTTTGTTTCATGCATACGTTTGTAGGTCTTTGTGGTTTGTGCCATGCATTGCAATACCTTGCCTATGCAACCTTCATGCATGTTTGCTTGTTGTTCAATGTCATGCATTCTACTTCAAGTACATCACTCTTGTGCCCATGTAGGATTGTTCCTAGATGCATACACGTTCTATGCATTGGTTGAGTGATGAACACTCGTGTGCCCTAGTAGGATTGTTCCTAGATGCAAATACTTCGTGTATTTCGCGTTGGTTGAGTGTTGGAGTTGCAAGTGACTCTCTTCAATTGAGCGTATCTTCTTGCAAATCCGAATGTTCATTCCATGTGTGAATGAGCATTGTAATTGCTTCTGTATAGTGATTACTTGGTTGATCGTGCCATGATCTAGTGTTTCTATTTCGTTTTGCTCGATCATGCAATTATTGCTCCATATGTTTTTCAAGTTTTCTGCATACAATGATGTTACTGTGTTGTTGTGTTTCAGGAGATACTTGTTCATATGTTTCAAGAGCGCTTCAGAATCTAGAACTAGGTGTGAGTGAGTTTTGCCTATGTTCCCAAACTCACGTTTAAGTCTACAGTCTGTTTTAGGGTTTTGTCACGGAATAGCCAAAGGGGGAGATTGTAAAGTTGTAATTTACAACTGTGTTTTTGTTGGCTTTTATTCCGTGCCAAATTTGATTGTAATTATGTTCAATCGTTTAAAACCCTGTATTTGTTGTGGGACTTGTTGTAAGGGTTGTGTGTTAGAGAGAGTGTTTGAAGACTCAAGCATTTGAAGAACTGAAGGATTCTCGCGGGTATCTCGCGACCAAGCATCCCGCGAAGTAAACCATGTGCCTGGCACATGCTGGAATGCGAAGAGTCAGGCCAGGTGGAGACAACTGTGTCTCGCGAGTATCTCGCGGGTAAGGCCTTCCCGCGAGACTAGCTGTTCTGCCAGCCTGTACTTTTTGAGTCACACCTTTTGCACCTCTCCTATATATACCATCATTACCCACAATTGTTGAGGAATGCTTCAGAGAGAAAACCCTAGCCAAACACATTGGTAATTAGAGATTGTCTTTCCCATCTTTCTCTATACATTTGCTTGTGGTATTTCCTCAACCCTTCCCTCTCCATTATCCATATCTTTGAGAGGTTGATAGCCCAAACACTTACCACACCTTGTGAGTGCTGTGTGACGTTTTGGTGCTGCTGGGAAGCATTGGAAGAAGCCTTGAATGGCAGATGCAACATGGAGCTTGTTGCGGGATCCGGATAACTAGGACAAGACACGGTTCCGAGAAGCCTTGTTGGAGTAGGAGCTTGGAGGGCTTAGGTACAGCGGGTAGACTAGGCTTGGAGGGTCTTTTGCTAACCCATGTATCCCAACTGATTGTCTAGTGGATCGATTTCCGCTTGGAGGGCGGCGGAGAGGTTTTTCGCCGAGCTCTTCGGTTTCCTCTTCGAGAACACGTCTCGGTGTTTTCTGTGTTTGCATCCTTCTTCCCTACTCTTGTTTAATTCCATTATACTGCTGTGTTGCTTAGTTTATGGATTAGAGTAGCTTACTTGTTCATCCGCTCGCTTTTACACTATTCCGCACTTTGTATTAAAGTTGTGTAAAATCTATTGAGCCGTAATTTTATTTGGGGGTTTAAACAGCTCTTGTGTTTTTCAACACATTTTCGAGCTTTCAATACATTAGGAGACGCTTTTGCCTATATAGAATATCATCAGACAACAACTCCCAATTAGCCATCCATAGTGCATGTGGGTCTGTCACTTCACAAAATAACAATAGCGTTATGAACAATTCTCGTAGCTACCTTCCTGAAGCCCAATTAGAGGCTTCTTTGATAGCATCATCCCATTCCTTATCATCATTTAAAAGGCCATGAGCATAGCATGCTGCTCTATATGTTGGATACACAACATGATCAATAGTCCTAATTTCCTCAAAAGACCTTGCACCTTTGACCACATTAAGGAGCATTCGAAGATAGAAGTGGTCACCACTTGTAGGATGAGCATGAAATATCCTCCCTATACATCGGCTAGATTTCCTTGGGCGCCATTCTCTTTGTTTTCTATGCCAAACCCATTTCGTAGGAAAATCACAATATGTCAAATTTCTTGCTGTATCATACATTTCGTTTACCTTCATCCATTCAGTGAACATTGTTTTTATTATATCTGGTCTTTCCAAAACATTATCCAAGTAGTCTGAATCTCTGAATGTAACATTCTGCTCATTCTCAATATGGAAGCTTAATCTCTGTACAGCAGGCTCTCTATATTGGATATCAAACTCAAAAAGTCTCCAGCACGCTTCAGAAGCTGAGATATATCTACAATCTAGATATGTTTTGATCTCATCAATGTTTGTTATATGCTGTGCTTCACTTGTAGCACCTGTGTGTAAGTTTTCATACAAAACAAATGTTGCTCGATTAGAACCCTTGTTAACATACTTGAATAAGTATTTGATGGACTTGGAACAGTTGCACCACTCAACATTAATGTGAGCCTGGTATTTAACTAACAGATCAATGTTGTATGGCACCACAAATCTGTTATCAAGCATAACACCATTCTTCTCAACTGCCATCCCATTATCTCTTCTCCTATAAATTGCGTAACCATCTTCATCTATCACAGTGTCACTATAAAACTTTTATGGAAAATGCTTCCTACATTTATTGTCAACCATGCATGGAGATTTTGGGTTGGCAAAACCACAAGGTCCATGAATCATGTACTGTGAAATGACTTCATAATCCCTTGGATTTGTAATCTTATCTGGCATTTCAGCAAAAATTATCTTATCTATATCTGCAGGCGTGGGGTGTTTGTCATCTGGGTATAGGTACAAAAGAATGCGAGCATGGTGGAGGCCTCTTTTTTGCCATTCAACTTTGTAGTTAACTGTATTCACATAAAAAAAAAAAAAAAATGTTACAATACTTAAATAGATTAAACCATTAAGAACAACAATCAAATAGTAATGGGTTGTATTTTTACCTGCAATTACTTTTCCAAAATGCTTGCCATGTTTTAAATCACATTGTAGTTGATCCAATTTGATCTTAAAAACTCTTGCAATGATATCTGGTCTATCTTCAAGCTGTTGAGCTGGAATTAAGGAAAGGTAACTTTCAATTTCTGGCCATTTAGGGTTGCATGTGAAAGTTATAAACAAATCCAGGTACCCAGCCCATCTGCAAATTGACATAGCATCTTGGTAATTTTGAATCATATATCTAGGGCTTCCAATAAAGCTTAAAGGAAGAACAACTCTTTTCCCAATAGATGAAGGAGTAGTGTCTCCTCTAAATACAGCATCCTTTATTCCAAAGTACACCTCTGATCTTAGTTGAAGTTGATGATTCCCGACCCAAATTAGTCGGTACTCCTCAACACATGTGTAAGCATCTACTAAAAATTGTTGTCGCAACCTACGACCAAGAATCAATGTTTCACCTTCATTCTCACGCTGTTGTAATTGATATGCATAATATTCTTGCATAGTGACATATTCTTCTGTCAAAGGGGCAGCACCACCAAGAACTTTTTTAAGTATTTCATTTCAAATCCATCATCACCATATGGAAATAACAATGGATATTGCATGGCCATAAATTTTAGGTGTAGTTCATTTATTCGTTGCAACAATCCACTTCTTTTCTCAACAATAATATCACGATGGATATTTTCATTGCTCAAATCACCTACAATTATAGCAGCAACTTCAGAACAAATAGGCATGTTTTGTTCCCTACCATCACTTGATCGCGATCCAATTAATCGCAAGCATACATTGTGCATATCAGAGTCCTTGAACCTATCCCTTGCCATACGGAATGTCTTAACCAAGACATTGTTCTCATCAAGCATCTTCAATAATATTTGAACTATAGCAATGTCAAGGTCATATTCTGATTCCTGTCCAGGCAAAGCACTTAGTCTGTAATGAATCTCTTTTTTTGTGTCGTGTATATACAGCTGTGCAAAAGATGGGGCTTTTCCAACAACTGGAAGTAATGACCCAATTCTATGGTGGTTTTGCCCATTCAATCGAAAGATGTAAGGGTCTCGTCCTTCATTAGCATGGACATCAACATTTCCTCCCATAGAAGTCATTGCAAACATGGAGTTGAACCTCCTTATATTAGTCTTGTAATGTTCAGAATGTTGTAGGAGTTCTTGAAGCTCAGGAGGTGGTGATTTCAATGAAGGTAGCTTCACCCTACCCTCTCGACAACATATTGAAAATTTAGGATTCTTTGTGTTTTTGGATTTATGATTCCTCTCTTCGTACCATAATATTGCATTACAATATTCACACACACAGCTTGGTGGGCCAAAGTTCCATAGCTCTGTAAATTTTCCTAGATGATAGGGAAAAATGAAGCATAATTAGATGAAATTATATAATGGAAATATAGAAAATACAAAAGCATATGTAAAAAATTAATATTATTTTCAATTCATTGACAGCCCAGTTTAGCAATAGTTTTATTTGAAACATAGGTGCTAAAGCCAACCAAAGGGAAAAATAGTCCCAAGTAATGCTGTAAAAAATGGATTTTAAAGCAAATTTTGAAGAGAAATAGAAATAAGGTAGGTTGAAAATATATGAAGGAATTTTATCAAAGCAACTTTTAGAAAATGTATACACAATTAATAAAGTATTTAATATACATGGAGACACAATTTTGGACCTATTGTTGGTATATTGTCATTGATGCTATGTTGAAATAGTATTTTAATTATTTAAAAGTATTTAATTGTTGTTTTTAATATTTAAAATTACAAATAACAGTACTTTAATGTGATTTTGCATGCATGAAAATGAGAAAAATGGAAAATAACGATGAATATAAAATTCTAAAATAGTAGTTTTTGCACTTACTTTGTGTGCTATTTGACCTTTTACTCAGGTCTATGTCAATGGGTTTTCTATTTCGCATTCCCAAACCTGAAATATAAAAGATGATATATGCAACTTATTAATATACAATACTAATCCTAACACTTCAAGAGAATTAAGGAAACATGAGGATTGACAGCTATAAAAACTTCTGTCTAACTGCAGATGGAAGTTAAGTAGACTCAGTCTATAATTGGTGGCTCAGACAAATTCCACAAATCAAATGAACAGGTTATACTTCAAAGCTTATGAAGGTGGTTTTCCATGTTACAATACCTTTATGGATCTAATATTCATAGAGTAAAGCAATGTTTGATTTTGAATTTTTTGAATATCCAAAATTTCAAATTCTTCATCACTTTTAGTTAATAGTGTTAAGGACAATGCAAGGCATGAACAATAGACCAAAAAAATTGCCGGCTGTAGAAGCTGTTTGAAAATTACACTTTTCTACAATTGGGATAACTCCATCACTATTTAATATAAAATGAGTTTCGAGGCTAAAAAAAATATATATATATATATATATATATAAATGTGTTTCAGTTGTTTCTCATTTAAATAAAAATAGCAAGCAACAACAATCAACATTGTCAAGGGAAATCATGGCATGAATAATAGACCACAACCTGAGTTGGTTCTATAAAAGGTAGTAGGCCTTTGCGATGAAACCTATAACCTTTATAGGCCTAATATTCACAGTTAGTAATATGCATAGCAAGAACAAACAATTCCCAGAGTTAATACTACACAGTCATATAAAACTACACACCATAACTGACCCAAAACAAATAATAATAATAATAATAATAAACCAAGTTAAGTGAGATGCTTCTATTATGTATGACTGTTGTAGGTGAGGTTAAGTAGTGTATTCAAATGCGAATTTCAACAGTTATAGCACGACTATTAATAAATATTCCTATTTAATTATCTAATTATCATTGATTAAAAATATAAACTTTAAGACATGAAACTATTCAAAGTAAGTAAAGATATGGATGAGACAAAGTAAGCAAAGTTTGATTTTGAATTTTCTCAATATCCAAAACTTCAAATTCTCCATCACTTACTATAAATAGTATTACGGACAATGAAATATAAAAGATGATATATTCAACTTACAAATATACAATACTAATCCTTACACTAAAAGAGAGTTAAGAAAACATGAGGATTGACAGTATAAAAAATAAGCAAGTTAAGTGTGAAGCTTCTATTATGTATGGCTACTGTAGGTGAGGTTAAGTAGTGTATTAAAATGCGAATTTCAATAGTTATAGTACAACTATTAATCAATCTTCCTATTTAATTATCATTGATTTTAAAGTTTAAGACATGAAACTATTCAAAGTAAGTAAAAATATGGATGAGACAGAGTAAAGCAAAGTTTGATTTTGAATTTTCTCAATATCCAAAACTTCAAATTCCCCATCACTTACTATTAACAGTATTACGGACAATCCAATGCATGAATAATAGACCAAAATATTTGATGGCTATAAAAGCTGTTTAAATTACATTTTACTATGGCTAGGATAAATCCATCACCATTTAATGTAAAACGTGTTTCAAATAAAATAAAAAAAATATATTCATATATAAAATGTGTTTTAGTCCTTTATAATTTAAATAAAAATAGCAAGCAATAACAATGAACATTATCAAGGGAAATCGATCCATGGCATGAATAATAGATCACAACGTCAGCTGGTTTTATAAAATGCAGCAGTCCTTTACGGTGAAACCTATAACATGGTAGCTTTCATTTTAATAGATCCCTACTAAATCACAAAATAATTTAGGCCATTTACACTACCCAGAAGACAATTAATCATGCAATAAAAAGCCTAAGTGAAGATTCAATAGACTTATAGGCAAGTGACAACCAAAGAAATACTCCAACCAAGCTAATTACTATATTAGTACAATTATTCAAAATTATAAAATTAGTACCTATAAGCTCAGTTGTAGGCAGATGCTTATCCAAGGCACTGGCATTTGTAGGCAAATGTATCCCGAATTCTTGCACAATAGTTGTAGTAGCAACATCACCATTAAGCCCAACAACTGAGTGAGAAAAAACATTTATAAATGAAGGGGTTGATCGCCGCAAACATTGACCATTTGAACTACTTTCCCGAGTACGGTTAAGGTTGAGTACCATTCGCCTGTTAAGTCTTGCTCGCTTACAACTATCTGTATCATGGATCATTGCTATGTCTTTATGCTTTTTACTCCTATGGCTTCCACCTCCAAATTTCTTTGATGACACTATGTTTGTGGAATGCATCTTGGCCATCCTTTTCTTGTACATGATCATACGCCTTCTTTGGCGCGCAAGTCTTGCAGCCTCCATTTCTCCCAATAAATTCCTCTACTCAAAACTGTTAAGGGATCTTGTGGTTTTTGAAAAGGAATTTGGAATTAATTGTAAATACTTCCTTTGTTTTATTTTATTTGTGTTTTTTTTTTTTTTGGTTCAACAAACAAATCAATATTGTTTCTGTGGGTTAACAACTATTGTATTATAAATAGTTTTCAAAGATGGCTAAACTAAATAAACAACAAATCAATAAACAATGTAAATACTAAAACAATTAAAACAATGTAAATATTATAGCCTTCAAATTATAAGTTTGGATTACCCTAAAAAAATTATCCAAAATATTCCAAGCAAAACCAAATCATTTCAAAGGCTGCACAATGAAGAAGTAACTGAACTAAAAATCAAAGAAAAAATTGAAAATAATTGAAGATTTAGGTAATCTAATAATCACAGCATATGTAAAATTCAAGCCATAATCAATTACGATAAACAATCTTTCTCCAAAAAAAAAAAATTAAGATAAACAAAATACCTTTATCAAAACCATATTTAGCCCAAATGCCTCAATCAAAACCAAACAAATACGTAAACATAAACAATAGCTATTGCAAGTTTTTGTTATTTAATTATAAAAAATCAAAAATACAAAGAAAGCAATTAAAAAAAAAAAAAATCACCTGGTGACAATTCTAGAAGTACAGTAGTGATGGAAGTCAATTTGTTGGTGGTGCTAGCCTGAGATGTCACTTATCTTCCCTTGCATGAGATGTTTTTGTTTTGACATTCCTCTCCAAATGGTAGGAAAAATGGCAGAATGACTAGTTTTGTTTCTTTGGGTGTGGCGTTTCAGTTTTATTTTTGATGTCACTGTTGCAAAGAAGGGATGGGGCCACAGTAATTAAAACAAAACATCCAAGAAAGAGAATAATTGACCCATCAATTAATAATAATAATCCAAGAAGAACCCTCGTTGATTCAGCAGTTTTTTTTAAAAAAATATAGAGATACAAAAAAGGTTAGATGGTAATTTGAATAGAAAAAGCAACCATGGTAAAGCTATGCTGACATTGGGAAGGTTTTGCAGAGAAGAAACAAAACAGTGTGCATTAACTCTTTCCACTCTACCTAATTCTTGATAATTAGACATTCTAATGTGCATGACAAACCACTGAACTTTTATGATAGAGGTTTATAGTTCATCAAAAAAAATAATAATAATAATAGAGGTTTAGAGTTACATATCTTTTAAGTAAATCAAACACAAAAAATAACTTTGTTGTAAGCATATAGTACTACTATCAAATGTTGAAACACCAATGTAACACACACATACAAAGATAAATAAAGAATTTGAATAATGTTCAATATTCACCTAGTGTGAGTAGTAACACTTATGATAGGCCACAAACTGAATGACCCCTTGTGATTTAAACTAATTAATTAATTAAGTCAAGTTATTAATTAATCAATTTAACATGCAAATACGTGGAAGCACAAACAAATCACCGAATAACAAAATATGCAGCGGAAAATAAAAGACACGGTGATTTGTTCACGAATGGGGAAAAACCCTAACGGCAAAAACCCCACCGGGTGATTTTCAGGTCACCACTCCCGAAACTCCACTATTATCAAATCAAGCGGTTACAAATAAGGAATCCCAAGTACCTTACCAACCTACAGTTGAACCCTTACCCCAATACCCAATTGGACTTGATCTGTAGCGACAGTTCCCCCTTTTGATGCACGGCTCCCAAGTACGTGACTAACCAGATGCGCGGATCCCAGTACGCGACTTCAATCACCAACTTTAGAATGAGAGGTTGGCTGCAGAGTTCTTCAGATCATCCTATGCATGAAGATCAGGAAGATGCTTGGTCACAAAACCCTAAGGTGCACAATACACAGCAACTTCTTGAAGAAGATGATCCTAGGTTAAGAACTTTGTCTTTAGAGCACAATTTGCTTGAACAAGGATTGCTCAATGCTTATGCAACTTGTGTCTATATTGACGGCTCTTAAAACACTCCTTAAATATGTTTAGGGTTAGAAGAAAAGAAGGCCCAAAAACACATTCACGGATCCCAAGAAAATCAGAACAGAAATCTGACTTTTGTAAATCTCGACAGCTAGCAGGTGTCGAGGTAGGTGTCGAGCAGGTGTCGAGCTTTAAAAATTCTGCACTTCAACTTGCTTTTTCTTGGACAGACTTGATGACTTCAACACTTGATCTTGAAACATAGTTTCTTGAAGTATTAAATACACCTAGAACTACCCAATTACAAGTAGAGTGCGTTTTGTCAAAGGATTAGCCAATTTACATAAATTGTGACATATGTTCCTAACATGTAAACACATATGTCCTAACAACTTAGAGCTTTGGTGTGATCCCTAATTGACCAAGTCATCTATCAAACCTAATGCTTTTCTAACAAAAGAACCTTGAAAATTATTTTCCTCAAAAGCTAAACAAAATAAAATAAAATAAATCAAGCTAAATTATATTGTATTCAAGCTTGCATAGCCCCCAAATCTTGCAAAAAGAAAATGGTAATTCTATGTCTTTCTAACATTTTTTTCAGCATTCAAGAAGCCCCATAGGAAATTGGGGAAAAAAAATCTCTTAACTAATTGAAAATGTTAAGACCCACAGACTGAAAAGCTTAAAGTAAAAACAGTTTCCAATATGCTCAAATACCATATCTAATTTTGAAAGGCTTCCATGTGGAACATTCTCCCCTCCCAAGTCAAAGATTAACTTATGACTGAATAGAAGTTTTGCAATTATATATTATAGATCAAAACCAAATCTTACACGAATACCCACAGCAAAACTGCTTCTAACCTAAATACGTACCTTAATTACAAAAAAATTAAAATTATTTAAAATAAATAAATCTAACCCAAATATCTAAATCAAAACCAATCCAATCAAAATTCCCATGATATTTTACACCTAAGAGATTAGTAGTTTATAAAAGAGATGAGACGAGTAGAGTATTAAGTCAACTACTAATGGCTAAACTTCATACAGTAAAAAAGTGTGAATAAAAATGTATTAAGTTAGAAAATTATTGAAACACAAAATAAATAAAAAATCCATTTTCAAAAGAAGATTTACATTTAAATCATCATTGATCCAAGTATATTGCATACGGTATTACAAATCTTTTTAAGCCCTTTGAACATTTCTGTAAGCTTTCTATAAATCTTGAATATAGAAAAACTACTATGCACTACAGTTATTGTCCCAAAAAAAATGCATCTAAGACTTTTCTTTTGCCAACAAATTTCTATGTACAAAATATAAATGTCTACACTAAGCCAGCAAGTCTCAAATGCCTTCCATCACAGCTGTTATTTGCCAAGGCAGAGCAATCAATGATAAATGATATCACAATTCGAATCAATAGAGAGTCAAAGGAACCTACCCAATAATGGCTCTGGCAGTGCGACGGTAGAAGAAATAAAGTTTCCTTGTGGTTGGAGGCCGACCGTAACAACAAATCAATAAACAAACTATTGAAGAGAAACATGAAATTAACAATGAATGTGAAATGAGATGTAAGATTATAGTGGCATAACAATGAACATAGTATTTTGGGATTCAAAAAAAATGAATAAACGAACTATTTAAGAGGAACATAAAATTAAGAAAGTAAACATACCTCTCTGAAATGAATTGTGATAAATTATAGTGGCATAAGTTTTGAGGCATAAGGAGACGGAGAAATATAAAAGAACAGATTTCACAACATGCAAAACAAACATTAAATGAAACGAACTCTTCAATTTCATAAATTAGGTGGCATTTACCTACTGTTAACTGCATTGTATAATTGGTTGGAAGTGGCTGCATTGAAGGCCCAAATACTAAACGCTGAAATCTTTTAAGCTCCTACATTTATGTCTTCAAATAATCGTCGAGTTGGAGTGAAAACCGTTGTTTTTTTTTAGAAGTTGAAGAGTGTTTGTACAGATAATCACTGAGTTGGAATGGAAACCATTGTTTTCTTAGAAGTTGAAGAGTTTTTGTATAGGGAAACAGAGGTTTGCTGTGACTGAAATTCTTGGTTGGGTTTCATCTACAGGTGGGAACGAAGAAGAGGGTTTGTGTGCAAATATTTAGGCTTTCATCTACTGAACTGTGGGGTGGGTCAGCCTTGGCGTGGGTTAGCCTTTGAGCTGTGTTCAGAGTTGGCGTGGATTAGCTTTTGAGGTACACGTTGGTGGGCTGTTCAGCTTGGGTTATCCTATGAGCTACACGTTGTTGAGGGTTCAAAGTTGGGGTGGGTCAAAGGTTGTAGCCTTTCAACTACATGTTGGTGGGAAATTAATTGTTGGGTCAATATTTATGGGCTTGGGCTTTCATCTACTTTGACAACGTAGCTATTTTTTTTTTAGAAGATTACAATTGTTTGGCCATTGTTAACCTTAGGCCATATATCAGTAAAAAGAAGTTACTATAAATTATTTGGTTACAGTTAAAAAATTTAATGTAAAAAAGGTTAAAAAAAACTAAATGAAAGCTTAGAGTGCCACATGGCAAGACCTCATGCATTTTCGCATGAGGTCTCTGCCTTTATATATATATATATATATTGATTGATGAGGATTGGGGGACATAGATTCAAAAAATACCTATAATTTCAAATACTCCTAACATAATTGAATGCTCCACCTTTTTTTATATAGGAATTAAATTCTCTCCTTAAACTCCTATCAACCAAACATCAGCTGTAATTTTATATACATAAACAAAGTTTTGTAGTCTTTTTAGAAGAAAATTTGTTGGTAGTCTCGACATATAGTGAAATGCTGCTCTCTCTTCTCACATTCATGGTGAACTTTACAATGAATTTAATGAGCAGATCCTACCATGAATATGAGAGGAGGGAGCACCATACGTGGCTAGTGAACTTTTCTGTAATTAGGATAAAAGTTGGAAATAAATATTTTATTTATAAAATTTGTTAGTCTTTCTTGCAAAATTTGATTTAATAATTTCAGTTGCTTAATTAAATAATTGCAATTTAGTCATGTAAGAATTTTGAATAAAAAAAAAAAAAAAAAGCTATTTATTTCACTATTGATTTTAATTGTTGAAATGAAGTTGCAAAGTCTATGATTTTTACAATGCATAATTTTTTTTTTACATTTTCTTATGGGGTAATTACACATAACCTACCTATGATTTGGGCGAAAATCACTTTGCCTACCCATGGTTTGAAAAGTATCACTTAACCCACCTGTGGTATATTTTCATCAATCTCCATAACCCACCTCAAGCCCAGCCGTTACAAAAACACCTCTTAACCCCTAAAAACACAACATAACGTGAATCAAAACACCCAAAACTCAGACACTTTTCGAGAGAGAGAGACCTGTGGTGAGATCAACGAGTTCTTCGTGGTTTGGAGTGTCTGGAGGGGGAGAAAACACAAGTTTCTCGCCATTAATGGGTTGTGGCTCTCCATTTGGTGGTTTTGTGTCACCATTTGTGGGTTTTGTTGGTTTTTTCATTTGGGTTTGCTTTATTTTTTTTGCAGAAATCATGGTAGCAAGTGGTTGTTGGTGGTTTTGGTTATGGGTTCACAATAGAGAGAAAAGAAAGATAGAGGTTTTGGGTTTTAGAGAATT
Organism: Quercus gilva; assembly: GCA_023621385.1. Lineage (NCBI taxonomy): Eukaryota > Viridiplantae > Streptophyta > Magnoliopsida > Fagales > Fagaceae > Quercus > Quercus gilva. Next base: position 18,834,505 of record CM042477.1, read on the forward strand.
TGGTTATGGGTTCACAATCTCAATCTCACCACAGCCATATCAAACACCTGGCTTCTCTAAATTCTTCTCCAAATCGTCCTTGTACGTTGGTAAGCTTTTTTTTTTTTTTTTTTGGGAGGTTTAACACATACCCATTATTCAATTTTCTCTCTTTGTTTGGTTTCCAAGAAAATAAAAGGGAAAAAAAATATTGGGTATTGTAGTTTGTGCTGTTTAAGCTTTATATTGTTGTGTAAAGGTTGAAACTTTTGATTTGTTTTCGATTGGGAAGGAGAAAGAAATTCTGGGTTTTGTGATTTATGTTGTTGAGTTCTTGTAAAGATGAGAGACTTACTGAAAGTTGAGCCAAATGGGTGTTTAAGACTACGATTGAAGAGTTTGATTTCTTTTATAGTTATATGGTTGCTGAGAAAATTTGAGAGAACTTGGGAATGTGAAAAAAATAAAAAATAAAAAATTCTAGGTTTAATGATTTATGTTCTTCATGTTCAAGATTTTTGTGAATTGAGAGAGAGACCAATACCGCTTCTTGATCTTGTTTCTCTTGCATTTTTGTGCTATTTTTTGTTTTGGGAGGAGAGAGACATAAAATTTGAGCAAAAATACCTATTTACCCCTGATTTTAACAAATGTGGGTTACGGAAAACAAAGGGAACATACCATAGGTGGGTTAAGTGATACTTTTCAAACCACGGGTAGGCAAAGTGATTTTCGCCCAAACTAGAGGTGGGTTTAGTGTAATTACCCCTTTTCTTATATGTTTAATCCAGATTGTTAGGAAATTGGTTATTTATTGAGTAGTCAAGCGCACTCTATTCCTTCTATTTTATGTTTCAAATTGTGATAGATGAGAATTAGTTTTGAGGCTTTCATTGAGAATGTATACATTAGAGAAGAAATTATGAATTTCAAAATAAAATCATACTTCTAGAGTTCTAGTGTTTAGTATTTTTGTCATTTAATTGTACGTGCACTGAAGTTTTGGATTTTTGTTTTCTCTAACATGTGAATATTATTTTGGCTTATGAATAATTTGAGCTTCGTTTTGTTTTTTTTTTTTTTTTTATTAATAATATTTGAGGTTAAATATTACTCTTTAGAAAGGCTTAAACATTCATGTAAAGAGAAAACTTATTAAGGGTTTGTTTGGATACCGCTTATTTTGTTGAAACTGAAAAATTATTGCTAAAAGCACTGTAAATAAAGGTAAAAGTTATGCACATTCGTTGGAGGTGTCAAAAGAACATAACAAATATTGTGGAATGCAAATATAGTTGGAAGTGGTAAACTAAAAGGTGTCTCTTGATATTTCATAACAGATTGTGTTTTTTGTTTTTCCATAATTGTTTGTGCCTTTTGTTTTTCCATAATTTTTTGTGTCTATTGTCATTCCATAATATTTGTGTCTTTGAGTCTTTCACATTCTAGAATTTTTTGTTATGGAAAAAAAGAGTCATGACAATAATCATAGCTCTTGTAACTTCTCCCTATAAAAGGGGATAGATGTATGATGTAAAAGTATGTGAGAGAAAAAGTTGTAATGAGCTCTCAAGGATGTAGCCTAATCTCTTTGTTTTGTGAGTTTGAAGTACTCTAATAAAATTTTCATTCCTCTCTTTCTTGTAAGTACTTTGTTGAAATTTAAGTCAAGGCTTTGTAAAGCCAACAAAGTGGTATCAGAGCCAAGTTCGTAGAGCCTAGAGTCTTTGTTTATACCATTATTGAAGGTGTCTTCTAACATGGTGCAACTGCAGATTCCTAAATAGATGAAAGAAAATTATGTGAGTTGGCAAATTCAAATGAAAGTGTTGTTTGGATCACAAGAGCTATGGGAGCTCGTCACTGATGGGTATGTAGAACCCACAAGTGAGCAAGAAGCCACCTACAATGCAGAGCAAAAAAATTTGCTTAAGGATTAGAGGAAGAAAGACAAGAAGGCATTGTTTCTAATCTATCAAGGGGTGGATGAGTCAACTTTTGAGAAAATTGCCAAAGCAGGGTCGAGTAAAGAAGCATGGGAGATTCTTGGAATTTTCTTCAATGGTGTCGATCGTGTGAAAAGAGTTCGTTTGCAAACTCTTCGTGTCGAGTTTGAAGTTGCTCATATGAAAGACGGTGAGATTGTTTCTGATTATTTTTCACGATTACTTGTTATTGTTAATCATTTAAAAAGTAATGGACAGAGTATTGAAGATGTTCGAGTGGTGGAGAAAATATTAAGATCTCTTGCAAATAAATTTGAGCATGTCATGGTGGATATTGAAAAGTCCAAAGATTTGGAGTCTCTCTCAATTGAGGAATTAATGGGATCTCTTCAAGTGCATAAGCAGCGTATGGAAAAGAATTCTAGCTCTGTTATCATTGAGCAAGCATTAGATTCAAAATTAACTTTAAGAAAGGAGAAGCCTAATGTCTTCTGTGGAGGATATACGAAGAGCAACCATAGCAAAGGTTGTGGAAGAAGAACATTCAAAGGCAGATCTGCTCGTAGATGTGGAGGTAATGGAAATGTCCAATGTTTCAATTGCAACAAATTTGGATATTAGCATTAGACTGCTAGTACAATGAATCTGAGGGGCACAATAAACAATCTAATCTTATTGAGGCATCCAATGTTGAAAAAGAAGAATGTAAACTTCTTTTTGCACAAGAAGAGGCAAATAAATCGCAAGAGGTGTAGTATCTTGATTTTGGAGCTAGCAACTACATGAGTGGAAAAATAGAGCTTTTTGTTGAGCTTGTCGAAGGTGTTCAAGGCGATGTCCATTTGGGAGACTCATCTATATTGCCCATAAAAGGTAAAGGAAGAATTATAATATGTCAAAGGAATGGTATTTTGCAATTTATCTCCAATGTGTACTATGATTTTAGGTAAATAAAGGAGAGAAGGCATAAAATTAGGCACTAATGAAATAAGTAAACATGTGGCAAATTTTGATTTGTGGAACATAAAGTGGAGTGCAAAGGGTGAGATAGAAGATTTGGACTCAATATCAAATACAACAACGCTAATAATAGCTTCAACATTTTTCCTATTGGAAAAGGTCTAACACCCATTATATTGATAGCTCAACTGCATGTCGATATTTAAATAATGAATTCTTAAAAACAAATATCAAATATAGCTTGGCCTCAAACACAGAAGTTGCTTCTTCTTTTTTTCTTCCTATTAGTGAGTTATGAACATTTTTATTATTATTGTCAATCTCATGATGAGTTTCAAGTCTTGTGACAATGATTAAAATTAACTTACTCAATATGACTTTTGCAATTTTTTACTTTTATTCTTTTAGATACAATAGAATTTCAACTTTGTTGCCTACTTTCTTAGGATTTTTCTTTAATATTAGGTCAAGATATCAATTGGTTTTTGGTGAAAGTGGAATTCAATTTCCAAATATCTTCTTCAATATTTAATAGAAGACTTTATTAATTAAGCTAATTGTAACCCACAACTTTGACATGGGTTAGGGATTAGGCATGTTTCCCATTTACTAGCCCTTATCCCATATTGGGGTTAGGCCTTAGGAGTTAGGACCCTAATTCTTCTTAGAGCTCCAGTGATTTGGAAATTGATTAATGCATCAGAATTCAAAAGCCCTAAAGGTAGAGACACAGGCACATAGCATATATTTACTTTGCCCTTTTGCATTTCAGATTTGTAGCTTATTCTTCTTGGTACAATAATAGGTAAATCCATTCTGTCTGACTATCATGGTTGTTAGCTTCTTGGTCTAATAATAGGTAAAGCCATTCAGTGCATGTAGTGTGCACACACATGCTTGCGAAGGAAGAAGCACGAGCTTTGAATTTTAGCTTAACAAGTTTTTCACTTTGCATACTTTTCATGTTAATGTTTCTTCGAGGTTGTTACTTCGGAGAAAGGTGAGAGAGAATAAGATTAGCTAGGGGCTAAAATTTTAGGAAAGATACCTTCTCTATCGATATGGCGGATTGTTGTATATAGTTATACAGATACTAGTTATTAAAACATATTATGGTTTTGATACCGAGTTTAATTTTGTCTTTGAATTATCAATTGTTTTTATTTAGGTTTTAAAAAATATTAATGTCGTGAGTTCTAGTTAGCTCAACTGGTAAAGTCTCTAATGGTTGTATAAGAGATCTGGGGTTCAATCCCCGCCTACACCAAAAACTGATTGTTGTCTTAGTTTGATGATAAAAAGCTATCATCAAGAGTGGATGCCATAAATTGAAACTCTCTCTCTCTCTCTCTCTCTCTCTCTCTCTCTCTCTCTCTCTCTCTCTCTCTCTCTCTCTATATATATATATATATATTAATGTCATCCTTGTTATTGCTTTGTTTTTAGATGAATAATTTTCATGACGTTTTCAATGATTTGACATATATACATGTTCATGTCTGTTTGGACCAACTAACTCTAACTTTTCAACCTTTTAAAACTGAACATATTTTAAGAAGTGACATTAGAAAAAAAAAAATGGTGTTTAAAATTTTAGTATAAAAAGTCCAATATGTATCAATAAAAAAATAAAAATAAAAAAAAGGCCCAATATTAAACCACCCTAACAGGTAAAAAAAATTAGTTTAATGGCAAATTACTATTTAGTCCCTAATTTTCAGATTTTGTGTTAATTTAATCTCTAACATTTCAAATATTTAGTTTATCAACACTAACTGAAACTTCCTAGACTTTCAATAAAATCCTCTCTTTCTCTATTCAATTTTTTGGTTTGCACTGTGAGTCTCTTTTTCTCTCTCTTATAATATCTTCATTGGTCGCTTTGGTTCATTGCTTCTCTCACCCATTTCCTCAAATTTTCTTGTTGTAAATTTTTCATTCCGTGAAGTTTCTTGAGGCCTATTGTCCAATTTGGCTTATTGTGAGTTGAGTTAAGTTTTGATTTCTTAGTATTTATTCCATGTTTGGTTCCCAATAAAGCAAAGGAAAAGAAAAGTAGGGAAAAATAAATTTTCGAATCTTTAGTTTTTGGTAATGAATATCAAAATAAGCTAAGTTAAAATTTTTTACAATTTTAGGACATGTGATTGCTTATGTGGCGGAAAATATAACATATTAATATTACCGTTAGCCATGTCAATATTTTTTTATCCACCATTAAGTAATAGTGACCACTTTGACACAATCAAAGGATAATAACTAAACTAACACGTTTAAAATGTTAGGGACCAAATTGATAGACAAACTAAATATTAGGGATCAAATAGCTAATTTACCCTATTAATTTTAAGGGTATGTTAACAAATGCACTAAGAACATTGATTTAACAAATATTTTTTGAAACATTTTATAGGAAAAAAAAAATAAAGTAACAGATTTTTTTGATAGATTTTATATTTCTCATAAAAGTAGTATTAAAACTTTATTAAAATAATCTATTAACAAATACCTTAAGGGCAATCGTCACCATTCTAATTTTAATTCTAGTTAACGTAGGAGTTAAGAGTTTGAATAAAGACATGTAATTTTTACAATTTTGAAAACCATTTAATTAAAAGAAATTCAATGTTCCCAACATTTTCACGACATTTTCACAACAAATTCTAAATGACATGTTATTACTAGCTGTTATTAGTGGGCAAAAAAGTAATTTTATTTATTGGTTCAAATTAGAACCAATAATAAGTTACCACATATGAATTATTGTGAAAATGTTGTTCATGTAGCACTTTCAAATTTAATTTTAACCTTCAAATTCTGTAAAGAGATGTGGTCCTAGCATTGTTTCTAATATGCATTGATAGGAGGTTATAATAAAAGAAATGTAATGTCCACAATATTTTCACAAAATTTTTATAACAAATTTTAGGTGGCAGGCTGTTATTAGTAGGAAAAAAAATAATTTTAGTAATGTGCTCAAATTAGAATAAATAAAAACTTAACCCCCCCCCCTAAAATTTGTAATGAAAATGTTGTAAAATTAAAATGAAGGTTTTCACGGTAAAAATTAAACTATAAAAGCTAATTTGACAATTGAGAAAAACTTAAGGAATACCGAATTTATTATTTTTAATTTGAAGATTATCAATAAGTTAAAATGAAGGTTTTGACGGTAAAAAAAAAAAAAGTAATCAAAAGATGAAGAAGCGAGAGGAGGTACAAGGTACATGCTAAATTAATTGGTAAGATCTATTCGTTTTACTCAGAAGACCTATGATTAATCAAAGAAAAGATGACACATTCGGAAATTCGGTGTGCGGTGGATATTGGTATCTCAATGAGTCCAATTCCATTGGGCTTTGATGTCCATTGCGGTGTAGTGTTATTCTCTGATTCCATTGGACTCAATGCCTTGCAGTGAAGTCAATGGATCTCACTAGGCTTTGGGACTCAAAATCGAGTAGTGTCTTCTATTTGATGCATTGGGAATGAGCTTAGTTAAATAAAGCCCAAAAAATAGATAGTTTCGAACAATTCAGTCTAATGGATCTCTCTAGGCATGGAGCACAATACCGTGTAGTGCCTTCTATTTGATTTATTGAGCATGGGCTTAGTCAACAAAGCCGAAACGAAAGCAATTTTCCGTGACATTCAAAACATGGGCTGAGAGATAACATTCGTGTGCTTGATATCAAGGCTTTGATAGTTGTTATCCAGTCTTACATTGATAAGTCTTCGACCCACGACTTGGCGTATTAGGCCTTTAGGTATAATTTTGGGGCCCTCTTACCATGTCCTCTATAGTCTCTATTCCCCTTTTCTTGAATTCACGACATAGAGAAATCCCCTTAATTGTCATGTTTTAGTTTTTTCAAAAATATCATTATTAAAAAAAATTCAAAAAATAAAAATAAAAAATTGGTGACAACTTCCTGTAAAAAGTAGGGTTTTCTTTTCAAAGGAAATTAAAAATATTTTTTAAGGAAATCAAAACATGTCTTTCAATATGTTTAAATTTAAGATAAGCAGTCTTTTTCAAATTATGATCAATTTGCATAATCAAGAAAAATTAGTATTTATTTTCCGGTAAAATGAGTAGTATTTTTCAAGAAATATTATATAATATCTCCTAATAAATTTAAGATACATAATCTAAGACAATATAAAACAGATTTTTCAATTACGATTATATTGCACAGTCAAAGGAGTTAGATACTTTTTGTTTTGTTTTGTGTTGTTTTTTTTTTTTTTTTAATGGCTAAAATTCATTTTAGTCTCTTAACTTTTACTTCAATTATCAATTTAGGTCTCAAAGGTGTATTTTTGTCAATTGGTCTGTCACTTTGTCGAAACGATTTAATATGATTTTTCTATCCAAATCTGTAAGCAAATGAACATGTATAAAAATTGTTTTGAAGACATTCACGAGATGTTCATTTAATAGATCTTGTTGTTGGTAAGTATTATTTGACAAATTTTACTAATTAAAAACATTCATTTGCCATTGATCTGGACAGAAGGACCTTAGTGATTCATTTTGACAAATGAGAAATTTGAAAAATTGGTTAGGCTATATCCATATGCGCAAGTGGCTATTATCCACTTTCGATAAGAAATTAGGGTTGCAAAAATATTTATATGGTCTAACCCTACCGAAACTCTTGTACTATTAACACTAGTATGTAACCCCATGCTACCGCACGGGAATAGATATATTATTAATCATGAGTTTATTCATGTTTAAAAAGCTTAGTTAAGTTTAAATTCATATTATTAACCAGAAAATTTCATTAACAAAACTTAGCAGTATATATATTTTACACAAAACTTATTAATTTCATCTCATTGGCTTCTACACATGACAGCAAATTTAAAAATAATTAGATTGTACTCGTGTATAGTAAAATTGGACTCGAATTTCAGATTATAATTGAACAGTTGGAATGATAATATATAATAGCAACAATAATAGGAAATTTCAAATAAAATTTCGGATTAAATTGTAACAATCTGAATAAAAAATTCCAGTAGAAAGACAAGGTGGAGTAATCCACTCCAAGAAGGCGACCAAACTTGCATAAATATAGAATAATAAATCTCTCTCCGGAAAATTTACATTGTTCATAACCTTTACCTTTACTGAAAATTTTAAAAACATAGTGACTCACATCTGCCATCCAGACATCTACAGCCGGGTCCTCTCCAATTCGCGTGAGATTCCATTTATCACTAAGTCCCTTTGCAGCCTGCAAAAAGTATCATCCATCGGTCCACAACAGTGCTTTCTTCATTGTTATAGGTGCCAAACCTGAACAAAAAGCCAAATATAAGGATAATGAATTTTAGGCATAATGTGCATCTAATCACATATTAGCAATTTATAACAAATGTAAAGATGCAAACTTTGTAAGTGAATAGTAAACAAAACTCAGTGTCAGAACCAAGAAGAAAGCACTTTAATCCGAAACTCAGTGCCAATGTAAAGATGCAAACTTTGTAAGCAATTTATAACAAAGATGCAAACTCTGGCTTTGCTATATTTTTGGAAATTATGCAATGTACCCAAACCAAGTTTTTATCACCGATATTAATCTCTTTGGTTTTCACGTTTGACTGCAAAATCAAGAAAAAACTTAATTAACAGAGTAACTCACTTGACCCGATATATAGAAGTGGTTTTAATGAGAATGAGCCCAGATACATTTAGCCACATGATGCAAAATTCAACTTCAATTTCATCGATATTAATCTCTTTGGTTTTCACGTTTGACTGTAAAATCAAGAAAAAACTTAATTAGCACAGTAACTCACTTGACCCGATACATAGAAGTGGTTTTAATGAGAATGAGCTCACGTACATTTAGCCACATGATGCAAAATTCAACTTAAATTTCAAATTCTAGACACATGACACAAAATTAGAACTCTAATTTGGTGTGTACACGTGGCACACAATTAGAGTTCTAATTTGGAATTCAATTTCACACTCTCTCTGCTTCATCTATTATTATATATATAGATTTAATAAATAGCATTATACGCCATTTTTCTCTTACGCTCCACTCCACTCCACTTGCACTACTCCACTTCCCTACATTCATAAGGCTCTTTACCTAGTGGCCTAAGATCAAATTTGAACGAACTCTAAAAAGGGAATAAATTGACAAAAATTAAACTTTAAGGACTAGTTTGAAAATTAAAGAAAAGTCAAGGGAAAATTAAGAAAAAAGAGTTTTTTTTTTTTTTTTTTTGTTTTAATAAGATATATAAGTTAAAATGGGAGTTATGCTCAAAAAAAAAAAAAAAAAAAAATCAACAATGAAGAAGAGACAAAAGGTAAAAGGTACATGCTAAATTAATTGATAAAGTCTAATGTTCTAAACGAAAGAGCTATGAATAAATCCCATTTTCATTATTTTTTTTAAATGACACGTGGAAATTGGGTGTGGGGGTAGGAAATTGGTATCACATTTTCATTTGTTCATCTCAAACTACCTTGGGCTTAAGCTGAACCCAAATGTATGTCTATATGAAATATTAATATCCATTTTGGGATAAAAGGGGCTTCTGCCCTTTTCAGGAAAATTAAATAAGAAAATGTCCCCCTTCTCAAACTAATTAGGGAAATACCCCTCTTTTGAAAATCGAGTTTCTTAAAATCGATTTAGACCTTATAGCGGCGTTTTTAAGAAGTCTATAGTAACGTTTTAAAGACCTATAGTGACGTTTTTTAACTCGACTTTAATAAAATCGAGTTATAGGCAATGAAATCAACCTATAGTGGCGTTTTTTTTACCTATAACTCGATTTCTTTAAAATCAAGTTAAAAAACGTCACTATAGGTCTTTAAAACGTCACTGTAGGCTCCTTAAAAACGCCACTATAGAGCTTTAGAAAATTTTTTTTCCTAAATCGATTTTGAAAAACTCGATTTTTAAAAGAGGGGCATTTCCCTAATTAGTTTAAAAAGTGGGGCATTTTCTTATTTAATTTTCCTGAAAAGGGCAGAAGCCCCTTTTGTCCATCCATTTTGCTAAAACTTCTGAGTTTTGGATGTGAAAGTCCAAGTCTCCACTTGGAATGAGTCCATTATTCATCTCATGTTTTTAACTTCAATACCCCATAGTAATTTATACTGTAGTATACTTCATTTATCTTGTGAAAAAGTTGAATTGACAAATTTGATAAATTTAGTACAATATTACAAACAAAACTAGTCCGTTAGGACCGTCAATAGGTACCGGTTTTATTACACACATAATTCGAATAATTGAAGTATAATATGCATTGAAACAAGTTTAAAAAGCAAAAAGACAACGTTCCAACTTCCGATCACCAATTTGATTCGTGGATGACGATTTACTGTGTTAAAGGATTGAGTTCAATAGCCAGATTTATATTGTACATTTCAATTGTATAATTTGATTCACCCTCGTAGCCCTCCTTTTGTGCTATTTCAGTTGTTAGACACTCCTTTAGTTCTACCACTACTTGACTCTTGGTTGGTTTTTTAGTGGAAGTGGGAAACATGTTGGAAAATCTGCTTTTTTGTATCTCATATAAAACACACAGCGGAAGCAACAAACACGGATCTACTTCAATCATAAAATATAAACATGTAACCATGAATTCTAGAATAAAGAATAGAAAGCGTACCTTGATGCAGTGAATTTCAAAACCTTGACTTGAGAATACCTTTAATCTTCATCTCAATTCCACATGGTGTCCAAGATGTGTGGTCTCTCAATCAGTCTTTTGTACATAAACTCTCAAAGAAAAATCCTTCTTCTTCTCCTTGTGGAGAAAAACTGATTTCTTTTCTTTTCATCATACGTACATTAAAACTATTCTCATTTTCTTTATTTAATAACCCTTATTAAATAATGATTGATTATCTAATTGGGTTAGCCTTTTGGGCCTACCCAATTGGGCTTTAGTTTGTGGCTTGAGATGGGACCAAAGGGACCAATAAGACACTAGCTTCAATGGGCCTTGGGCTTTTCTGTCAACTCTTGACAAATCCAAAGTTACCATTAATTATATTCAATACCACTATAAGAATATAATTGCACTCTAGGCCTTATCTATAAATTATATCCCATGACTTTATTATACATGCAACCCCTTCATTAAAATATTCGTAGTAATACAAAGTCATTAATATTGGCTGCCACTTTGAAGATTACTACATCTTAATCCTTGAGTACCCGGTTTAATCATTTATGTTATTTATAATATATTTATGAAATTCAATTCCATAAATATATACTTTAGTAACTCTTTACTAAAGTGGTTGGGCCCAACACTCTGAATAACCAAACCTATTAAACTTATCTCAAGGGAATATTTTATATCTCCGTTAAGAGATTATGAATTCCATCTTGAGAATATATGTTCCATCAACACTAAATGTAGTTGCCCAACATACTGAGGTTTTGACCATAACTTATAGATCTCACTCCTGATATATCAAAGCAACTTATATCTCATGATCAGGTCCATTATTTCATTAGGATTTAGAATTGATGTAAATAGAAGTCGTGAGATTTATTATTCATTTGACAATCGTTAGGAGAATAATAAATCTCACAGCAGTCCAGTTCAATATGTCTTAACTCTTAAAATATATCAACATATCAACTAAAAGTCTCCACTTCCATGATCAAGACAAATCATCTTAGTTGATATGTTATAGCCTTTGCAGATGAAATGCCCAATTTCATCACCGACTACAAACTAAAATTCTGAATTTACAAAGAACTTGTAATTTATATCTTCTGTGACTTTTTACATAAATCACATATTATGCATCTCATGGACTAAGAAAATGTCTCATTAGTTCATAAATAGATAGTCTCATATAATTAAACAATTTAATTATTTATGACATGCCATGAAATTAGATTTTAGGGCATAAACCCAACAAAACACACATAGCATTGCTATTTCAACAGCTTTCCAAGCAGAGTTAATGTTGAAAGCACCTTGCAACCTATGATCAACAATATTTTTGATATCCCCTTGAGCAAACATGAAACTTACCCATTGACTCATGAATGTTTTCCTTGGATCTTTCTATCACCTAGACAAGTGATTATCTTCAAAAGAAAAACTCCACAATTATACACATCACTTTTTTCTGTCAACCTATATGAAGTGGAGTACCTGCAAGTCAATCTATGTTATAATTTTTTTTTATTAAATTTCTATTCAAACAATTTCATAGGTTTATATATATTTTATTTTCAAAATTAGTTGCATCATTGTCGATCATAAATACCACTATTGTATTTGACAAACAAAAACTTTTGAAGATGATTTTTAAATTTACATATATACTCATTCAGGATTAAGATATCCAAGGGTGCCAATAACATTAACCGTAGACACATGAGTGTCGCCATCAGTTTGAAAACTCTTGGATAGACCAAAATTAGCTAATTTGGCAGGTAAATTTTCGTTCAAGAAGATGTTTGTAGTCCTCACATCTCTATGGATGCAAGACAAGGTTAGTGATGAGTTTTTTTTTTTTTTTTTTTTTGAGTTGGTTTGCATAATTCTATTTATAACAAATTTCACATTTCATATTTTTTATAAATAATACTCCCTCCGTCCCATTTTTTTTTTCCTCTATTCCATTTTGAGATGTCCCAAAATATTGTCCTGTTTCTAAAAATAAAAGTCATTAATTTACTAATGTTCCTATTATACCCCTATTAATTTATTAATTCAATTTTTTGATAAATTTTTTTAAGGATAGTTTTGGAAACTTATACATTTTTAAAAGGTAAATAAGACAATAAATGATGTTCCCTTAAAAAGTTTGACTTTTCAAACAGGACAAAAAATATGGGACGGAGGGAGTATCGATTTTCAAAATGAGTACTAGAGTATTTGCACCATTTTTGTAGACCACCAATAATACTTTTTGTTGTGTTCTTCAGTTAAAGTAACCATGATCATGCCATAATTAAATTAATACAATAAAGTTTTAGAAACGAGAATTATTTTTTCTATTGTAAAAAAACAAGTAGTATTATCTATTTATGGAGAATCAAATTAATGAGCTAAGGATGTGAAGCATTTTCTTACTACTTCAATTATAACCAAACCTGAAAGATGTGCTTTTAAGTCTCCATTAGCCATGAACTCAGAAACTAAATAGGGTATCGGGTTGGACTATGAATGCATTAAATACAAATTGAATTTCAGAACTGACAGAACATACTTTTTTTTAGGTCAAAACGACAAAAAAACTTTCATTATAGATGAAACAATATACAAGCAAGGCCCATCCAAGTCAAGGCTCAAGTGGATGGTACTAAAGGAGTACAAGAGAAAGTGCATTAGCTCCAGAATAAGGTACCTCAGTGCATGGCATTTAGGCGTTGGTATTCTTCACACAAGCCATTCGCCACATCGAGGATCACCTTTGGATGAGTTTGGAAGTGTTCGAAGTGAACTTTATTTCTCGCATTCCGTATTGCCCACATTGTGACGACCCACTTCTCTAGTTCCTACTGGCTCAGTTTCCTCTGCATCTGTTGGAACAACAGAAAGAAGTTCAAAGCTCTGTTGCTGCATTTTTGTGTTTTGCCTGCATATTTCACAGCTCATCTCCACTTGTACTTGACGCCGATGAAGATTTTCCTTGGTTGGGAGGCAGTTGGAGCACGCTCTCCATAAGAACACACGGACTTTTGGCGGCACATTTAAAATCCAGATCTTGTTCCAAACCGGGCAGTAAACCCAAGCAGTAGAATGCTCTGCCCAAGAGAGGTTTTTCAGGTGTAGGGCCACCTGATAGGCTGTCTTGACTGAAAATTTCTAGGCCTTATTTTCTATCCAAACCAACGTATCATGGGAGTGCAGATCGGTGCGTGGTACTATCATGATTTCTTGCATTATGTTATGAGTAAAGATGGCCTCAAGCTTCCCTCCGTCCCACTTGTTGGGTGCACGTGACACCCTTAGATTCCAGCCCACATGCATTGTTAAAGCTCATTTATGAGCTTGCTTCCAAAAGTCTTCAAGTCAGCCATGCCTCTTAATGAGATTGCTTCCTCAAACTTCCAAAGTCAGCTTTTGGTTTAATGCAAAGTTGAGCAAAGCTGAGCAAGTGTGTAAGACACGCTGAGGAGAAAAGAAGGAAAAGAAAAGAAAGGCCATTCGGCCAGTGAGTGTGATTGAGAGAGTGAAACACACTTGAGTGAAGAGCTGAAGCAAAGAGAGCCATCCGGCCATTGTGAGAAAAACATAAGTGAGAGTTTCAGGAGGTGCAGTTTGAAGAAATAGAGAGAAATACAGTGAGAGTGTGAGAGAGTGAAAAAGAAAAAGGAAACATTTTTCTTTGCTCAAGTTACACACAGGGAAGATAAATTGGTGGAATTCTAATGGATTTTTTGAGTGCTACAACCGTGGAGAGTTTGAGTATTCAGAGGAAGATTTTAATATTGGTTTTGTGGAGAGATTGTATTTACTCCTTGAGATTTATTTATTGTATATCCAATTTATTGTAGACTCAAGTTTAGCTTAAACTTGATAGTTGTAATTTCTATTTCATAGTGGATATTTTTTGAAACTGCCCTGTGGTTTTTCCCTCTACACTAGAAGGTTTTTCACGTAAGATTTGGTGTTCTTGTGTGGTTGTGTTTATGTGGTGCTTGCTGAAATTTTTGTTTTCATAATATTGCTATTGCTTGGTAGTTATATATTTTAATTCACACATTGATATTGAGGGGATTAGGATTTTTCCCCAACAAGTGGTATCAGAGCTATTGGTTGCTTGGGTTTGACTGTCTTGTCTTGTGTTGGATTAAATGGAGAATATGGGTATGAATACTATGGTTAAACTCTCGGCGTCGAATTATTCAATATGGAAGCCGATGATGGAGGATGTCCTTTATTGCAAGGATTTACATGACCCTATTGAGGGTGATAGTGCCAAGCCTAGTCATCTGTCAGATAGAGACTGGAAAAAATTAAATAGAAAAACTATCAGGTGTATTAGACAATGCATCGATGTTAGTGTTTTTCACCATGTGTCTCAGGAAACAAATGCAGAGGCTCATTGGGAAAAATTAAGGAGTCTTTATGAAAGAAAGACAGCTCAAAATAAAGCTTTTATTACTAGAAAGCTTGTGAATTTGAAGCTTAAGGAGGGTAAGTCCATTGCCAAGCACCTTAGTAAGTTCCAAGACTTGGTTAATCAGATGGTTACAATGAAGCTAGTAATAGATGATGAGTTGCAAGCTTTGTTGCTTCTGAGTTCCTTACCTGATAGTTGGGAGACTTTGATAGTGTCGCTTAGTAATTCTGCTCCAAATGGTGTGTTACAACTTGCCATGGTTAAAGATAGTTTGCTTAATGAAAAAACTAGAAGAAAGGATATGGGCAAGGATATTGCACAAGCTCTTGTCACAGAGTACAGGGGAAGAAGTAAGAGTAGAAGTTCTAAGGGGCGAGGTAAATTTAGAAGTCGGTCAGAGTCAAAAGGAAAATTCAAGTGCTTTTACTGTGATAAAGAAGGTCACATAAAAAGAAACTGCAAGGCTTGGAAGAACAAACAGAAAGAGGATAAAAATAAAAAAAGGGTGGGTGATGAAAACACTGCTGCTGTTATAGTGTTGGAAGATGAAGTCCTAGCCATAGGACAAGATAATTGTTGTACAGTTTTAGATCCTTATGTTGAATGGATGATTGATTTAGCTGCTTCCTGCCATGTCACTCCAAGAAAGGAGTTATTCACTTCATACAAAGCGGGAAACTTTGGAAGAGTGAAAATGGGCAATAATAGTTATGCAGACATATTGGTGATATATGTGTTAGGGCTAACACTGGATACACCCTGATTTTGAAGGATGTGAGACATGTTTCGGATATTCGCCTAAATTTGATTTCCATTCATGTTCTTGATAAAGAAGGTTATAGCAATTATTTCCGTGATGGAAAATGGAGGCTATGCATGAAGAGATGAATTTTTTGAAAAAGAATAAGACTTATGACTTGGTGGAACTTCCTAAAGGCAAGAAGGTACTGAGAAACAAATGGGTGTTCAAGCTAAAGAAAGATGGTGACAAGTTAGTGAAGTATAAAGTTCGATTGGTGGTTAAGGGTTTCAGTCATAAACAAGGGATTGACTTTGATGAGATATTTGCTCCAGTAGTCAAGATGAGTTTCATTCGAGTAGTTCTGGGATTAGTAGCTAGCTTGGATCTTGAGCTTGAGCAACTTGATGTGAAGACAGCTTTTCTTCATGGTGATTTGAAAGAAGAAATCTACATGGACTAGCCAGAGGGATTCAAAGTAAAAGGGAAAGAACATATGGTTTGCAAGTTAAAGAAGATTTTGTATGGCTTGAAGCAAGCTCCAAGACAGTGGTACAAGAAGTTTGACTCATTCATGGTGGGTCACGGGTACACGAGGACAAATGCAGATCCTTGTGTGTATGTCTAAAATTTCCTAATGGTAAATTTGTTATTCTTCTGCTATATGTAGATGATATGTTGATAGTATGACAAGATGCAGTTGTGATTGGAAATTTAAAGAAATACTTGTTGAAGTCATTTGATATGAAAGACTTAAGTCCCGCAAGGAAAATTTGGGTATGCAGATTATATGTGACAGGAAAGCTAAGAAGCTATAGTTATCACAAGAGAAATATATTGAGCAAATTCTTGAAAGGTTCAACATGAAGCATACCAAGCCAATCCGTACACCTCTTGGTGCTCATTTCAAGTTAAGAAAGAGATCTTGTTCTTTATCAAAGAAAGAGAAGGGAGACATAGTATCAACTATTTATTCCTCTGTAGTTGGGAGTTTGATGTATGCTATGGTTTGCACACGGCCAGACATTGCTCATGCAATTGGTGTTGTTAGCAGGTTTATGGTTAATCCTGATAAAGATCACTGGGAAGCAGTGAAGTGGGTTTTCAGGTATTTGAGAGGTAGCACTAAATTGTGCTTGACTTTTAGTGATTCTAAACCAATTTTGGAGGGTTATGTAGATGCAAATTGGGCAGGTGACCTTGATGGTAGGAAATCTACATCAGGGTATTTATTTACTTTTGCCGGGAGAGCTGTATCATGGCAGTCAAGATTGCAGAAGTGTGTTGCCTTATCTACAACTGAAGATGAGTATATTGCATCTAATGAAGTAGGTAAAGAGATGCTTTGGTTGAAATGGTTTCTCCAAGAATTGGGTTTGAAGCAAGATGGGTATGTAGTTAATTGTGATGGTCAGAGTGCTATAGACTTGAGCAAGAATTCTATGTACCATTCACGCTCGAAGCACATTGAGGTGAGATACAATTGGTTGAGACTAGTTGTTGAACAACAGTAATTTGAATTAGAGAAGATTTACACAGATAAAAATCCAGCTGACATGTTGACCAAGGTTGTGTCAAGAGAGAAGCTAAAGCATTGTGTTGGGTTGGCCGGCATGAATTCTAACTGAAGAGTTGGGTTAAAGATCTCCTTCGTAGTGTGCTGGAGGGGGAGATTGTTGGGTGCACGTGACACCCTTAGATTCCAGCCCACATGCATTGTCAAAGCTCATTTATGAGCTTGCCTCCAAAAGTCTTCAAGTCAGCCATGCCTCTTAATGAGCCTGCTTCCTCAAGCTTCCAAAGTCAGCTTTTGGTTTAATGCAAAGCTGAGCAAGTGTGTGAGACATGCTGAGGAGAAAAAAAGGAAAAGAAAAGAAAGGCCATTCAGCCAGTGAGTGTGATTGAGAGAGTGAAACACACTTGAGTGAAGAGTTGAAGCAAAGAGAGCCATCCGGCTATTGTGAGAAAAACACAAGTGAGAGCTTCAGGAGGTGCAGTCCAAAGAAATAGAGAGAAACACAGTGAGAGTGTGAGAGAGTGAAAAAGAAAAATGAGACATTTTTCTTTGCTCAAGCTACACACAAGGAAGATAAATTGGTGGAGTTCTCATGGAGTTTTTGAGTGCTACAACTATGGAGAGTTGGAGTATTCAGAGGAAGATTTTGCTACTGGCTTTGTGGTGAGATTGTATTTACTCTTTGAGATTTATTTATTGTATATCCAATTTATTGTGGACTCAAGTTTAGCATAAACTTGATAGTTGTAATCTCTATTCCATAGTGGATATTTTTCGGAGCTGCCCCGTGGTTTTTCTCTCTACACTAGAGGGGTTTCCACGTAAGATTTGGTGTTCTTGTGTGGTTGTGTTTTTGTGGTGCTTGCTGAAATTTTTGTTTCCATAATATTGCTATTGCTTGATAGTTATGTATTTTAATTCACACATAAACATTGAGGGGATTAGGATTTTTACCCAACACCACTGCCTAGAGTCTTCATCAATGAGCTCCCTTACCTATAAGTCTATTGCACCCCCAAGCAATGGTGTCGGGGTGTGGGGTAGCCATTTATGAGTGAAGACACCAATATCTCTGCCATCTCCCACATGCCATTGGGATCCTTTATAGATAATGTGTCACGCCTCAAACCTAGAAGGGTTCAAAGCGTGAGAGAAGAAACATTAAGAGCGAGAACGTAGGAGTTGTTTTTTTTTTTTTTTTTTTTTTTTTTTTTGTCTTTTCTTCTCTTCAACACATGATAAGGATAAATAATCATACTAAAATCTCCATATTACAAGTCAGAGCTCTATAACACATTTATAAACAATACAAATTATGTTAGGACATATGTGTTTACATGTTAGGAACATATGTCACATTTTATGTAAATTGGCTAATCCTTTGACAAAACGCACTCTACTTGTAATTGGGTAGTTCTAGGTGTATTTAATACTTCAAGAAACTATGTTTCAAGATCAAGTGTTGAAGTCATCAAGTCTGTCCAAGAAAAAGCAAGTTGAAGTGCAGAATTTTTAAAGCTCGACACCTGCTCGACACCTACCTCGACACCTGCTAGCTGTCGAGATTTACAAAAGTCAGAATTCTAATATGATTTTCTTGGGATCCGTGAATGTGTTTTTAGGCCTTCTTTTCTTCTAATCCTAAACATATTTAAGGAGTGTTTTAAGAGCCGTCAACATAGACACAAGTTGTAGAAGCATTGAGCAATCCTTGTTCAAGCAAATTGTGCTCTAAGACGAAGTTCTTAACCTAGATCATCTTCTTCAAGAAGTTGCTGTGTATTGTGCACCTTAGGGTTTTGTGACCAAGCATCTTCCTGATCTTCATGCATAGGATGATCTGAAGAACTCTGCAGCCAACCTCTCATTCTAAAGTTGGTGTTTGAAGTCGCGTACTGGGATCCGCGCATCTGGTTAGTCACGTACTTGGGAGCCGTGCATCAAAAGGGGGAACTGTCACTACAGATCAAGTCCGATTGGGTATTGGGGTAAGAGTTCAACTGTAGGTTGATAAGGTACTTGGGATTCCTTATTTGTAACTGCTTGATTTGATAATAGTGGAGTTTCGGGAGTGGTAACCTGAAAATCACCCGGTGGGGTTTTTGCCGTTAGGGTTTTTCCCCATTCGTGAACAAATCACCGTGTCATTTATTTTCCGCTGCATATTTAGTTATTCGGTGATTTGTTTGTGCTGCCACGTATTTGCATGTTAAATTGATTAATTAATAACTTGGCTAAATTAATTAATTAGTTTAAATCACAAGGGGTCATTCAGTTTGTGGCCTATCAAGTGGTATCAGAGCGGGCACACTCTGATTAGTTATTAATCTTTGCTGTGATTGATCCATTGACCCCTGTTTGTCATGGATAGAGGACAATCTCTTATTATACCTCCTTTATTTGATGGGACTAACTATGCCTACTGGAAAGTACGCATGAGAGCTTTTTTGCAGTCCTTAGATGAGAAGGTGTGGCAAGCTGTGGAGATTGGCTGGACAAAGCCAAAAGAAGCGCCGGCTGATTGGGATGAAGCCAAGATCAAGGCGGCGAACTTCAACAGCAGAGCGCTGAATGCTCTATTTAGCGCTGTCACCAATGAGGAGTTCAAGAAGATGTCCTCAACAGAAACTGCCAAGGAGGCGTGGACCATCCTCCAGACAACCTATGAAGGAACAAAGGCTGTCAAAGATTCAAAGCTACAAAGGCTCACTACTAGCTTTGAAGAAATTAAGATGGAGGAGGATGAGTCGTTCGATGAGTTCTATGCCAAGCTGAAAGACATAGTGAACTCAGCCTTCAATCTTGGGGAAACCATCCCTGAACCCAAGGTTGTAAGGAAGGTGCTCAGATCTCTACCTGAGAGATTTCATGCCAAGATTACGGCAATTGAAGAATCAAAGGACATTGATAAAATTCCTTTGACTGAGCTGGTTGGGAACTTGCAGACCTACGAGCTAGGGTTATCAAGGATAGGCAAGTCAAGCAAGGGCAAGAGCATGGCCCTGAAGGCGAAGAGCAGTGATACAGATGATTCTTCCGATGATGAAGATTCAAAGATGAAGTCCTACATTACGAGGCAGTTCAAGAAATTTATGAAGAATGCCAATGGAAGGAGCTTCGACAAAGACCGCAGGCAATCCAGTTCTTCACAGTTCAAGAGCCAAGACAAGGGAAGGAAGGATGCCAAGGATGGCGGTCAGTACACTGTTCCTGCAGGACCAAAGTGCTTTGGGTGTCACGGATTTAGACACATGAAAAATGAGTGTCCTACATATCTGAAAAGCATTGGGAAGAGCAAGGCTCTAGCTGCAACCCTTAGTGACACTGAGCCTGAAGATGATTCCGATAGTGAAGATGACGGGATACTAAATGCTTTCACTGCTTCAGTCAATTCTACTGATGGGATTGTTGAAGAAGAAGAAGAAGAATTGGTGGACACTGAATGTGAAAAGATGGATGACAAAGATGATATCCATTCAGCCTATGAAAAGCTTTACAAGCTTTCTGAAAAGCATGAAAAGCTATACAGGCTAGCCACCAAGAAGCTCAGTGATGTGGAACTCGATAGAGAAGAATTGTCCACAAAGTTTGATGAGGCAAATCAAACTATTAGTGCACTGAGGTTTGAGAACAACTTCCTGGCTGAAAAGACCAAGAAGCTTGAAGCAGAGCTGTTTCAAGTGAGAGCTCAACTAGAGAGGACTTCAAGTGCAAGACTTGATGAGATGCTCAGCAACCAGAAATCTGCTTCAGATCGAACAGGTTTAGGGTATGGTCTTTCTTTCTCTAACTCTGCTTCTACTAGTTCTACTGTTTTTGTTCCTTCTGCTAATAATGTTAAAATTGAGAACATTGATGTTAAAACTGAATTAGCTAGTGAGAACATAGACAAGGGTAAATCCATCTTAGGAGCACCCCCTAAATCAGAAAAGAAAGATGCTAAACTCCCTAAGGATAAGAAGGCTAACTCTCAAAAGCCTAAACAAAAGAAGCAGCATCTCTGTTATCATTGTGGAGCTGCAGGTCATACTCGACCAAATTGCTACAAGTGGCTAGCCACCCAAAAGAGCAACAGTATGACAGCATCTGGAAGCCAAAATCAGCTTCAATCCTCTCTTGCTCCTCTTGGAGATCTTCTGAAAGCCCTCATGTTCCTTTCGAACTTGAACGGGTGTAATCCTTCCCCCTCACCGCCGTTACAAAGTTTTAATCAAAGGAAAGGTTCTTCCAAGGTGTGGAAGAAAAAGGACTCTAAGTGATTTTATCACTTTCTTCTCCCTTTTTGTTTTTCTCTTTTGTTGCATTGCTTGTGTGTTTTGCATTTTTGCTGAGTCAGTCTAGTTTTATGCATTGTTTTGTTTTTCTTAACATGTCTTTGTGTGTTTACTTTCAGTTTTGTTTATTTTGTTTTTCATATAAAAATAAAAAAAAAAAATTGAAAAATTGAAAAATACAAAAACAGTGTGTGTTTTGTGTACTTTGGTACTTGTGTACCTTAGATGGCCAATGAAACAAAGTTTTCTAAACTTTGTATCTCTTGTAGCTTAGATGAGCATTCCTATGCACAACTAAGCAAGTGAGCTTTGTGGCTCTTGTTTGTGATGAGTAAGATTAGGTTATTTCTTAGACTTAACACTCATATCACTCTTTTTGACGGGTAGGACTAGAAAATCCTAAGAGAAAGGCATAAATAACCATCTCACCACTGTTGCCCGCCAATCATTAATGACATCTGTATGCTCCGGCATAGCAAAAGTGTGATGTCAATGACATTTGTGTGCTTAGGCATAGCAAAATTGAAATGTCAAAATATCAATGGGTATTTCTTTTCTTTCTCATAAGCCCATGTATGATATGCTTAAAAAGAAAATATGCAAAGAAATAAAAAGAAAAAAGATTAAAAATGCTTTAAAAATGGTTGCAAGCGTGTATTCTAGGAGATGTGGGAGTTATAGGATGTACCTCAAAGGTGATAGTCCCCATCAAACAGTTATGATTGTGTGTGAGTTAAAGTTTTTCTCATATCTCAAATCATCATAACATGTATACACATATGCAATCTTGCGATGTTTTTCACACACAACACGCAATATTCTTTGCTACTTTTGATACATGTGCAGGTACAATGTGATTTGGCCATCACAAAGATTTACATGTGCTTTTGTATGCTCACTAAACTGTCATGACTTATTTTTGAAATATAAAATTTGTTAGACTTGTTTAGTGTGTGTGTGTGTTCTTGGGAGATCCATGTGCTCATTTTTTTCATTAAGAGATGTTAATTGAGAGCTTTTTATGTTGGTTGGATCATGGTTGAGGTGCATGTCTTGATTGCATTCATGTTTGTGTTTTTCACTTCTCGAAAAACTGCATTTCATAGCTGGCTCGACACCTTCTCGATACCTCCTCGATACCTGTTCAGCTGTCGAGCCTCTAAGCCTTTTCTTTATCGCAATCTCGATACCTCCTCGACACCTGGTGGATCGATCGAGAAAATCTCTGTCTCCTCGATACCTCCTCGACACCACGTCGATCGATCGAGCTTCTGATGTTGGATGAGCTGTTTGGTACCTCGACACCTCCTCGATACCTTAGCTGTCGAAGGCATTTTCTCTCGATACCTGTCTCGACACCATCTCGATACCTCTCGACACCTTTGCTGTCGAGATTTACTGAAGGTTCTATAAAAGCTGCGATCGCGATTTTCTTCTCACTTTCTCGATCTCTCTTCGATCTGTCCGAGGCGGTTCAACTTCCAGAGATATTTTCTTCACTCCAACCTTCATCCAACGTGATTTCTGGCACTTCCTTGCTTCGAATCACCTGGTATGATCTTGTTTTCCTTCATTCTTCATGCATTTCATGGTTTTGAAACTTAGGTTTTAAAGTTTTTGAAAACTTTGGGTTTTTCAAAATCATTGAGTTTTTATTGAAATTTTGGGTTGGGTTTTCAATAAAAAGTGTTTAAAATGTCATACATTGCATTCCATGTGCATCAGAATGATATTTTCATGCATTTAGTTGTGTGATTCTTGTTTGTGTGCTGCTAGGATTGGATTGGGCTGAGCCCATGATGCTTTTTATGTTAGCATGTCACATGATCATGCATTCCCATGCATACGTCCATTTTTGTTCAAGATATTGTTATATTTGAACTGTTTGGGACTTTTCTGATTGTCTCCCTCTCTATCTCTTTTCTCATTTTTTTACGTTAGTTGCACCTATGGCACCTAAACGTAAATCCACTCCTGCTCGGAACCCTCTGCGTTCTGGAGCTTCCTCATCTTCTGATAATGCTCCTCATAATCTTCGGTTCCGTGATGGAGATGCCTACAAGTCATTTACTGAGAACTTTTCTAAACGAGGTGTTCATTCGGAACGCCACGTTGTTCTGGCAGACTTTGCCGACACTGACCTTCCCTCTGTCATTCACAATAGGGGATGGGAGTCACTGTGTGACGTCCCGGTCACTTGTCCTCTCGTACTTATTCAGGAGTTTTACTCCAACATGTACGGGATTGATCGTTCAGTACCTCTCTTTCATACTCGCGTTCGAGGTACGCGCATTTCTGTCACACCGCAGCTGGTTGCGGATGTGCTTCATGTTCCTAGGATAGAGTTTCCTGACTATCCTACTTGTGAGCGACTGAGGACTGTGTCCAGGGATGAGCTCATTTCTGCCTTCTGTGAGCGCCCTTCTGAGTGGGGTGAGCATATGTACACATCATGTAGACCTTTTGCTAAAGGTCCTAGATTCCTTAACATGGTGATGACTTGTGTACTTCATCCTCTTTCCCATTATAACTCTATCACCGAGCCTCGTGCTCGTTTCTTGCTTTCTCTACTTGAGCATCTCACGATAGATTTTCCTTCCCACTTCATTTTCTCTATCATAGATGTTCATTTAGATGCGGCGTCCCGTGATAAGCTCATCTTTCCTTCCGCTATCACGAGGATTCTACGCCATTTTTCCATCCCTTTTCCCTCGTCCGACCACTTCACACACATCTCTGCCATAGATGCCGCTACCGTAAAACGTAGTGAGGCACAGTTCAGGGCGAGACAGCCGGATTCCACTCCTCCCTCCCGTTCGGCTCCATCCAGATCTGCTCCATCTACATCGACTCCTCTTCCTTCCTCCAGTGATGTATCTCTTAGAGACATTATGGCGCAGCTGCAGCGCATGGATGCTCGCCTCGATACACTCACCACTGAGTTGTATCAGGTGAATGTTCGTGTTGGTCGTATTGCACGACGGCAGGCGACCATGGGTGGTTTTGCTTCTGAGGCTTCTCCTCCACCACCTCCTCCAGTGGCTTCAGATTCTGACTCTGAGGATGATGATGATGATGGTGATGACGATGATGCTTCAGATGATGATGATGATGGAGATGCTAGCTCTACTGATGAGATGTCTACATGACACTCTACCCTTTGTCATTCGTGACAAAAAGGGGGAGTAGTTTTGGATTATTAGAGTAGTCATCTTAGGGGGAGAGTTAGGATAGGACATTTTTGATAGGGGGAGTGTTCATACTTTTTGAGGGATGTAGTGAGGCTTTTGATGTATCTTTTTCTTTTCTAGTCTTATTAGATACATTGGCCTTGTATATCAGTTTACATACATTGTACTTATCTTCTATATATGTGGATGTATGTTTTTCTTTTTTCACCTACCTCTTCATGTGTTGTTTCTTTTCTCTCTTTATACACATGTTCTTTATATTTGTATGCAATCTAATTATTTCTATTTCACACAAGATGCCTTGATGAGTTTTGTTTATAAGTGTTTCAGAAATACAGGTTGTCAAAGTCTACTTGCCATAAACTCTCTTTTTGCAAAGTTCTTCAAGAGTTTGTGTTAGGATAGATTTTATTGTATGTAACAAGTGAATATGAGTTGAGTGATTCATGACTTCTCTCATATGTTCATTTGTTGGTTGTGGTTTTGTCACGGATTGCCAAAGGGGGAGATTGTTAGGACATATGTGTTTACATGTTAGGAACATATGTCACATTTTATGTAAATTGGCTAATCCTTTGACAAAACGCACTCTACTTGTAATTGGGTAGTTCTAGGTGTATTTAATACTTCAAGAAACTATGTTTCAAGATCAAGTGTTGAAGTCATCAAGTCTGTCCAAGAAAAAGTAAGTTGAAGTGCAGAATTTTTAAAGCTCGACACCTGCTCGACACCTACCTCGACACCTGCTAGCTGTCGAGATTTACAAAAGTCAGAATTCTAATCTGATTTTCTTGGGATCCGTGAATGTGTTTTTGGGCCTTCTTTTCTTCTAACCCTAAACATATTTAAGGAGTGTTTTAAGAGCCGTCAACATAGACACAAGTTGTAGAAGCATTGAGCAATCCTTGTTCAAGCAAATTGTGCTCTAAGACGAAGTTCTTAACCTAGATCATCTTCTTCAAGAAGTTGCTGTGTATTGTGCACCTTAGGGTTTTGTGACCAAGCATCTTCCTGATCTTCATGCATAGGATGATCTGAAGAACTCTGCAGCCAACCTCTCATTCTAAAGTTGGTGTTTGAAGTCGCGTACTGGGATCCGCGCATCTGGTTAGTCACGTACTTGGGAGCCGTGCATCAAAAGGGGGAACTGTCACTACAGATCAAGTCCGATTGGGTATTGGGGTAAGAGTTCAACTGTAGGTTGATAAGGTACTTGGGATTCCTTATTTGTAACTGCTTGATTTGATAATAGTGGAGTTTCGGGAGTGGTGACCTGAAAATCACCCGGTGGGGTTTTTGCCGTTAGGGTTTTTCCCCATTCGTGAACAAATCACCGTGTCATTTATTTTCCGCTGCATATTTAGTTATTCGGTGATTTGTTTGTGCTGCCACGTATTTGCATGTTAAATTGATTAATTAATAACTTGGCTAAATTAATTAATTAGTTTAAATCACAAGGGGTCATTCAGTTTGTGGCCTATCAAATTACAAATAATATCTCCAAATATACACGAAATTCCAAAACTCCAAATGGATCAACATCAAATCACAATCCTTCCTAGGATAGGCAGCCACAGCGATAGAATCTATATCTACCATGCCCAAGGTTAACAAACCTCAAGTGCCTAGCCTCCGATAGAATTAGCTATGGCCTCAATAAATTCAGAAAGTTGAGCCACCAACCAATCATAGCATAAATCTCTCAATTAGCATAATACTCCAATCACCACCAATAAAACAAGCTCCATGCCCAAGGCATAACAAATTTATCTGAAAAACTGTTGGAGAGTGGAATGAGCTAAAGCCCAGTAAGTAGCATAATTAATGGGAGTGGGGGAATGCAAGTTTCATGACAATGAACGTTTTACAAAACATGTTATAATTTGGGAATTTCCAATTAATTTATGCAAAAACAATTTCATTAACCACATGACAAGAACGATAGGAATAGTTTAGTACCAAGCTTCCAAAAATAACTATGAAACTACATTCCATTCACTTTGAGCCATAAAAATATCCAATACCATTTCAAAACTAGAAAACCTCACCCAAGATGCAACAAGGACCAACAAGGGCGGAAATATCACCCAAACATCATACCGCCACAAACAAGTTAGAGCCCAAACACACTAGCATGATATGTACCTCTTTTGGCATGTGGTTTATTAGCCTTGCCAAGCCTCACTCACATCCTCAAGGATTTACCTATCCCCTTCATGGGTAGCAGGGGATAACACGTCATGTAGTACCTCTTTTGCATGTGGTCTCTTGGCCCTGCCTAGCCTCACCCACACACTCAAGGATTTACCTCGTCCCCCCATGGGTAGCAGGGAATGACGTGTCGCACAGTACCCCTTTACATGTGGTCTTTTAGCCCTATAGGCAGCGGCCTCACCTACACACTCAAGGATTTACTCATGTCATGCAAAGTGTAAGTCTCCAACTTGGCTTATTGTCACCAAGACGGGGCAATCACCAACATCATAGCACAAGGGCAAAGCCACATCAAAAGCTCACAAGTTCAATGTATTCAAAATACATAATTTACTTCCAAGTAGTTTCATAAGGTATTACAACAACCAAATATCTACAATATTCTCAAAAGTATTTCTTGTCAAAAATGTTTTGCATCAATATTTCCCAAATAATACAAGGCAAGATAAATAAGCACCTTTAAGTTTCCAATATACCATAAAGTCCATGAATTCCTTATCATAGGATTAAGTCAAAGATGCTCATATTTTCCATGTCAACAATCCATGCATTTCCCCAAATGCAATACCAAATATGATGCATTTTTATATATAATAATATATAATAGGGTCACAACACAACACTTTTAAGAAAACATAGATCCATATATAATTTCCCAAAATGTGTTTGACCCAAAAACAACATTTATGCAACATGATTATTTTCCAAAAAATCCCATTACAAAGCTACTTACCTCGGGATGCCAACCAATTTTACCTCAACTGAGCACCATGAAATCAACCAATCTCATCACTAGGTCCATCATTGAGTACCTTGGAACCTAGAAACACAAGTATCAAGCCTATTAATAACATGGCCTACTACAAAATTACGCTATCAAATTTGTCTCCATAAATCGGAAAGGATTCTCTCAAAAATTAAACCTAAGGCCCTAAAGCCTAGCTTGACCATCCCAAGACAAGTACCCCTACCCAAATGGGAACCAAACAAGCATACAAGAAACTCATAGGACTATAACACAAACAAAGCTTTTAATTTCCCCACCGCAAACAATGTGCATTTACCAACTTGATACAAAGTATGTCGCTACCCAACCATGATAAAATTAGCCAAAGTTAAACACTTGTCAAAGAAAGCACATATGAACTTATAAGCTAAACCACACAATAAAAGCTTGGAGTAAATTCCTTAAAGTCTTAGCATCCTAATCACACTTTCAGATAACTTCCAACAGGTCAGCCCTTTTTATAAAATTCGTTTGGTCTAGTTAGATTTATCCAAAAAGCTTGAATTTAAATAGGGAGAAGACTTTATATGTCTAGTATGTACCACTAAAAATTAGGCTCAAAACGATTTTTCTATAATTTATTAAAAATCATGTAATGTAGCTTACTCAAATCTGTCAAGGACAGATTTACAATTCCAAAATAAAATTACTGTAATCTTAATAGTATGCCAAAAACTTTTAGACTTGATTAACCTCAAAACTACCTATTTTAACACATGATAACAACTATGAATGCAACCAATAACCTCATATAATAGTCATCACAACACAAGTCAAGAAATTCGATCCTCTAACTCATATAGGCAATTCACCAAACACTAGACATGCAACAAGCACATGCCCACATTCACATATGTCAAAGCCATTCAAATGCAAAGGAAACACTTTGGAATCAACTCATGCAACAACAAAGCCCATATAGCTACTCTAGGAAACCAAACCTCAAATACCCATTAGTAAAATAGACAACCAAAACACCCCATCAAAGCAAACAGCCCCAAATAGTTTGAAATTTTCAGATTTAACAAAACTTTTGCTGCCCAAATCCTCATAACTCTTTAATCTTCTAGTACTCACCAAACCCATCAAGTATATACCATAAACATCAAAAAATAACAAAAGCCAAAGTATTTATGGAAGAAATAGAGAGAAGATTCTTATTTTTACCTTGGGTTTGATCCACTTCAAAATCTCATGGAGTTTGGTTACTAGGAGGACTAATGGAGAGAAATCCTCACTTTCTTGGGGGTCTTGATTTGAGGAAAGAAAAATGATGAAGGAGACATAGGGCCTGAAGATTCGGTCTTGAGGGAGGGAGAAGAAGAGGGAATAAGAGAAAGGAGGGAGAGAGTAGTTGAGAGAATGAAAAGAAAGGAGGGGGGGGGGGGGTTTCACATGTGGTGATAGATGGAGAGATTATGGACCACATATAAAAAATTTCTTGTTGACAATTTTACAAAAATGCCCTCACTAAAAAATATACACATATATTTAGAGAAAAATTTGGGGTTTTACATAATGTCCCTTTTTGGCAAGAGACTTCTCCAAACAAAAGATGGGTTACTTCCTAGTTCAGCCATCATGAAGGGGCAATTTGGAAAATACCTGGTCTTGTATACCCTGTAAAATAGGGAGTGGGTGTCTTGGGTGTTGGGTTAACCTCCAGGCTTGCTTAGAGAGCATTGCTAAGTTAAAAGCATGTAGATCGTGAAAACCCATTCCCCCCTTATTTTTTTGTGTGCAAAGTTTCCTCCAATTGATCTAATGAATCTTCCTTTCATCTTGACTTTGTCCCCACCAATATTTTGCTAGCAAGGAGTTTATATTATCAAATATGGATTTGGGTATTTTGAAGAGGCTCATAGAATATGTGAGAATTGCTTGTGCCACCATTTTTGTTAAAACCTCACAGCCTACCTTTGATATTGATTGTTCAAAATGGGTATGAAACACCTTTGAACGTTTAGACCCCAAATTACAAAATATCAATTTAAGCTTATAATCAAACAATTTATGTGCAGAACATGAACATAAGCGAAACACAGAATTGATAAACAATCGAAGCCAAATATAAACACATCCACGACAGAAAATAAATGGCAAAGATAAAGGGAAGAAAGATGCAAACACACGGATAATACACGATGTGTTATCGAAGAGGAAACCGAAGCTCTCAGCGTAAAACCTCTCTGCCGCCCTCCAAGCGATAAATAATCCATTAAAGAATGCAGTTGGGATACATGAACAGCAAAAGATCCTCCAAGCCTAATCTACCCAATGTACCTAAGCCCTCCAAGCTTCGCCCTCCAAGCTTCTTGCTCCAACGAGGTTACGCCGAACCTATTTTTTCTTTAGCTTATCGAATTCCGCTACTAAACCATAGCATCAACCAATGTGAATTGGTTCCTTCCTAACTGCTTTCCAAACCACCAAATAAACCTTCTTACGGATATGGGTATAATGAAAAAAGGATTTGGCTCAAGGATGTATCAATGGAGAGGAAGAGAGTAGAGGAATTTGAAGAGTCTCTAAGGTGAAGATTGTAGATGAATCAATCTTGTTTTACTCTAGGATTTCTCTCTCAAAATTCTCTCTGGAAGCTCTCTACATTTAGTGGGAATAAGGGTCTATTTATAGTAGTGTGTGTTTGGAATACGAAGAGACAGTTGTTTCCAAACAAGGCTGGTTGGCGGCTTGGCCTCATGACTGGTCTGAGTCGCGAGTTCCAGCCGCAAGTTAACTGCCTAGCCAGCCTGAAAATTTTGTCCTGTAGTGCACTAGCTGGCATAACGCTTCAGCTTCTCGCATGCTTGGCACGTGACCCACTTCTGGCGGCTTGCACTCGCGAGCCACCCACGAGTTCCAGTCACGAGTCCCTACTTCTTTGCACAATGAGGAATAATTTTTCACACTCTCTTACACACTACCCTTACAAGAATCCCACCTAAATACAGGGTTACTAATTATTAAAATACAATCAAATTTGGTACAGAATAAAGCCAACAACATGGTTGATTAAATTCAACTTTACAATCTCCCCCTTTGGCTATTCCATGACAAAACCCTACAACAGACTCTAGACTTAACGCGTGAGTTGGGAACAGTTGAACAAAACTCATTCACACCTAACTCTAGATTCTGAAAAGCTCTTGAAACATATGAACAAGTATCTCCTGAAACACAACAACACAGCAATATCATCGTATGTAGAAAAACTTGAAATGCATATGGAGCAAGCATAATATGATCAAGCAAAAAATGGACTTAAGCAATAAAGCAATAAATCATGGTTTGACCAAAACATGCAATCACTATACAATAGTGATCACAACGCTCACTCACATAAGAAATGAACATCCGGACATGCAAGCTAATAAGCTTATATGCAAAGTATCATTTGCATGTCCAACACTTAACCAATGCATACAAACATATATGCATCTAGGAACAATCCTACAAGGGCACAAGAGTGATTTATTGAAGAAAAATGCATGACATTTAACATCAAGTAGTAAAGCCACAAAGCAAGGTAATAAAGCATAAAGGTTGCACAAGCATGGTACAAACCATTAAAGCCTACAAAATGCATGTAACCAAACCCTTAAAGCTTACAAAAGCAACAAGGGTACAAAATGAAAATATACCAAATAACATCAACAATGTATAAATAGAAACCAAAGTTTCAAAACCATCCAAGAGTTATGAGTTTAAGTCAAACATTAACCAAAACCACAGTGTATCAAACCTATAATAACAACAGTTATCCAAAACATAGTATCAAAGCTATAAACATAACAGCATATGATAATGAAAACTCTCCTTCAAGTGCTGCCCCAAAAATTCTCCCCCTTTTGGACCGGAATGGCCAAAGGGTCACTGCTCTTGGTTGGTGTAGATACTGTCAAACTTGGCTAAAAGTACATCAAGCTGGTCCTTCATTGTTGTCATCCTTTCAGTATGCTGATTTTGAACCTCTCTGAGTCCATTAAGCCTCTCCAAGATGATCTGAAATGCATCAGGAGGTGCAGCTGATGAAGTAGAAGCCCTGCTCCTCTTGGCTCTGCTTCTAGGTGTGAAAGTCTGTCTTGCAGCCTTAGCTTCAGTCTCCATTGGATCACCATCTTCTTGATCAGCCCCTTCCTCATCTACATCACCCGGAAGACGTACTTGAATCCTTATGATGGTTTGCTTGTTAATAGCTGAAGGTGTAGGCATTAGGCTGAGATCTTGAGGAATTGGAATCCCTTTTGCTTTGAAAATCCGCATGATAAGACTAGGAAAAACCAGCTTTGCTCATGAAGTTGTTCTAGTCTCATCCATTATTGTGTCAAATATATGAGAGCTAATATCAATGAAGGTTTTCTCCTTAAGCTTTATGAGGAAGATAGCTCTGGCATTAGTAAGAGTAGTCATCTTTCTTATAGGATAAAAATTGAATATCATGATGGTGGTTAGACACTTCATGTCAACAGGAAAGGCATTAGTGTTGAGACATCTCCCTTTCTTTAACTCCACCAATCCTAGCCTGGACAGTATCTAAAGACAACATCCTGTCTTTGAAATTGATGAACTCATACTCCTTTAAACCCTCAAGACCAAGTACCTCATCAATGTCATGTGCATCTAGGGTGAACTTATGTCCTCTTACCCAACAATTTAGATCATCCTCTCTAATCTTAACATTATAGTAAAACTCTCTTATTAGTGGCTCACACACTCCAGGTAAATCACTGAATAGCTTTTCCCAGCCTCTACCCTCAAAGCAACCCAGAATAAAGGTGTCCTTCAGATCCCTTAAATCCACAAACCTTTCCTGAATGATGGTTCCCTTCATGAAAGAATCTTTATATCTCTCAAAGTGTTGAACAGATCTAAAAAGGTTAGGGTCCATTTTCAATCTTTTGTCAGCCTTTTTAGCAGGAGTCTTCTTCTTTGTAGGTGTGGGAGCCATCTGTAAACAGGCAGAAGAGGCCACAACAAGAGCAAAACACAATATGTGGAAATGCACACATATTAGTAACAAGTTAGTTACAAAGGAAGTAACAGGGTGATAAGTCAGCACACAAACCAAACACAATTGATAACCAAAGGAGGATAGATCAAATAAGAACTTCATCAAATCAAACAAGTTCATTCTGTATGGGTGCAGACTGGAGCAAGCATTAAATAACTAAAAAATGGACAGTGTAAACCACATTCAGACAGATGAGAGCATATGTCAATGATACATGACATAATGAATATGAAATATGCAAGATAAACCCTAAGGCAGCAGCACATACATGATATGGAGATTTAAAATCAAAGCAATGCATGCCACACAATCCAAAAACTTATACATTTTGAAATACCCAAAGCCACATTCAAAGTAAAACACAGAAAACCCTAAACCCATATACTCAATGGGTAAAAGATCTATCAAATATCAATGCTCATAACAAAGACTAGCACAATGATGCAAAATCATGATACTAAATATACTTAGCAACAAGAGAAATCAACCCCAAACAATCATACCCAACATTTTAGGCAAACCCATGTTCGAACACATTATTTCGTAGAACACAGTTGCATCTCACAAATCAAGGAAATAAAGATCAAATCATGAAATATGAAGTGAATCAAAGAAAACCCATACCTTTTCCTTGAAGATTTGAGAAGAAATGATGCGAAAATGGTGGGTTTTCAAAGAGTGAACACGGTGGGTTTCAGAGAGTGAAATGGGGAAGACAATGAACAGTCACAAAAGTACGAGGGAAAACTGAAAAGTTTTTGAAAACTGACTTTAAAACACAAAACACGCATTTTTCGTGACTGGGTTAAGTCGCCAGTAAGTCGCCAGGGTAAGCCATGAAACACTATGAGAACAAGATTCTTGAAAAATTTTCTAAGTGTTTTTCGCGATTGGAAGGTCTACCCGCGAGAGAGTTGCAAGCTGAGCCGCGAAAATCTCTATGTACCCCTCGCGACTGGACCTTCTACCCACGAACAAGTCGCCAAAACTTACCCGTGAGCATGCGACTGGGGCATGCGACTGAATTAACTCGCGACTGAGTCGCCAAAACTAGAAAAAACTATTTTTGAAATTTTGACATTTTTGAAAACACAAAATACTTTCCAAAAACAACTAAAAACACTCAAAAATCTTTTATGTTTGACCAACAAAGATTGAGCATGTGAAAACACATTTAATCAAATACAATCATACAAATGAATATGACATTCATTGGATATAGACTTGTGTGTTGTGTGTGGATATCAAAAATGAGATAGTCCTTAGTCCAATGTGAAGCTTCAGTGATCAATTCAATCAAGGCATACACAGCTAGCTCTAGATAATGTGACCCATCTCAATTATAGAAATATGCATATATGACCTCCCACATAAACGTGATAACAATTCTTTGAAACTTTTCATTTGGCTCCATATACATTATATCATTTGAACTTTGTGAATCAATACATCTCATTATGAGATTGATGCTTGAAATTTTTTATATTTCAATTGATGAGTTAGCCTTTGGCTTTTTTGGGCATCATGCATATTATTTTGGCCGCTTTCCCTTTTTCCTAGTCAAATACTAGTATGTGCAACAAGCTTTTGCAGCTCAATATCTCTTTTTATTTGGAGATTTACATTTGGTGAGCTATTTTAAGCAAAAACAAAAATAAAGAGTAGGAAGATATATAGGCATAAGTCTATGCATGTTTCAAGATCAACAAAACCATTCACTAATCATTCATGACAAGGTTAAAGATCTATTTACAACAGTTACATAGATTTCAAAATTTCTCCCACAAAGATATGCGTGCATAGGAAACAAGCTAAGCTCGTAGATGCACAAAGCCATTAGTACAAAGGTACAAGGAAAAACATGCATTGAGACAAAACTCAACAAAGTTTATCAAACTTTTTGGATTTTCTACTTTTTATGTGTTTTTGGATTTTTGACATAAAAGCAGTAAAAGGTTGATCAAAAACAGAACAGCAATTAAAAAAATTTTAAAACAAAAACTCACAAACAAAATTTTTCAACTCAAACTAGCATGAAGCAAACAACCAAGCATATACACAAAATATGGGAAGTATTAATGCATGGACATTTTATAATGCTTATGCATGAGTACCTTTCATCACCCACACGTCACGTGCGTTTGGGGTGATATCCTTGACAGATTGGGTACGTGAGTTACAACTTTCAAACCTTCGTGTGAAGCTTTCCAGGCAATTGGTGAAGGCACCGATCATCTTCATTACGTCCATCATTCCAGGATCACCGTTTTGACTTCTCGGTTGCTCACCACCCCAAGTCCTCTTGTCATTTCTTCTTCCTCGTGTCCGAGGTGCGCTTACATTGTTCAATGCTCTCAAATTTTGGCAGTTGGGTCTGGTATGTCCTTGCAATCCACAATAGTGACAAACATAATTCGTTCCATGACCCCATTGTGATCTTGGGAAAGATCTTCCTCTAGCTTCAAATCTGGCTTCTGATTGATTACAGGACTTATTAACCACCCGTTGTTCAGCCATTTTCTTATTCTTCTCAACCTTAACTTTCTCAAGAATAGGCTTTTCTACAACCATCTCTTTGGCCTTCACAAATCTCACTTCTTTGGTGACATTGGCCAATGAGCTACTCCCTCCGGTATAACCCAAACCAAACTTATCTGAGAAATGTTTTTGAAATGAGATAACATCTTTCAGCTTCTTGGAGGAGACCTTTTCTATCTTGGCATGTGCTTGCACTACCTCTTGTTCAAGAAATCTCACTTTCATATAAGCTTCAGATAGCTCACCATTTAGTGTCTCAATCTCACACTTAACCTCTTTATATCAAACCAGGAGACTTTTGTAATCCTTCTCAGCTCTTATCATTTTCTTCACAGCGGCCTTCGCCACCCTTGTATTCTCTCCCGATTTCTCAAGAACTAAGGCGTAATTCTCTTGAAGGTTAGCTGTATCTTTCTCCTCTTCAGCATCTGAGTCCTTAACAATTCCTAAGGATTCTTCATCACTGTGCTCCCGAAGTTCTTGCACAAGTTGATTCAGGTCCTCCGAGGACTCAACATGGTCAATCGCCATAAATGCGGAGTAATTTCCTTTTCTGTCACAGCTGTCCTCAAAGTCAGAATTTGATAAGTCCGAATTACTTAGAGTAGTGGCATATACCTTGCCCTTCAACTTCAAATAATTGAGACATTCCTTTTTGAAGTGCCCATGTCCATTACACTCAAAGCAAGTGATTCCTTGTAAGGATTGGGAATCTCTACTGTCTTTTCTTCTGAATTCTTTCTTATCCTTCTCAGAACTTTGAAACTTCACTTTGTTACCAGCTCTCCCACTGTTCTTGAGCTTTAAGAACTTTCGGAAGTTTTTCACAAGATACGCCACATCTTTATCTATTGCATCCTCATTCGAAGAGTCATGAGATACCACCCTTTCATCAATTGTCTTAAGAGCAAGAGATTTGCTCTTCTTCTGTGTGGGCAGGGACAACTCATACGTCTGCAATGAACCAACTAGCTTTTGAACCTTAATGTTGTCAAGATCCTTGCTCTCTTCAATGGCTGTTACTTTGGCACGGAAACTTTCTGGTAATGACCGAAGGATCTTCCTTAGTATTCTCGAGTCCTTCGTCTTTTCCCCCAAATTGAATTTGCCAACAACCACTTCGTTCAACTTATTATAAAACGAATCAAAAGACTCATCCTCACTCATCTTTAGCTCCTCAAAGCGAGTGGTCAACATCTGAAGTTTGGTGTCCTTCACTTTCTTAGTCCCTTCATAAGTTGTCTCCAAAATTTCCCATACTTCCTTAGCAATGGTGATATGTGAAATCTTGTGAAATTCTTCTAGAGATACACCACAGAAAATAGCATTCAAGGCTGTGCTATTTGCATTAGCCGTCGCGAGAGTAGCCTTATCCCAAGTGGATTTGGCAACCTCCGGTCTTGTCCAACCTACTTCAATTGCATCCCACACAACATCATCAATAGAACACAAAAATGCCCTCATACGGACTTTCCAAAAAGCATAATTATTACCATAAAAAAATGGTAGTACATTAAGAGATTGAGACCTAACCATCTCAAAGGGGTCAGGGATCACACCTAGGTATTTAAACCACAACAAGTGTACCCGCTCTAATACCAATTAATTGTTCAAAATGGGTATGAAACACCTTTGAACGTTTAGACCCCAAATTACAAAATATCAATTCAAGCTTATAATCAAACAATTTATGTGTGGAACATGAACATAAACCAAACACAGAATTGATAAACAATCTAAGCCAAATATAAACACATCCACGACAGAAAATAAATGGCAAAGATAAAGGGAAGGAAGATGCAAACACACGGACAACACACGATATGTTATTGAAGAGGAAACTAAAGCTCTTGGCGTAAAACCTCTCCGCCGCCCTCCAAGCGGTAAATAGCCCACTAAAGAATGTAGTTGGGATACATGAACAATAGAAGACCCTCCAAGCCTAATCTATCCAATGTACCTAAGCCTTCCAAGCTTCTTACTCCAACGAGGTTACGTCGAACCTATTTCTTCTTTAGCTTACCGGATTCCGCTACTAAACCATAGTATCAACCAATGTGAATTGGTTCCTTGCTAACTACTTCCCAAAGCACCAAATAAACATTCTCACAGATATGGGTATGGTGAGAAAATGATTTGACTAAGGACCTCTCAAGGATGTATCAATGGAGAGGAAGAGAGTAGAAGAATTTGAAGAGTCTCTAAGTGAAGATTGTGGATGAATCAATCTTGTTTTACTCTAGGGTTTCTCTCTCAAAATTCTCTCTGGAAGCTCTTTACATTTAGTGGGTATAAGGGTCTATTTATAGTGGTGTGTGTTTGGAATACGAAGAGACAGTTTTTCCCAAACAGGGCTAGTTGGCGGCTTGGCCTCGCGACTGGTCTGAGTCGCAAGTTCCAGCCGCGAGTTAACTGCCTGGCCAGCCTGGGACTTTGGTCTTGTAGTGCACTAGCTGGCACAACACTTCAGCTTCCCACTTGCTTGGCATGTGACCCACTTTTGGCGGCTTGCACCCGCAAGCTACCCACGAGTTCCAATCGCGAGTCCCTGCTTCTTTGCACAATGAGGAACAATTCTTCACACTCTCTCACACACTACCCTTACAAGAATCCCACCTAAATACAGGGTTACTAACTGCCAAAATATAAGCAAATTTGGCACAGAATAAAGCCAACAAGATGGTTGATTAAATTAACCTTACAGATATAAATTTCTCCTTCTACCCTATCACACGCTTTGTAATCTTTTCCTATAAGTCTTTAAAGGTGTTAACCTTAGATTTTCCAGTTGCCATAGGTAGGCCAAGGTACCTATCATTGTCCATCATTATTCTTGCTCCCAACATCTATTTAACCGTCCTCCTTATATTTGGATTTGTATTTTTGCTAAAAAACAAGGATGTCATTTAGCGATTGATGGATTGACCCGATGTCGCTTCATATTGGCACAAGATATTCAGCATTTGTTGGCATTCTCCAACTATGGCTTTGCAAAACAGCAAGCTATCATCGGTAAATAAAAGCTGAGATATGTACACCCCATGTTGGCTAGTCAAAACCCCATTGAGCACCCTGTTTTTTGCTGCTTTACTTAACAACGCCAAGAAGCCTTCAGCACATAGGAGAAAAAGGTAAGGAGATAATGGGTCTCCATGGCCAATTGCACCCATCTTCTATCAAAGCCCAATTTATGCATAATACCCTTCAAGAAAGTTCACTCCATCAAGTCATAGGCTTTGCTAAACTCTAGCTTGACTGCCATATGTCCCACCTTCCCTCTCCTTTTGTTTCTCATTCTATGCAAGATTTCATATGCAACTGTTGTGTTATCAAAAATAAGCCGGTTTGGCACAAAATCACTCTGAGAATCAGAAATAACATTAGCCAAAATATGCTTTAAATGATTAGCAATAACCTTTAAGAGTATCTAAGAGACAACATTACCCAAACTTATGGGTCTATAATCAGCCAAGTATTTTGGTTTTTTTTTTGGTATTAGAACAATATGTTTATGGTTTATTTTTTCAACATATGGCCAGAGTGTAAAACTGATAGGACAACTTCCATGACATCGGTACCTACAATGTGCCAATATTTTTGAAAAAAGAAAGGGGACATACCATCCAGACCCGTTGATTTTGATGGGTACATCTAAAATAGGGCTGTTCGAACTTCTTTTGGGGTGTACCTTTCGGGTATGGCTTTCATTCATTTGTGGAGTGACACGGCTTTCAAATGAGTTTAAGAAACTCTCTATATTATCTGGTTGGGTTGAGGAAAATAGATCCTAAAAGTAGGCTTCAGCAACCTGGGCAAACCAAACCTTTGATGTGCACCACCTCCCCTCATTATCAAAAATTCTTGAGATGTGATTTTTGTGTCGACGTTGGCTGGTATGGTTGTGGAAGTACTTGGTATTTTTGTCCCCAACTAGTAACCAAATGGAGCAAGATCTATGTCACCAAAATAGCTTATCTTGATGAATAAGATTGTTAATGTCTGCTTTGAGATCTTTGATGGAGCTTACACATTCGGCACTATTCAGCAAGCATAGTTGCTCCAACAAATTTTTTTTTCTTGCAATTGAGTCTTTGTGGACCCAAAAGTGTTACGACCCCAATCTACAAGTGCAAACCTGCATCTCTTTATTTTTTCAAAAAGCCTTGACATTAGGCTCCCGGGGAGCACTTCGGCCTCTCATGCCATTTGGATCACATTACCACAAATAGGGTGAGTGCCTCATCGTTCCTCAAATCTTTGTGGTATTTTTTTTCGTATAGCCACCTGCCTCTGGTCTTGTGTAGTGATAGTATTGGAATGTGGTCCAAATAGGGTGCTTTGTAGGTGAGTGACTTGGGTTTGAGGAAATTTGTCTCTCTAATCTATTGTGGCACATGCCCTGTCCAACCTTTCCTACACAAAATCATCTCCATTATGACCATTAGTTCATGTAAATAAATTACCTTTAAAGCCCAAATCCACCAATCCACAGTGTAAGAGGGCTGCCCAAAATTGTTGCATAGGTGCTAATGGCTTTGGCAGGCGCCCCTGTTTCTCTTTTGATTGCAAAATCTCATTGAAGTCCCCAAAGCAAAGCCAAGGGATCGAGTGTTTAGTGTGGAGGTGTTTTAAGAGCTGCCAGGACTCGTGTTTCTATTGTTCATCAGGCCATCCATAGAAACCTGTTAATCTCCATAAGTTGGCAGAATCGTCTATAAAGAGAGCATCTGTATGGTGTAAGGTACATGTTTGGAAGTGCAAGTCGATTTCCTCCTTCCATAACAACGCTAGACCTCCACTCCGTTGAATACTAGGTACTGCAAACACACAACGATAAGGTATAGGTACTGCAAACACACAATGATAAGGTAGTTCAGCTTGAATCCACCTCATCTTTGCTACTGACTGCTTTGTTTCCATGAGAAACAAAATCCTGGAAGCTTGCTCCCTCACAAGGTGAGAGAGCACATCTACTGCACATTGGTCCCCAAGCCTTCGGTAGTTCCAACTATGGATTTTCATTGCTCCCAGTGGGGCTGTCCATCAGCCTCCACCGTTGAGATATTGAGTTTTCCATGGTTGCTCCCTATTCCTTTTCTTCTCTTTCCATTTTATATCGTACCCTCTTTAGAATGATGGCTGTCCTAGTTGGGTTCTTTTTGCGCCGCAGGTAATGCTTCCTTTGGGGTTTACAAATTTGCTATTTTTTGTTGGATGTGTAATTTTTTTCCACGAGGCCTTATTCACCTTAATACGTGTCTTTGGTTGCTTACTTGCATGAGGTAGCTCCCCACATGGTTGGCTTAAGTGATTTAAGTGAGTGTCACATGCATGGGAGTCTTCATAGTTCATTGGCACACTAATGAGGGTATCTTCCAACGTATCAACTTTGGTAATGTCAGAAACGTTAGGTTCCAATCCCGTGATTTTAGTTTGCATCTTTTTATCCCCACTGAGGTATTCAATTTCTGAGTTTTTTGCTCCATTAATGACCCCACCCGTTACTTCCTCAAAATCTATCATCCGAGTCTTCTGAGAATTTGTTTCTTGAATTTCCTAAGTATTCGTTTGCATTAAAGTGTCTTCATTGTGGTAATTAATACCATTAGTAGCATCGCTGCCTTCCTGGAATGTGGACTGAGCTGGGCAC
Source organism: Quercus gilva (assembly GCA_023621385.1). Lineage (NCBI taxonomy): Eukaryota > Viridiplantae > Streptophyta > Magnoliopsida > Fagales > Fagaceae > Quercus > Quercus gilva. The sequence goes on from CM042477.1 coordinate 18,875,401, forward strand.
CGATCCTTGGAGCCATTTTTTGGCACCGTTTTGGGTTGTGATGGGCTATGCGTTGCCCGATCCGACACCCTCTCCTTCCAATGGTAACCTGCCTTCAACCACTCCCTGTATGGTCTGTCTACTAGCTGGGTATTCACCTGTTTTGGGCATTCTTTATGTTCGTGGCCAAATTTGCCACATTGGTAACATAACCCAACTAATCTTTCGTACTTGAAACCAATTCGTACCTTATCACCTTCGGAATTTGCAACCCATCCCCCACGCCGAACTGGTTTTTCCAAAGGAAGCTTAACCCATATTTTGATGAATTGAGCTTGATTTGAAGTGAAAGTCTTGTTATCAACCTCCACTACGTGCCCCAACCCTTTGCCGATCTCCCATCCTACTTCTTCATTGATTAGGTCGAATGGTAGCCCCCACACTTGGACCCATATAGGGAGGATTGAGAAGGTGACAAAGGTGGCTATCATTCCCCTCTCCCATCGTTGAAGGACTAGAAAGCAATGGCGACTCCAAAAATTTTGTCCAGAGTGTTCCTATTCCACTTTGAAAAAATTTTGGGTCATTTTGGTCTATTTCAGGTATTTCGGAATATTTCGGTAAATACCAGCCAAAATTCAAGATTTGGCAAGCATGAAGTTTATGCTTAAAAAAAAAAATTATAAACTATAATTTGTTGTTTAGTTGTTTCATTAATAAAATTATAAGTTCATTTGAAATATTAATAAAATTATTAATTATTATTGTTTAGTTGTTTTATTAATAAAATTATAAGTTCATTTGAAATATTAATAAAATTATTAATTATTATTGTTTAGTTGTTTCATTAATTTGTTTGTCTTTTATAAACTATAATTTGTTGCAATGTTATGAATACCGTTTCGGAACCCATTTCAGTTTGTCCAATAAAACGGAATATTTCAGTATCAGCCTATTTCGGTGTACTGTTTCAGAGTGTTTCGAGGTTCTTTAAAAAAACGTATATTCTTATACAACATAAAATTATCAATTCAAAAAAGTATTACTAAATATCAAATATTACAAATCATTTAATATTAAGCCTTAACATCAATTTCACATCCAAGATTTATAACAAGTCATTACTTACAGAATAGTAATGAATAAAATAATCCCATAAAAAATTAAATAAAATAATACCTTTATTGATTGCTATTAATATAGTGATTTAAAAAGAAAATCTTAATAAAGGGGTTTACATTGTTTATTTTTTTAAAATTCATATTTGAGTTATTATGTAAATAAATGAATTTTTTTAAACCAAAATTTTGTAAATAAATGAATATTTTGGGAATTTGGGATAATTATAATCATGATTCATGAAGCTTCTAGGAAGCTCCACTCCCACCTACTCCCACGTGCCTTGAGTCATTTTCCCTTAATAGTTAATATCACTTTTCAAAGTTGCATCTGTCATTTACAAGTCTCATAAAATGTAACTCTCTCACTTTGGAAGTTCTAGAGAGTAGAGACAACTCAGACAAGCCTTGAAGAAGAGATTTCAAATGGTAAGCAAATTAACTTCCACTTCGTCCACCATACTATCAAAACTTGGATTTCTACTTTCTTCTTCTTCTTTTTCTCTAGTTTTTTTTCCCTAACAAATCATTTGGTATTGATCTGAGTTCAAAATTTGTTTGGCATAAATATTTTTAAGAGTGTTCCTGATTTTGCTTGAGGCTTGAGGGTGTTCCTATTTTATTTTTTAAGGGTAAACAAATAAAAATTAATTAATTATTATATATAAATTTTGTTTTTCCAGGTCAGGGTGTTCCTAGGAACACCCTAATTGCAACGTGGTGTCGCCACTGCCAGAAAGTTGTTGTTGAAGCTCCACAGGCCATTATTTAGTACCCACGTTAGTTGACTCTCCATCTTAGATCTAAATTGGAATAGTCCTTCCCCTACATCAACAATCCTCAAGTCATTCCCAAGTTTCCATACAGATCGTAACATCGCCTTCGCCGCTCTCTAGTTGTATGGTCGAGCTGTGAGAAAACGGCCTAGTAGAGTGAGAGAACATTCTTCAATAGTTTTTTCCCTTTGGGTTGACCTTATTTGCACTATTTCACCATCTTCCTCTATGAGTTGCATTTTTGTAACCTCTTGATGAATTCCGAATCCATTTTGTGTTCGCATAAAACTCCATTATTCTAAGACAGTGGGAAGGAAAGCTCACCTAAAGTGAGAGAGAAGGCTCCTACCTAGAGGAGGAAAAAAGTCTTCAATTATAGTATTATCCCTCTGTTTGTGGTTTTAATTTTAGAACATATTTGAATAACAATTAATTATTAGATTACATTAGGCGTAAATACACTTTTGGACCCTACATTTTGGTTTTTTTTTTTTTTTTTTTTTTTTTTTTTTTTTTTTTTTTTTTTTTTTTTTTTTTTTTTTTTTTTCTTTCATTGTAGTCCCTAAATTTTAATTTTACCACTTTTAGTCACTAAATCAATTATCGCATTCCATTTTGGTCCTTTCCAGTAGTGGGCTACCGGAATTTGCTTAGATGGCCGACGGAATTATTAAAGTAATAATAAAAAAATTTATTTTACTATTAAAAATGCCATGTCAGCTTATAAATTAAAAAAAAAATTATTTATTAATTTTAAATAAATAAATAAAAATTAAAAACAGATCGTTTAAAAAAGAAATTAAATTTTTTTTTTTTTTTTTTTTTACATTATGTTCTTCCCAGTCATCATGAAGAACATGTTCATGTTCTTCCTCAAATAATATGTTTGGTTGCCGAGGAAATTAAAAAAATCAAGAACATGCCAACATGGAACACGTAAAATCAAAGGGCATAGATCTACAAAATACAAAGACCTTCAAAGATTCAAAACATAAGGAACACAAACCCAAACCCAAACCCAACCCTTAATCTCTAGCAAACCTAGAACATCACGAAAAATCAAACCCTCCATACAAACATCAAACCCAGAAACAAACCCATAAATTTCAAACCCAAATTCGAGAAATTCATAAACAAACCCAGAAATTTTAAACCCACCGATCTAATAGAGACCCACTGATTTGTGAGAGATTGGAGGTAAATACACTTTAAACCCAAATCCAAACCACCGCTGACCTCAGCCCCTCCACTGTCACCGATTAGTCCATCAAGCCACTGCAACCCACACCAACGTCAAACCCATCCAATAATCCACCCCCACCGACCATCGAACCAACCACCACTTCACAACCATTGATCCGAGAGAAAGCTTTAGAGATTTTTCCAAATCCACGATCTGAGAGAGAGAGACTTTAGAGCTTTAGAAAGATGAAAGAGAGAGGGAGATTTTGGTTTGAGAAAGAGATCTTTAGAGATTTTCGTTTGGGTAAGCAAACCCAGATCTACGATCTCTCTCTCTTCACCCAACCTCCAACCCAATCGCACTCCTCCTCACTTAAATTCGACCATAGATACTTCCCCACCGTGAGTCCAATGTAGAATGGAATGTAAAACGCCATAGCCGATTTCGGCTCCATAACCTGGCTCCGATTTTGAAACGAACTGGTCTGTCCAGTACCATGCAGAGGCGGGAAAGGAGGACGGCGTCGTTTTAAGATGGGAGAGGGTGGGATTGGGAGAGGTAGAGCTGGTGGAAGTGGTGGATTGGGATGTGAGTGTGGTGGTGGAGAGAGAGTTTGAGGGAGTGGAGAGTGGTGGTGTTTGGGTCTAGGGTTAGGGATAGGGTTTTGTGGTTTAGGATTGTGATGAACACCATGGTTGGTTCTGTTGTGATTGTTTGAATTTTGAGATTTAATTAATTTAATTTCTTTTTTAAATTATCTGTTTTTAATTTTTTTTTATTTGGTTAAAATTAATAAATATATTTTTTTTTAATTTATAAGCTGACGTGGCATTTTTAATAGTAAAATAAATTTTTTATTATTATTTTAATAGTTTCGTCTGCCATCTAAGCAAATTCCGGTAGCCCACTACCGGAAAGAACCAAAATGGAACGCGATAATTGATTTAGGGACTAAAAGTGGTAAAATTAAAATGTAAGGACTAAAATAGAAAAAAAGTCAAAATATAAAGACTAAAAGTGCATTTACGCCATTACATTACTTATGTATAGAACCACTGGTGGTATTTCATGAAAAATGAAAACTATTATGGACCAATTACAAGTTGATACTTGATGCATGTTGTGAAATTATGTATGTATTAAATGTGTCCCACATTCTCACCTTTTATTTATTTATTTTATATTTTTTAAGAACCATGGTCCTGGCTTTTGGGTCATAAAATCGGTCGTCACTGTCAGGCAATGGACCAAGTGGGTCCTTTGCTGCAAAAGTAACTAATTCACTGGGCTAGAGAGCCCCTTTATGGATAGGGTTGGACCTGTGGGCCCCCACGAGTCCAATGCCATATGGTGTAGCCTTTTAACTCCATTGGGCTTGGAAGTCCATTACCTTGTAGTATTACTATTATCCTTTGATTCCATAGCACTCAATGGTTCGTAGACTGTAGTGAAGTCGATGGATCTCTTTCGGCTTTGGTGCTCAGAGAGTCAGAATCGTGTAGTGTCTTCTATTTGATGCATTGGTCATGGGCTTAGTTATATGAATCCCAAAAAATAGAGAGCTACGAACAATTCAGTCTAATGGATCTCACTAGGCTTGGAGCACAATATCTTCTAGTGTCTTCTATTTGAATTTTTGAGCATGGGCTTAGTTAATAAAGCCAACAAAAAAGCGATCTTCCGTGACATTCAGCTCATGGGCCTAGAGTTAAAATTGTGCTTAAAATTTAAGGCTTTGCTAGTTGTTATCGATTCTTCGATTTACAAGTTTTTCGGCCCACGATTAAGGCTTTATTAGACTTTTAGGTATAGTGTTTGGGGGCCTGTCACCATCTCCTCTATAGCCCTTTTTTAGATATCACACGACACAGAGAAAGTCCTAAATTGTCAAAATTTTGTTTTTTCAATATCATCAATAATTCAATACTCATAACAATTTTAAAAAAAATTGTGACAATAAAGAATAAAATTTAACTACAAAATTGGTTGTAGTTTTAGGTTACAACCTTAATATCTTTTTATTAAAAGTGAATTTTGACAAATCCACCGTTGGATTACATTTTCTTCTTATATCAATCATGCTTGTAAAATTTTTAAAAAATCAAAGATTAATAGCTATATCATCAACAAATTATTTGAATTGCAAGTTTTGGTAATTTAAAATTATGCATAAAATATAAGCTTATAGATTATATAATAAATAATATTCAACTAACACAAAATTTGACATGTGTATTAAGAGCGTAAAGAACATACAAGTCAATGGTTAGATTTTCAAAATATGTAGTGATGTTAATCTTATTGAGTAAGATTGTCACCTTAGGTTACAACCAATTTTATAGCTAAACTTTGTCCTAAAATAAATAGTATTTTTCAAAAAAATTTAGATACTATTTCTTAGTAAATTATTTAAGATATATAATGTGAGATAATATCAAACGTATTTTTCAATTACTATCAATTTGAACCGTCAAAGCAATTCGGACACAAGTTTTGGATATCAAACATATTAATATCAGTATTCCCTAAAATTTTTTAGTTTTGGATATCAAAGTCCAAGATTAAGTAGCCACTAGGAATTATAGTCATGAAACCAACATTCACAGCTTCAACAATGGAAGTTGAGTATGTATCATGTTATGAGGCTAAATGTCACGTTCTGTGATGCGAAATTTCATTTTTGGGCTTAATGCCAATGATGAAACCACCGAGGGGTGTGGTCTAGTGGTCTTGGGTGATGCATAAGATGTGCTAAGTGCGAGGTCCAAGGTTCGAGTCCGAATATGGACTTACTTGGATTGTCTCTCTCAGTAGCTCAAGGTTCATTAGCATCCCTCGTGGGGTTGGAAAACTATGGCTCACTATGGTTCCCTACACCCAGCAAGACCTTGGACCCCGCGGGTAGAGTGCTACTATGGTAATGTTCAGGTAAGATTGCCATGTTGGTCGCCACCTTACCCATTTTTGCTTAGCAAAAAAAAAAAAAAAAAACAAGTCAATGACAATATATTGAAATAGTTTTGCTGCAATTAGTTTCTCTCATAGCAAAATAAGTTCTTCATACATCTAGTTGCTTTTTTTAATGGCTGTAGCAAACACCAATACTCTTTGTGAAATGGTGTGGTATTTTACACTTTCTACGAAACGGGTTGTTAGGCCGTGGAGTTACTAGGCACAAGCTAGGCCTTCGTGGGCCCTAATGAGTCCAATTACATTGGGCTTTGAACTTTGAAGTCCATTACTATCTAGTATTATTCTCTGTTTTCCTTCACCTGGGTTTCAATAGCACTTTTACCAGTTGGATTATTGCCTGTCTATCATCTGTGACCTTCGAAATCATGGTTAATGGAGGCAAATAAGAAAGCTTCACTCCTAGCAAGGGCCTAAGGCAAGGAGATCCGCTCTCCTCCTACTTGTTCATTCTGGGCTAGGAAGTGCTCTCTAGATTATTGGATCACGAGATAAGAACCAAGAATATAAGTGGTATCAAAGCAAGCTCCCGTGGCCCAGCTATCACCCACATCATGTATGCGGATGACATAATCCTTTTCTCAAAGGCCACCTTAAAAGACGCTCACAACATCAATGCGGTGCTAGAGAAGTACTGATCTTGATTTGGGCAAAGAATTAACAAGAGCAAATTAGGGGTTTTCTTCTCCAAGCACACTTATCCCTCTCACCATAGACACATCAAAGAAATCTTGCAGCTCAAAAATAAGAGGATGCTATGTACTTGGGAGCTCCTCTGATCCTATCTAGATCCCCATCTCTAGACTTCTCTATCTTTGTGAAAAGCTTGAAGCCTAACTCATGGGTTGGAGACGTAAGTGCTTATCCTGGGCAGGTAGGAAAATCCTCATCTCCTCTGTTGCACTGTTTATACCTACGTATGATATGTCTACTTTCAACATCCCCAAGAAGGTATGTGACAAAATGGATGCCATTACTAGAAGATTTTGGTGGAAACAAAAAGAGAAAGAAGGAAATTTCCTCGCTTGGAAGTCTTAGGACAAACTTTGTGTTCCAAAGGCTGCGGGTGGTCTTGGAATCAGAAAATTCAAAGACATAAACAATGCTTTGTTGGCAAAGTTGGCCTGGATGGTTGCCTCGAAGCGAGACAGCCTTTGCATGCAAATTCTCCGAGCCAAATACAATGTAGATCATAGTTAGCTGAGATCCGATTCCCCAAAATCAACATCTCTCATATGGAAAGCAATTGATAAGGTCAAATCCATTGTCATCAAAAGAGCTTGCTACACCATTGGAGATGGAGCTTCTATAGATGCTTGGCAAGACCCTTGGGTCCCTTGGGTGCAAAGATTTATTCCTAAACCAAAGGACCCATCCTCTCCAATGCCCCCCATCAAAGTTTCACAGCTCATTGACCCTGATATCCATTGTTGGAAATCCCAGATCATACATCAGTTGTTTGAGCCTATAGCTACAGGAGCCATCCTCTCTATCCTTATCCTCACTAGTCCTAAACAAGACAAGTTAATGTGGGTGCTTGAGTCGAAAGGAAGTTTCACAGTAAAGTCAGCATACTTAACTGCCAACTCTGTACCGAATGTGCTAGAACCTACATATGTGAACTGGAAAAAGCTTTGGAATCTAAAAGCCCTAGAGAGGTTGAAAATGTTCCTTTGGAGACGCTGTTTTGATATTCTGCCAACTAAAGAAAATCTGTCAAAGCATTTTATCATTTCTAAATCATCTTGAAATCTTTGCAAAAACGCTTCTAAGAGCGCATAACGTCTTTTCTTGTTCTATCCAGTCACAAAGGCTTTATGGTTCACTATTTGCTGGGGTTTTAAATTTGAGGTTGTCTCAACTTCTTCCACTAAGGACATTGTCAGTCTTGTCCTTAATCCACTTGAAGCTCTTTGGCAAACTTGGGGGCATTGGAAGGTGTCTCTAACCATGGCTCTAATTTTAGACAAGATTTGGCATCTCAGAAATGCAGAACTCTTCATGGGGCGTAACTCGAATATGACCACCTCCATCATTTCCATTCAGAGAAGATGCCAAGAATATCTAACTATGTGTCCTGTTCCCCCTCTAAGGCTAAAGCAGCAAAATCTAGCACGCTGGTCCCCTCCTTCTCCTGGCTACATCAAACTCAATATTAACGCTACCCTTTCAAGCACCAGAACTGCTTTGGCAGTCATAGTCAGGGACAACAATGGCTCTATTTGCAACATTTGGACAAAACTTTTATCACAAAGATCACCCCTCCAAGCTTAGGCTGAAGCGCTTTTATGGGCTGTCCACATTGCAAACCAGGAAAATTGGAGCTATATCATCCTTGAGAGCGACTTAAAAATCCGCATTGAGTCCTTGTCTTCCTTTGTTCCTGATTTGGACTGGTCTACCAGCACTATTTTTATTAATTTGTTAGTCTTTGCAAAATGTTTCTCTGTTTGGTCCTTTATTTGGACTAGTAGGACTTCCAATTCTGCAGCCCACATTGCTGCTAAATTGGCTCTTTTTTACTGTATGCCTTTTCCCTTTAATAAGGATAATTTTCCACTTGCTTTGGCAGTTGCTTGTAAGGAAGATTACCATGCTTGTTCCCAGTTTTCTCAGTAACGGATTGAAGTTTATCAAAAAAAAAAAAAAAAGTCAATGGATCTCACTAGCTTTTAGGGCTCAAAATCTTGCGGTGTCTACTATTTGATGCATTGGGCATAGGCTTAGTTAAATAAATCCCACAACATAGAAGGGGAAAATGCCCAAACACCTCCTAAATTTTGATATAGTGGCAAAGCCACTTCTTAAACTTTTGTTTTGGCCAATTTACTCCATGAACTTTCAAAGCCGAATTAATACCTCTGTTACTAACATAATCATCACATGAGACTCACGTGGACTTAAAAGTATTCCATCTAATCCCATGAACTTCCATGGTAGGAGGAGAGAGAGCCGATTAAACCATATTCCTGTTTGGGGTCTCACTGGGGAGCTGGAGTTTGTGTCCCACTTCCAATCTCACCATCCAACTTCTAGGCAAGTCAATTAGGCCCGAACACAAAATGCAAAAAAATAAAAAAGAAAAACGAAAAAAGAAAAAAGAAAAAGCAATAAAAAATGCACCATCTCATAATCAAAACCTTCCCATCTGCATAATCAATCAAATTGTAGAAACCCAATAAAAAAGAAACAAACAGCAATACTAGAACTTATGATTGAAGCTAAAATAAGTTTAACCCATTACTGAAAGTGCAAATAAAAACTACATAATCAAACACCAATCTCATCATATACCTCCACTACACTATCTTCTTTAGACTTCACAATCATTTAAAACCAAGTCTTGCCACCACACCCCCCCCCCCCCCCCAAAAAAAAAAAGAAACTCTATTGAAAATGCTAAAATCAAACCCATGTACCTTAGAACCCAAGCTAGGTGGCGTTGTACCTAAACATCAAAATAAAAAAAATAAAAAAGATCACCATATTAGATTAGGTGTAAAAATGGCGTTTGAAGAATCTAGAAGCAGAGGAATTCGGTTAAGTACTTGATGGTGTTCTGGGTCTAACTCTAGCTCTGGACGGTGAGATCTTTGGTGGGACGTGAGTTCCATCTCCGACGAGACCAAGAACGATGGGTCTAGTTCAACTTTATCTCTCTAAACCTGACCCTAGCTTTCTCTCTCCTTCTATCACTACTTCATGAAATTAGATTTAGAATTTTAAAGTCCACGTGCATCTCATGTGACTATTATGTTAGTATATTAACAGAAGAGTAACAAATGTATTAATTTGGCTTTTGTACAAAGTTTAAGGAGGAAATTGGCTAAAAAAAAAAAAAAAAAGTTTAAGGGGGTGTTATGACCATTACATCAAAGTGTAGGAGTGTCAAGACATTTTTCTGCTCTGAACAATTCAAACTAATGGATCTCTCTAGCCTTGGAGCAACAAATCTTGTAGTGTGTTCTATTTGATTTATTGAGCGTGGGCTTAGCTAATAAACCCAATAGAAAAGAGAGCTTCCCTGACATTCAGCTCACGGGCTTAGAGATAACATTCGTACTTGATATTAAGGCTTTGATAGTTGTTTTCCAATCTTAGATTTGCACGTTTTATGGACCACGAGTTGGTTTATTAGGGTTTTAGGTATAGTGTTTAGGGGCTTGTTACCATCAGCTTTATAATCCCTTTCTTCAATTCACAATTTCAAGAAAGCCCGTTAACTGTCATATTTAATTTTTTAATTAAAATAATTATTCAAAGAAATTACAAGAAAAAAAAGGTGTCAATTTCCCTTAAAAAATAGGGTTGTCTTTTCAAAGGAAATTTAAAAGATTTTTTTTTTTTTTTTGAGGATGTCAAAACAGGTTTTCCAATATGTTTAAATTTAAGATAAGTAGTCATTTTCAGGAAAAAGTAGTAGTCTTTTTCAAATTAAGATCGATTTGCACAGTCAAGAAAAATTAGTATCATTTCCTATAAAATAAGTAGTCTTTTTCAAGAAAAAAAAAATATATAATATTTTCCTGTAAACTAATTTCTTTTTTTCTCTCCCTCGTAGGAGTCTTCTCTCTTGTTTTCTAAGTGAGTCTCTCCCTCCCTTAGGCGCATCCTTCAAAGGTCTGAATTTTCTATTTTCTTTTGTTGGGTTTATTTTCTATTCTTTTCCTATGGCGGAGGATGTGATTGATAGCTTGGAGAATATGAAACTAACTGCTGAAGAGGAAAAAGCCATTGCGATATTTGAGGAGGGCTTGGCTGAGATCTAAAATTGTAATTTGAGTCTAATTGGCAAATTTCTGACTTGTAAGGCCTTTAATAAAAGGGTTGCTATGACTACAATAAGGAGAGTATGGGAGATGCATTCTGGTCTGCAGATTATAGAGGTTGGAACGAATTTGTTTCAGTTCAAGTTTTAGAATGACTTTGATTTGAATTGAGTTCTAAGAAGGGGACAGTGGTGCTTTGATAATCAATTCCTTATGCTCAAGAGATGGCATAAAGGGATGACTACAAGTAATGTGAAATTAGAATGTGCCTTTCTTTGGGTACAGATTTGGGGGGCTCCTTTTGATATGGTTTCTTCTTGAGTAGTGACTGAAGTAGGCAGTAGAATGGGTATTGTGGAGGACGTTGAAAGGCGCAGAAGACAAGACATGCAGAATTATTTCATGAGAGTCCATGTTGCACTACCCATTTCAAAACCTTTGAGGTGTGGAGGATTTATTGCAAACTCAAATGGAGTATGTACATGGGTGAAATTTAAATATGAAAGACTACCTGTATTTTGTCACTTTTGTGGACTTATTGAGTATGATTTACGTCATTGTGCTAGTCACTATGCAGTGGAGAAAAATGGAGGGGACGTTGAGTACCAATATGGAGATTGGTTGAAGGCTTTAGGTGGACGACAAATATCGCCACCACAGAAGGGAGCTACAAAATCTGGTCTCGAACCATGGATGCTCGAGAATCTTGGTGTGGATTTCTCTCAGCATGATGATCGTGCCGAGAATCAAGGGATAGACCCAGATATTCAGCAGACGTGTACTGAGAAAAAAGGAATAGAGGATGCTGATAAAGGAAACTCTATCTCTATAGAGGATGTAGATAAAGGAAACTCTTTCCCTATAGTCGTAGATAAGGAAGTTGGCATTTCAAACTCAAATTCTGAGATGACATAGGTAGTACACATTGATGGACTGAGTGGGCTTTTTGGGCCTAAACAAAAGTCTACTTGGAATAGAATCATGAGGATGGATTGTGGGCTTGGGAGTTTCACTAGAGCAATTGAGGGTCCACTACTAGGGAAAAGAGTTAGTGCACAGAATACTAACTTATCCCTACCATGTGAAGATGGGGAAGCTTAGAGAGTAAAGCGTGAGAAATTGGTTTCAAATTCTGATGATGTATCGGCAAGGGTGGATGGTCACCCTTGCCGGGAGCAATGAGGCCCTTAAGTTGAAACTTCCAAGGGCTTGGAAACCTTTGGAAAAGTCGGAGCCTTCGTAAAGTTGTGAGGGAACAAGCTCCCAATGTATGTTTTCTTATGGAAACACGACTAGATAGAGAAGGTTTTGATAGGCTATATATTGAGTTGCCTTACTCGAATAGGATCATTGTCAAATAACCCGATTTGGGTGGAGGTCTAGCTTTAATTTGGAAGAATGAAGTGATGATAGATTTAATAAATTTCACAGCTAATCATATTCTAGTGAAAATGAAGGAGGAAGATGGGTTTGAATGGTGGCTGACATGCTTTTACCGTTGGCCAGAAGTGAATCAGCAGCATAAGTCCTGGGAATCACTAGAGCACCTTAAATCTTTTGTGGAGGGCCTTTAGATGTGTATTGGTGATTTCAACGCAATAATTCAGTCTACAGAAAAACTTAGCAAAAGACCACTCCAAATGAGCCAAATAGATTCATTCTGTGCTGCTTTGGAGGCTTGTCAGTTGGAAGATTTGGGGTACAAGGGATATCCGTATACTTGGAACAATAACGGACCTGGGGATGCAAACACAAAACTTAGGCTAGATAAAGCTGTAGCAACAAAGGAATGGAGAGACAAGTTTTAGCTTAGTTCTGTACGTAACTCACCTCTCTCCACATGCATCAGATCATCTCCCTATTGTTTTTCAAACAAAACACTTGAAGCCAAGGAGATCACAGGGTCGGAAAGGATTTGAATTTGAGGAAAGTTGGCTGCTGTGGGAGGAGTGTGAAGAGGTGGTTAGGAGAAGCATGGGTTGCTGGTGAGAATGGTGGCCATGGCTTGGATCTGATTTAGCAGAAAATAAAAACATGTAGTGAAGAGTTGAGGGCTTGGGGATCACATAAAACAAATCCGAATACATAGGAGATGAAGCAACTATAGAAAAAATTTGAAGTTTTGAATATGGAGGAGACTACTAAGGTGTCGAGAACTGAGTTTTTGGGTGTAAACAAGACATGGGATGACTTATTACTTAAATAGGAGATTTTTTGGGCTCAAAGATCTAGAGTTTCTTGGTTGAAGCATAGGGACAAGAACACAAAATTTTTTCATTCTAAAGCATCACAACGTAGAAGGAGAAATCACATACAGGGAATAAAAATTTCAGATGGTACATGGGTGGAGAAGGTGGAAGATATAATTGAGGTGGCATCTTATTACTTTGATAGCTTGTTCAATGCAGGTACATGTTCTCAAATTGATGATTGTCTCAACACGGTGCCTCACAAGATGACTCCAGACATGCAACAAATTTTGTCCAGTGACTTTATTGCTGAAGAGATCAAGGCAACGTTGTTCCAAATGGGACCAATAAAGGCACCTGGACCTGATGGTATGAATGTACTTTTTTACCAAAAATTTTGGCATATAGTGGGTGATAGTGTAGTTACTGCTATTTTGGATTATCTGAACTCTAGTGAAATGGTTCCAACTATAAATCATACCCATCTTGTGCCGATCCCTAAAGTAAAGTCACCTGAGAAAATGTTTGATTTCCGACCTATTAGTGTTTATGTAATGTTATTTACAAGATTATTTCCAAAGTTTTGGCTAACAGGTTGAAACAAATCCTCCCAAATATTATCTCCTTTACTCAAAGTGCTTTTGTCCCAAGAAGGCTCATCACTGACAACTTATTGGTGGCTTCTGAAACTTTACACACTATGCATTCCCAAAAAAAAGGCAAAAAAGGATCACTTGCATTGAAGCTTGATATTAGTAAGGCATATGATCAAGTTGAATGGCATTTCCTGCAAGGTATAATGGTAAAGTTGGGTTTTCCAGAGACTTGGATTAATTGGGTGATGGGGTGTGTCACCACGCCTTCTTTTTCCATTCTCATCAATGGGAAACCCTATGGCAACATTAAACCATTTAGGGGGCTTTGCTAGGGTGATCCACTTTCACCATACTTGTTCCTATTGTGTGCTGAGGGCTTTACTTCACTGCTAGCTAAGGCAGAGATGGATGGACACATTAAGGGTGTATCTATATGCAAAGGGGCGCCAACAATCTCAAATTTAATGTTTGTAGATGACTCCATTCTATTTTGCCGTGCTAATCCTGGGGAGTTTAAGGTGATCAATGAGGTCTTGCAAATTTATGCTAATGCATCAAGCCAATGTATCAATATGGAGAAATCATTGGTATACTTTAGCAGTAATACCCAAGGCAACCAAAGGGAAGAAATTATGTCATTATTAGGGGTGAAAGAGGTGGAGCGCTTTGAATCTTATTTGGGAAAAATTGGTATACCAAACTTTTTCTTTTTTGAAGGATAGAGTTTGGGAAAAATTGCAAGGTTGGAAAGGTATGATGCTATCCAAATCGGGAAAGGAAATGCTCATCAAGGCAGTAGCTCAATCTATCCCCATTTACACCGTGGGGGTGTTTCAATTGCCAATGAAATTATGTGATTAACTAAATGCATTGTGTGCTAAATTTTGGTGGGGTCAAGTCGAAAATGAAGAGAAAATTCATTGGAAGAGCTGGAATAGTTTAGCTCAACCAAAGAAAGAAGGCGGAGTGGGTTTTCGAGATTTGAGGTTTCTTAATCTTGCCATGTTAGCTAAGCAAGGTTGGAGGTTGCTGAAAGACCATGATTCCCTTCTCTTTAAATGCTTCAAGGCTAGATATTTCCCTTGGAGCAATTTTCTTCATGCGGCTGACTCACCTAACAGCTCTTATGTATGGAAAAGTATGATGGCAGCAATGCCAATTTTGAGGAGTGGTTTTTGCTGGAAAGTGGGGAATGGAGAATCCATTGAGGTCACCACGGATAAATGGATCCCAAATTATCCTTCAAATAAAATTTTACCTCCTGTGCATGAAGTGGAGAAGGGTTGGAGGGTTTCGGACCTCATTGACTGGGATCTTCACTGGTGGAGGAGGGATACAATTATGGCAAACTTCAATCGAGACAAGGCTAAGGCTATCTGCAGAATTCCTTTGAGCCATAGGTTTGTGGAGGACTCACTTGTGTGGTTGCATAATAAGAATGGGGTTTACACTGTTTGGTCAGGGTATCACTTAGCAAGGTTGGTAATGAGGAAGGAAAAATGGGCTGAGTCATCAAGAAGGGCTGGAGGGCAACAAGTGTGGAGTGCATTATGGAAGATGAAGGTACCTAGTAGTAAAATAAAGGTATTTGGTTGGAGGGCTTGCCATGATATCCTTCCAACCCGTGTGAATTTAGCAAAGCGTAAAATCATTCAG
Source organism: Quercus gilva (assembly GCA_023621385.1). Classification (NCBI taxonomy): domain Eukaryota; kingdom Viridiplantae; phylum Streptophyta; class Magnoliopsida; order Fagales; family Fagaceae; genus Quercus; species Quercus gilva. Next base: position 18,890,637 of record CM042477.1, read on the forward strand.
GACAATGTGTGTCATTGCTGCAAATGTGTACGTGAGAATGCGGTTCACGCTATATGGGAGTATGGGGTAGCCCAGGATGTTTGGGCAGGAAGTCTCGCTGTGTTGCAGAAAGTTTCGACTAACCAGTTTGATTTTATGTAGTTATTTGAAGCTTTGGTGGACAGATTATTGGTGACAGAGCTTGAACTTTTCCTTGTTCAAGCATGGATTATATGGAACCAGAGGAATGTGGTTGTGCATGGTGGACAAATGAAGGACCCACGATGGTTGAATAACAGAGCAGCAGGATTGTTAAAAGAGTACAAGAAAGCTCAGGCAAATATGGTGATCACAAACGCAGCACCAAGCGGAGACTATTGGCAGCCTCCACCGCAGGATGTTTATAAACTGAACTTTGATACAGTAGTTTTCTCGGACTTGAACTGTTCTGGCTTTGGTACGATAATTAGAAATTCTGCAGGTGAGGTGATGGCTAGAATGTCAGCTAAAGGAGACCATGTGCACAACAGCGAGGAAGCAGAGGCCCTGGCATGTCGAAAGGCAGTGGAATTTTCCACGGAAGCTGGATTTTCAAACTTGGTGATTGAAGGAGATAATTTGAATGTGATGAGAGCAATATCGAGTTCTATAGCTAATAATTCTCTGTTGGGCCATATAGTTGATGACATCCGATAGTATATTAGTGGAAGGCAGTATGTTTCATTTAGCTGTGTGAAAAGGGGTGGAAATATGGTGGCTTATTCCTTAGCTAAATTTGCTAGGAATATTGGAGAGGATATGTATTGGGTGGAAGATGAGCCTCCACCTACTTTAGATGCTCTGTATCATGATCGTTTACATATTAATGGATGAGTGATTTATTCGTTTTCAAAAAAATAATAATAATAATAATAAAATAAATAAAAGAAAAGAAAAGAAAAAAAAGATACATAGTCTAATACAAGATAAAACACATTTTTTATTTTTTATTTTATCTCTATCGAAGTAGGGACCAAAATAAAAATTGGCACAAAATATAAGGACTAAAGTGTGTTTTCGCCAATAATAAATCATACCAATGGAGTTGAATCTCTCTATATATATATATATATACATACACACACACACGCATGTATGTGTGTTTGTATATGTGTATGCATGCATATAAGATTTTAAGATGTTCTAGTTTCACACTCTTAAAATTATAACTGTTGTCGATATTGTATTTTGTCTGCCTTTGATTTACATATTAGACACAAAATTCCAAAAAAAAAAAATTCACATTTTTACGAAGGGACTCTGGGAATGTCTAGATTAACATGGTTTATCCCATTTGTGCATTGGAGTGCTAGAATTGCTAGTTCATGTCAAAATGACCAAAATGCTCCTAATTAACCGAGAGTTTACTGAAGTTCAAATTTGTTCATGGTTTCACCATAATGTCATTTTTCATGTTTTTATTTTTATTTTTTTTTATTAATATCAAAACCAATGTTTTTTAAAAGTTTTTATCATCTTTGACCAAGTTTGAACCTAACTAACCTAGAGTTGACCGCAGTTTGAACCGATATTTGAGATAAGTCCAAATCATATGAAAGAAGACTTAATTCCCTTTAAAAAGATTGCTCATAGGACAAAATTGGAGTAAAGAGGGTTAAGATATCATAAAATCATCATTAGGTAAAGGAAAGTGATGCATAAGCGCACTTCTAGGGCTCACAAAATTTTGGTCTGTGGTCTGATCTTTGAAGTTAGAGGACATGGAAATTAGACATCTTTTGTCAAATGCCATTGGAATCGGTCCAATCAAAGTTCAGAAAGGTCGTCAAAAAAGCATACTAAGTTGAAGGTTCAAAAAACTGAAGAGGACAAAATTGCTGACAGAATGCTTGACAGAGATACATGACAGAAGCAAATGTCATCTTAGTACTTGACAGAGGCACATGTCATTTTTATATTGTTGATTGTGACCAAACTTTGCCTTTGTTTTCATAGATTTAAAGAAATGAATATTAAGTCATTTGGAGCTATGAAATATAGTGCTTGACCTTAATATATATTTTAAAATCATGGTGAGTCAACTGATATGTTACTATCACACAATGTGAAATATCTTCAATTATGTAAGAATAATTGTTTAGTTATTATTTTCAATAAAATGATATGTTCTAAAACTACAGAATAAAAACCATACAACGCAAGAGTCTTCAACTAGTATATATAAAAGTAGGAATCTTATTTAAAGTGGTCTAAGTTTTTGCCAAGTGGCATATTCCTTGATAATTCTCTTCATTTAGCCCTTTGCAATTTTCATAGATTTAAAGAAATGAATATTAAGTCATTTGGAGCTATGAAATATAGTGCTTGACCTTAATATATATTTTAAAATCGTGGTGAGTCAACTGATATGTTACTATCACACAATGTGAAATATCTTCAATTATGTAAGAATAATTGTTTAGTTATTATTTTCAATAAAATGATATGTTCTAAAACTTCAGAATAAAAACCATGCAATGCACGAGTCTTCAACTAGTGTATATAAAAGTAGGAATCTTATTCAAAGTGGTCTAAGTTTTTGCCAAGTGGCATATTCTTTGATAATTCTCTTCATTTAGCCCTCTGCATCATCAACATATTGCATTTATATCAAAGTATTATTTCATTTCTAAAAAAGGAAATAGAATACACTATATTAAGTCTTCCACCCTAAACAAGCTTTGAATTATTTGTCTAATTAGTTTCAACATTTTTTTTTCTATTAAAAAAAATGATAGATTTTTTTAATTGATAAAATGATAATTTTCTAGCAGTTAATTAATATATAAATATATTTTTTTTTCCGCTCACAATAAGTTAGGTGGGAGGATTGAATTTAGGCTCTTCCAGGCACATTGGTACTACAACTTGGGTTGGAGGCTGTACCGAATAATTTTCGGGGGTTTAAGCCAATATTTATGTTTTGACCGGTACAATAAAAAAATATTTAAAAAAATGTCATTTAATCCAATGCAATGGATTAATATATGGAATTATACAAATAGTGATAACTATCACCTCCAAATAAAAATATTTTGTTCTATTGAACAAACTAAAATGACATCAAAGTACGAAATTGACTCCCTCGATTATAACACACAATGAGTATTATTCATAAACTAAAAAAAAAAAAACAAGTAAATTACTATTTTAGCCCCTAATGTTTATACCATGTGTAAATTTGGTCCCTAATGTTTCAAATGTATCTGTTTAGTCCCCTAACATTTTGGTACTATGTCAAACTAGTTCATATTGTTAACTGATGGACAAAGAATACTAACGTGGCTAACAAAATAAAAAATGTGAAATACTACAAGTTTGACTACATAAAACTTATAAGCTGATATAATAATGAATGTGATAGACAAGTTTCAACCACCTTATAAATTAACAATTTGGTTGCCTGTTTGTGATCGGTGATACATTAGTTTAAGCGAATTTGAAGCTCATTAAGCATTGAGAAGGAAGGACTGAGCATTTTAGTGGTAAGCTTTACATCTTTATCGTTAATATTGAAGTTACCTATTTATGAATATTTATAGTAATTATTCGAAATGTTGGTTTCATATTATGATAAGTTTAGTATAATATTACAAAAAAATTGCTCATTTATTTTCTTGGAAAAGATTAATCGACAAATATGATAAATTTAGCACAAATATTACAAACATGTAGTCTATTAGAACAGTCAATAACTACAGCCTTTAAAACACGTCATGTGTTCAATTGAGGTCTAATATGAATAGACAAGAGATTAAAATTAAAGCAAACAACAAAAATTAGGTACAACTTATTAGATTTCCCAATTAATATCAAACACTTAACTATAATAGATTTAATTTTCATTAAAAGATAAAATTATTTATCCTTCAATGATCAATGCAATCTTGCGTTTGAATCTAATTGTGGAAGGTAATGTAGAGAATTTCAAGAACTGTACCTAAAATTTTCCCCTTTTTAAAACAGTCCAAGATCCAATAGATCAATCTTCTTAGGACAAGTTACCTTGCTAATGGGTTGAGTTCCGTAATCATATTCATATTGACCATTTCAACAGAATAATTTGATTCATCCTCCCTTTCAGCTAATTCAGATGTCAAACACTCTTTCAGTTTCACCACCACCTCACTCATGGGTGGCCTTTTAGTGGAGGTGGAAGACACACAAACCATTGCTATTTCAATAGCTTTCCAAGCAGAGTTAGCATTGAAATCTCCATGCAACCTTGGATCAACAATATTTTGAATATCTCCTTTATCAAGCATGAGTCTCACCCATTGGCTTATGTGAGCGTTTTCATGGGATCTTTCTATCACAGGTCGACCTGTGATTATTTTCAAAAGAACAACTCCAAAGCTATAAACATCACTTTTCTCAGTCAACTTATACGTAATTGAGTACCTGCAAGCCAAGCATGTTATTATTATTATTATTTTTACTTTCCAGTATAACAAGTTCAATTCTCAAATTATTTCCATTGGTCGTTAATTGGTAAAAGGTTTGTTTCATTTTCTTGATAGAATGGTCACATGCTTTTGTGGATTATAAATACTTTTTTCTTCTTCTTATAATTACTATTGTTTAACAAAATGAATTAGAAGATGATAAGTAAATTAACAAAAATACTCACTCGGGGTCAAGGTACCCAGGGGTGCCAGCAACACTAAGCGTAGAGACTTGAGTGTCACCATCAGTTGGAAATATTTTGGATAAACCAAAATCAGCTAGTTTGGCTTGTAAATTTTCATTCAACAAGATATTTGTAGTCTTCACATCTCTATGGATTATAGGTGGTTTACAACCATAATGCAAATACTCCAATCCTACATATCATGAATAGTCCAAAATCATTTATACAAAAAGATGAAACATTATTAAAAACTATTAAGCAGATCAACTCATTGGCTCATCGCTAACCTTGTGCTGCGTCCATTGCTATATTAAGCCTTGTTTCCCAACTCAAGATATTAGTATTCTTACCTGCATCCATAAATAAGTGCCTTAGCCTTTCTGGTAGTGTAATTCAATTGAAGTGACCTTGATCTGTTGATCATGTGACGATGAAAGTAAGGAATTTTTGAAAGGGAAATTATTTTTCTATTGCTGATGTTAGATTATGTCCTCCTTAGAGCATTCACAATGGGCCTGGTATATGGCAAATGTAAGGAAAATTTAGCATGTGAGGCCCAAATAGCTCAATAGCCGGACATGGAAACATGTAAAAATACAAATTTTTTTGCCATAGTGCTACAGTATTATTCTAAAGGTAGGACGGCATTGTAGCACAATGGTATAAACAAAATATTGTTTTTTAATCGGTTTGGTTCTTCTCTCTCCTCTCTCATTATTTCATTATCTTTCTCTCTCTTCCTTTTCTCTCATTATTTCATTACCTTCACTCTACGCTAAACTCTCATCAACCCAACGGAAACGCAACGCAGACATTCATCATCCTCTTCGTCTCTCCAATATCCAAAATTAGGGTTTTCTACTTTCATCCATCAATCTCTCTCTCTCTCTCTCTCTCTCTCTCTCTTAATTTTTTAAGATGGAATTGGAACATTTCGAAACGGCGTTGTTGACTCCTTGTGCTCCACCATCGTCAGCGGAATTCGGATTCCGGCCAAGCACTCCTCCTGCTTCGATGCCGTTTCATTGGGGTTTTGTGAGACATGCACTTAACTGGGTCATCCTATTACTATCATTCTCATTCAATTTTTTTTGCTTAATAATTTGCTTATGCTGTTTCTTACTTGTTCTTATTAGAATTTTGAATATAAATCTTTCACTTTTGTCTACATTTTTATGTTTTAATTCAAAATTAATATATGGGTTTACTAATTGGTTTTGGCCGTGGGTTTGGGGCTGAGTTTCGGTGGTGGATTGTGGTGGGATCGGTGTGGTGGCCCGTGGGTTGTGGTGGTTGTTGGTTGTGTTGTTGATGGTGGGTGGTGGTTGTGTTGTTGATGGTGGATCAGTGGGTGATGGTGTTGTTAATGATGGATTGGGTGGTGATTGGAAATTTTGGGTGGATAGTTGGGTGGCTTTGTTCTTGATGGTTGGTTAAGTTTCTATGCTAGGTTTGTTTGGGGTTTAGGATGAGTTTTTGCGTTGGGTACTTTTTTTTTTTTTTTTATAAACTGTGTTGGGGTTTTGGGTCTTCACGGTGGTGATGGAGGTGATGAGAGAGAGAGAGAGAGAGAGAGAGAGACATAAATATATTTTATTGTGTAAATATATTATTTTAATAAATTGTATAAGAAAATAAAAGTTGGGATGTTAGGTGTGTTATAAAATGGTATTGTATAATTAATAAAGTAGCTTTTTGGGATGGTAAAATAGGATAGGATGGCATTTCCGGATGAGAATGCTCTTAGGCCCAAGCTCGGTTGAATTGTATTTTTTGTTGTACATGTACTACTAGTGTTAGACTATGCTTGTGTGTCAGCTGGGATGAACCAATGGGGGGCCCGGGCCCCTCTGGCCCTAATGTGTTTTTTTTTTTTTACTTATTATATTTTTCATTTTTGTAGTTAGGCCTTCCTCTTTCAAAATCTTAGGCCCACTTCTTCTCCAATCAGCATAGCCAACTTAACCTAACTAGCAACTATCCAACTAAAAAACTTAACAAAAACAATAAAAGTATCACAATGATGATTGTATTTTAGCAATAAAGCTATTTTACCACCAAAGAATAAAAAACCCATATGTTATTAGAGAAGCTAAGGTTAAATTTTTTGCAACTATAGTAAATTGGTATAAATACAATATTTTATTAAGATTATCTCTCTTCCTTTAATGAAAAGACTCAAATTCTCTCTCTTTCTTTATTCTTTTAATAAGTCGTTTATATTATTTTAAATGAAGTGATAAAAAATAGAACATTTAATGTTAGATGTATTGTAAAGTGAGGTGGTAAAACTAAAATAGATAAAGTAGCATTTTGAGGTGCTAAAAAAGTTTTTAAGACCACTACGGTGAATGCTATAACTTAAAAAAAGAAAAAAAAAAAAAAAATCTTAGCCAGCCTAGTATTAAAAAACAATATTATTATATGTTTTTTGTTTGTTTGTTTTTGTTGATAGATAATTGCATTTTAATGTGTTAATAAACAATAATTTTGTGTATTTATAATTTGTTAATACTATATAGATGCTTATTTGGAGTAATCTTTATTTTTTCTTATAGTTTAGCTCTCTTTAGCTTGAAATCTTGGGTCCATTCCCGCTGTGTATATATAGGCCACCTCTACACATTTTAGAATTCAATAACATGCTCTCAATTCCTAATTAATATATATATATATATATATGTGTGTGTGTGTGTGTGTGTGTGTGTATTACTAATTTGTAACTCATGAAATGCAAGGGAAATTTTTAAAGTAAGTATAATTTTTTTTATAAGTAAAATAAAAAATAATATTACATTAAATTTTAAATTTTTTATTCTTTTTCTTTGGTTTAAATATGAAATTTGATAATTATTATATTAAATAGTATATATTTCTTATGATTGTGTTTGTATACGGAATTATGTATTATATCATGTGCCTAGATTCTAGTGGAGGCTTTAAATATAGAATGAAATTTGAATTCAATAACTATATATTGGAATAAATTTTTTTTTTTTGGGAGGGGAATATATTGGAATAATTAAATGTAAAAATATGAGATCTCAAGAGCTTATGAGGTTAAATATAATGAGCTAGTGGTGGAGCCATATAGAGGCCAAGAGGGGCGGCCCACCAAGCATGTTGAAATTTTTTAATTTTCTGAATTTTTGTTTATGTTAAAATAATATCTATAGACAATATGATAACAACAACATATAAACCTTAGTCTGAAAATTTGGGATTAGCTATAGATTATTAATGAATAAATTAGGTGGTCTACACGAATTATTTTTCTCCATTCTATCTTATCTGAAGTCATGCTCTCTGTTACCTTCCTAATTGACATGTCTCTCTCTCTCTCTCTCTCTCTTCTTTCTTTTCTTTTTTTTTTTCTTTTTTTTTTGTGTGTTACTTCCACTAAAGTTTTTGTTCCCTCAGCTTTGATCTACTCACTATTTCTTACTGGTTCATTGCTCACTCTCTTCTGAATTTGACAAAGTCATCTCTAGCGACTCTCCCTCATCTTTCCATCAATAGCTTTATCTTTAAATTGCTTTCCTCATTTCGAATCCTATCTTTCTATGTATTCCCACTTATGCATCTTAACGTTCTCATTTTCACTACACTCATTTTATGAATATATTTCTTCATAACAACCCAAAATTCAGTACCATAGAGTATAGCTAGCCATATAGTAGTGTTAAAATTTTTTTTCCTTTAACTTGATAGGTATTCTAAGATCTCATAATATTGCTAATGCAGTTCTCCACTTCATCCACCATACTCTTATCTTATGATTCACACCATTTTCAATCTCTCCATCTTTGTGGATTATTGATCCCAAAAATCGAAAGTCCTCTCTCTTTAGTATCTCTTGGTTGGCAAGTCTTACCCCCCATTTGTCTCTATTTCTAATTTTACTTAAACGAAAACCTTTAGATTATAAAGCGTCCCACCAAATTAGCTCACCAAATCTCTAACATGGCATTAGCTTCCACTTTTAGTTTCATCCACTAAAACTAGAACATCTTCAAAAGCATACACCAAGGGGTTTCCTCTCGAATCGATTTAGTAAGCTCATCCATCTCTAGTGCAAAGAGACATGAGCCTAATGCTGATCCTTGATGCAAATCTATAGTGATAGAAAATTTGATTGTGATTTCTTCACCTATTCTCACACTAGTTATAACTTTGTCTTACATATTCTAATCAAGTCAATATATTTTAATAGACGAACACATTTTAATGTAGGATAGAATCTACAATTTAATTTTTGTTATTTTTGGTTTGGGGTTTTTATTTCCTTATTTTAAGGTGCTTTTAATATTTTTGGGGTAAAATTTGATTCCTATTATGATTATGTATTAACTAGGATTTATTTCAGGATATATTTTCTTATTTTTCAAGTTTTACAAAACCTTTAAATAGACTTCCAACTCTATAAACATTTAAAAAAAAAATATATTCATTCAATAAAATGTATACTTTTGTCTCTCTATTTTCTAGTGGATAAAACTTTTTCTCCTTCTAAATCTAAGAACCCTTGTGAATTTGAGATTTTTTTTAGAAGCAAACGTGTTTTGTTTCTTATTTTCTAGAAATAGACGTGTTCTGTATCTTGCCACTTCTGCACCCTCCATCATTTTTTTTTTCTCAAAAACCAGCACAAAGCCTCTCTAAGGACCCTATCTTATGCTTTTAAGATCAATGAAAACCATATGAAGATCTTTTCAAGCCTCTTTATATTATTTTTTTCATTAGATGTCTAAGTAAATAGATTCCATGGTAGATCGTCATAAAACCAAATAGATTCTCCAATTTTTTTGTTTCATGTCTTAACTTATATCCAAGCACTCTTTCCTAAAGTTTCATTGTATGATGCATAAGTTTAATTCCACAGTAATTTCTACCATTCCCTCTTGTTATTGGAAATAGGTATTAAGCACTTCTCCTCAATTCACTAGGCATTTTGCTAACACTTAAAATCTTATTTGAAAAGATTTGTCAATTAGCATACACCCATATCACCCAAGCACTTCCAAACCTCAATGGGATTCCATCCGTTCCCATCACTTTTCCCATTTTCACAATTTTTAATGCAATATTTACCTTTGTGATCATGATTCTTCGAAAAAAATCTATGGCTTCTATCCTCGGTCGGGCTACACGAATCGCTCCAATCGTTTATACCATTTCCATTAAAATGTTTATCAAAATAAATTTTCCATCTCTGTTTAATTTCCTATTCTTTTAAAGATACTCTTTGACCTTCATCTTTAATGCCCCGGACACCATTCAAGTCTCTTTTTTTCATTTCTTTTGTTTTAGAAAATTTATAAATATGATTATATCCCTCCTTTGTACCCAATTTGTTGTATAAGTTATCATAAGCCTTACATTTAGCCCCTTGGACAACCTTTCCTGCCTCCCTCTTTGTTGCTTTATAACTTTCATACGTTGCTTTATAACTTTCATACGCAGCATTCACTCCCTTTAAACCCCACCACTTAATCGTTGTTTTTCATTGTCTAATACTCTTCTTCTCCATTTTCTAATATAAATATCTAGTACCACTACCCTGTGTTGAGTGGTTACTCTCTCTCTCTCTCTCTCTCTCTTGATATTACCTTACAATCTTTACAACATCTACTATCCACTTTTCAAGTAAGGTTGAAATCTATTTGGTTAAAATTGTTCCACTATAACAAAATTCTATCCCCCATCCTCTTAACCTCAACAACTTCATTTTCAAGGCTCTTATCTATGATTATCCCTATCCCATTTCTATTTTTATCATTTCCTGTATACCATAATTTATATCCTGTATGTTCAATTTCTCTCGATTGCTCACCTACCCACTAAGTTTCCTAAAGACACATTATGTTTATTCTTCTCCTAATCAGTGTATCTACTATTTCCATTAGTTTATTAGTTAAAGATCCTATATTCCAAGTACCTATATATACGAACGTTATTATCTTGGACTAACTTCTTTACTTGCGTCCATCAGAGTGGGAAATCTTACCCTTTTTTTTCACCATACCCGAGTGCCGATGTAGTGGATTGCTTAATGGCAAGCATCCTAGCTAACCCCTGCTCAATTTTCACTGCATCCGGGGTCCAATGCAGTGCATTGCTAGTAGGGGACGTCCCTAAAATTTATCTATATTGGATTCATATAATATGAGTGACTAAATTTTACACCTGTCAAGTACTGCAACTTTTCTCCTTTACCTGAGTTTGGGATTGGCTGTGAATTAAATATACAACACTAAACACAACCACAGACAGAGTTATTTATACAAAATATCCAAATAAATTATATATATATATATATATGTGTGTGTGTGTGTGAGAGAGAGAGTGAGTGAAGCGATGATATATATTGGTTATAGATTAACTATAAAGTGTTTCTGTGTAAAATATAATCACGCATCTCCAAATTTTATTCATTTCTTATTATGCGAAATAGTTTTCAAATTTTTTGATCACTTCTCTATGGTTTTCTGATTTATTCTTTTTAGATTAGATGTAGAGTAATTTAATTCTATTCGTAATGAATATACATTCTAACAATATATGTCCATAAGATGAAGGTCAATCACGCCCCCCACCCCACCTTCCCAAAAGTAATTTTTCTAGCTCCGCCATTTGTCAGCCAAACCAAAAGTTTTTAGTTTTGTATATAAGTAAGCTAAAAATGTGGAATCTTCACTAGATACTTTTATTATATGACCAACCTGAAAGATGTGCATCTAAGTCTCCGTTAGCCATGTACTCATAAACAAGCCCCATGTTTGTTCCTTCATAGCAATACCCGACAAGGGTAGTCAAGTTTCTATGATGAACTCGCATAAGAAGTTTCACCTGTGATTCAAGAAATCACCTTCATTAATTTAATATTATATTCTATGTATGTGTTTGTGAGAAAGCTAATAAAAATGACATATTTGCTTGCCTCTGCTTGAAATTGTTGATACCCTTGAGCTGATGACAGAGAAAGAACCTTCACTGCTACTTGAGTATCATTAATATAGCCATGGTAAACATTTCCAAATCCACCTTTACCAAGAATCCGCTCGAAGTTGTTTGTAATTCTTATGAGATCAGCGAATGTAAATTGCTGTTGTATTGACTCTAATGACTCTATCGTCATGGTCTGGATGTTGGATTCAGCTGCTATCACAATTGCAAACATCATGAGCATTAAAAGCACATAATTGAGGAGAATGTATTTGTTGTTTACATCGAATATTCGTCTTGTATTTAAATTTTTAACCTTTATTCTCATCTTTTTGTTTTCTCCCATGCCCCCACAACACGGCCGCAACAATCAATGAGAGGATGAGCAATCCAACAACTGATGCCACTATTGGTACAACAACATTTTTCTTGTTTTTGCATGATCCCAATCCACAAACATTTAAATTTGCGTCCACACTAGAGCAGTAAAAAGGATAGCAACGAATTGTAAGTCATTGAATTATAACTTTATATATATATATATATATATATATTGTTTTAATATGTTCTCCAGAAGAGTTCATGGAAAGGAAAATTATGATGATAACTTTTGTTCATTATCTTTGACAGAAATCATACCTTAATAATAGTGAATTATTCTTTGATTTTTCAATGAGGCCAGTTGGAACAGTACCAGTGAGCTGATTTTTTTCCAAGTTTCTGCATAGGTAGAGTGAAAATGATTTTGCCTTTTCTAACCAAGAAATTTAAAGTGTCATAAAATTCAACTTACAGGACCCTCAAGTATTGCAATTGAGAAAGAAAATCAGGCACTGATCCAGTAAGACTATTGTTTGATAGATCCCTGAAATTCACAAATTACTTACATTTGACATTGGTTGTCACAAAAATTATAACCAAATTTGGTAATCTCTATCAATATTTTACTTTTTTGATTATGTGAATTGAATATACTTACAAGTATTGTAACATTATGAGATTTGAGATACTAGAAGATATCACTCCCGTCAATCCACTAGAAGACAAGTTCCTGATTGAATTCACAACTAAATTAAATGATACTAAAAAAATAAGTTTCTAAGTCAAAAAGCTTATATAAAGGAATAAACTTACAAGGATGTTACTCTGGGGGTTTTAATAGTATCATAGCTACAATTTAAACCTGCCCATGAGTATGCTCTTGGGAGACACGGATCTACTTCCCAATTTCTCTGCAGAGCATAAGTTGACTTGATATTTGTGACAGCATCAACTATAACATTTTCATATGCATCCAAATAAGTTAAAAAAAAGAAAAAAAAAAAAAAAGAAAAAAAAAGAGAAAAATATAAGGCACTAGATTGACATGTGTGGAAGAAAACATACCATCTTGTTTGTCTGTCCCTAATTGCGTGAGATCTATCGTTGAATATATCTCAAGGGCATTGATGATGGGTGGCAGTGTTGAATTTTCTATTTTGGATAATAAAAAATCATATGTTTGGGTTATGTCCAAGATGGATGTGGTGTACACCATGCTTGTGCGCAAGTATTTTGGAGTAACAGGTCCAAACCAGTCCGTCCCATTTAGAGTAATGTTGAATGATCTGGAGTGATTAGCTTTGAGATTTTCAACTTCTGCAAAGTACATGTAAATATAGTATTCGGAAGTTGCTTTCTTTGTATCCCATTCTAATTTCAAAGGTGCGCTGACATTTATTGGAGTGGATGCAGTACTCATGACGACAGATGGTACTTTGTAAGAATCGTCAGTAGTAACCGTATGCGAGGTATTTAAACTTGTCCAGTTATTCTCACTATAGGGAGACCAAATTCGATCATAAACGTCGTCTGGATACCTAAAAAAAACATAGATATTAGTATAAGCTTTAAACTACTTGAATTTAAGGGTTTGCATAAGTTGGATTGGTTTGAGTTTGGGGTATTTTTTCAATCTAATCTGACGTTTTTAATTGAGAAAATATCAACTCAACCAATCTATGGTAACTTTAAAAGAGTAGGGCCAGGAGATACTACTTTGAGCCTAAAAACAAATATGTCATTAATCACAAATATACAATTTAAATATTTATTTATAAGGTAGTTGAAATTCGTCAAGCAAGTTTGTTGTCGAACTTAGTCCAAAGTTTCATTATACAACTTAATCACAAATATACAATTTAAATATATAATATTGAATGGACTTGTAGCCTTAGTCTACTAGCAAGTTTATTGTCAAACTTTGTCCAAAGTTTGATTATATTTGAGAGTGGTCACAAATATTTTTTTAAGGATAAAAAAATCATAAAATTTTTAAAAATTATTTATAATAAAATTTTTTTTTTCAAGTCAAGGTGGTTTGGCCATCCTAGACTCAATGTGAAGCCACCAGTGCTGTAAACTCACTATTTTTATTCTACCACTTACAACTTGCAACGTGGACAAATTCTGACTTTAGTTGTGTACCTAATTACTCCAAACATTACTGTTTGAAAACTGAAAAAGGATGGTTACCTTTTGCTTTTGGGAAGGTTTTGTCAGGACAAAACACTTTCTAACTCGTAATAAAGGTTGTTAGATTGAATGCACCAGTGGGGGCGCCACCTCATGGCCAGGGTGGTCTCAGGACTGCCCTGACCCAAAAAAAAAATATATATATATATATATATAATAATTTAAAATTTTATATTTATTTGCATTTAAAAAAATTTGGGACCACTTTGAATTTTTTTATGTCAATAAAATTAAATTTTGGTCTATAATTTGAGCAACTTAATAATATATTGGGTCTTTCAAGTGAAAAGAAAAAACTCAAAAAAAAAAAAAATTATAATAAAACTACTACAGACTAGTCAGTGGCTTGATTCATTCGACTAAGCACACTGTCCAGTACAACACAATTTTCAATCTTTTATTATTTTTTATTACAAAATTATTTTTCCTCACTAGACATATATTACTTACTTTTCATTTTTAATTATTTTTTCTTGTTTATTATTAACCACACACATCTTCTACCTTCTTGATTTTTACACTTCATACTTTTAAATTTTATCACATCTTCATCTACACTTTTACATCTATGTTTTGCATTCCTCCTTGTTCGTAACTTCTATGTCTTCTACCAGTATTAGTGCAACAGTGTCTCTTTTCAAGTTTTGAGTCTCAAATTTTTCAATACGATTTTTTTTAATTGTATAGGTACCTTCGTTCATTTCATTTCTTTTCATTTTTTTTTTCTTTTGAGGTTTTTTGATTTACAGAATGTAAATTTGTTTTGGTTTTAAGAACTTTTTTTTTTTAAACCACAAACTTCATGCCGGCCGAATCTTGAATTTTGGCCGGTATTTACCAAAACACCCGAAATAGACTGAAATGACCGGAAATTTTTTCCAAAGTGGAATAGGATGGGTTACTGTTCTGGTTTGTTTACTGGTACGGTATTTTCTGGCCGTTACGGCCGGAACGGAATGGAATAATAACATTGAATTAAACCTAATTACCTAAAGGCTAAAAAGAAATAAGATTGTGTAATTTATGCTTCTTAAGGAACACCCTGAACAAAATTCTCGGAGCCGTCACTGGAATGCACACCCGTCAAATCTATGTTCTTTTAAAAAGAAATAATCTATGTAGGTTTAGATATACTGATATACTATTCAAGCAAAAAAAAAAACGATCAACTGATTTACTAATTGTTTATACCAGTATCATGCAAACTTATGGTCCTTTACGTTTCTCTATGAATTAGCTGATCGACTCTCCTAGCTGGGAAATATTTTTCCAAAACTATTAGGGATATGTATAAATTAAAAAAGACTTACTACATGGATTGTACAGACACGTAAAGTTTAATAGGGACTTGATCCCTCCAAACATACTATGCCACATCATATGTTTGCAAATAAAAGAATCACTTTCATTAAAACTCTCCATTCTAACGAGAACTATTGTATAAACCCAAGGTATTTACATGGTTTGACAATTTACCTACGTTCACAAGCAGCGACAGAGAAAGTTTCACTATAAAATAAAAAGATTATAATAGTAGCACACAAATACTTTTAAAAGAACCAAAGCATAAATATACCCTTGGCTCTCTCACACAAAGAACAGAGCACTCTATTCTATATTTTTAATACATATGTCAGATTTTGTACAAATCGAACGTTATTTGCTTTCTATAAACTTGTATTTTATATATAAATTAAAAAAAAATTAAAAAAAATAAAAACTTGAAATCTTAAATATTTTATAAATAAGATAGTTATTCATCTAAGATTTTCTTGAATTTCACAAATATGGAGGGTATATGTAAAAATATATCATCCATAGATGAATTTATCACAATAAAAAAATAATGAACGTTGTAATATTACTTAAAATTACCTTTTATATGTACACGGGGTAACCAAGTTTTAATAAATGTGTTATCATTACATTTAGTTGTTATTCGTTTATTTGTAAAATCTGATATGCCATAATACTATTGGAAGCTGTAAAGGTGGTTTTACATTGAGTCACAAATTATTTTACAAACTAAAATGCCATAATACTATTCGTTTACACTTTTTTCAAATCATATATTTCTAAAATATGTAATGGTTTCTCATTTTATATATATATATATATATATATTGAATTTGAACTCTTCATTTTTACACTCAATAATTCACTTGGCACAAAATTATATATTAAATGGGACACATAGTGCAAAATTAAGAATCCAATTAAAATTTAATTGAATTTTCTCTAAACTTGGTTATTAATATATATAGATAATTCACCTGTAGCTGTATGATATACTGGAACCAACATCCAAGCGAAAGGAGAGTGCCAATGATTCCAAATTTGATACATACGTTGAACTATTTAATGGCCTTAGCTCTATTGCTGATATAAATGGCATCCCAAGGCCCGTGTTTACAAGACAGACTTGTAAATAAGTTTGAGATGGGACATGTATGAGCTCCTTAATGAAATATCCGCCTACATCCGTTATGTTGACCGTATCCCACATATTCACTCCCAGATGAATATCGAATTGTGGTAACTTACTTTGTCCATCATAATTCCCATAGAAGAAACTTCCTCGGATCAGATACTTAGTGCCCTGCGTAATGCTTATGTTGTAACAGTTTCGGATTCCTTCAGGAAAGCTTCTGAGATTCCATGCTTGTTGTTGAATGCGAGCTTTATATGTAGCTGATATCTTCTGACTTATACCAGTGTCTATGAAAGCTGCATCCGAAATGTAATTTATACCTGTGAACGCCTCGGAATAGTTATAATTTGCTGGTGACCCGCAATCTATGCTAATGAAGCCTGAGACAAATAGACAGAATAATACCTTAGGTGTTTGGTTAGCTAATAATCAAAACCATACTATACTGATATTCCAAGATTTATATTATCATACCTGACTGATTCTGGCCATGAACTAGATGTATGAAAACAAAACCACCAAGAAAACAAAATAGTTTAAACCACCCCATGCCTGACTATCGAACTTTCTTCTTGCTTATGGAAACAATGCTGTCGATTTCTACCACCTTATAATGCTTTAAGTTGTGGAGCTATGGTACTTCAACAAAACAAAAGAGTTTAGCGAAGTCGTTAGATGTCCTTGTCACTAAAAGGATTATTTCTTGCAATTTGACAGCTCATCAAATTGTTTAGTTCATTTGCTCCTGTTATGTCCAGTCTATTACTTGGAAAGTGCCTGCTGCAGAATTAATTAATTTTTTTAAAAAAATTCAAGTCTATTAGAATAAGGAAACAATATACACTCAAAGCTATCTATAGAGAAAAACTCCAACTTTATCTTCCCTTGCGTAGGGTCCCATAAGGGAAGAAACCGTCCTTGTTTTCTTTGCTTTCGCACATAAGCATGTTTAGTTCTTTCACTTTTTTACATTATTCCAAGCCTCACAAATTCTCTTTCAATTTTCTAATTCTTCTCTTCTTGGAGAGGAGGACCCCTTGCCCAAAGACTTTGATTTCGATTCCTTTGTAAATAATGAATACAATTTACATGTTTTCTAGGAATCTATTTTCCTTATTTACCTAGGAATAAATTTTCTTCCACATCAAGGGAAAAAAAATGATAGCCAAGTTCCTAAAAAATAAAAAATAATGACAAGTAAGTGAAGTTTCCTTAATTAGAAAATGCAAATAACTATCCAAGTCATATTAAGAATTTGAGACAATTACCCAGCAAGCTTTACTTGGCACAAATTTCCTCAAGCCATCTTCATTTCATGATAATTCCACCATATATAATTCCACCTTAATAAGAGGAAAATTTCCATGAACAAGACAATCATTGTCTCCATAACTAAATCCATGCTCTTGTGCACTTCATCAAACTAATTGCAAACTTGTAATAAATATTATCTTCTCATAAATTCCGTTGATCAGTTGTACCAATATAATTATATAACTATCGCACCAAATGTCATCCATCTTAATGAGCCAAGATTTTTATTATTATTACTTTTTTTTGAGGTAATAGATAGAACTTTAGTTGATGTAAGAAAACTATAATCAGGTACATGTATGGCCGTGTGTCACCAGACCAAAGAGAAACATTACAAGCAGCTGCTGAAAACATGACACGGTGGTTGTATAACAGAGGGACCATAGCAGCAAAATGAATAGAAAACTAACACAGTGTTGCGCCTAAAAAGGCAATAATTTTGAAACAGGCACTACCCCACCGTACCCTTGACCACAATCTAATCTTATTTGAAGTATAAAATTTAACAAATAATTTTAATCTGTCCTCAAAAAGATTATAATCAAAACTATGGAGCCAAGATCTTAAACTCATAAAAACATATCGATCTCTAACAAAAGCACTAAGATTTACGTGAAATTCCATTAGGAATAAATCATAGAATCAACCTTGAACGAATTCATTATAATAATAAAATAAGTCCCAAAATCTTCTCAATTCATTTTCAATTCTTAAGGTAGCATCAAATATGTTAAATATTAGTATTGATGTGTATACTATGTTGTATATGCTAAAATAAATGCGGATGAGGAAGCATAAAATAAGAACATTAGAATATGAGGGTTATGTGGTGTAACCTTGATGGCCTATGTCTATATAGAAAATTCTTAAGAGTTACATCTTTATTATATAAAAGTGTAGTACAAAGTATGTGTTATAATGAATTATAACATTAGTATATATAGTAGACTAAACTCTAGACTTCTAGTACAAATAGGAGACCTGTCTTGCATACAAAATAGGTAGCTTGGACCTATAACATTGTGCACTAATATGTTTAATATATTTATAACAAAATACAATATTACATCTTTTATAGGAATTAATGCAACTCTCTTGAGATCTTTCTCGTTAGATATTACAATTCTCTATGCTTACAATAAACACATAAAAATTAAAAAATTAAAAATTAAAAATTAAAAAGAGAAGGAAGAAAAAAGAAGATGCTTGTAGAATTGTCTTTGCCATGGTTGATGGAAAATGAATGATGAGATATTGACAACTTACTAAATTATTAATGGAATTTTTGCTTTCTTTGGTCCAAGTTGTAGAACGATTAGTTCGATAAGAAAGAAAGTTGTAAAACTATTAGTTTGATAAGAAAGAGATTGATGCCTAAGATCACAGAAAACACGTGGTAAACCAGGACGGGGATCAAAGTAGACAGGTCAATTTGGATTATCGCTAGGTTGCCTAGTATATACTATTCAATCTTAATTATTTATGCGACGTGCTAGTCCTGATAATTGATGGCTATATTTATGTCTGTTTTCATTTCTTTCCTCCCCCCTACGTTACGTTGTCTCTAGAACAGTAGTTAGGATGCCAGTGTTTTTTGTTAACCAAATTGATATATTTCTACCAGTCAGCAATTCATGAATTTGTTTTGATTCTCTGGAGTGTTGTCCAAGATTTGAACCCTCTCCTAAACTTAAATTTCCTTTCTTCTTTTTTTTTTTTTTTTTTTTTTTTTTTTAAATTTTTTTTTTCATTAATTGAGTTTAACTTCCAAATTGAAAGATTGACGTGGTATCATATTTTGGAGTAAGTCTAGTACTACAACTAATTTCACAATTTTGTCACAATTTTCTCATGTGGCGACTCGTGAGCGATGGAATCATGAATCTACTATTTTATTTCCACCACTTATTACTCGCTACATAGACAAGTTGTAATAAAAGTTGTAGAAAATTGTTGTAATAGTAGACTTACTCTATATTTTGTTTGTCTTTTTTATAGGTGTTGAAATCCCCAATTGAATCCAAAAAACTCAAGAATTACTTTTTTTTTTCTTTTTTTTTTCTTTTTTTTTTTTAACCTTAGGATCATGCGGATGATGGTGGTTGATTTAATTGGTCCTGGTTGGATGCCAAATTAACCAACTTCATAAATTAAGTGCCAAAATAATCATTGCCCTATTTGACCAAGTTTCATCGGGTTGACTAATGGTCAAACGAACTCACCAATTATAAACAAACAATTCAAATATCAAATGCAGTAACATTTATAGTAACTTTAACATTTTACCTATTAGAAAATGTTTAACACCCATTAGCTCAAACTGCCGGTCAATATTTAAATAACTAATTCTTAAAAACAAGTATCACATGTAGCTTGGCCTCAAACACGGAAGCTGCTTTTTTTTCCTCTTAGTGAGTTATGAACATTTTTTTTAAAAAAAATAGTAAAGGTGTGTTTGAATATCACTTATTTTGCTGAAACTGAAAAATTATTACTGAAAGTACTGTAGATAAAAATAAAAGTTAGTTGAAATAATACAGTGTAGCTCATGAATAGTGCCAAAAAGTACAATAGAACCCATGAATAGTAGCAAAAATAAACTGAATAGTGAAATAATTTTAATTTTTCCACCTAACCCAAACGCACACTAATTCATCATAAAATCTAGAAATATAAGAAGGGTAACACAAATGGTCAGTACGTCTAATTTCAAATTTCAGTTTCGCCATACCATCTCCTCTATCATTATTCACTACTTTTCTCTGGGAGTTGCAATGAGTTAAACTCTACAAGCACTCTTTCTCGGACAGAAACTTGCAATAAATTCTGTATACCTTTCAATATGTCCTATGATAAGAGGGCTCGTATATAATATTTTCCTATTACAAAAAGTAGAAGCATTATTATTACAAGCTTGTAATATGTGCCTACATTTGAGTCATGTGGATTAGAAAGAATAAAAAATAAAGTTGATAACAACCATACAATTTGGATATTCTGCATTTCATTAGAAAGGGGATGTTCCTTTCTAAATAAGGACCGTATTGGTGCCTATTTCTTTCATCGGTTAAAGTGCTAATAATTAACATCAGCTAAAGCGCTTCCACTATAAGATGCCCCTACAAGTTGTCCCTACATTTACTTTCTCTTTTCGTCAATCAATCAACCATTCCATGTTTCACGTTCTTCTTTAGATTTCTTTTTTAGAGATAAATTATTAAGGAATCTAAAGTTGATATTGTAGACGAAAAAACAAATTAGACTTTTACTAATTAGAATCTTAATATAAAGCCCAAAGGTAAAATAAAAAATAACAAAATCTTAATATAAGGTAATTATATTGAACATTTGTGACTTCTTACAATTAAAATAAATCAATTTTATAGGAGCATTTGTAAAGTTGTAATTTACAACTGTGTTTTTGTTGGCTTTTATTCCGTGCCAAATTTGATTGTAACTATTTTCACTCGTTTAAACCCTGTATTTGTTGTGGGATTTGTTGTAAGGGTTGTGTGATAGAGAGTGTGTGTGAAGACACAACCATTTGGAGGCTGAAGGATTCTCGCGGGTATGTCGCGACCTAGCTTCCCGCAAAGTGAAGCATATGTCCTGCACGTGCTGGAATGCGAAGGGTCAGGCCAGGTGGAGACAAGCTGTCTCTCGCGAGTATCTCGCGGGTAAGGCCTTCCCGCAAGACACCTGCGAGACATGCTATTCTACCAGCCTGTACTGACTGACTCACACATTTTGCACCTATCCTATATATACCATCATTACCCACAAATGTTGAGGAATGCTTCAGAGAGAAAACCCTAGCCAAACACATTGTGAATTAGAGATTGTCATCCCCACCTTTCTCTATACAATTGCTTGTGGTATCTCCTCAACTTTTTCCTCTCCATTATCCATATCTTTGAGAGGTTGATAGCCCAAACACTTACCATACCTTTGAGAGTGCCAAGTGACGTTTTGGTGCTGCTGGGAAGCATTGGAAGAAGCCTAGAATGGCAGATGCAACATGGAGCTTGTTGCGGGATTCGGAGAACTGAGACAAGACATGGTTCCGAGAAGCCTTGTTGGAGTAAGAGCTTGGAGGGCTTAGGTACATCGGGTAGACTAGGCTTGGAAGGTCTTTTGCTAACCCATGTATCCCAACTGATTGTCTAGTGGATCGATTTTCGCTTGGAGGGCGGCGGAGAGGTTTTTCGCCGAGTTCTTCGGTTTCCTCTTCGATAACATGTCTCGGTGTTATCTGTGTTTGCATCCTTCTTCCCTACTCTTGTTTATTTCATTTTTACTGTTGTGTTGCTTTAAATATGGATTAGAGTAGCTGGTTTGCCTATACGCTTGTGTTTACACTATTCCGCACTTATCATTAAGTTAGTGTAAAATCAACCAAGCTGTAATTTTAATTTGGGGGTCTAAACCGCTCGTGTGTTTTCAACACATTTTCGAGCTTTCAGCATTTACACGAACTTATTTGAAATTCTCAAATTTAAATATGATGTTTTATTCTTTTTCTCTAATTTGATATTTTTAGTTAAAATGTATTTTTTTTAATAAGAATATTATAACTTTCATTAAAAAAAAAAAAAAATTCAATACATCATGAGCCAAAGTGGATTTAATTATACTAAAATTTACCTTTAATGCACCCTTGGCATATATTGGTACCTATTTCTTTCATCGGTTATCATGCTAATAATTAAAATCAGCTAAAGTGCTTCCACTATAAGTTGTCCCTACAGGTTGTCCCTACATTAGTTTCTCTTTTCATCAATCAATCAACCATCCACTATTTCACGTTCTTCTATAGATTTATTTTTTGAAAAATAAATCATTATGGAATCTAAAGTTGATATTGTAGATGAAAAAAATTAGACTTTTACTAATTAGAATCTTAATATAAGGCCCTAAAGAGATATGAAAAAAAAAAAAAAAAAAAAAAAAAAAAAAAAAAAAAAAAAAAAAACCTTAATATAAGCATAAGGTAATAATTCAAGTTTATAGGAGCATTTACACGAACTTATTTGAAATTCCTAAATCTTAATATGATGTTTTCTTTTCTTTTTTTTTCTAAAATACACTTATTAGTTATTTTTCAGTTTTAGCAAAATAAGCGGTATTCAAACACGCTTTTAGCATTGCTAAAAATCATTACCAAAAAATAGCAAAAACAAAAGCCATTGCCAAAAATCCCTTTCAAGCTCCAATTATTTGAGTAAAGGTCATTATGAGGGGACAGCCAGTTTTGCTTTATGTCATTACGTGTAATCATCCAGGTGCTTATTGGCTGACATGATTTGGAATACCGTTTTCTCTAGGTCTTCCGAGATCATTGTTTGGGTCTCACTTTTTCCGTGGTCGATACTTCGTGGAAAATTTAGTCTTCGACTGTGCTTGCACTTACACCTTCTAGTTATTTTCCATGCCAAGCAGAACCTTGTCAAATCCTTTTTCTATTTATTATTATATCAAATCCCATTAAACTTTAAGAATTTTATTCCAAATCCATCCAACTTTAGTTTGAAAATTTAAACCTTCTCCAAACCTATCTATTTATCATACCATAAGTCGGTCAAGCATATAAATTTTTTTTTTTTTTTTTTAACAAATTGTTATGACAAATGGAGGAAGGGAATTTTCACCCTATTTCTCTTCATAAATAATACTAGTCAATATCGCTAAGATTCCAGACTCTTAACAGCTTGATAAATTAAGATTAACTTAAATTTAAAATTTTGAAATACTCTTAAAAAGTTAAAATATTGTTTAACTAAAGTTTAGCATTAATAAACTTTTTAGAGTAAATTTAAGTGGTTAGTCAATATCTTGGATCTACCCTTTAAGGATTACTTCTCTAAAATTACTGTGTGGGACAGTTGAATTACACACACAAAACAAGTAAATTATGTAACATACCAACTTTTTTTTTTTTGAGAAATAATTACAACATGCTGCTAACTCTGCAGCTCAAACCCTTTTTCCTTTAGAGTCCCAATCACTTTGTATATGGGGAGGTGCCAATTTAGCTACAAGGTCTTTGGCAACGTACCAACTGATATGGTTGATATTTGTGGTTTTGATACTTAGGCCGGTACAAAAACATAGTCATATCATGTTGATTCAAGATTGTTTCAACCATATCAAAGAGAACAAAGTAAATAACAGATTTCAGCCGATAAATTTGAATTGAACTGGAAAATAGAAAATAAGAAAAAATCAACCATTGTGTGCCATTACGTCCTTTGATTGTTGTCACATTGCTAATTGCACCCTCTTTAGCCTAAGGATTGAGATCCGATGCAATTTCTATATGCAATTGTACCATGCAATTAACCCCCCTCCACCCTCTCACAATAATTTTCTACTATTCTTACTTTTTTACTTTTTCTCATTTTTTTAATTCAATGGTTGAGATTTAAAGTTTTTTTTTTTTACAAATTTAAATCTCATCATTTATAGCAATTGCATCGGGTGCAATACCTAAACTCAATGCTTATCTTCATTTCCGTGTTTTTTTTTTTTTTTTTTTTTGCCCTGCCACTGCTCCCACGTGAATGATTGTTAGACGGACAGAATTTGGAAAATATGAAAAGTTTAAATCAATTTTTAAAACTATTCAAAACTTTATCTTTATCAAATCAGGCCAAGTCTTCAAAGCTTTAAGCCTTATTATGATTACTATTATTATTATTGGATTGAATGGATTAAGATTTGATATATTAGGTGAGGTATAGATTTATAATTTAAAAGACTCTTAAATATTTAGATATGTATATATATAATTATTAATGGTAACTCTAAAATGCTACACAGGCCTTTTTTTTTTTTTTTTTTTTTTGCTGTGATGAAAGGTATGATATATATATATATATATATATATTTTTTTTTTTTTTTTTTTTGAGATAGTTTCAACCTATGACATCCACTCCCGATTATAGTTTTTTATCAAGAATAATTACACTTTACTCACCTGTGATTCTCACTGTTACTGTGCCGTAACCCACTTCTCCCCCACCGTTACTCTAACACAGAAATATGTCAAAAATAAAAGCTTAAACAGATCAAAAAGTTAAAGTTATTGAAATTTGTGGTATGGCATCGTTTAGTAGTCAAATCGCACTTGGGTGCACCTTTGATGGGACTCTGTGTGTCTTTCAAAAACAAAAAAGTTGCTAGGAACAACATAATTATGGTGCTAATAATTAAACGATGCCATATTACTTTAACTTTTTGATCTGTGGGGCTTTTGTTTTTTACATATTTCTGTGTTAGAGTAACAATAAGGGAGAGGTGGGTTACAGCATAGTAACGGTGAGAACACAGGTGGGTAAAGTGTCAAAATTTAAACCACAGGTAGGCACATCAAATTAGAGGCAAACCACAGGTGGATAAGGTGTAATTATCCATTTTTATCATCATACCAAGATACCAATTGGTTTTTGGTGTAGGTAAGGATTGAATTCAAGATGTCTTATACAACTATTAGAAACTTTAGTAGTTGAGCTAATTGGAACCCATATTGGTATTAATTTTCTTTGAAATATGGATCATGTTAACAGATTTCTTTAAGACAATTGTTAATAAACTATAATAAAAAAGTTTTAACACCAGTTTTATGGGAAACACCAGTTTTGTGGGAAATATAAAAAGTTGTTAACAACATTTATTGTTTTATCGTTCTACTAATAAAATGTTTCTAAAAATGGTTCCCTAGAGCATTGGTTAGCATTTCCCTTGAAATATTTGATTTCTTAAGTTAAACAGAAACTACTTTAGTTATGTATTGACTACTTTGGAAGAGAGTATCTTTTTTGAGTGGGACGTGGGCATTCAAGAGGAAGTATTTGAATGTGATTCAAAAATCGTGCCTAATGTCATAAACAATATAGGTGAGCCTCCAATTATTATAGCCAAAATTATCTTGGGAATTCAACAAAAAATGTGAGCGTTCAGAATGGTACAAGTATGTCATGTAAAGCGATAAGGGAATCGACTTGCACATGTATTGGCGTGATATGCCTAGGGTGTTGCAAGCTATGTAATATGGATAGAGGAAAATCCTAATATGATTGAGTCTACTTTGGCTCATGATATATTGAATTTCTCTTCTTCTTAATGAAAGTTGTAGTATTCTTATTTTAAAAAAAAAGAAAGAGAAAAAAAAAAAGATACAATTTAACTAAAAATATCTAATAAGTGCATTATAGAAAAAGAAGAAAACATCATATTAAGATTTAGGAATTTCAAATAAGTTCGTATAAATGCTCCTATAAACTTGAATTATTACCTTATATATATATATATATATCCCCCCCCCCCCCCCCACGCTCTCTTTAGGGCCTTATATTAAGATTCTAGTTAGTAAAAGTCTAATTTTTTTCATCTACAATATCAACTTTATATTCCGTAATGATTTATCTCTCAAAAAAAAAATCTATAGAAGAACGTGAAACAGGGGATAGTTGATTGATTGATGAAAAGAGAAACTAAATGTAGGGACAACCTGTAGGGGCAACTTATAGTGGAAGAACTTTAGCTGATTTTAATTATTAACAATGAATGGTTTTAGACCCCTTAAACCAACCTGATTAACCTAGTTAATTAGCCAAGTGATTAGCTTAGTCAATTTATGCAATTCTAGGTTATCACAATCATACAATCATATCAAAAATATAAAGCAGCGGAAATATAAATAACATGATGATATGATCACCCAAGAAACCACACGGTAAAAACCTAGGGAGGATTTAACCTAGCTATCCTCAAGGTAAACTGAATCCACTATACAAAAGAATTGAAGTTCATACAAGCTCCCCGCTTGACTTCCTAATGCTACCCACCAGTAGAACTTACTGACACGACCACGTGCAAGCTCCGAATCCATAGACTCCTTCTTTCTTGGATTCTCCAATCAGCTACAAGCACCCACGCCTGTTATTCTTTAAGCTCCAATGGCAGCAACCGATTTGATCATCAAGTTATTGATACTATCTCTACCTTGAAAACCCTAAGCTTTGTGTAAAGGAAAGCTCCTCTATATCTCACAAGAGATTTACATAAAACAGAAAAGTATGAGCAACAATACAATAGGAGCAACTCTAAAAACGTGGCTAGGGTTTTACTTTATATACCTAGGGTAAAAACGTAAAACCAAAAACGTTTAATGAGTTGGGGCTGAGTTGGAAAAATCTGCAGAAAAGTATTCTGCCCAAGATTCGATCGATCGAGCCAGGCCGAAATGCACCAAGGCATTTGCAGCCTCTCGATTCCAACTTTACATGAAAGACACTACTTTGAGCAAGCCTAAACATGACTAAACATAATGTTTTGATCATGGTTTTTCAACATTACACATTAGAGTTCTAAATACATAAATTCCTAAATCTTTAAAACCTAACAAACTCCCCCTTTGGCAATCCGTGACAAAACACAAACACAACGCTCAAAGTTTACAAGTAAAAGCCCTTTACAAAAATAATGCTCATAAACACAAATTCAATCCTAACTACTATCCATCAGTTGCAAGTGTAGACAATAGCTCAATTGAATCAACCTGTATATTCCTAAAATACTCAACAAACACATAAACGCATGTGTGACAGAAAATAGTAAATAAACAGGTATAACATTCTTGTATGATTCACACAACACATAATAAAGACAAATATCAATGAATAACTTATAAATATAAATCAATAAACAGTGAATCCAAAGAAACAAGAATCATGTATATATAAAAAACAATGTTACTCCCCCTAACATGAATAGCCCCAAAAATGATATACAAAGTGAAGCGCCTAGATACAATCTAACATCTCCACTAGCTCCTCAAAACCAAAAAAAAAAACTCTCCCCCTAACTACAAAACTCCTTTACAAAACACTACTCCCCATTTTTGTGACGGAATGCCAAAGAGCAATCACAGGCCATCATCAAAAGGAGGTGGTGAAGGTGAACACAAATGCGCCAGATCAGCTCGCAAAGCACAGATCTCGTCAAATAAGTCCACCAAAAGTTGACCATGAGCCGCCTGAACGGTCATGACAGTCTCCAAGGTACGACGTATATCAAAGTCACCCAATGGAGGTGGAGGAATAGCAACAGCAGCAACAGCAGCAGCAGCATCAACAGGATCAGGAATAGCCTCACCAGCAGGACCTATAGAAGAAAAGGGAGGAAGTGCGGAACCACAAGGCTCAGACCTAGGGTGTTTAGAGCCAACTCAAAGGTGAGCAGCCCTCTGTCTAAGAAAAGACGCACCTATAGGAGCAATAACATGAACAGGCTCAGAGGAAGGAAAATCATCTAGACCTAGATAAAGCAAAATCCTATGAATAAAGATAGGATGAACAAGAGCATGAGACAAAGATGAACTCCTATAAACTTCATTCAAAGAATGAAGAAACAAATGGGGAAAACTGATAGGAGCATCAGTAACTAGAGCGTACAAAAATACACACCGCTTAAGAGGAATGGTGTGAAGATGAGAAATGGGCCAAAAAGAATGACAAGCTATCCTAAAGAAGATATAATGTAACTCAGATAGCTCAGCAGAGGTGATCCTAGGATCAGAACCCCATTGGATAGAAGACCTAGTGATATAAGACATGACATCACTCAATAAAGAAGACTCATCATAAGGGTAGATTGGGTGCTAGACCAAGGGTACCCCTAGAGCATCAGCCACTACCGTAGGAGTAATGGTGTACTCTACGCCTCGTATCCAACTCTTTACTAAAGTGTTGGAATCATAGACGCGAATAGAGATGTTCGAGAAGAACTCTCTAATCAGGGTAGCAGGTGGAGGAGGATCAGAAATATCCACAATGGTAACCAGCCCCTATGCTAGAAATTTGCCCTAATGGGAGGATCTAGCTCATCTAGAATGACCAAACGCTCAGACCATATCTTCCTCTGAAGGTTCAGCTTCTCATAAATCTCTTGGTTTTTCTCACTAGGAAACTTCTCTCGGTCAAAGGAAGGAGGGGAAGGAGTAGGTGTGGGGACAGACCTATGAGCCCTAGTCTTCCTAGGCATAGTGCTAAGGAAAGGACAAAGACATAAAGAGAAAACCAAAAAAACAAAAAAAACAAAACCAAGGGCAGACTGCAAGTTAGCACAAAAAAAAAAAAAAACAAAAATCTATATGATGCATGAACAATTACAATGTCATGATGCATGTACTAATGCAGTTAAAACAAGTTCAATTTTAAGTGCAATTGCACAAAATTGGCTTAAGCATAGAGTTTCTAACAAAAACCCCAAAAATTTGAAAAACCACTTGAAAATTTTGAAACAAATTGATGAATTGAGCATTACATAACACAATACACAGATTATAATGCCTAATTACATTAAAACAACAAGCCAATTTCATCAATTTCAACCTAATTGAACAAAATCCCCAATTCAGATTCAATACAAACCCTAGAAAATTCAATTTTTCACAATTCACAAAATTGATCAAATTAAACCACCAACAACAAGTTTATATCATGTCCCAACAAAAACCCATTGATCAATTTCACAAAATAAGGCTTGAATCAACAAAAATCCCAAAAATGAATAGTCCGAAAATTTGAATGTATAATGCATGAAAACATGAAAATAAACTCAAAAGGAAGGGCAAAATAGTCTTATCGGCTTGAGGAAAGAGAAACCTTGCAAAAAATTCGAGGGAAAACAACAAAAAAATCGCTGTAGAACCTTACCTAGTCGGAGAGAGAAGAGAAAGTTTTGAAAAACTTTTGAAAAGTGACTTTGAAAAAGTCAGATCTGAGTTTTAAAAAACTGGAATCACAATATTCGATTGATTGAAAATTACATTCGATCGATTGAATCAATCCGAGATTTCTAAAAGAATTTTAAGTATTTTCGATCGATCGAAAAACAGATTGGATTGATTGAAACAGGCAGCGGCTCACAACATTTTAAGAAAAATTACAGTTTTGAAAAACACAAACCAATTTTTGAAAATAACTTCTCAAAGCATTAAAATTGATGAAATAAAATGCATGAGTATGAGATAAAATGCTTTTTCAAAAACCCAAATTTTAATCCCAATTTCTCCAAAGAAAATTTCAGCCCTTCTCCCTTTAAATTCTCAAACCAAAAAAAAAAAATGTTTTGCATAATATACAAGGTATTTTCAAACTTGGTTGGTCAGACCAAAAACACACACAATAACATGTACAGTATTTAGCAAAGAGTAACTTGTGTAGTGTGTGCTACTAGCAAAAGCTTGAGATACATGTGAGGTGATATGTGAATAGAAGTCAATCACAAAGTCTACAAAATTCATTACATAGAATTTAAAAAAGACTATCACCTAAAGAGTTGCATCATATAACTCCTACATCTCCTAGAACATAAGCTTGCAATCATGTAAGTTTCTTGAATTTTGCCCCATAATTATGTGAATTGGCATCAAGCCTAATAGTATACACCAGTTTTAATTATGTGAATTGGCATCAAGCCTAATAGTACACACTAATTTTAAGCATTAAGCAATTAAACCGAGGCTTCACCTTATGTTCTTTTTGTGCATGTGCTACACTTTCTCGAGTACAAAATCTTATGATATGCACTAAGGTGTTCATGATTGGCTAGTGAACAGTGGTGAGATGGTTATTTATGCCTTTCTCAAAAGGATCAAGTTCGACAGTCAAATATCATGTGACTTCAAGATTAAGACAAAGTGATAAATGCATAAACATCTTTTTCACACAACATGCACTACAAAGTTTCAACTAGTAAAGTGCAATAAATAAGCTCATCAAAGCTAAACAAGGTACACAAGACATGTTATGTGTAAATAAATTAACCAACCTTGTTTTCAAAAACCAAGAAAAATAATGTCAAACATATTTTTGCTTTCTTCTTTTCCTTTTTTTATTTTTTTATTATTAAAGAGAAAACAAATAAATCTTAGAATGAAATGCATGAATGTAATGCAATGCAAGTCCAAGAAAAAAACACAAAAATACAAACACCAAAGAACAATGGTCACAGAGGAATGAGCAATGAAGCATAAGGACCATGTCAGAAATACTCAATTAGATCGAGTTTTTTGCATCCAAAACCTTTTAGATGCACCACGAGCATTGGAGTTCTTATTCACATTAGAGTGATTTCCAACTCCAAGATTGGAATAAAGGTTTAACGCCTTTACCAATTCCCCAATGAGTGTCATAGGATCTTGTGCTTGAGGCACAGGCACTTTTGGTTTGTTTGCTCTCTTAGCAGCTTGAAGCTTGTAACAGTTAGGACGAATGTGTCCAAACTTTCCACAAAAATGACAAACCCAAGCAGGTTTACCAAGCATCTTGTCCTTAGAAATGGTAGAATCCTTAGATTTAGACTCTCCTAGATCAACCCTAATCTTCCTAGGGGGTGAAACTTCCACATGTTTGACAACCTCACTCACGGGGGGTTTTGACAGTTTTACTCACAACCTCACTCACAAAAGATTCAGAAGAAGATGAAGGAACAAAGTTCGTGGAATGTGGTGCAGATACAGAGATGCTTTCAACATATCCTAAACCAGATTTGTCAGAAGGATACTTTTGAACATTCAACATTTGATCAAGTTCAGAACTAGCAGATCTAGCAACAGATAAATCATGTTCAAAAGTTTTAACTTTATCAAACAAGAGCATATTTTCAAATTTCACATGGTTCAAAAGATCATTAGTATCAAACAATTTAACAAGCAAATTCTTCTTTTCAAGCTCAAGAGATTCAATTTTCTTCAGGCCAAGATCAACATTCATTGCATCCTTTGCTGCAACTTTGCAAAGTTTATTATAGGACTCTTGAAGATCTGCATCCTCATAGAGTTTCCCATCAGAAGAGTTCTCTTCAATAGATATACTTTCATTGACTATAGCAGTAGCAGTGAAAGCAATGAAGTTTTCACCTCGTCACATCCAGACTCATCATCAGAAACCTTATTATCACTAAGAGTTACAGTCATAACTTTACCCTTAGACCTCAAGAATGTAGGACATTCAAATTTAACATGACCATACCCTTGACATCCAAAACACTGAGCACCCAAGGAATTATTTGAAGATTGACCAACTTTTTCTTTAGGTTTTTCATAGTTATTAACCTTAGTGGGATCATTCTTCCTAAAGTTTCTAGGTTCAGCAGTGCTTGTACCTCTTGCCTTTCTGTTGTTATTCCTAAGAAAATTTCTAAAGTTTTTGGCAAGGTACGCAATCTCTGTAGCAGAGAGCTCATCATCAAATCCACCAACATCAATATCATCAACAGACTTAAGAGCCATTGATTTGGATTTGTTTGCTTTGGGTAGGTCAAACTCATAAGACTGAAGAGATCCTACAAGCTCATCAACAAAGATGAAGTCCACATCCTTGCTCTCAGTAATGGCAGTCACTTTGGGTCTAAAGTCTTCAGTTAAAGATCTAAGAATCTTCCTAACAATTTTAGGTTGATCATAGATTTCACCCAAATTAAAAGCAGAATTAACAATATCATTCAATTTAGCATAGAATTCCTCAAAAGATTCATCATCAGACATTCTAATGCTTTCAAATCTAGAAGTTAATTGTTGCAATTTATTGATCTTAATTGCCTTTGTGCCTTCATGCACAGTCTGGAGGATCTTCCAAGCAGTATGAGCAACCTCAACATTTGAGATTCTCTTAAATTCCTCCATAGAAACAGCATTAAAGATGGCATTCATAGCTTTGCTATTGAAACCAGCTGCTTCTTCTTGAGAAGTTTGCCACTCACTCACATGAGTAGTGGGCTTCTCCCATCCGTACTCAACGGAATTCCAACTCTCTCATCAATAGATTTTAGGAATGCTTTCATCCTTACTTTCCAATAAGCATAGTTATTCCCATCAAAGTGAGGAGGAACAACAAGAGAGTGTCCATGTTCCATGACAACAGGGCTCAAGGATCAGCTCAGAGATCAAAAAATCTCAAACAAGAGAGCTATCTGCTCTGATACCACTTGAACGGTTTTAGACTCCTTAAACCAACCAGATTAACCTAGTTAATTAGCCAAGTGATTAGCTTAGTCAATTTATGCAATTCTAGGTTATCACAATCATACAATCATATCAAAAATATAAAGCAGTGGAAATATAAATAACACAATGATATGATCACCCAAGAAACCATACGGTAAAAACCTGGGGAGGATTTGACTTAGCTATCCTCAAGGTAAACTGAATCCACTATACGAAAGAATCGAAATTCATACAAAAGGACTTACAAGCTCCCCGCTTGACTTCCTAATGCTACCCACCAGTAGAACTTACTGACACGACCACGTGCAAACTTTGAATCTACGTACTCCTTCTTTCTTGGATTCTCCAATCAGCTACAAGCACCCACGCTTGTTATTCTTTAAGCTCCAATGGCAGCAACCGAGTTGATCATCAAGATGTTGATACTATCTCTACCTTGAAAACCCTAAGCTTTGTGTAAAGGAAAGCTCCTTTGGATCTTCCAAGAGATTTACACAAAACAGAAAAGTATGAGCAACAATACAACAGGAGCAACTCTAAAAACGTGGCTAGGGTTTTACTTTATATACCTAAGGTAAAAACAGAAAACCCAAACGTATAATAAGTTAGGGCTGAGTTGGAAAAATCTGTAGAAAAGCATTCTGCCCGAGATTCGATCGATCGAGCCAGGCCGAAATGCACCAATGCATCTACAGCCTCTTGATTCCAACTTTACATGAAAGACACTACTTTGAGCAAGCCTAAACAAGAATAAACATAATGTTTTGATCATGGTTTGCCAACATTACACATTAGAGTTCTAAATACTTAAATTCCTAAATCTTTAGAACCTAACAAACACCATAACCAATGAAAGAAATAGGTACCAATATATGCCAAGGGTGCATTAGAGGAAAATTTTAGTATAATTAAATCCGCTTTGGCTCATGATGTATTGAATTTCTCTCTTTTTTTTTCTTTTTTTTTTAATGAAAGTTATAATATTCTTATTAAAAAAAATACAATTTAACTAAAAATATCTAATAGTTGCATTAGAGAAAAAGAATAAAACATCATATTAAGATTTGAGAATTTCAAATAAGTTCGTGTAAATGCTCCTGTAAAATTGATTTATTTTAATTGTAAGAAGTCACAAATGTTCAAAATAATTACCTTATATTAAGGTTTTTTTATTTTTACTTTTTACCTTTGGGCCTTATATTAAGATTCTAATTAGTAAAAGTATAATTTGTTTTTTTGTCTACAATATCAACTTTAGATTCCATAATAATTTATCTCTAAAAAAAATCTATAGAAGAACGTGAAACAGGGAATAATTGATTGATTGATGAAAACAGAAAGTAAATGTATGGACAACTTGTAGGGACTTCTTATAGTGGAAGCGCTTTAGCTGATGTTAATTATTAGCACCGTAACCGATGAAAGAAATAGGCACCAATACGGTCCTTGTTTAGAAAGGAACATCCCATTTCTAATGAAATGCAGAATATCCAAATTGTATGGTTGTTATCAACTTCATTTTTTACCCTTTCTAATCCACATGACTCACATGTAGGCAAATATTACAAGCTTGTAATAATAATGCTTCTTTTTATGGAATTGTAATAATAATGCTTCTACTTTTTGTAATAGAAAAATATTAACCAATGCCTTTAGGACATTGGTTTACTAACTATTTTTAGAAATATTTTATTAAGAGAATGATAAAACAATAAATATTTTTGAGAGCTTTTTATATTTCCTTTGAAAGTAGTGTCAAACTTTCTTATTATAGTTTATTAACAATTACACTAAGGATATCAATTAATATGACCCTTTGTAATATTATACGTTCTCTTATCATAGGACATATTGAAGGTATACATAATTTATTGCAAGTTATTGTCCGAGAGAGAGTGCTTGTAGAGTTTTAGGCCTTGTTTGGATTTTGGTGAACTCAGTTAACAAATCTAAGTTTTGTTAACTCATAACCCAAAATCAGTGGGCCCCACAGGTAGGAGACTTGTTTGGCTGTTTATTATGGAGCTTAACTCAGTTAACAATTCTCAGTATTTTGAGATTTGAGTTAGCTAATTTAGAAACACAGTGGGCTTGTTTTCAAGATATGAGTTATGGGATATCAATGGCAATTTCATAAATTTTTAGCACAAACGGGTCCCACAGCAGTGTCCCGTCCCATCCCTGCGCAGGATTTTGCTCCAACGGGTCTTTTTACCTTTACTTTCCCAACCACCCAAAATAGAGCTCTTCTTCATCATCTCACTTTCCCTTTTCCCTTCTCCCAAACCCACAGCACAAGCATAACCGAAAATATCACTATGAATCCACGAAGGAACGACGGCGATTGGAACTTCCACAGGCATGGAACGGTCTTTTAGCACACAACAACGGCGAATATTGGGTTGTCTCTTCAACAATGTCCAACGACATATTTGATCTGATCCAACCCGTGGCAGCCCCATCTTAGACAGGAGAAGGATGACGGCGACACAGAACTCGCAAACCACCTATAGAGACCCAATTGTATGAACAGAGCCATAGGTACCAACTATTGAGACAATAACATCTACGACATCAAAGACAAAAAATAAAAAATAAAAAAAATAAAAATTGAATCAAGAAAAAGACATACCCAGGTTGGAACAATGGTGATTGGAACTCGAAGTTAGGGAGTGACAAGTTGGCTTTTGGTAAAGTTGGTTTTTGGCTTTTGGGGTAAATGGGATAAGGAGGGGACGAGTGGGGTTTTGATAGCAAAGGGAGCAATGGTACCCAGGTCAGAATGTGGGTCCTACTTTTTGGAGTTTTTGGAGTTGAAAACATGTTTAGGTTTAGGCGCCAAATGGGTTTAGGTGATATTTGGGGATTTTTGAGTGATAGGAAATGAATTACAAGGTGGTGAGTGATGAGTGATGGTATTTGAGTGATGGGTGATGAGTGATCAATTTTCTGCAGCTAAACAGGGCCTAAGTCATTGCAACTCGTAGAGAAAAGTAGTCAATAATAATAAAGGAGATGGTATGTATTCACTGATGGAGGAAATGAAATCTGAAAGAAGATGTACTAACCATTTGTGTTAGAGCATTCTCATCAAGAATGCTAAAAATTTTAGCATTTACTATTTCAAAATCCTACTTTATCAACTTTAACATACCACTTTACAATCCACCAAACACCAAACATTCTATTTTTTTTACAACTTCATTTAAATAGTATTATTTTTATTTTACCACCATGTCTCTCTCTTTCCACCACTTTCTTCTTAGTCCAAGCAACCCCAGTCACAACCACACCCATAGCTAGCCATTGCCAGCCACCACCACCACCATAAAAAAAATAAAAAACTAGTCGGCAACCACCACAATCCCCAACCACCAAAATCACAACCCCAAACCCACAACCTCATCACCACCCAAAGCCACATCCTCATACCACCATCAACTAGAAAAACAAAAACAAAAACAACCCAGAGACCCACAACTACCACAACTAGTACCGCCTCAGCCACAGCAACCACACCTTAGTCACGGTCAACCATTGTCATGCCTCAGCCACAACAACCAACCTCAGTCACCACAAAACCCACCACCCACCCACCCCGATCTCAACCCCAACCAAAACCCACCACCACCCACCCACCTCGTTCTCAACCCCAACCAAAACCCACAACCTCGATCTTAACCCCAGCCAAAACCCACGACCCTGATCTCAACCCCATCAAAACCATCACCGAGCACCACCGATAACCACCAAATCAGACCCATGAAACCCCCCAAATCATGACCACAATCGCTGACCACAAACCGTTGAAGCTTAACGGAGAGCAGATGAGGTTCAGAACGAAGGCAGCGTGATGAAAAGAGAAGGGAGATGATGCCTGCATTGTGAGGGAGAACTAGAGAACGACAGGGAGAGTCTGAGAAAGGGAAGGGAGATGATGCCGTGTATGAGGAGAGAGAGAATTAGAAATCAATAAAATATTATACAATCTTGCTATAGTGCGCTCTCAAAAATGGGAGTGCACTGTAGCAAGATTGCAAATTTTATAGTATATACAAGTTTTGATGGAGTGGGTTTTTTGAGTTTCAGATGCTAAATAATAGCATTTAGTATTCTTGATGAGAATGCTCTTACCCTTCTTATATTTCTAGATTTTATGATGAATTAGCATTGTGAAAAGTCATTACCAAAAAAAAAAAAAAAAAGCCATTGCCAAAAATCCCTTTCAAGCTCCAATTATTTGAGTAAAGGTCATTATGAGGGGAT
Organism: Quercus gilva; assembly: GCA_023621385.1. NCBI lineage: Eukaryota > Viridiplantae > Streptophyta > Magnoliopsida > Fagales > Fagaceae > Quercus > Quercus gilva. The sequence continues at coordinate 18,927,765 of CM042477.1, forward strand.
AGAGTTTTGCTTTATGTCATTATGTGTAATCATCTAGGTGCTCATTGGCTGACATGAGTTGGAATACCATTTTTTCTAGGTCTTCCAAGATCATTGTGAGGGTCTCACTTTTTCCGTGTTCGATACTTCGTGGAAAATTCAGTCTTCAACTGTGCTTACACTTACACCTAGTTATTTTCCATGCTAAGGGAAACCTTCTCAAATCCTTTTTTTATTAGACAAAATTTAATTACAGTATCTTAAGTGTTGTTCCTTAAGTTCCCTTCTTAAGATTTAGTCATGTGGCTACTTAACTAAAAAAATTACACTTCCATCTCATGAGCAAAAAACCCACATGGCAGAATCTTAAAAGAGAAACCTAAGGAACAGCATCAATGTACTGTACCTAAGTCTTACCCTTATAATTATATCAGATCCTATCAATAACACTGACTATATACTTGTCTACAAAATATAAAAGAGGAAGTTAATCAACTTTAAAGTTAGGTGGATGAAACTACCTTAACCATAAAGGGGGAAAACAATTTTTTTCATGATTCTTTTTTGTTAGTAAACCTATTTGTTTTTTACTTTAACCAATGTGTTAAAAAAAAAAAAGTTAGTCCAAGAAAACTTTTGTAAAACTATGAATTTTGGATCAATAAATTGGTTAAAAAAAAAGTCAGGAACACAATAAATGTCACGATATTTTCTCAATACCTTTCTTTTAGCTATGGTGGGCTTTGGTATGATCTTTTATAATTTATTTTAGAGTAATGCTAGCTACATTCACAACATTTTCACAACAAATTTTAGGTGGTAAATTATTATTGGTTTTTAATTGGAACAACCACTTTAAACTATGTATTAAACGAAACAACAAACAAAAAACCAATAGAAGAAAATTATACGTGAAACAATGAATTTTTGTTCACCAAATTTAACTAAACCAAAAAATAAGTCTAGGAACGCAAAAAAAATGTCTAAATATTTTCACAATACCTTTATTTTCAGCTGTGAAAAGTTTCAGTTTGATATATTATTATTTATTTTATATAAATGCTATCTCCATAATATTTTCTTAACAAATTCTAGATGGTAAGTTGTTACTGATTTTAAAATAGATCCACGACTAATATCATTTTTTTATCCATCAATAGCAGCTTACCTATGATTTATTGTGAAATTAATGTGAAAATGTCATGGATTTAACATTTTTTTTAAATTTATCTATAAGAAACTAAGATCTCAACAATTGTAAAACATTGTGATAACAACAAGTGTTACAACATTTTCACCACATATTTATTTTTAGTTGTGGTTGGTCACAATCTCATATTTTATTATTTTATTTAAAACAATAAGAAATTGACACCTCAATAATTGTGAAAATATTGTGAAATTTGTTGTGTCAATATAACAATATATATGCCAACTCATATAAATATATATATATATATATATATTGTAAAAAAATAGAGCACAAACTAATGACTAAAAAAAAAAAGGAAAAAAAAAAGAAAGAAAGAAAGAAAGAAAAAGCTAATGAAGTGATGAACAATAAATATTGAGCAAACTAAAAAACACAGTAGCTTTTACACATTTACACAACAAGTGTTACAACATTTTCACAAAACATTTATTTTTAGTTGTGGTCGGTTACAATCTCAAATTTTATTATTTTATTTTGACCTATAAGAAATTGACACCTCAATAATTGTGAAAATGTTATGAAATTTATTGTGTCAGTATAAAAATATATATGCCAGCTCATATAAATATTTAAAAGAAAAAAAAAAGCACAAACAGATGACTAAAAAAAGAAGAAGAAGATAAAAAAGCCAATGAAGTGATGAATAGCACATATTGAGCAAACTAAAAAGTACTGTAGCTTTTACACATTCACATAACAAATGTTACAACATTTTCATGAAATATTTATTTTCAGTCGTGGTTGGTCATAACCTCATATTTTATTATTTTATTTCGACCTATAAGAAATAAACACCTCAATAATTATGAAATTTGTTGTATCAATATAACAATATATATTTATATTTATATATAAGCTCATATAAATATTTAAAAGGAAAAAATAAATAAATAAAAGAACCCTATAGCTACTGTAGCTATAGTATCAATTGAACAAAAAATACTATAGCTACGCGCATTCGCACATATATAGAGATAGAAGAAGAAATAGAGATAGAAATATGACATTATACATTTGTTTGTTAATCTATCATGATCATGTTCCTTGTACCCCTTTAATTCGGGCTCCAACTATACGTTTTTTGACCCCTTAAAACACAAGTTGTTTAACCTAGTTATTTAGCCAAGTGATTACTTAGATAAATTATTTAGATCTAGGTTAACACATTCAAATCATATCATATAAATAATGCAGAAAAGTAAATAACATAATGATATTATAATCCAAGAAAACCAAACCGGTAAAAAACCCAGGGAAGATTTAAGCTAGCTATCTTCAAGGTAAAATAGATCCATTATGAAAGAATTGAATTTTTTACAATAAGATTTAGACCACTAACATCCTATTGGTACCTCGAGTAGAAAACTTACTACCACAACCACGTGACAATTCCGAGTCACGGACTACTTCTTTCCTTGATCCACTGCAATCACAAGTTCTCCTACTTGTAACTTTGAGACTCCACTCAAAGGTTTCAGATCTCCTTTAAATTCTTTATGCAGCAACTAAAGCGATCACCAAGTTCTTGACATGAATCTTGATAATTCTAAGTGTGTATGAAGGTAAACATCTCTAGATCTCACAAGAGATTCAACACACAACATATCAACAACCTACAAAACGTAGCCAGGGTTTTTCCTTTTATTCTTAGAGTAAAATATAAAACCCTACATGTTTAACTGGGCTTGGCTGAGTTGGAAAATTCTACAGAAAAATAATCTGCACGAGGTTTGATCGATCGAGCCTTGTAGATTTAGACAAATAAATCCTACAATTACTCGATTCCAACTTTACAAATAAATACACTTTGAGCAGCTTAAATCTAGGCCATAAGTTTTTATCATGGTTCGCCAACACATTACACATTGAAGTTCTAATACATTTAGTTCCTAAAGTCTTAGAACCAAAAAAACTCTCCCTTTGGCAATCTGTGACAAAACTCATCACAAAACCGAAATACTCAAAGTTACAAACAGACCATTAAACATTAAACATGCCCAAAAACAATTCAACCTAATTTCTATCTATCAATTATCAGTGTAGACAATAGCACAACTGAATTAATTTGCATATTCCTAAAACACTCAACAAACACATAAACACATGTGTGGAAAATACAAGTAAAACTAAACAGAAAATAAAAGACATATACCATAAATAACCTCATCATATAAATCAATAACCAATGTATCACATGTGAAATAAGAAACAATAAAAGAAACATAAAACATAGTGTCTCCCCTTAACATATACAAATAAATACATCATGAGCCAAATAAAAAAGAAAATACATAAAGCTACTAGATGTACAATCTAAAGCTCCAAAAACTCCAAAACTCCCCTTATCTCCATCAAAATGTACTCCCTCTTTTTGTGACAAATTACCAAAGGGCAATCATGAATCATCATCAAAAGGAGGTGGTGGAGTAGACTGTTGAGCACTCGCCAAATCAGCATGCAAAGCCTGAAGCTTCGTGAGCACGTCCACCAAAACACCAAAATCTGTCCATGTGTCGCCTGAATAGTCATGATAGTGTCTAGCTTACTCCATAGAGAAGCATCGCTAGAAGAAGACGGTGGAGGATCAATAGTGGCAGTGGGATCGACATACTCCTCAGTAGAGGGATCACCAGATGTAGGAGGCCTAGATGCACCTGTAGAAGACTCGACTCTAGAACGTTTAAAGCTAGCTTTCATCTGAGCTGCTCTTTGCCGTAGAAAGGTGGCACCTAAGGGAGCTATAATATGTATAGCGTGGGAAAATCCTCTAAACCTAAATGTAACAAAATCCTATGGATAAAAATAAGGAAGAAAAGACCATGTGATTTAGAACTTCTCCTATGAATCTCAACCAAAGATTGAATGAAAAGAGAAGGAAAACTCGTAGGAGCATCAGTCATAAGGGCATACAAAAATGCACACCTCTCAATAGGAATGGTGTGCAAGTGAGAGATAGGCCAAATAGAATGACAAGAAATCCAGAAGAACAAACAATTGAGCTTAGTAAGCTCATGAGAGGTGACACGATGATCAGTACCCCACTGAATGGAAGTACCAGTGATGTAAGACATAATGTCATCAAGAGGAGGGGTCTCAATGTATGGGTACACGGTCTGCTATACCAAAGGTACACTAAAAGTAGTGGTCACTACAGAAGGTCTAATGACATACTCTTCACCCCTTATCCAACTCATCACATACTGGACGTTGGAATCATCGGAGTGGACAGAGAGGTTTGAATAGAACTCTCTAATCAAGGCAGCTAGAGGAGGATGATCTATATCCAAAAGAGGCAACCAACCCCTACGCTCAAAGTTCCTATGGATTTCCGAATCTAACTCATCTAGTATGACCTTACGCTCAACCCAGACAGACCTAAATATGTTATGCTTCTCATAGGTTTCTTGGTTTTTCTCAAACCTAAACCTATCACTCTCGAAAGCCAAGGAAGAGGAGGTGGTGGTTTTCTTTGCCCTAGTCTTTCTAACCATGATGCTAAGGGTTGGAAAGGAAAGAGACAAACAGAAAACAAAGAAAAGAAACAAAGAAACCAAGGGCAGACTGCATTAGAGAGGGTTAGAGCATAAAAAATCTCAATAAATAGCAATCTATATGATGCATGTAATAAATGCACATATGATGCATGCTCTAATGCATTGAAAATTGTTCAAAATAACCTTATAAACCATCAATTGACTTGAACATAGAGTTTTAAACCAAAAACCCCAAATTTTGAAAAACCCAATTTCAAAATGTAAACCAAATTGAGCAATTAATCATCGTACTAGTTTAAGAAACATCATATAATGAGTTAATCAATCAATTACACAAGTCAATTTTACCAATTTAAGCCCAATTGAACAAAATCCCCAATTTCACAAATTTTCAACCCCTAGATTTTTAAAATTTTCCCAAATCACAAAATTAATCAAACTAATGCAAGGGAATCATGTTAATAACCTCCAAGGACAAAAATCCATTAAACAAAGTTGATTAAAAACAACTGATTTGAACAAAAATCCCAAAATCCCTAGGTTCGAAATTTTCAATAAAAATGAATGAAAATGCAATTAAATTGTGATTTTAATGAAAAAGAAGGGGTAAAAAGGTTTTACCTGTACTTGAGGACAAAAACCCTTGAGAAATTTGAGGAAGAAAGCTACAAAAAAAGTTTAGATTTGATCGGTCGAAGAAGAACAGTCAAAAAGTGTTTAAAAAGTATGAAGAACACGTGAGAAAAGACTTTTTAAAACACCTTTAGACTGAAATTCAATCGTTCGAAAATAAGCTTCGATCGATCGAAAAACAGATTCGATTGATCCAGCATCAATCGAGCACCAATCGAGCCAGGCAGATTGTAACCAAAATTTTTATCGCATTTTCAATCGGTCGAGATTCAAATTTGATCGATCAAAAATTTGAAAAACTCAATTTTTTGAAAAACAGAGAATTTTAATGTAGAAACTCCTTAAAGAACATTGTTTTATGAATGAAATGCATGAGTATGAGATTAAAAGTTTTTCAAAAACACTTGAATTCAACCCAGATCTCTCGAAAACAAGTTTTTCAACCAATTTGTCCTCAAAAACTCGAACATTAAACACAATTTGCATTAAAATTAAGGAATTTTTAATCTTGGATGGCCACAACAAGATCACACACAAATCATGTACTAAGTTTAGCAAAGAATAATTTATGTAGTTCGTGCAACTAGTAATAGCTTGAGATACATGTGAGGTGATATGTAGATAATAATCAATCACAATTTCTACAAAATTCATCACATAAGTTTGAAAGAGATTATCACCTAAAGAGTTACATCATATAACTCTCACATCTCCTAGAAAACAAGCTTGCAATCATGTAAGTTTCTTATATTGCCTCATAATGTACATACCAATTTTATATTATTTGAAGTTATGAGATTAGTCAAGTAATGTACATACCAATTTTATTTCATTATGAATTTATTATAGCCCAATAATGTACACACAAATTTTAGCATTAATCCGAGGCTACACCTTATGTTCTTCTTGTGCATGTGCTACACTTTTACAAGCACAAAATCTTATAATATGCATTAAGGTGTTCATGATTGGCTAGTAAACAGTGGTGAGATGGTTATTTATGCCTTTCTCATTAAGTTCAAGTCCAAACAATCAAAAGAATGTTGTTAGGACGTATGTGTTTCACTTGTTAAAGAACATATGTCATTCTTTTATGTAATTGGCTAATCCTTTGACAAAACGCACTTTACTTGTAATTGGGTAAATCTAGGATGAGTTGAAATACTTCAAGAAACTATGTTTCAAGATTAAGTGTGAAAGCCTTCAAGTCTGTCCAAGAAAACAAGCTGAGAGTGCAAGATTACTAAAACTTGACAGCTAGCTCGACAGTTAGTATGTGTCGAGGTTTAGAAAGCTGTTCCAGCCCCTAAACTCGACACTTGCTCGATAGCTTCTCGATAGCTTCTATCTGTCGAGGTTTATAACAATCAGAATTCTGATCTGATTTCTTGGGATTCGTGAATGTGTCTTTGGGCCTTCTTTTCTCCTAACCCTAGAAAGCTTCATAAGGTTTTCTTTTTGAAACCCTAGCCTCCTCCTACAGAAGAAAGAGTTCTTGCTGCGTTTCTTGTACGCCTTTGGATTCTGTAACCAAGCAAATTCTCTTACACCAACATTGAAGATCTTATTGGTGTTTCTATGTGAAGCTGCTACAAATCAACTACAACAATCAAAGGGTTGTTGTGGAGTTAGTCATGTACTTGGATTCGTGCAAAGACTTAAAGTCAGGTACTGGAATCCGCGCATTGGTTAGTCACATACTTGGGAGCTATGCATCAAAAGGGGAAACTATCACTACAGAACAAGTCTAATTGAGTATTGGGGTAAGGGTTCAACTGTAGGTTGGTAAGGTACTTGGGATTCCTTTACTTGTAACCGCTTGTTGTGATAATAATGGAGTTTTGGGAGTGGTGACTTGAAAATCACCTGGTGGGGTTTTTCCCATTCGTAAACAAATCACCATGTCATTTAATTTCCGCTGCATATTTAGTTGTTTGGTGATTTGTTTGTGCTACCACGCGTTTGTATGTTAAATTGGTTAATTAATAACTTGGCTAATTAATTAATTGGTTTAATCACAAGGGGTCAATTCGATTTTTGGCCTATCAAGTGGTATCAGAGCAGACACACTCTGATTAGGTTTAATCTTTGCTGTGTTAATCCATTGACCCCTGTTTGTCATGGATAGAGGACAGTCATTAATTATACCTCATTTATTTGATGGAACTAACTATGCATACTGGAAAGTACGCATGAGAACTTTTTTGCAGTCCTTAGATGAGAAGGTGTGGCAAGCTGTAGAGATTGGCTAGACCAAGCCAAAAAAAGCGCCGGCCGATTGGGATAAAGCCAAGATCAAGGCGGCAAACTTCAACAGCAGAGCGTTGAATGCCTTATTTAGCGCAGTCACCAATGAGGAGTTCAAGAAGATATCCTCTACTGAAATTGCAAAGGAAGCATGAACCATCCTCCAGACAACCTATGAAGATACAAAGGCTGTCAAGGATTCAAAACTTTAAACACTCACTACAAGCTTTGAAGAAATAAAGATGGAGGAGGATAAGTCGTTCGATGAGTTCTATGCCAAGCTCAAGGACATAGTGAACTCAGCCTTCAATCTTGGGGAAACCATTCCTGAACCCAAGATTGTGAGGAAGGTGCTCAGATCTCTACTCGAAAGATTCCATGCCAAGATTACAGCAATAGAAGAATCAAAGGATATTGATAAGATTCCTTTGACTGAGCTAGTTGGAAACTTGCAGACCTACGAACTAGGACTATCTAGGATTGGCAAGTCGGATAAAGGCAAGAGCATGACCTTGAAGGCAAAGAGTAGTGACACAAATGATTCTTGCGATAATGAAGATTCCAAGATAAAGTCCTACATTACAAGGCAGTTCAAGAAATTTATAAAGAATGCCAATGGGAGGAACTTCGACAAGAACCACAGACAATCCAGTTCTTCTCAGTCTAAGGGCCAAGACAAAGGGAAGAAGGATGCAAGGGATGGCGATCAGTACACTGTTCGCACAGGACCTAAGTGTTTTGGATGCCATGGATTTGGTCACATGAAGCAAGAATGCCCCACATATCTTAAGAGCATTAGGAAAAGTAAGGCACTTGCTACTACCTTAAGTGGCACTGAGCCTGAGGATGATTTCGACGATGAAGATGACAGAATCTTGAATGCCTTCACTGCCAGAGTCAATCCTACTAAAGGGATTGTTGAAGACGTGGAAGAAGAAGAAGAATTGGTGGATTCTAAGTGTAAGAAGATGGATGATCAAGATGATATCCATTCAGCCTATGAGAAACTATACAAGTTGTCTGAGAAGCATGAAAAACTATATAGGCTGGCCACCAAGAAGGTCAGTGATGTGAAACTTGATCGTGAAGAGTTATCCACAAAGTTTGATGAGGCAAATCAGACTATTGGAGCATTGAGGTTTGAAAACAATTTCTTGGCTGAGAAGACCAAGAAGCTTGAAGTGGAGCTGTTTCAAGTCAGAGCTCAATTGGAGAGGACTTCAAGTGCAAAGCTTGATGAGATGCTCAGTAATCAGAAATCTGCTTTGGATCGAACAGGTTTAGGGTATGGTCTTTCTTCCTCTAATATTGCTTCTACTAGTACTACTATTTTTGTTCCTCCTACTAATAATGTTGAAATTGTGAACAATGATGTTAAAACTGAATTAGCTAGTGAGAACTTAGACAAGGGCAAATCTATCTTAGGAGCACCCCCTAAACAAGATAAGAAAGATGTTAAAAACCCTAAGGCTAAGAAGGCTAACTCTCAAAAGCCTAAATAGAAGAAGCAGCATCTTTGTCATCATTGTGGAGATACCAGTCACACATGTCCAAATTGCTATACGTGGTTAGCCACTCAACAGAGCAACAGCATGATAGCATCTGGAAGCCAAAATCAACTTCAATCCTCTCTTGCTCCTCTTGGAGATCTTCTGAAAGCCCTCATATTCCTTTCGAACTTGAATGGGTTCAATTCTTCCCCTTTACCGCCGGTTTAGGAATTCAATCAAAGGAAAGATTCTTCCAAGGTGTGGAAGAAAAATGACTCTAAGTGATTTTATCACTTTCTTCTATCTTCTTATTTTTTATTGTTACATTACTTGTGTGTTTTGCATTTATGTTGAGTCAATCTAGTTTTATGCTTTGTTTTATTTAATATGTTTTTGTTTGTTTGCTTTCAGTTTTGTTTGTTTTGTTTAACATGTTTTTGTTTGTTTGCTTTCAATTTTGTTTGTTTTGTTAAAAAAAAAAATTGAAAAATCAGAAAATACAAAAACAGTGTGTGTTTTGTGTACTTTGGTACTTGTGTACCTTGGATGACCATTGAAACAAAGTTTTCTAAACTTTGTATCTTTTGTAGCTTAGATGAGCAACTCTATGCACAACTAAGCAAGTGAGCTTTGTGGCTCTTGTTTGTGATGAGTAAGATTAAGTCATCTCTTGAACTTAACACTCGTATCACTTTTTTTGACAAGTAGGACTAGAAAATCCTAAGAGAAAGGCATAAATAACCATCTCACCACTGTTACCCGCCAATCATATGATGACACTTGTATGCTTCGGCATAGCAAAAGTACAGTGTCAAAGACATCCGTATGCTTCGGCATAGCAAAAGTGCAATGTCTATGCTTAACATGTTGGGTATTTCTTTTATCTCTTTTATATGCCCATGCATGATATGCTAAATAAAAGAAAATATGCAAAGAAAGTAAAAAGCAAAAAGATCAAAAATGCTTTTAAATATGATTGCAAGCATGTATTCTAGGAGATGTGGAAATTATAGGATGTACCTCAAAGGTGATAGTCTCCATCAAACAGTTATGATTGTGTGTAAGTTAAAGTGATTTTCTCATATCTCAAATCATCATAACATGTATACACTTATGCAATCTTGCGATATTTTTCACATACAACACGCAATATTCTTTGCTACTCTTGATACATGTGCGGGTACAATGTGATTTGGCCATCACAAGGTTTTACATGTGTCAAGGTTTAGAAAGTTGTTCCAGCCCATAAGCTTGACACCTACTCGACAACTTCTCAACAGCTTCTATCTGTCAAGGTTTATAAAAATAAGAATTCTAATATGATTTCTTGGGATCCGTGAATGTGTCTTTGGGCCTTCTTTTCTCCTAATCCTAGAAAGCTTCATAAAGTTTTCTTTTTGAAACCCTAGCCTCCTCCTACAGAAGAAAGAGTTCTTACTGCGTTTCTTGTACGCCTTTGGGTTCTGTAACCAAGCAAATTCTCTTGCACCAACATTGAAGATCTTATTGGTATTTCTATGTGAAGCTGCTACAAATCAACTACAACAATCAAAGGATTGCTGTGGAGTTAGTCATGTACTTGGATTCGTGCAAAGGCTTAAGTCGCGTATTGGGATCCGCGCATTGGTTAGTCACATACTTGGGAGCCGTGCATCAAAAGGGGAAGCTGTCACTACAAAACAAGTCCAATTGGGTATTGGGGTAAGGGTTTAACTGTAGGTTGATAAGGTACTTGAGATTCCTTTACTTGTAACCGCTTGTTGTGATAATAGTAGAGTTTCGGGAGTGGTGATCTGAAAATCACCCGGTGGGGTTTTTGCCGTCGGGTTTTCCCCATTCGTAAACAAATCACCGTGTCATTTAATTTCCGCTGCATGTTTAGTTATTTGGTGATTTGTTTGTGTTACCACGCGTTTGTATGTTAAATTGATTAATTAATAACTTGGCTAATTAATTAATTGGTTTAATCACAAGGGGTCAATTCGATTTTTGGCCTATCAAATGTGAATGTTCAAATAGTGTGTAAAAAAATTTGAACATTTAGACCCCCAAATTACAAATTACCAATTCAATATTATTATCAAACAATGTATGTGTGGAATTTGAGAATAAACTAAAACAAAATTGATAAAACAATCTAAATCAAATAAAATCACAACCACAACAGAAATTAAATGACACAGATTAAGGGAAGAGAGATGCAAACACAAAGACAATATAGCGATGTGTTATCGAAGAGGAAACCGAAATTCTCAGCGTAAAACCTCTCCGCTGCCCTCCAAGCGATCAATAATCCACTAGAGAATCAAGTTTGGATAAATGAATAACAGAAGACCCTCCAAGCCTAATCTACCCAGTGTACCTAAGCCCTCCAAGTTTCTTACTCCAACAAGATTACGCTGAACCTTTGTCTTCTCTGGCTTACCAGATTCCACTATAGCCCATAGCATAAACTAATATCAATTGGTCCCTTCCTAACAGATATGGGTATGGTGAGAAATGGATTTGGCTAATGTACCTCTCAAGGATGTAACAATGGACAGGGCGAGAGTAGAAGAATTTGGAGAAACAAGGATGAAGATTGTGGATGAGTCAATCTTTTTTTTTTCTAGGGTTTCTCTCTCAAAATTCTCTCTAGAAGCTCTCTACAATTCGTAGGTATAAAGGTCTATATATAGTAGGGTGTGTATGGAATGCGAAGAGTCAGTTTTTCCAAACAGAATGGATTGGCGACTTGATTGAGTCACGAGTCTGAGTCGCGAGCTAACTGCCTGGCCAGACTAGAAGTTTTGTCTTACAGTGCTCTAGCTGGCATGACTCTTCAGCTCCTTTGCATGCTTCACACGTGTGCCTCCTTTGACAACTTGCCAGCCACGAGCCAGTCACGAGATCCAGTCACGAGGCCCTGCTTAGGGGTATACAAGGATATACCAACACCGACAAAACCGATCTGACCGCACCGCCCCGCCCCGCCCCGCTCAAAGCTCCGCCGAAGGTTTTCGGCACGATGGTCGGCGACAGATCTTCAGTGCCGACGTCAAACCGGTGCAACCATCAGCGCCGAGATGTGCACACCAACAAAAACCGAACTGACTCGAGCATGTTATATATATAATATATATATATATATATATATATATAACGTAATATGTATAAGAAGAAGAAGAGGTCTAACATTCTAAGAAGAGGCAACGTTCATCCATGAACACTAAACTGAACAGGGTCGTTCTTAACAAAAATAATTTTGAATTCTTGTCCACGAGTGTACACTATGCTTTAGCAAGTCTGCCTAACATCCTTATCAAAAAAAAAAAAAAAAAAAGAATTAAAAAGGAAGTTGACGTGTGAGGCTTAGTCCAAAAAGGTGTATAGTTTGCCTCTGAGTGGTCTTGTCAAAGTAAGTCTCCCACTTGCATTTTTTGAATAAAAAAAATATAAAAAATGATGTATGGCAGTATGAGTTAGTGGGGTACAGACATGCCACAGTTGTTACTTGCGTCTTTTGAAATAAAAAATAAAAAAATTGCCGCATGGGTTAGTCATTCTTTGCCACTTGCGTTTTTTGAAAAAAAAAAAAAAAAAAGTAATAATAATAATAAAAAACCATGTCTGTCACTGTTTGAGTCAGTACTGTGCAAATTATTTTCTTCCTCTTTTGATCTCAGCCACATACGTCTTTTCCCTTTTGTTGTTTCCTACTCAGCTTCTCTCATTAGTCATTTCTCCTTTTTATTCTCATTTCTCCTCTTCAGCTTTCACTCTTTAGACTTTTGCTGAATCTACTCCTCTCAAGTCTCAGTGTCTCACACTCTCGCCTCTCAGACTCAGAAGTCAAAATCAGTCATTAGGCTCCTCTCATTTCTCTTCCAAACCCTAATCCCGTCGAACAAAATTTAGTTTTTCCCTCTCAATTTCAGAATCTTAGGCTCTCACCTAACCATTTTTCTCTTCTTTTTTGCTCTCAGCCACATAATGTTTCTTCCAAACCCTAATCCCGCCGAACAATTAGTAGTGTTTCCTTCTCAATCTCAGATTTTCAGGCTCCCACCAACCATTTTTCTATTCTCTTTTGCATTCAACCACATAATTTTTTTTCCATACCCTAATCCCGCCAAACAAACACTAGTTTTTGCCTCTCAAATTCTCAATCTTAGGCTCTGTCCTAACCTCCCATTATTTAAGAACACAAGCCCTCAGTCTCACTCCCAAGACTTATATCTGATTCTCAGTCTAACTTTTTCACAAAGAAAGACTTTCCTCTCAAAGTCTCATGAAATTCCTAATACCTGAGTCAGTCAATCTCCTTTTCATTTTCGTTCTCCATCGTGGCTCTGCCACTATGTAGTTCTGTCTTTGGTAACCCTAACCCCTACTTTGTTTTGGTTTTGAATGTTCAAATAGCGTTGAAAACACTATAAACGTTTAGACCCCCAAATATAAATTACCAATTCAAGCTTATAATCAAACAGTAAATGTGCGGAACATTAACATAAGCTAAACACAGAATTAATAAGCAATCTAAACCAAATAAAATCACATCTACAGTAGAAATTAAATTGCAAAGATTAAGGGAAGAGAGATGCAAACACAAGGACAACACAACGATGTGTTATCAAAGAGGAAACTGAAGCCCTTAGTGTAAAACCTCTCCGTCGCCCTCCAAACGGTAAATAATCCACTAAAGAATATAGTTGGGATACATGAACAATAGAAGACCCTCCGAGCCTAATCTACCCAATGTACCTAAGCCCTCCAAGCTTCTTGCTCCAACGAGGTTATGCCGAACCTATTTCTTCTTTAGCTTACCTGATTCCGCTATAGCCTATAGCATCAACCAATAGTCATTGGTCCCTTCCTAACTGCTTCCCAAAGCACCAAAAAACCTTCTCACAGATATGGGTATGGTGAGAAAAGGATTTGGGTAATAACCTCTTGAGGATGTAACAATGGAGAGGGTGAGAGTAGAGGAATTTGAAGAGTCTCTATGTGAAGATTGTGGATAAATCAATCTTGTTTTTCTCTAGGGTTTCTCTCTCAAAATTCTCTCTAGAAGCTCTCAACATTTCGTGGGTATAAGGGGTATTTATACTAGGGTGAGAATGGAATGCGAAGAGTCAGGTTTTTCAAAATAGAGTTGATTGGCGGCTTGGCCTCGCGACTTGACTGAGTCGCGAGATAATAGAACGGCTAGGTTGGGCTTTTTGTCCTGTAGTGCTCTAGCTGGCGTGACTATTCATCTTCTCACACGCTTCACTCGTGTGCTGCAGTTGGCGGCTTGCCAGTCGCAAGTCACTCATTAATCCCAGTCGCGAATCTCTGCATCCTTGCACAATCTTGAGCATTTCTTCACACTCTTTCACTCACTACCCTTACATGATTCCCACCTAAATACAGAATTACTAATTGCTAAATTACAAGCAAATTTGGCACGGAATAAAGCCAACAAGATGGTTGATTAAATTCAACCTTACAAGTTTTATTTTATAGTCACTAAATGTTTGTTTTTTATTCTATTTTTTTTTTTTTTTTGGTGTGGTTATTTTCTTGTAATTTCAAGGGTAATTTAACAAATTCAGCTTCAGCCTAGTAAAGGAGTAAATCTCAAAGGCTTAAATAGTTCATGGGTATTTTCTCATACTATTTATCTTTGTTTTAAGTTCACTATTTTTTTTTCTTTCTTGTTTGATTCTGTTTTAAGGATTATTTTTTATTTTGTTTTCAGTTCACCATGCTGTGTCGAACTTTCATGTTTGTGTTTGATTTTGCTTTTAGTTTTAGTGTTTTATTTATTTATTTATTTATTTTTTTATTATTATTTTTTTTAAGGTTCACTCGTGTTGTTTGCTATTTGGTTTTGTTTCCAGGGATCAAAGACTGTAAATTTAATTTTGATCATTCTATTGATTAATCATACTGTTGTGATTTTAGTTATATATATATATATATATCATATTTCTTTTTAAGGTTCACTCATGTTGTTTGTTGTTTGATTTTGTTTCTAGGGTTCAAAGATTGTAAATTTATTTGTTGATCATCCTATTGATTGATTATACTATTGTGATTTTAGTTTATTATATCATGCTAATAAGTTGTGATTTTAGTTGGTTATCTTGTTGTGATTTTAGCACTGAGAAAGCTGCTTGTATAGTTCTTGTTTACTAATATTTTATTGAAATTAGTGAATGATTGTGTGTTTAAGTTAAAGGTTGCTTACATAATTTATTTGTTGTTGATTCCTTAATTACTATGTATATGTGATTGTAATTTATATTGATGTAATTAGATCATGGCTGCTTGTGCTTCTTCTCCCACCCCCCATACTGAGCCTACTCCTAGTTCATGTCCTGAGGCTAATCAACCAAATGCACAATCTCCCATTCCACCATCAGGTGCTGCACCCCCTCAAATACAAACAGAAACTCAACAAGCTACTATTAATGGTGATAAAGAGCCTTCTAAGATATGGGACCATTTTTCTAAAATAGAGGGATGTGACCCCCTTTACCCTAAGTCACAATGCAACTATTGTCAAAAGAGTTATAATTGTCACCCAAAAAGAAATGGAACCTCTGCCTTGTGGTCCCATATAAAATCTGGTTGTAAGAAGTACCCCTATAGGCATGATAAAGGCCAAACCACTTTGAGGTCTAAGGATTCAACTAAACCAATTAACCTACGAGAGGCAATGGATGAAGTGAAAAACTATGAACTTAAATCGGGTTATGTGTTTATGTTCTTTGCTAATTTTTTTCTGCTTTTGTTATTTATAAATCTTTTGTATTTTTTTTTTTTGTTATTTATTTATTTGTGAGTTATTACTTATATACAATTTGTTTTGTTTTGTTTCCCCCCCCCCCCCCCCCCCTTTTAAAGCTTGCACCAAAACCAACTATGGGTATAGATTATGTTCTAAATTGATTTGGAAGGTGGGGCTGTTTTTTGGACTTAGCTACCTAAGGTAACTTAAAATTTTTATGTAATTTGCTTATGTTTATTGGCTGCTGTTTGTAATGGTGTTAATTGTCATGTATTGCTTTCTACTTTCTACTTATCATTATTTTTTAGGGATTGACATTGTAGGGATGGAGTTTTTCTTGTATATGATGACTTGGAGTTTTTGGCTGGCTGGTTGCTGAAATTATTTGTGGTTGAATTGCTAACTTAATCATGGAGAGGAGTGTTTAGGTGCTTGGGCTATTGTTGGTTGCTGGCTTGATCCTTCTTTGCTGATCTCTCCTTTATTTTTGTTTACTAGATGCACACGACAACACAAGCACTGAACACACTTGAAAATTATTAGACTATTAGTCTTAGTAAACTGGACTGCCTCCATTTTTTGTGAAAAATACTTAGTTGTATAGTGCACCAATTGTATATTTTGGTCCAACATCCATTATGTATATTTGTATAGTGCTTCTTAAGCACTATTTGACTATTTTGTAGTGCTGCACTATTACTCCTCCTTGGGGCTGTGTTACTGCTTATAACTGATGTAATTACTATGATAGAAATATTAATGTTAATATTGCTGCCATGCTAGAATTCTCTTGTTATGGTTGAGTCTTGATACTTTATAATTATGTGTTTGATTTAGAATGTTATGACAGGTTTAGATTTATTGGTATGTATGTGTTAATGTGTTTAATAAACTCATCTTTAATTTGACAGTTTGAATTTAAGTTATATTGTAGTTGAGACTTGAGACTTGATACTCTATAAATGTATATTTGATTTGGAATGTTATGAGTCTGTTGACAGGTTTGGAGTTGTCTTCTTATGGTTGAAACTTGATAAAGAAAGTCTTAGTTAAAAAGAAGTCAGTTAAAAGGAAGTCAAAATGGGCTTAAAATGCTATTTTTTGAAGGCCTAAAAGCCCAAAGCTTAGAATAGTAATTTTTAAAAATTCAGCCCATATAACTGAACGAACTGCACCGTGTACACCCCTAGCCCTGCTAAGTTGCACACTCTTGAGCTTTTCTTCACATTCTCTCACACACTACCCTTACATGATTCCCACCTAAATATAGGGTTTCTAAATATTGAATTACAAGCAAATTAGCATGGAATAAAGCCAGTAGAATGGTTGATTAAATTCAACCTTACAGCATATGACTTCAAGATCAAGATCAAGTGATCAAAAACTATAAACAACTCCTACACAACATGCACTACAAAGCTAAAACTAGCAAAGTGCAGTAAAATAAGCTCATCCAAGCTAAACAAGGTACACAAGCATGTTATGTAAAGATAATATGGCCAGCCTTGATTACAAGTCCAAGAGAGATAATGCAAAACACATTTTTCCTTCCTTCTCCCTTTTTATTATTTATTTATTTATTTATTTTTGAAAAGAATAACAAAACCAACCTATCATGAAATGCATGAATGTTATGAAATGCAAATCCTATAAAAAAAAGAAATAAAAAAAAGCAAAGAAGAATGGTCACAAAGAGTATTGAGATGAAGCACAAGGACTATATTAGAAAAACTCAATTAGATTGAGCTTTTTGCATCCAAAACCTTTTAGATGCAACTCTAGCTTTGGAGTTATTTTTCATATTAGAATGATGAGCAACTCCAAGATTAGAATAAAAGTTTAATGCCTTTACCACCTCACCAATAAGTACCATAGGATCTTGTGCTTGAGGTACAAGTACTTTTGGTTTATTTGCTCACTTTGTAGCTTGCAACTTGAAACAGTTTGGACAAATATGTCCAATCTTTCCACAAAAAATGACAAACCCATAAAAGTCTATCATGCACCTTATCCTTAGGAAGGGTAGGATTCTTAAGCTTAGACTCTTTAAGATCAACGCTAATTTTCCTAGGAGGACGTATAACTTCTACTAGCTTAACAATCTCACTCTTAGGGGGCTCAAAAGAAGAAACAAGGTTTGTGGGATACGTTTCAGACATAGAGATGCTATCTACGAAACCTAGACCGGTTTTGTCTAAGGGAGACTTCTGAACACTCAAAATGTGATCAAGTTTAGAACTAGTAGACCTATTTGTTTGTTCTCTAGTAATAGATAATTCTAGTTCCAAGTTCTTAATTTTTTATCAAGTAACAACATGTTTTTAGTCTTCATCTTATTAATCAATTCATTAGCATCAAATAATTTCAACGGCAATTTTTTCTTATCCAATTCAAGAAATGCAATTTTCTTCAAACCTATGTCAACATTCATAGCATCCTTTGCAGCAACCTTGCAAAGCTTATTATAGGTTTCTTGCAAATCAGCATTTTCAGAGAGTTCCCCATTAGAAGGGTTCTAATCAACCATAACACTTTCATCAACTATAGCAATAGCTGTGAAAGCAATGAAGCTTCCATCCTCATCACTAAGGGTTACAGCCATAGCTTTACCCTTCGATCTCAAGAATGTAGGGCATTTTGATTTCACATGACCATACCCTTGACAACCAAAACATTGTTGACCCATAGAATTATTAGAAGTTTGAACTATTTTCTCTTTAGATTTATCAATATTGTTCACTTTAGTGGGTTCATTCCTCTTAAAATTTCTAGGTTCAGTATTGTTTTTTCCTCTTGCCCTTATGTTGTTGTTCCAAAGAAAGTTTCTAAAATTCTTGGCAAGATATGCAATCTCTGTAGAAGAGAGTTCATCATCAAATCCATTCCCATCAACATCATCAATTAACTTAAGAGTCATTGATTTGGATTTTTTAGTCTTGGGTAGGTCTAACTCATAGGACTGGAGAAATCCTACAAGCTCATCAATAGGGATGGAGTCCACGTCCTTGCTTTTAGTAATGACAGTTACTTTGGGTCTAAAGTCCTCAATCAAGAATCTAAGTATCTTCCTAACAATCTTAGGTTAATCATAAATTTCACCCAAATTATAAGCAGAGTTAACAATATCATTCAGTTTAGCATATAATTCATCAAACATTCTAATACTTTCAAATCTAGTAGTTAACTGCTGTAGTTTGTTAATCTTAACTACCTTTGTGCCTTCATGCATAGTTTGGAGAATATTTCGTGTAGTATGAGCAACCTCAACATTTGAGATCCTTTTGAATTCCTCCATAGAAACAACATTAAAAATAGCATTCATGGCTTTGCTATTAAAAGAAGCTGCTTCTTTTTGAGAAGTTTGCCACTCGCTTATAGGAGTAGTCGGTTTCTCCCATCCGTATTCAACGGAATTCCAAACTCTCTCATCAATAGATTTCAGGAATGCTTTCATCCTTACTTTCCAGTAAGCATAGTTGTTCCCATCAAAGTAAGGTGGGATCACAAAAGAGTGACCGTGTTCCATGACAACAGGGGTCAAGGATCAACTCTTAGACCAAAGGATCTAAATACAAGAGCTAACCCGCTCTGATACCACTTGTACGTTTTTAGACCCCTTAAAACACAAGTTGTTTAACCTAGTTATTTAGCCAAGTAATTACTTATATATAAATTATTCAAATCTAGGTTAACACATTCAAATCATATCATGTAAATAATGCGGAAAAGTAAATAACACAACTATATGGTAACCCAGGAAAACCAAACTAGTAAAAAACTTGGAGAGGATTTAACCTAGCTATCCTCAAGGTAAAACAGATCTGCTATGAAAGAATTGAAGTTTTTACAATAAGATTTAGACAACTAACATCCTATTGCTACCTCAAGTAAAAAACTAACTACCATGACCATGTGATAGCTCCAAGTTCACGGACTACTTCTTTTCTTGATCCATTGCAACCACAAATTCTCTTACTTTGACTTTGAGACTCCACTCAAACGTTTCAGATCTCCTTTAAATTCTTTATGCAGAAACTGAAGCAATCACCAAGTTCTTGATAAGAATCTTGATAACCCTAAGTGTGTATGAAGGTAAACACCTCTAGATCTTACAAGAGATTCAACACACAGCATATCAACAACCTACAAAAAGTAGCTAGGGTTTTTCCTTTTATACTTGAAGTAAAATACAAAACCCTACACGTCAAACCAGACTTGGTTGAGTTGGAAAATTTTGCAGAAAAATAATTTGCACGAGGTTCAATCGATTGAGCCTTGCAAATTTAGACAAATGAATCCTGCAATTACTCGATTCCAACTTTACAAATAAATATACTTTGAGTAGCCTAAATCTAGATTCTAAGTTTTGATCTTGGTTTGCCAACACATTACACATTGAAGTTCTAATACATTTAGTTCCTAAATTCTTAGAACCTAACACCAACTACTTATGATTAATATTATTAACCCCGTATTCTACCAAAAAAAGAAATCAGCCCTAGCCTGAGCGGCCAAAGTTAGGTCAGCATAAATGCATGTGGGCCATGCCCAAAATGTCACATGTAAATCCCATCCACACATCTTCTTTTTGGGCCAAAAAAAAAAAAAAATCCTCCTGTTTTTTAATTTGATTTTTGAAAAGCAACAAACAAATTTTTAAAGTTTGGAAAAAAAAAAAAAAGGCTAATCCATAGGACCACGGCTTTCACAAAGTACAAAACAAAATCATCATCCTGTGTTTTTTTCCAAAGTAGTTGATACATTAACATACACAACTATAAGGTTGAATTTAATCAATCATTTTGTTGACTTTATTTCGTGCCAAATTTGCTTGTAATTTAGTAATTAGTAACCTTGTATTTAGGTGGGAATCATGTAAGGGTAGTGAGTGAGAGAGTGTGAAGAAATGTTCAAGATTGTGCAAGGATGTAGAGACTCATGGTTGGGACTCGCGGGTGACTCGTGACTGGCAAGCCGCCAACTGCAGCACACGAGTGATGTGTGCGAGAAGATGAACAGTCGCACCAGCTAGAGCACTACAGCACAAAAAGTCCAGCCTGGCCGTTTTGCTATCTTGTAGCTTGAACTCACGACTCAGTCAAGTCTTGAGGCCAAGCTGCCAACCAGCTCTGTTTTGAAAAACCCAACTCTTCGCATTCCATTCTCACCCTAGTATAAATACCCCTTATACCCACGAAATGTAGAGAGCTTCTAGAGAGAATTTTGAGAGAGAAACCCTAGAGGAAAACAAGATTGATTCACCTACAATCTTCACATAGAGACTATTCAAATTCCTCTACTCTCACCCTCTACATTGTTACATCCTTGAGAGGTTCTTACCCAAATCATTTTCTCATCATACCCATATATGTGAGAAGGCTATTTGGTGCTTTGGGAAGCAATTAGGAAGAGACCAATGACTATTGGTTGATGCTATGGGCTATACCGGAATATAGTAAGCTAAAGAAGAAATAGGTTCGGTGTAACCTCATTGGAGCAAGAAGCTTGGAGGGCTTAGGTACACTAGGTAGATCAGTCTTGGAGGGTCTTCTGCTGTTCATGTATCCCAACTACATTCTTTAGTGGATTATTTACCACTTGGAGGGTGGCGGAGAGGTTTTACGCCGAGGGCTTCAGTTTCCTCTTCAAAATTGGGGGTCTAAACGTTCATAGTATTTTTAACGCTATTTGAACATTCAATTGGTATCAGAGTGGATACAATCTTTGTGGTTTAAACACCTTAGTGCGATCCTTAACCTCGTATTGAGATGGACCGGTCTCAATCTCTAAATGTTCCACCATTTTTTGATGGTAAAAACTTTGCTTTTTGGAAAGTCTGAATGAGGGCATTCTTGTGTTCTATTGATGATAATGTTTGGGATGCTGTAGAACTAGGTTAGACTAGGCCGGAGGCTACTAAATCCATTTGGGATAAGGAAACTCTTGCTGTAGCTAATGCTAACAGTAAAGCCTTGAATGCCATTTTCTGTGGTGTTTCTCCAGAAGAATTTCATAGGATTTCGCACATCACTGTTGCCAAGGAGGCATGGGAAATATTGGAAAAAACTTATGAAGGAACAAAGAAAGTAAAGGACACTAAGCTGCAGATGTTGACCACTCGGTTTGAGGAGCTCAAAATGGGTGAGGATGAGTCATTTGACTCTTTCTATAGCAAGTTGAACAAAGTGGTTGTTGGCAAGTTCAATTTGGGGGAGAAAACAGAGGATTCTAAAGTTGTGAGGAAAATCCTTCGTTCGTTGCCGGAGAGCTTTCATGCCAAGGTGATGGCAATTAAATGTTGGTTAAATCTAGTTTTGTATCTCATACAAAACACATAGCGGAAGCAACAAATAAAGATCTATTTCATTCATGATCGATAACTTGCACTATATAAATTTTAGAATTTAAGAACAAGATAGCGTACCTTGGTGCGGTGAAATTCAAAACAAAAGATTATAAGTACTTGAGAACACTTTTAATTTTCACTCCAATTCCACTTTATGCCCAAGAAGTGTGGTCTCTCAATTAATTTCTAAGGGAGAATAATTGAGTGGTTTCACTCACACATACACACCACTTCACAATGGTGTCTCACTTTTTCTCTAATAAAAATTCTGTATGTCTCTCCCTTTATATATAACTGATTATCTAATTGGGCCGGCCTATTGGGCCTTTCTAATTGAGCTTTAATGTGTGGCTTGGAGTGGGACCAAAAGGACCGATAAGACACTAGCTCCAATGGGCCTTGGGCTTTTCTGTCAACTCTTGACAAGTTCAAAGTTACCATTAATTATATTTAATACCACTATATAAATATAATTGCACTCTAGCCTTATTAATAAAATATATCCCAAAACTTTATTATACATGCAACCCCTTCATAAAATATTCGTAGTAATTCAAAGTCATAAATATAGACTGTCACTTTGAAGATTACTACGTCTTAATCCTTAAGTACCTGGTTTAATCCTTTTAAGTTATTCATTATATATTTATGAAATCCAATTTCATAAATATATACTTTGGTAATTTCTTACTAAAGTGGTTAGGCCTAACTCTCTGAATAACTGAACCCATTAAACTTATCTCAAGGGAATATTTTATATCTCCTTTAAGAGACTATGAATTCCATGTTGAAAATATTTGTTCCATCAACACTAAATGTGGCTGCCCAACATACTGAGGTTTTGACCGTTACTTTAGATCTCACTCCTGATATATCAAAGCAACCTACACTTCATGATCAAGTCCATTATTCTATTAGGATTAAGAGTTCATGCAAATATAAGTTGTGAGATTTATTATTTAATTGACAGTCGTTAGGAGAATAATAAATCTCACAGCGATCCAGTTCAATATGTCTTAACTCTTAAAACATATTAACACATCAACTAGAAGTCTCCACTTCCATGATCAAGACAAATCATCTTAGTTGATATGTTGTAGTCTTCGCAGATGAAATGCCCAATTTTATCACCGACTATGAACTAAAATTCTGAGTTTACAAAGAACTTGTGACTTATATCTTCTGTGACTAAATCACATAAATCACATACTATGCATCTCATGGACTAAATGATAATGTTCGAATATTCATGTTACCATTATTTTAGGTAATAATAAAACAATTTTATTAATTATAATATTAAGTCATACATCATGTCATACATAATGTCATACATAATATCATACATAGCATCATACAATAGGATTTAAGGGCACTAATCCCAACATATATCCCACTTGCCCTAAAGACTATTGTGCACTAATCTAACTCCCATTCCTTCCAAATGTGACTCGAAGGTCCTTTGAGGCAAGGCTTTGGTAAAGGGATCTGCCAGATTGTTTGCACTTTCAATCTTTGCTACCATCACATCTCCACAAGTAATAATATCTCTAATGATGTGGTACTTTCTCTCAATGTGCTTTCCTTTCTTGTGATTCCTTGGATCTTTTGATTGTGCAACTGCATCACTATTGTCGCAAAACAATGTGATGGGAACTTGTTCCATTCTCATTACACCAAGATTAGAAAGGAATTTCTTGAGCCATACAGCTTCTTTTGCTGCTTCACAAGCAGCAACATATTCTGCTTCCATGGTGGAGTCCGCAATACAAGATTGTTTGACACTCCTCCATGTTATAGCTCCACCTCCCAAGGTGAATACACATCCTGATATGGACTTTCTGAAATCTAGATCCGACTGAAAATCTGAATCTGTATAGCCAATGGGTATCAAATCCTCACATCGATAAACAAGCATATAATCTCTCGTTCTCTGTAGATACTTGAGAATATGCTTTACAGCTTGCCAATGTTTTGGTCCTGGATTTGATTGATATCGGCTGACCATGCCAACTGAATAACAAATATCTGGTCTAGTACAAAGCATGGCATACATGAGACTTCCCACTGCAGAAGCATAAGGAACTTGTCTCATCATATATTCTTCCTTTTGAGTCTTAGGCCTTTGGTCATCAGACAGAGGAACTCCATGTCTGAAAGGAAGTAATTCTTTCTTGGAGTTTTGCATACTAAACCGTTCTAGAACCTTATCTATATATCCAACCTGTGATAAGCCTAACATCCTATTCTTGCGATCTCGCCAAAGCTTGATCCCTAGAATAAAGTTAGCCTCACCCAAGTCCTTCATATCAAATTGGTTTGACAACCACACCTTTACCGATGACATTACCCCTACACCATTTCCAATGAGTAGAATGTCATCAACATAAAGCACTAGGAACATTACTACTTTATCTCGATGTCTTTTGTACACACATGGTTCATCAAGATTTTTTTCAAAACCAAATGACTTGATTGCTTGATCAAATCTGATGTTCCATGACCTAGATGCTTGTTTAAGTCCATAAATGGACCTTTTTAACTTGCATACCATATACTCTTGGTTCTTTGCTATGAAATCTTCCGGTTGCATCATATAGATTTCTTCTTCAAGATTGCCATTAAGAAATGCAATCTTGACATCCATTTGCCAAATCTCATAATCATAATGAGTAGTAATGGATAAGAGAATTCTGATAGATTTAAGCATGACTACTGGCAAAAAAGTTTCATCATAATCAATACCTTCTTTTTGTGTATACCCTTTCGCCGCTAGTCTTGCTTTAAAGGTTTCAACCTTTCCATCTACCCCTCTCTTCCTCTTGTAAACCCATTTGCAACCAACAGGTTTAATGCCATTAGGCGCCTTTACAAGATCCCAAACTTGATTGGAATTCATGGAATCTAATTTAGATTTCATAGCTTTGATCCAATGATGTGCATCTATATCATTCATTGCCTCTTCATAAGTGTAGGGATCCGATTCAGCCTTTTCTGAGATAGCTTCATAAGTTTCTCCCAAACCTATGAATCTTATGGGAGGCCGAACAATTCTCCCACTACGACGAGGCACCTGTGTACTAGACATCTCATGAGTAATATCTTGGGGTGTATCCAATACAACCACATCATCCCTAGTTTCATCTATTGGTTGTTCAACTAAAGGTTCATTCATTTCAGCCAAAACAACTTTATTTCTAAGATCAAAATTATTCATATAATCATCTTCCAAAAATTTGGCATGTGTGCTAACAAACATTTTGTTATCTTTATGATTATAGACTAAATAACCCTTTGTTTCTTTTGAATACCCTAAAAACATGCATACTTCGGTTTTAGATTCCAACTTATCAGACTTCCTTTTCAACACATGTGTTGGACATCCCCAAATGTGGAGATATTTCATACTAGGCTTACGCCCACTCCACAATTCCTTAGGTGTGTTGGGAACAGATTTTGATAGAACTAAATTCAAAATATGCATTGAAGTTTTTAGTGCATATCCCCAAAAAGAAATTGGTAAAGTTGAGTAACTCATCATGGACCTAACAATTTCCAAAAGAGTCCTATTCCTTCTTTTTGTTACACCATTCTGTTGGGGAGTTCCAGGTGCAGTCAATTGGGATATAATCCCATTTTGAGTTAAGTAATCCTTGAAATCCCCAAGAAGGTATTTGCCACCACGATCAGATTGAATAGCTTTTATACGTTTACCTAATTGATTCTTAACTTCAGCCCTAAACTCTTTGAACTTTTCAAAGGCTTCGGACTTCCGTCTCATTAGGTACACATAATCATATCTTGAGTAATCATCGGTAAAAGTGATGAAGTACTCATAACTTCCTTTTGCTTGGGTTGACATAGGACCACATATATCTGTATGAACTAATTCAAGCAACTCTTGGGCTCTTCTACCTTTTGCATTAAAAGGTCGTTTGGTCATTTTGCCTTCCAAACAAGATTCACAAACTGGAAATTCATCAAAGTCCAATGGCTCTAAAAGTCCATCTTTGATCAGTCTTTGAATTCTATTTGGATTAATATGACCTAAATGCAAATGCCAAAGATATGCTTCATTAGTAGAAGGAAACTTTCTCTTTAATGATTTTACATGAGAGTTATGATCTAATTCAGAATTATATAATTCATGCTTATTAGGAGTTAAAATATAAAGACCATCCACAATATTGCCAAAACAGATAAACACTTTATCCTTCTTTATTACAACATTGTCTTTTAGGATAACATAATATCCATGTTTACCTAAATAAGTTGCAAAAATTAAATTCCTACGAACATTAGGTACATACAAACAGTCTTCCAATATTAAAACTCTAGATTCAAAACATAAATTAAACACTCCAGTAGCTACAACTGGAATCCTGCTCCCATCAGCCAAGGTAAGAAACATTTCTCCTTCATTCAGCTTTCTGGTCTCCTGAAACCCCTGCAAGGATTTGTGGATATGATTAGTACAACCTGAATCCACACACCAAGAATCTGTGGGATTCTGTACCAAACATGTTTCAAGAAGGAATGTACTTTTCATACCTCTATTCTTGATAGCCTTAAATATTGGACAATTCCTCTTCCAATGTCCTTTCTCACCACAATGGAAACACTTTCCTTTGGTTTTCTTTCCTTTGTTGGCAACTCCTAAGGCAACTTGTTTACCATCTTTCTTAGTGAAGTTCTTCTTCTTCTTCTTCTTACCCTTGCCTTTCGACTTAGGTTGAGAAGTAGAAGCTTCACCAACATTGGTTTCAACACTAGAAGTACCAAGGATGCCTTCCGCTGCTACCAACTCATTCATCAATTCAGACAATGTATAAATCTTTTTGTTCATATTATAGTTAAGTCTGAATTCCTTGAATGATTCTGGTAGTGACTGGAGTATCATATCCACTTGGGATTCTCCATCAATATCGGTACCTAAAACTTCCAATGTATTCAGATTAGAGATCATCCTAAGACAATGCTCCCTCACTGAAGTACCTTCAGCCATTTTGGTATTATAAATCTGCCTCATAGTTTCTTGCCTTGCAAAACGGCCTTGCTCACCAAACATCTCCTTCAGACTGAGCATAATGTCCGAAGCTAGTTCTACATCCTACATTTGATGCTGTAGAACATTTGAAATAGATGCTAGGATATAGCACTTAGCCATCTCATTAGATTTCTGCCAACGATCATATCGTTGTTTTTCCTCAAGAGGAGCATCTAATGATGGAAAGCTAGGACATGGTTGAGTAAGCACATATTTGTGCTCTTCAGCAGTAAGAACAATGTCCAAGTTTCTTTTCCAGTCAACATAGTTGGATCCAATCAGTTTGTTTTGATTAAGAATAGCAACAAGTGGGCTAAATGATGCCATGATTTTAAATCTGAAAATAACAAACATGAATATAATAAGTAAACTAGATATTATCAATTTAGCATATAAACATATAATATGGAACCTTATAAAACCATAAAATAATATATGCAACGACAAACCAATCCATGTCTATAATTCCTTGGTAGCAAGTTTATTATAAACACATTAATTGATTGAGAACAATTCTCATTATTAGTGCTATCATGATAACTTTTATCATACACTAATAATATGCCGTATTAGCTTTAGCCTCTAAGTAATAATGACATAGCTCCTTTGGGAGGTTAACATTACACTTAGTCTAGTGTACACCATTATCTAGAATCATGTGTAGCCACATTTCATCTCCCTTATAATGTTTAAACTTGTAGTACCATTGAACAAAACACCCTCCTTTGGGATCGCGAGGCATATACGCCAAGACGAGGTGCTTGTCCACACTACTTTAAACAGGTTAGTTCAATCTTGTAGTACTATGAAGTAAACACTCTCCTTTGGGATCACAAGGCATATACGCCAAGACAAGGTGCTTACCCACACTACTATAAACTGATAATGGAGGCCGTGAGATGCAACTCTTGTATCTCTCTCCTACTAGATATTTTTAATTAAAGGTTTTTATGATTAAGAACCATATTAATGCTAGAAACCCTTGAAAACATAATCCTAATCTCATTAGGAATAAATTTCATTAAATGAATACTTTAATCCTAGCATTAATATATATATATATATATAATGTAATATTATGTAATATAAACCCATATTACACTATAAACCCATATTGCATTACATATAATATAATATATGGATTATTACATGTAATATATGATTATTACATTATATATAATACGGATTCAATATGAAATGAAGAACTAGAATCCTTAATGCATGTGAATTCTTGATACATATGAAACACACATTAATATATGGATCCAAGACATCCAAAGCATATAAAAATTTGAATGCATGTGAAACCATATAAATAAAGATATATATGTAATACACGGATTCAAGGCATTTATCACATCTTAATAAAATGGTCACCAAGAATTTTACCATACAAGATGGCTATCATGGCAACAACTTTCAATTAACACGTGATAACCAATTAAAAGCATGAATAGCCAAGGGGTAGAGTCAACATGGTTCACGCACATGGTAGTTACAAACAGTTACTTCAACAATCAATAACTACCATTAAGCATTGCAATCGGTGCAAAAAAAAAAATCCAACCAATGCAATCAATTGGTTCATGCACATGACAGTTTATTTGAATTACATTCAATAACTATATCCTTGGCAATTACTAAGACACGGCACCATCCAATAAGTTAAGCCAAGATGTCCATTTCGAACAAACCAATGCAATACAATGGTTATCATCATGAACTGTTATCCTTGGCAACGAAATTCTTTAAAAAGAATTTCTCTTGGACAATAACTACTTTCTTTGAATGGATCCGTATCTTAATTGTGTGGCCACTTCGAACAAACCAAGAGAATATGCATCCTTTGGTGTGAACCCGATATCATCAAGAAACCATTTTTCTTTTATTTTAAAATCCAATCACATGCTATACAATCATGAGATGAAAACCTGGCTCTGATACCAATTGTTGGTTAAATCTGGTTTCGTATATCATACAAAACACATAGCGGAAGCAACAAACAAAGATCTATTTCATACATCATCGATAACTTGCACTATATAAATTTCAGAATTTAAGAACAAGATAGCGTACCTTGGTGCGGAGAAATTCAAAACAAAAGATTATAAGTACTTGAGAACACTTTTAATCTTTACTCCAATTCCACTTTTCGCCCAAGAAGTGTGGTCTCTTAATCAATTTCCAAGGGAGAATAATTGAGTGGTTTCACTCGCACATACACACCACTTCACAATGGTGTCTCACTTTTTCTCTAATAAAAATTATGTATGTTTCTCCCTTTATATATTACTGATTATCTAATTGGGCCGGCCTATTGGGCCTTTCCAATTGGGCTTTAATGTGTGGCTTGGAGTGGGACCAAAAGGACCAATAAGACACTAGCTCTAATGGGCTTTGGGCTTTTCTGTCAACTCTTGACAAGTTCAAAATTACCATTAATTATATTTAATACCACTATATAAATATAATTGCACTCTAGGCTTTATTAATAAATTATATCCCAAAACTTTATTATATATGCAACCCCTTCATAAAATATTCGTAGTAATTCAAAGTCATAAATATAGACTGTCACTTTGAAGATTACTACGTTTTAATCCTTGAGTACCTAGTTTAATCATTTTAAGTTATTCATTATATATTTATGAAATCCAATTTTATAAATATATACTTTGGTAATTTCTTACCAAAGTGGTTAGGCCTAACTCTCTGAATAATTGAACCCATTAAACTTATCTCAAGGGAATATTTTATATATCCTTTAAGAGACTATGAATTCCATCTTGAAAATATTTGTTCCATCAACACTAAATGTGGCTGCCCAACATACTGAGGTTTTGACCGTTACTTTAGATCTCACTCTTGATATATCAAAGCAACCTACACTTCATGATTAGGTCCATTATTCTATCAGGATTAAGAGTTCATGCAAATATAAGTCGTGAGATTTATTATTCAATTGACAGTCATTAGGAGAATAATAAATCTCACAGCGGTCTAGTTCAATATGTCTTAACTCTTAAAACATATTAACACATCAACTAGAAGTCTCCACTTCCATGATTAAGACAAATCATCTTAGTTGATATGTTATAATCTTCGCAGATGAAATGCCCAATTTCATCATCGACTATGAACTAAAATTCTGAGTTTACAAAGAACTTGTGACTTATATCTTCTGTGACTAAATCACATAAATCACATACTATGCATCTCATGGACTAAATGATAATGTTCGAATATTCATGTTACCATTATTTTAGGTAATAATAAAACAATTTTATTAATTATAATATTAAGTCATACATCATGTCATACATAATGTCATACATAATATCATACATAGCATCATACAATAGGATTTAAGGGCACTAATCCCAACATTAAAGAGAGTAAGGACCTTGATGATATCAAAGTTCAAGAACTGATAGGCTCACGTCAAACCTATGAATTGTTATTGCCCACACAAAGGAAGAGCAAATCTCTTACTCTTAAGACAATTAATGAAAGGGTCAAAGCTCACGACTCATCGGATGAGGATGTTGTCAATAAAGATGTGGCATATTTGGGGAATAATTTCTGAAAATTCTTGAAATTCAAGAACAATGGAAAATTTGGTGATAAAGGGAAATTCCAAAGTTCCGAGAAGGAAAGAAGGAAATTCAAGAAGAAAGATGGAAATGAATACCAATCTTCACAAGGAATCACTTGCTTCGAGTGCAACGGGCATGGACACTTCAAAAAGGAATGTCCCAACTATTTGAAATCGAAGGGTAAGGTTTATGCCACAACTCTTAGTGACTCGGATTCATCCAATTCTGATTCTGAGGAAAGCTATGACGGAGAAGGGAATTACTCTGCTTTTATGACTATTGTTTATGTTGAGTCTTCGGAGGACTTGAATTTGCTTGTACAAGAGCTTGGGGAGCATAGTGATGAAGAATCAATGGGAGTTGTTGAAGAATCAGATGCTGAAGAAGATGAAAGCATAACTGGTCTCCAAGAGAACTACAGCTCACTTCTTGAGAAGTCGAGAGAGTACACAAGAGTGGCCAAGGCGACTGTGAAGAAGATGTAAAAAGCAGAGGAGGACTATCAAAGTTGTAAGGTTGAATTTTATTAACCATCTTGTTGGCTTTAGGTGGGATTCATGTAAGGGTAGGGTGTGAGATTGTGAAGAAATGCTCAAGATTGTGCAAAGAAGTATGGACTCGCGGCTAGAACTTGCGACTTACTCGCGATTGGCAAACCGCCAACTGTAGCACACATGAGAAGCATACGGGGAGGTGAAGGGTCACGCCAAATGTCGCACTATAGGACAAAAGTCCTAGGCTGGCTAGGCTGTTAACTCATAGCTTGAACTCACGACTTAGACCAATTGCGAGGCCAAGCCGCCAACTTGCCTTGTTTGGGAAAAACTGACTCTTTGCATTCCTTTCTCACCCCACTATATATAGACCCTTCTACCCATGAAATGTAGAGAGCTTTTAGAGAGAATTTTGTGAGAGAAACCCTAGAGAAAAACAAGATTACCTCATCCCCAATCTTCACTAAGAGACTCTTCAAATTCTTCTACTCTCTTCCTCTCCATTGATACATCCATGAGAGGTTCTTGACAGAATCCTTTTCTCACCACACTCACGTCTGTGAGAAGGTCTTTTGGTGCTAAAGGAAACAGTTTGAAAGGGACCAATGGTTATTGGTTGATGCTATGGGCTATAGTGGAATCTGGTAAGCTAGAAAAGAAAAAGGTTGGGCGCAACCTTGTTGGAGCAAGAAGCTTGGAGGGCTTAAGTACCTGGATAGAATAGGCTTGGAGTGTCTATTGCTGTTCATGTATCCCAACAACATTTTCTAGTAGATTATTTACCGCTTGGAAGGCGGCAGAGAGGTTTTATGCCGAAGGCTTCAGTTTCCTCTTCGATAACACATCACGTGTTGTCCTTGTGTTTGCATCTCTCTTCCCTTTATCTTTGCCTTTTATTTTCTATTGTGGATGTGATTATAATTGGCTTAGATTGTTTATCAATTCTGTTTTTGGCTTATTTTCATTTTCCGTACATTAATTGTTTGATAATAAGCTTGAATTGGTAATTTGTAATTTGGGGTCTAAACGTTCAAGAGTGTTTTACACACATATTGAACTTTCAATTGGTATTAGAGCAGGTACACTTGTTGGGGTTTAAATACCTAAGTGTGATCCTTAACCCCTTGTGTTTATTTGCCATGGATTGTGCTTTGTATGCCTCTTTGAATGATTTGGTTGATGATAAATGTAACATGCCACTTGTTTGTGAAAATACCTATATGAGTGATAATCCTCATGATTGTGATGCTATGTTACATGAATCTTTGGATGTTGTTGATATTCCTAACATCAAACCCTTGAAGAAAAATGCTAAGAAGTTTCAAAAGAATTTGAGCAAGTTATTTTGTGAAAAGGATGATTTGATTGCTAAGCTCAAAGAATCCAACAAATTGGTTGAAAAATATAAGAAACTTGCTGAAATTTCTCTTCCAAAGCTGAAAGAGTTTGAATGTTTGAATATGAACTTGGATGCTAAACTTGTTTTGTCTAACAAGCTTGTTGATGAGCTAAAATGTGAAAATGAATCTCTTAAGATGCATGCCAAGTGTTTGATTGTTGAATCTATTGATAAAAAGGATGAAAATATTTGCTGCAATCATGTTGTGGTACCCGATATTGTGCCTATTGTGTGTTCTAACCTAAAGGACAAATCAGTGTACACTCCTCCATACAAAAGAAATCAAAAGGTGGAAAGAAAGGCTCCTAAGTCAAAGCCTCCAACTAGGTCTCAACCTAAGGCTTTGAATGGATCAAAATTTGTTCCAACTTGCCACCACTGTGGTGTGATTGGTCATATAAGGCCTCAATGTCATAAGTTGAAGAGAGAACAAAGCCATGTTGCTAAATCCATTCTCAAAAAGCCTAGTGGACCCAAACACATTGTTTGTCACCATTGTGGTGCTTTTGGTCATCTAAGACCTCATTGCTCTAAGTTTCATGCTCTTAAAAGAATTAAAAGAAAAGAGAAACTTGAGCTTCTTGGAAGTTGTGCTAAAAAGAGTAAACCGGTTTTGAGTAAAGATAGCATGTTGTTAAAGAAAGTGTTTAATGCTCTTAACTCCTTGACTATGTGCATCTCCGGTTCTCAATCTTCCAACCCTCATCTCACTTTTCATGAGACACTCATTCTAAAAAATTGTTCCGTTTGGATGAGGAAGGGTTCCTATGGTTGAGTTTTTGCTCTTTTGGTCCTTGATCTAATTCTTTCGATCTTTGTAGGACCCTTCATGCATTAGATGCTTCATTGTCAAGCATTTGTGCATCATGCATCTCTTTATTTGCATTGTTTTGTTTTTGTTTTTGATCTTACTTTTATGTCGTTGTTTTTGCGTGAGTAAAAATCCAAAACCACATAAAAAGTGAAAAATTCAAAAAGTTTGATCGTATATATTTGAGCACATATCTCATGTGAGTTTGGCCTAGTACCTTCGTACTAATGGCATGGTGCATTTACGAGCTTAGCATGTTCTATATGCACATCTATCTTTGTGGGAAAAATCTTGACATCTTTGTGTGATTGTTGTAAATCGATCTTTAAGCTTGTCATGAATGATTAGTCAATAGTCATGTTGGTGTTGATACATGCGTAGACTTGTGCCTATATTTCTTCCCACTCTTTTATTTATTTTTTGCTTAAAGAGCTCAACAAATGTAAATCTCAAAATGAAAAGAGATAATGAGCTGCAAAAGCCGACGCATGTACTAGTATTTGACTAGGAAAAAGGGAAAGCGACTTTTATGAAAATGTATAGTACCCAAAAAGCCAAAGGCTTGTTCATCAAATTGAAATATCAAAAATTTCAGGTATTGATCTCAAAAAGAGATGTAAAGATGTAAAAAAAAAAAAAAAAAATGATCAAATGTTATGAATTGTAAAGAAGCCAAATGTAAAGCTTCAAAGTTATGTAATCATTTTCTTATGGGAGGTCATATATGTTCATTTCTATAATTGAGATAGACCACTTGACTTAGTACTAGTTGTGTATGACTTGATTGAATTGATCATTGAAGCTTCACTCTAGACTATGGACTATTCCACACTTGATACACACACACAACACACATGCCTAATGTTTAGTGAATGCCTTATTCATTTGTTCGATTGTACTTGTTTAAATGTGATATGTGTGTGCTCAACTTTATATGGATTAATTGAAAAAGATTTTTGATCATTTTATATATTTTTGGAAGTGATTTTTATCACTCTTTGTGTTCATATTTAGTGTTTACTTTGTTTTTCAAGGTTTAAGCATGTTCTGGGTTGAAAAACAAGTGTCAGAATTTTTGGCAACTCATTTTGGCGACTTGCAACCCGCGAGATCAAGCTGCGAGTTTTGGCGACTCGTTTTGGTGACTTGCCTAGTCGCGAGCCCAGTCGCGAGTTCACACAGAATGGTTTCGCGGCTTACTGGCGACTCGTTCGCGACTCACCCAGTCGCCAAATGCCCAGAAACAGCTTTTTAAAGGGCTTTTCATGGGAAACCTATTTTAAACCTCTCCCATCCTATCATAAACCCCTCTCTCACTATTTTTACATTAAAACCCAATCAATTTGAATGGTTTTTCATTTCATTAACATCTCTAAGGTAATTTTAAACTCTTTTCTTTGTTTTAGATCCTTGGATTATGTTTTGGTGAGTTTTGTGCTCTTGGTTGGGATTTTTCATCATAAGGGTTGGGAAAACTTATTTTTTGGTCAAATTTTTGTATGAGATTGGTTTCTTTTAATGATTTACTTTGGATGTTGGCCCCTTGTGGCAAAAGAACATGTATTAAGGGTGGTTTTCATGATGTTCATGCATTGTTTTACTTTGTTCTTCATAGTGTGCATGCTAGGTGTTTGATAAAATGCCTCTTAGGCATTTTCTTGCTTGTTTGGACTCTAATGAGTATCAAACTTTGGAGTTTCTCATGTTTCCTCATTAGGAACATGTTTGGTTTATTGGTTGTGTATTTAACACACCTTGCCCCACATGTGCATTTTTCATGCATTGGTCATGCATTGCACATAGCCACCTCTTGCATACACCTCGCCACCCTTGTCATGCATTGGTTCATACATTGTTTCTTCATCCTAGCATGTCATGTCTTAGGATTGAGCTTCATTTTCTCATTCATCTCGCACCCATCATGCATCATTGCATCCCTCATACATCATTATCATTGTTCATTCTTTCATCTCTTGCCTTCGTTTTTCCTTGACCCTTGTTTATTTCTGACAAAAAGGGGGAGAGTGTACTCTAGAGAGTATACCGGAGAGTTTTTGTCATTTCTATATGACCTTTTTGCACATTCTTAGGGGGAGAAATTCTATTTCTCGTGCACACTTGTAGGGGGAGAGATATTCCATAGGGGAGATGCATATACCAGGGGGAGAAGAGATTGTGTTAATAAGAAAACTTTGTTTTGCTGTTTGGTGTATGATCAAGTCGCTCACATGTTTCACATCATGTTTACTTGATCGTAATTTACTTATTACATTATTCTTGTCCTTTTATTACTTGCTTTACCTTAAGGGTCTAATATATTTTGTGTAAGTGTTTTAGGTTACAAATATATATGTTCCAAGTGCATCACAACTTCTCATCATTTTGAAGGGGAGAAAATTTAAGCACTTTTAGTTTATATTGTGCTTTTTCTTTAGTACATTATGTTTGTACCTGTTACCTTTGTAGGTTTTTAAGGTTTTTA
The DNA here is from genome assembly GCA_023621385.1 of Quercus gilva. NCBI lineage: Eukaryota > Viridiplantae > Streptophyta > Magnoliopsida > Fagales > Fagaceae > Quercus > Quercus gilva. Next base: position 18,963,753 of record CM042477.1, read on the forward strand.
GTTTATGTTTGTACCTGTTACCTTTGTAGGTTTTTAAGGTTTTTAGTTTATGTTTGTACCTGTTACCTTTGTAGGTTTTTAAGGTTCTTAGTTTAGTTCGTACCTACTGCTTTTGTAAGCTGTTAAGGTTTTTAGTACTTGCTGTTAAATGCCATGCATTTTCTTTTAAGAACATCACTCTTGTGCCCATGTAGGATCTTATTCCTAGATGCATATATGTTTTTATGCATTGGTTGAGTGCTTGACATGCAAATGATACTTTGTTATTGAGTTTATTTGCTTGCATGTCTGGATGTTCATTCCTTGAGAGAATGAGCATTGAATCACTATTGTATAGTGGTTGGATGTTTGTTCATGCCATGGTCTATTGCTTTATTCCATTTTGCTTGATTGCTTTATACTTGCTCCATATGCATTACAAGTTTTCTACATACAATGATCAGACTGTGTTGTTATGTATCAGGAGATACTTGTTCTTATGGTTCAAGAGCTTCACAGATTCTAGAGTTAGGTGTGAGTGAGTTTTCCAACTGTTCCAAACTCACGCGTTAAGTAGAGTTTGTTATAGGGTTTTGTCACGGAATAGCCAAAGCGGGAGATTGTAAGGTTGAATTTTATCAACCATCTTGTTGGCTTTATTCCGTGCCAATTTACTTGTATTTTAGCACTTAGTAACCCTATATTTAAGTATGATTCATGTAAGGGTAGAGTGTGAGAGAGTGTGAAGAAATGCTCAAGATTGTGTAAAGAAGCAGGGACTCGCGGTTGACTCATGACTGGCAAGCCACCAACTGCAACACACGTGAGAAGCATGCGAGGAGGTGAAGGGTCACGCCAGCTGTCACACTACAGGACAAAAGTCCCAGGCTGGCTAGGTCGTTAACTCGTGGCTTGAACTCGCGACTTAGACCAATCGCGAGACCAAGCCGCCAACTTGCCCTGTTTGGGAAAAACTGACTCTTCGTATTCCTTTCTCACCCCACTATATATAGATCCTTATACCCACGAAATGTAGAGAGTTTCTAGAGAGAATTTTGTGAGAGAAACCCTAGAGAAAAACAAGATTGCCTCATCCCTAATTTTCACTAAGAGACTCTTTAAATTCCTCTACTCTCTTCCTCTCCATTGATACATCCTTGAGAGGTTCTTGACCAAATCCTTTTCTCACCACACCCGTGTCTGTGAGAAGGTCTTTTGGTGCTAAGGGAAGCAGTTTGGAAGGGACCAATGATTATTGGTTAATGCTATGGGCTATAGCGGAATCTAGTAAGCTAGAAAAGAAAAAGGTTCTGCGCAACCTCGTTGGAGCAAGAAGCTTAGAGGACTTAGGTACTTGGGTAGATTAGGCTTGGAGAGTCTATTGCTGTTCATGTATCCCAACTACATTTTCTAGTGGATTATTTACCGCTTGGAGGGCGGCGGATAAGTTTTATGCCGAGGGCTTCGGTTTCCTCTTCGATAACACATCGCGTGTTGTCCTTGTGTTTGCATATCTCTTCCCTTTATCTTTGCCTTTTATTTTCTGTTGTGGATGTGATTATAATTGGCTTAGATTGTTTATCAATTCTGTGTTTGGCTTATTTTCATGTTCCGCACATTAATTGTTTGATAATAAGCTTGAATTGGTAATTTGTAATTTGGAGTCTAAATGTTCAAGAGTGTTTTACACACATATTGAACTTTCAAAAGTCTCCTAGTGCGACATAAGGAGGCCAAGTGTTGATAGAGACGCTAAATGGAGAGCTGACCAAAGCATACTCGAAGATAAAATTTCTTAAGCATGAGGTGTTTCAAGCAAATGCTAAAGTAGGCCATGTCTCCTCCATGAAACTTAATTAAATGCTTGCTCATCAAAAACCATCCTCAGACAAATCCGGGTTAGGATATACCGGAGAAGGTAGTTCAGCTATCAAAATCACCAAGGAAGTGAAATTTGTGCAAGCCAAAGAACCTGTAGTGGTGATTCTATACCTAAGAAAGGAAAGGATGAAAAGAAGAAGAATGTGGCTGACCAATGGGTGTAAAATATGTCCCGTAATCAATCAGAAGCCAGACGTGAAGTTAGAGGAAGATCACTTCCAAGATCATAACGGGGTCCTAGAACAAATCATTTTTGTCACCATTGCAGATTGCAAGGATACACGAAACCAAATTGCCATAAGCTTAGAGCATTGAGGAATGCAACTGATCAAAGGTCAAGAGGACCAAGAAATGACAAGAGGACTTGGGTTGTTAAGCCACGAAGAGGTCAAAATGGTGATCCCGCTGTGATGGACATGATGAAGATGATTGGTGCATTTACCCCTTGCTTGGAAAGCTTCACTAGAAGGTTTGAAAGTCCTAACTCTCGTACCCAATCCTATATGGATATCAACCCAAATGCACGTGACGTGTGGGTGAAGAGGGGTACTCATGCATAAGCATTACAATATGTCCATGCACTAATTCTTCCTATGCTTTATGAATATGCTTGGTTGTGTGCTTTTTGCTTGTTTGAGTTGGAAATTGTTTGGTTGTTTATTTGTCTCTTTTTAAATGTTTTTACATTGTTACCTTTGATCAACCTTTTCATACTTTTTTGTCAAAAATCCAAAAACACATAAAAGTAGAAAATCCAAAAAGTTTGATCGACTTTGTTGGGTTTTGTCTCGAAACATGTTTTTCCTTGTACCTTTGTACTAATGGTTTTGTGCATCTACGAGCTTAGCTTGTTCCTTATGCACGCATATCATTGTGGAAGAAATCTTGAAATCTATGTGACTGTTGTAAATATATCTTCAACCTTGTCATGAATGATTAGTGAATGGTTTGGTGATCTTGAGACATGCATAGACTTGTGCCTATATATCTTCCCACTCTTTATTTATTTATTTATTTATTTTTGCTTAAAGAGCTCACCAAATGTAAATCTCTAAATGAAAAGAGATATTGAACTGCAAAAGCCTATTGCACATACTAGTATTTGACTAGGAAAAATGGAAAGTGACCAAAAATAAAATGTATGATGCCCAAAAAGCCAAAGGCTAACTCATCAAAGTGAAATATCAAAAATTTCAGGCACCAATTTCATGTAGAAGTGCTTGTGTTGACATGTTGGAGCTTTGGCATCACAGATTTAGGCATGCAGATTTCAAACAAGTAGCTAAAGTATCTAAACTTGAAGCTATTGAGAGACTTCCAAAGTTTGGAAAGTTTGAGAAGACAATTTGTGGTGCATGCCAAATGGGAAAGCAAACAAAGGCAAGTCATCCCAAGGTAAATGTGATTGCTACCTCTCCTATTTAGAGCTCCTTCATTTTGATTTAATGGGGCCTACAAGAACTGAAAGTTTAGGAGGAAAGAGGTACATTATGGTCATTGTTGATGATTTCTCAAGATACAATTGGGTGGAATTTCTTAGAGAAAAATCAGAAGCGTGTGAGAAATTGGAAATTCTATGCAAGAGACTACAAAACGAGAAAAGGGTTCTGATTGTCAAGAGAATGAGCGATCATGGCAAGGAGTTTAAAAATGCAAGATTTGAGTCGTTTTATGAGAAGAATGGGATCAAAAAGGAATTTTCAGCCCCCAAAACTCCTCAACAAAATGGGGTGGTTGAGAGGAAAAATTGGGTGATTCAAGAAATTGCAAGAGTTATGCTATTTAACAAGCAAATTCCTCAAAAGTTTTAGGGAGAAGCCATGAACACCTCATGTCACATTGGTAATAGGATATTCTTTAGAGCGGGAACAAAGAAGACCGCTTATGAAATTTGGAATGGAAAGAAGCCGAAAGTGAAGTACTTTCGAGTGTTTGGAAGCAGGTGTTACATTCTAAATGATCGGGAGAATCTTGGAAAATTTAATGCAAAAAGTGATGAAGGCATTTTCCTTGGGTATTCTACTTCTAGCAAGGCATATAGAGTTTTCAACAAGAGAACAAAGATGGTAATGGAATCTATCAATGTAGAAATTGATGATGCTATAACAAAGGTAGAGATGGTTAATGATGGAGAAAGGCCAAGCACCAAAAAGCCCACAGTTGAGGTCGAAGCTCTTGATATTGAAGTTGAAGGACCTACACCTGAAAAGGAATCAATTCCCATGAACTCAAGAATGGAAACAAGATCAATGTCTAGAACATCAAGTCCTCTCACTCCTTCAGAAGTTCATCCTCCTATATCCTGAAATGATGAACTGTCCACATCAAAGAAGCAATCATCAAGAGTGATTAAAAACCATCCGGACAGCAACATCATTGGGTCTTTAGATGAAGGTCTTCACCTTAGAAAGGGAAACATACTTCTGGCCAATCATGTAACATACTATTGCTACCTTGCCCAATTTGAGCCGAAAAAGGTAGAAGAAGCTCTTCAAGATGAAAATTGAGTCAAGTCCATGCATGACGAGCTGAATCAATTTGTGAGAAATGATGTATGGGAACTTGCTTCAAGGCCTGAAAATGTTCATGTCATCGGTACCAAATGGATCTTTAAAAACAAGACCGATGAAGATGGAGAGATTATGCGAAATAAATCTCGACTAGTGGCTCAAGGATACACTCAAGTAGAAGGAGTAGATTTTGATGAATCCTTCACTCCCATGGCAAGACTTGAGTCTATTAGCATCCTAATGTCAATTGCATGCACTATGAACTTCAAATTCTACCAAATGGATGTGAAATGTGCATTTCTAAATGACTACCTGAATGAAAAAGTGTTTGTTGAACAACCCAAAGGCTTCGACGATCCTCATTTCCTGGACCGTGTGCTGAGATTAAAGAAAGCTATTTATGGCTTGAAACAAGCTTCGAGAGCTTGGTATGATTGGCTTACCCATTACCTCCTAAATAGAGGGTTCAAAAGAGGGTATGCCGACCGGACTTTATTTGTCAAGAATGATGGGGATTACCTTCTCATGGCTCAAGTATATGTTGATGACATAGTATTTGGAGCTACCATTGATACTCGAGCTATAGAGTTCTCCGAGGAGATGAAGAAAGAATTTGAGATGAGTATAGTGGGGGAGCTTACATTCTTCTTAGGGCTTCAAGTCAAACAGAGGAAGGAAGGCATATTCATTTCATAAGAAAAATATGCTAGAAATATTGTCAAGAAGTTTGGATTGGATTCCAAAAAGCATGCCTCTACTCCCATGAGTTCATTTATAAAGCTGAATGTTGATTCTTCCGGGGTAAAAGTGAGTCCAACCTTGTATAGTAGTATCATTAGGAGTCTACTCTATCTTACAGCCAGTAGACCAGATTTTGCTTTTAGCGTGGGTGTTTGTGCATGATATCAAGTTGCACTGAAGGAATCCCACCTGACTGTGGTGAAGCGAATCATACGATATGTCAATGGAACTTCGAATTATGGCTTGTGGTACTCAAACGACTCAAATGCTTGCCTTGCAAGTTATTCAGATGCAGATTGGGCTGGAAGTGTGGATGATTGAAAGAATACTTTAGGTGGCTGCTTCTATCGTGGAAACAACCTTGTCTCTTGGATGAGCAAGAAACAAAATTTAGTGTCTCTTTCTACGGTTGAAGCAGAGTACATAGCTGCTGGAAGTTGCTGCACACAACTCCTTTGGATGAAAAAGCTTCTTCATGACTATGGGATTCCTCAAGATACAATGTGTGTTTTCTATGATAACACCAGTGCTATAAACCTCTCTAAGAATCCAGTTCAGCATTTGAAGTCAAAACACATAGAGATACGTTACCACTTCATCAGGGATTTGGTAGAAGATAAAGTTATATGTCTTGAATTCATACATATAGACAATCAAAAGCCAGACATCTTCACCAAGCCTCTCAATGGTCCACGGTTTGAATCACTCCGTAAGATCATTAGTGTTGTTACCATTCCTTGAATCTCATGTGTGCTGTGTGCTTTACCTCTTCATATTGATTTGATTTCTCTTTTGTAGGGCACACACTACTTTGTTGGCTATTTGTATAGCATGTTCTATTTGTTTGCAATTGCTTTGAATGATTTTACATTTTTTTTGGTCAATCTTTTCTTCTTTTATGTCAAAAATCAAAAACACATTAAAAGTTGAAAATCTAAAAAGTTTGATTAACATTATTGTGTTTTGTCACAAGCATGTTTTGCCTTGTACCTTTGTGCTAATGGCTTTATGCATTTACGAGTGTAGCTTGTTCTCAATGCACTCATATCATTGTGGGGAAAATCTTGGAATCTATGTGACTGTTTTAAATAGATCTTCAAACTTGTCATGAATGATTAGTCAATGGTCTTGTTGATCTTGAAACTTGCATAGACTTGTACCTATATATCTTCCCACTCTTTTATTTTTGTTTAAAGAGCTTCACAAATGTAAATCTCATAATGAAAAGAGATAATGAGTTGCAAAAGCCTTTGCACATACTAGTATTTGACTAGGAAAAAGGGAAAGCGACTTTTGTAAAAAATGTATGATGCCTAAAAAGCCAAAGGCTTACTCATCAAATTGAAATGTCAAAAATTTTAGGCATCGATCTCAAAATGAGATGTATTGATTCAAAAAGATCAAATGTTATGCTATAAATGGAGCCAAATGAAAAGATTCATAATAATGTTATCAAGTTGTGTGGGAAGTCATATATGCATATTTCTATAATTGAGATAGGTCACTTTTCCTCGTGCTAATTGTATATGTCTTGGTTGAATTGATCATTGAAGGTTTACATTAGACTAAAGATTATCTCATCTTTGGTACACACACAAATCACACATGTCTATGTTCAATGAATGCCAGAGTGATTGTACTTGATTAAATGTGTTTCACATATTCAATTTTTGTTGATCAAACACAAAAAGTTTTTTGAGTGTTTTAATTGTTTTTGGAAAGTCTTTTGTTTTTGCAAAAATATCAAAAATTTCAAAAACAATGTTGCCCTGTACTGGTGACTTGGTTGCGGGTCATTCCAGTTGCATGCCCCCAGTTGCGAGCTTACATAGAAGGTTTTCGCGACTCACTAGCAGGTCAATGTCCTAGTCGCGAAAAAGACTTAGAAAATTTTTCAAAATTCTGACTTTTACAATTCTCGTGACTCGGTTTGGTGACTTGTTCACGTGTGGAAGCTCCAGTCGCGAGGTTATACAGAAATTTTCACGGCTCCCTTTGCAACTTACTCGTGGGTGGACCTTCCAGTCCCGAAAAACACTTAGACAAATTTTTCAAAATTTTGTCTCTAAGGTGTTTGGTGACTTGTCCTGGCGACTTGTTTGCAACTTGGTTCAATCATGAAAAATGTGTGTTTTGCACTCTAAGGATAGTTTTTAAAACTTTTTAGTTTTCCCTCGAATATTTTGACTGTTCATTGTCTTGTCTGTTCATCTCCCTCACAAACTCATCGTGCTTCACTTTGAAATCCACCATTTTCATCATCTTCGCAACTATAATCCTCAAGAAAATGTATGGGTTTTCTTATTTTCTCTAAGCATTTCATGTTTATAACCCTTAAATTCTTGGATTTTGAGTTTTTGATAAGTTTTTGAAAAACTTGAGTTTCGAATATGGTTTGGACGTTTTTTATTTTGTTGAATGGATATTGTTGACATTGATAATATGATGCTTGTTATACATGTTTTCATGTTTATGTATCATTTTTGAGTAGTTTACCATGATTGTGTTGTGGTACACAAATCATGCTTATTGTAAAATTGTCTCAAAATACAGTTACTCGTGTTACTGAGGATTTCATAGATTACATTGTGCTTTGCTGTGCCTGCCCACTCATCACATGCACACACCACATGCACCAGTGTTACTCATGTTTAAATACATGATTAAATACTGCATACTTGGTTCATTTACCATGATTGAGTGATATGTATTTCTTAATGACAATGAGTGTTTATTTCATGGACTAACTTGAATCTAATCAAGTTTATGTTTGCATCTTGTGGTTTTGTACTTGGTTCTCTGTTGTTTGTATGTTATCTTGCAGATGTCCCGTCGTTCCTCTCGAGGAAAAGAGCTTGTAACTGATGTTACATCATCCCCTATTTCAAAACTGACTCGCCATTCGTCTCAAGCTTCCAACAGTGAAAGATTCAGGACTCCGCTTGATTCACAGACTTACTCAAGCATTTTTGTAGATGCACCTACTGTGGTAGAAAGGGTTGTAAAGTTTGATACCTTGAGAACAACATTTATTCCTAGAATCTTTGAAGCAAAAGATTAGGCTGACCTGTTCGGAAACTTCATGGACCCAATTGAGGAATTGGTTAAGGAGTTCTATGCAAATGCTAGATACACCAGAGTTGAGTTACAGTGTTGGGTATGAGGAAAGGAGTTCAGCATCAATCTAGACTACATTGCGAAGGTTTTTTGAATCAATAGACCGGCAAATGTAGACCTCACTCCATATGATGACAGACTTCCTAAGATTCAAGATATTCTACAAATTCTTGGACCAGATCATGAGATTTCATCCAAAGGCACGTCCATTGGAACAGCAAAGTTTGCACCTGATCTGATGACTCTCAAATTGATCATGTTCTTCAACCTGTATCCACTCTTGAACACTGTATTCATTAATCTTGGAAGAGCGTAATTTCTATGTGATCTCATCACCGGAGTTCAAATTGACATCTCTACTCACATCTTCCTATTAATAGGGAGAACAACAACTCGATCGATAGCACAAACATGTCTTCCTTTTTGTAGTCTTCACATGAAGATCGTGGTCCTTAAAGGTGTTCGTCCACCAATGGATGGAAAAATACTGCCACATCATCGACCAATATCCATGATATCTTTTCAAGCAAGTAAGAGTCACTCCTCTAAAGCACCTAGGAGTGAATCTTTCCATCATGCTACCTCTTCCAGTCATGGCTCAGCCACTCACACTATGCCTATGCATACCGAGTCTGCATCTCCTCACAGTCCTGAGTTACAAACGACTAGCATTTAGCCTACACAACCTAGCACTCAATGTGACAGGTTGAGCACTTTGTTTGAGGGTCTGTACCAGCATATTTCTGGATTTGAAAAGGTTCTCTACTCCACCAAAAACCAAGTTCAAATCCGCCTAATAGCCATTGAGACACAGTTGGATGCTATTCAACAAAAGCTGGAGGACAGCATTTGGCTATTTGTGCCGAAAAGGGGGAAAGCAAAAACTCATTGCATAGTTTGGATGATAGCATACAGCAAGGGGGAGAGTAACACAAGAATGGGAAGTGTGCATATTAAAAAGGGTAGTTGTGTGAGCTCAAAAGGGAAAAACTGTTTCATACACACATACTTTTGGTTTCTTTTGACTTTATTTTATTTGTGGTTTTTACTTTGTGCTACTATTTAAAGCTGTTGGTACTTTGGGTTATAGGTTTAAGTTTATATTTAGTGTTTTGATTTGTACCCATGCTTTGTAGCCTAGTACTTGTTGCTAAATGTCATGCATTTTCTTTAAGTACATCACTCTTGTGCCCTGCGTTGGATTTTATATCCTTAATACAATTACCTTGTGTTGTTGTATTGGTTGAGTGTTGGACATGCAAATGATACTTTGCATTGATCTTATTAGCTTGCATGTTCGAATGTTCACTCCATGTGTGAATGAGCATTGTGGTTACTATTTATAGTGATTGTTCATTTTTGGTCAAGCCATGCTTTATTGCTTTAATCTATATTGCTTGATTGCATTATGCTTGCTCCATATGCATTACAAGTTTTCTGCATACAATGATAATACATGTTGTTTTTTTTCAAGAGATACTTGTTCTTATGGTTCAAGAGCTACACAGATTCTAGAGTTAGGTGTGAGTGAGTTTTGTTCAACTGTTCCCAACTCACATGTTAAGTCTAGAGTTTGTTTTAGGGTTTTGTCACGGAATAGCCAAAGGGGAAGATTGTAAGATTGAATTTAATCAACCATTTTGTTGGCTTTATTCCGTACCAATTTGCTTGTAATTCAACATTTAGAAACCCCATATTTAGGTGGGAATCATGTAAGGGTAGTGTGTGAGAAAGTGTGAAGAAAAGCTCAAAAGTGTGCACTGAAGCAGGGCCTCATGACTAGATCTCACGACTGGCTTGTGGCTTGCAAGTCGCCGAAAGAGGCACATGTGTGAAGCATGTAGAGGAGCTGAAGAGTCACGCCAGATGGAGCACTACAGGACAAAACTTCCAGTCTGGCCAAGCAGTTAGCTTGCAACTCAGACTCACAACTCAGTCAAGTCACGAGGCCAAGTCGCTAGACAACTCTGTTTGTAACAAACCTGACCTTTCACATTCCAAACACACACCAGTATAAATACCCCTTATACCCCACATATTGTAAAGAGCTTCCAGAGAGAATTTTGAGAGAGAAACCCTAAAGAAAAACAAGATTGACTCATCCACAATCTTCCCCCTTGTTTCTCCAAATTCCTCCATTCTCACCCTTTCCATTTATACATCCTTGAGAGGTACATTAGCCAAATCCTTATCTCACTACACCCATATCAGTGAGAAGGTAATTTAAAGCTTGGGAAACAGTTAGGAAGGGACCAATTGATATTGGTTGATGTTATGAGCTATAGCAGGATCCGGTAAGCTACAGAAGACAAAGGTTTGGCATAACTTCGTAGGAGCAAGAAGCTTGGAGGGCTTAGGTACACTGGGTAGATTAGGCTTGGAGGGTCTTTTGCTGTTCATGTATCCCAACTTTATTCTTTAGTGGATTGTTGACCACTTAGAGGGCAGTGAAGAGGTTTTATGCCGAGGACTTCGGTTTCCTCTTCGATAACAGATCGCTGTGTTGTCTTTGTGTTTGTGCCTCTCTTCCCTTAATCTTTGCCATTTAATTTCTATTGTGGTTGTGATTTTATTTGGTATAGATTGTTTTATCAATTCTATTTTAGCTTATTTTCATATTCCGCACATACATTGTTTGATAATAAGCTTGAATTGGTAATTTGTAATTTAGGGATCTAAACGTTCAAGGTGTTTTACACATTATTTGAACATTCACTCGAGCTATAGAGTTCTCCTTGGAGATGAAGAAAGAATTTGAGATGAGTATGGTGTCTTACATTTTTCTTGGGTCTTTAAATCAAACAAAAGAAGGAAGGCATATTCATTTCACAAGGAAAATATGCTAGAAATATTGTCAAGAATTTTGGATTAGATTCCAAAAAGCATGTCTCTACTCCCATAAGTTCATCTACAAAACTCAATGTTGATTCTTCAGGGGTAGAAGTGAGTCCAACCTTGTATAGGAGTATCATTAGGAGTTTACTCTATCTTACAGCCAGTAGACTGGATATTGCTTTTAGCGTGGGTGTTTGTGCTTGATATCAAGCTGCTCCAAAGGAATCCTACTTGACTGTGGTGAAGCGAATCATACGATATGACAATGGAACTTCGGATTATAGCTTGTGGTATTCAAAGGATTCTAATGCTTGCCTTGTAGGTTATTCAGATGTAGATTAGGCTGGAAGTGTGGATGATCGAAAGAGTACTTCAGGTGGTTGCTTTTATCTTGGAAACAATCTTGTCTCTTGGATGAGCAAGAAACAAAATTTTGTGTCTCTTTCTACGACTGAAGCATAGTACATAGCTGTTGGAAGTTGCTGCACACAACTCCTTGGGATGAAAAAGCTACTTCACGACTACAGGATTCCTTAAGATACAATGTGTGTTTTCTGTGATAACACAAGTGCTATAAATCTCTTTAAGAATCCAGTTCAGCATTCAAAGTCAAAACACATAGAGATACGTTACCACTTCATTGGGGATTTGGTGGAAGATAAAGTTGTATGTCTTGAATTCATACACACAGATAATCAAAAGGCGGACATCTTCACCAAGCCTCTTGATGGTCCACGGTTTGAATCACTCCGTAAGACCATTGGTGTTGGTACAATTCCTTGAATCTCATGTGTGATGTGTGCTTTACCTCTTTATCTTGATTTGATTTTTCTTTTGTAGGGCACACACTATTTTGTTGGCTATTTGTATAGCATGTTCTATTTGTTTGCTATTTGCTTTGAATGTTTTTACATTTATTTTTTTTTATCAATCTTTAATTGTTTTTGTGTCAAAAATCCAAAAACACGTAAAAAGTAGAAAATCCAAAAAGTTTGATTGGCATTATTGTGTATTGTCACAAGCATGTTTTGCCTTGTACCTTTGTACTAATGGCTTTGTGCATTTCAAAGCGTAGCTTGTTCTTTATGCACTCATCATTGTGGGAAAAATCTTCAAACTTGTCATAAATGATTAGTCAATGGTTTTGTTGATCTTGAAACTTGCATAGACTTGTGCCTATATATCTTCCCACTCTTTTATTTTCTTTTGTTTAAAAGCTCACCGAATGTAAATCTTAAAATGGAAAGAGATAATGAGTTACAAAAGCCGTCGCATATACTAATATTTGACTAGGGAAAAGTGAAAGCGACTTTTATGAAAATTGGATGATGCCCCAAAAAGCAAAAGGCTTGTTCATCAAATTGAAATATAAAAAATTTCAGGCATCGATCTCAAAATGAGATGTATTGATTCAAAAGTGATCAAATGATATGATGTATATGGAGCCAAATGAAAAGCTTCAAAATTTTGTAATCAAGTTTTGTGGGAGGTCATATATGCATATTTCTATAATTGAGATAGGTCACTCTTCCTAGTGCTAATTGTGTATGTCTTGATTGAATTGATCATTGAAGCTTCACATTAGACTAAAGATTATCTCATCTTTGGTACCCACACACATCATACATGTCTATGTTCAATGAATGCCTTATTCATTTGTGTGATTGTACTTGATTAAATATGTTGCACATGCTCAATTATATGTTGATCAAACACAAAAAGATTTTTGAGTGTTTTAATTGTTTTTTGGAAAGTGTTTTTATTTTGAAAAAAATATCAACAACTGTGCAACCTTGTTTTGGTGACTTGCCTCTCAGGTCAAGCCAGTCGCATGCCCTAGACGCGAGCTTACTTAGAAGGTTTTCATGACTCCCTGGCGGATCAAAGTCCCAGTCGTGGAAAAGACTTAGAATTTTTTCAAAAATCTAGATTTTTAGATTTCTCGCGACTCTATTTGGTGACTTGTTCACGAGTGGAAGCTTCAGTCGTGAAGGTTACTCAAAAAGTTTGATGACTCCCGTCGCGATTAACTCGTAGGTGAAACTTCCAGTCACGAAAAACACTTAGACAAATTTTTCTAAATTTTGTTACAAGGGTGTTTGGCGACTTGCTTTGGCGACTTGTTTGCAACTCAATCCAGTCGCGAAAATCGCGTGTTTTGCATAATTAGGGTCTTTTTTAGAACTGATTTCAAAAACTTTTCATTTTTCCCTCGCATCTTGTGACTATTCATCTTCTTGTCCATCTTCCCCTCTTTCAAAATCACCGTATTCACACACAAACTCTCCATATTCTTCCTCACTTATTCACCAATCTTCAAGAAAAGGTATGGGTTCCGTTTCTTTCTCATTGTATTTCACATTTCTTGCCTAAGATTTCTTAAATTAGGTGTTTTTGAAAATTTCTGTGAATATGATGCTTGAATATGGGTATTTTATGCTTTGGCGAGATTGCTGTGTGGGTTGTGTCGGTTATGTGTTGTTACACGCTACCTTTGGTTGCACAATGTGTTATTTGTGAGACATACACATTTAGTGACATGTTTGAGACCTCACAATTTTAGGGTTTTCTTCAAATATTCCCATTTTAGGACTAACTCAATGCTAATAGAGTTTTTTGTCTTGTGTGGTCTCTATTGCTCTTTGGTGTAACATGATGCGGCTTGAAAATGTCTCTGTTCAAAAGATCAACTATGAAAGGAGGTAGTTGCAAAGGGAAAGAGCCAGTGATTGATATTGATGATCTATCTCCTAAGCCAAAGAGGACTCGATAACCAACGGGAATGTATGACCCTAACAAGTTCAAATCTTATGCTGCTTTTCAGACCTATGAGAAATACTTTCAAGAACCATCATTGCGGGTTGAAAGGGCTGTTGAACAGGCATCTCTCGTAGACACCGACATCCCTAAATGGTTTGCCACCAAGGATTGGAATTTCATTCTCTCCAACCTTGATGATGCATACAAGAATTTGGTGAAAAAGTTCTATGCTAATGCCATTGTTGAGGGAGAGGAGCTCAAATGCTAGGTTAGAGGAAAGATTTTCTCAGTGACTCCTATTTATCTGGCAGAAATCCTACACATCAACCGGCCGATGTTTACTAATCCACTGGTATATGATGATTTGAATCTGGATGAGGATTTACTTTGGGATGCTCTTGGAAGAAACTTGGAATTCTCATGAAATGGGATCTCAATCAGTGTTTCCTCATTGTCTCCAGAACTAAGGGTGCTTACAATAATCATGTTCTACAATCTATATCCTCTATCCAGCACCAGTTACATGAATCTAGGGAGAGCTTTGTTCTTTTATGATCTGATTACTGATGAAGAGATCGATATTTGTTCCCATATCTTTCATATTTTGCATAAGATTGTTGCAAGAATTGACTCAAGGACCTGCATTCCTTTTAACTGCCTCATTTCAAAGATATTGAAACTCAAAGGCATTCATCCATCGGAAGATGAGTCTCCCTAGCCGAAGCCAAGTCCAATCAACATTCGTACACTCAACGCTAGCATTGGTCATAGTCGGAAGGGAATCAAAACAGACTCTAGCTACTTATAGTGGTTCACGCTCTAGCTCATCCTCCTATGATGAGAAGTTAGACAACATTATGGCATCCGTCCGCAACATAAGCACTAAGATGTCCGGACTTGCCTCTCTCCTGCACCATCACAACATCCGTTGTGATATGAAGTTCACTACTCTCCAAACTCAATTGGATCAAATTCAAAGAAAGCTAGAAGAAAATGAGGACTAGCTATTCCATGAAAAAAATGGGGAGATGATGATGATAGGGGGAGGAAGAGCTTGATCAAAGGGGGAGTATTGACGTTGAAGAGTAGGACTATGTTGCTTAATATTATCATATATAAGTACATATTATGTTGTTTTTGTACCCATGCTTTGTAACTTAATACTTGTTTTTAATGTTATGCATTTCTTTAAGTACATCACTCTTGTGCCCTTGTTGGATTTTTATCCTTGATGCAATTACCTTATGTTATTGTATCGATTGAGTGTTGGACATGCAAATGATACTTTGCATTGAGCTTATTAGCTTGCATGTCTGGATGTTCATTCCTTGTGTGGATGATCATTGTGGTTAATATTTATAGTGATTGTTCATTTTTGGTCAAGTCATACTTTATTGGTTCATTCCTTTTTGTTTGATCGCATTGTGCTTGCTCCATATGCATTTCAAGTTTTCTACTTACAATGATCGTATTGTGTTATTGTTTTCAGGAAATACTTGTCCGTATGGTTCAAGAGCTTCACAGATTTTAGAGTCAAGTGTAAGTGAGTTTTGTTTAACTGTTCCCAACTCACATGCTAAGTCTAGAGTTTGTTTTAAGGTTTTGTCACTGAATAGCCAAAAGGGGAGATTGTAAAGTTGAATTTATTCAATCATTTTGTTGGCTTTATATCTTGCCAAATTTTCTTGTAATTCAGTATATAGAAACCTTGTATTTAGGTGGGAATCATGTAAGGGTAGTGTGTGAGAGAGTATGAAGAAAAGCTCAAGAGTGTGCACTCAAGAAAAGCCTCGTGATTGGATCTTGCAACTGGCTCACGACTGGCAAGTCGCTAGAATGGCACACATGTGAAATATGCAGGGGGAGCTGAAGGGTCACGCCAGCTATTGCACTACAGGACAAAACCTCTAGTCTGGCTAGCCAATTAGCTCACGACTCAAACTCGCGACTCGTTCCAGTCGCGAGCTTAAGTTGCCAAAATGCCCTGTTTGGTTGTAATTGACTCTTCACATTCCTCATTCATCCTACTATAAATACCCTTATTCCCACAAGAGAATTTTGAGAGAGAAACCCTAGAGAAAAACAAGATTGACTCATCCACAATCTTCATCCTTTGATTCTCCAAATTTCTCTACTGTCACCCTCTCCATTGATATATCCTTGAGAGGTACATTAGTCAAATCCTTATCTCACCATACCCATATCTTTGAGAAGGTTTTTTAGTGCTTGGGAAGTAGTTCAGAGGGGACCAATTCATTTTAGTTAATACAATGGGCAATTGCAGGGTCCGGTAAACTAGAGAAGACAAGGTTCAACATAACCCTGTTGGAGCAAGAAGCTTGGAGGGCTTAGGTGCACTGGGTAGATTAGGCTTGGAGGGTCTTCTACTATTCATGTATCCCAACTTTATTCTCTAGTGGATTATTGACTGCTTGAAGAATGGCGGTGAGGTTTTTCACCGACGACTTTGGTTTCCTCTTTGATAACACATTGTTGTGTTGTTGTTGTGTTTGCGTCTCCCTTCCCTTAATCTTTGCCTTTTAGTTACTACTGTGGTTGTGATTAATTTCAGTTTAGATTGTTTTACTAATTCTATTTTAACTTATTTTTATATTCCGCACATATATCGTTTGATTATAAGCTTGTGTTAGTAATTTGTGAATTTGGGGTCTAAACGTTCATAGGTGTTTTACATACTATTTGAACTTTCAATTGCATTATGATTATTTTGTCAAGTTTGTTATTGGTTTTTCTATGGACATTTTTTGCATTGTCTTACTAATAATTATGCCTCTTTTTTGTTGTTGTACATCTTATCAGGGATAGAGGTTTGTAGTCTAGATTGTTATTGATGTATTTTCCTTTATACTTGTACAAATATGGGATTGGTGGCAAAAAGACAGTCTTTGTGGTACTACTTGAACTCAAATAATTTTCTGTAAAGTTTGGAAGACATCATTTGTATATAAATGGTTGTAATTATTTTGTGAATGTCTTTATTGCATTTTTAGATTGTATGGATGTGGTTAAAAATGAATGGATGATTTGTTTATGGATATGGTTGGAAATGAACAAGTTAATGTAATGGCAAGTAAATGTAAAGAATATTAATAAAAATATAAAATTGGTGACAATAATTTTTGTCACTATATCTGACTATAAGCAGAAATTGGTGATGAAATAATTTGTCACCTAATCTATTGAAATTAAAAAAAAAAAAAAATTGGTGACGAAAAACTTCTTCACCTAATCTATTGATATTGGAAAAAAATACATTTGGTAATGAAATATTTCATCACCACATGTATTTGTGACGAAATGTTTTTGTCACCATAGCCCACTTTTGTTGTAGTGATATATTGAATTTACAAATTCATTTTTGGTAGGTTTAATTTTTCATGTTCATCTACTTTAATTTTGATGTTATAACTAAATAATAAATCAATAGAAAATTAAAACAAAAGTGTTGTCTACATATATTCCTCTTGGGCAGTTTTAAATTTAAATATTATTTTTCCCTTTTATCTTTATTTAGTTTGTTTCTTCTTATTCTCATCTTCTTACTATAAATTTGCTACTCTCTTTCACTCTATGCATATTTTTTCTATGCAAAAAAAGGTTCTCTCTCTCTCTCTTTTCATTTTTGTTGGACTTTTTGTTATTATTTTTCTTGCATTTCTACCTTAGATTGATGAATATTTGTTTTTTTTAGAATTTTACTTTTGATTATTTATAACAGAAAAATGAAATCAATGAAGAATATGTATATATATATATATATATATATTTAAATTGTCTATAAAATATGTATTCACAAGTCTTGCTTAATCATTGACGGTAGAAAAGATACAACTTGATAGCTACCCATAGGAGGATCTCCAACTAGAGCTTTGTACCTTCATTGTTCTATTATTGACTAATTCATATAAGTTCCTTAATGCAAATATATATATATTTTTTCATTTTATTTACAACACTAAATACTTTTAACGAATAGTGTTTATTTTTTATTTAATTTGGAAAAAAAATCAAATTATAATATGTCATATTTTGTGTTGTTGTCAAGTGTTAGTTTATTTGGAAAACTACAAGATAGTTTGGACAAGATGACGAAGAAAAAATAGTGCAATTAAAAATAATGGTCTTTGTGCAATTTCCTTTCACTATTTATAAATTTTTTTTAACAAATTAGTAGTTAATTGTATTGTTTTTTTATTTTTATTTTTATTTTTTATGATGTTCTTAGATACTTGAGAAATTGTTTTAAATGTTTACGAATATTTTATGTTATTCTACATCTTCATTTTCTTATTAGTGTATTCTTTGAGATTGTTCGGGAAAAAAAAAAAATCAATTTTGGGTTTAAAATTATTTGTTTATCTATTTATTTTTCACATATTAAATTAGATGTTAGATTAGATTATGACAGCATTATACAATATTTCTCTACTTTTTTCCCATTTTGAATTGTAATCTTTTTTTTTTTAAGCAAAAATGGTTACAATCTTCTATTTTTACATTTTTTTTTTTAAACTGTAGTTTTGATGAGTTTTATTAAATTTTTAGATACCTTTCTTGGTGTTTTTTATTGTATTATAGAAAGAATTGAGTTTCAGAAAGTTCATTTAAAACTAAAAGAGTAATTCCCAAATTTTATATAATTTTTAATGATACACAAAATATTGTACAAAAATTTTATTAAAAAATTTAGGGTATGTTTGGTAACTAATTTATTTATTTATTTATTTATTCAGTTTTCTATTTTCAAAAACTATTTTTTATTTCCTAGACTTCAAAACTTTTTTGGTAATTGAAAACAAATAGAAAACAAAAACAATTTTCACATCTCAATTTACAAAGAAAACTATAAACTAGGAAAGAGCCGTTTTCAATTTTTAGTTTCCAAGAGAGCTTGAAAACACGGAGAAAACAAGTGCATTTTACTATGCACTTAAGTGTAGTCCAAGCTCCCTTGGAAAGAGTGTAGATTTGTCCTCCAATGGTAAACAAAGGTGAGATCGTGTTCTTTTTCAATTCTCCTTCTTCTTTGTGTTCTTCACACACACTCACTGAGCTCTCTCATGTGATGTTATTGTTTATCAAGAACTGTAAAGGTTTTTTGTAGACTTTTTATTTTGTGATAAATTTTAATAGACTTTATATCCATACTCTCTTAAAATTTCTAATTTTCAGTCACCAAAGTGGTTGCTTTAACTGAATTATGTATTTTTGTCAAGTGGGTATCATTAAACAATGTGTACCAACATCAAAATAATAATAATAAACAATATGTACCCTCCCCTTCTGCTTGGCAATATCATTAAAGAATTTTTCCTTAAAATTCGACTATAGCAATGTTGCAAAGTTGTAATAGCTTTCATTCAACAGCATATTGAGTGATTGTCTTGATAGACAATGTAACACTCCAAACCCCAAAGGATCCAAAGCATGATAAAGACATTTTAAGTACCTATATATTTTTGTTCCTTTTTGACAATTCAATCCACATAAATCATATCAATTATCAACTTCAAGAATTATCATAATAATTTCATTGGATATACTCTCAAAGTAAGTCAAAGCTCTAAGTAATAATTACAAGGACCATTGGCCACAAAAGAATAGAGGTCTGAATGAATAATTAAATATCATCAGCTTGTCCTATTAGTGGAAATAAAGTCACAACCACTATCATATACAAAAGATGAGTCAAACCTATTCTAAGATGTACATCATTGAATATCTTCATTTCAAAAGTTCAATCTGCATTAGTAATTAGTCTAACTACTATTAGCCACCAAAAAGTTGTCTTAAAAGATTGATGTCTACTCTGAAAAGTTTATAAAATAATGGGAAGAGACAGAGCCCAGTAAGTAGCATAATTAATGGGTGTGGGAGAAATGTAAGTTTCATAACAATGAACATTTTACAGACATGCTAAAATTTGGGAATTTCCATTTGAATTCTGCAGAATAAATTTCCTTAACATCATGACAAGAATGATATACATATTGTAGCACCAAGCCTCCCAAAGTAACTATGAAACTACATATTATTCATTCTCTAGAAACCTCACCCAAGGCCACATGATGGAGTTGTCACATAGACAGGCCGTCACACAGACGAGATTGTCACACAGACAGGGTAATCACCAATATCATGGCACAATGACAAAACCATGTCAAAAGCTCACAAGTTAATGTATTAGAAATACATAGTTCACTTCCAAGTAGTTTCATAAAATATTTCCATAACCAAATAGCCACAAAGTCTCAAAGTCCTCTAAACTATTTCTTGTCATAAATATTTTGCTTAAATTTCCCAAATAATACAAGCTAAGATAAAGCATCTTTAGAATTTGCAAATAACGCAATAAATTAATAAAATCCATTCCCAAGAGTTTTATAAAATATGCTTATCTTTTCCATGCTAACAATTCATGCATTCCCCATATGCAATAAGAATATGCACTTTCATATATAATCATAAATAGTAGGGTCACAACACAATACTTTTTAGAAAATCATAGTTCCACCATTAATTTTCCAAAATGTGTTTGACCCAAAAACAAAGTTTATGCAACATGATTACTTTGCAAAAATCCCATTAAAAAACTACTTACCTCGCAACCCGCAATAGCCTAATTTTCCAAGCCCCAAATGAAATTTAGCTAGAACCTTATTAGTACCAAGCAAACCTATCACAATAAGCATAAAACTTGAAATTGTATCTAGCTACATTTTAGGAATTTCCAAATAAGCCCTAAATTAGGCAAGTCTAGATTTAGCCTCACAAATAATATTTTCCACTTCCAAAGTTTCTCAACCAATTACTTTACAAGACATAGACTCCCATTATACTCATGAATCATTCAAGGTATTATCTCTAACATCAAAACCTCAATAATTTATGAATAGTTTTCACAAGATTTTCACATCATCAAGAGACCCATGACATCAAAATCACAATATCCTTCCAAACAAACAATTTAAATCTTTAACTAGCTCCAAATAAACCATAAAAATTATTTTCACAATTTATACCTCAAAACCCCTAAATTTTCACCATTCATAAACCTTAGTTAGCCACCACTAGTAAAACCATAAACCCACTCATCAAATTAGTCCACAAAAACAAAAACCCATATACTTAATTACAAGAATATCACGCAAGAAGCTCATAAATCTCATGAACATCATTATCAAAGCTTAGATTAAAATAACCTTAACCAAAAGTATAAAACCCACTAATAGATTTGAAATTTTTTACCTTAAATCAAAAGAAATGAATATGCCTTAGAGGTTCCTAAAGAGCTTTGCGGTGATCTTGCCATGAAAAGATGGTAGAGATAGTGGAGGATGAGCACCGGTGAGAGAGGATGAGAGAAATGTTTATGTTGTGTTGAGAGAAAATGAAAAAGAAGTGAGTAGAAGACCTTAGTTGACCGGCCAAAGAGTGAGAGATATGAGTGATATTTGTGTGGTGGAGAAATGAGTGGGGTAGGTGGGCACGTGTGAATGCAAATAAAAATTTGACCATCACTTTTTTTCTTTTTCTTTTTTAACTGGGGCATTACATTCTTCCCCTCTTATGAAAATTTCTTAGATCTCTTTTCATTATGCACCTTATCCATATCAAATAAGAGTCACTGCCTTGCAACAATTTCATTCTCTTTACTATAGTTGATTGAACTTTCAACTAGCCAAGTAGGCCTCTGAATGGCCTATTCAACCTCAACTCCCAACCTTTCTAAAACAGTAAGGATCTTCCTCTAAGTGGTATGCAAAGCAACTGAAAAAATATCTGGAGGCTTTCTACTAAGCACACCAATAATGACATAGCCTTGCGGAAATGATAGTTAATAATGTAATCATAGTACTTAAACAATTCAAATCATTTCATGGTCTCATGTATAGCTTATTCTGGTTAAATAATTACCCTAAACTTTTATGATCCATGCAAATATCATATCTCTCATACGAATCATGTCTCCAAATTTTCAAGCAAACACAACTGCAACTAACTCCAAGTCATGTGGGGAAATCTTTCTCATGATTCTTACATCATACTAAGATCCAATGTAATTCCATCCTTAGATATCACATAACTTAACAACACTACTTGAGCCAACCAAAATTCACACTTCTTCAATTTAACAAACCAATTACTTTCTCTTAGTATTATTATTTTCTTTTAATAATCCTCAAGTGTTCCTCATCTCTTCTAGACTCTTAGAGTAAGTCAAAATATTATCAATGAATACAATGATAAAATGATCCAGTTAATCATGAAATGCCACATTCATCAAATCCTTAGAGGTAGTAGGGGCATTAATTAATCCAAATAGCATCATTATGAACTCATAATGACCATACCTATCCAAAAAGACCATCTTTGGTACTTCCCAAATTTTCAACCAGCAGTAACCAAAACAAGATCAATCTTAGAAAATACTTGTACTCTTTGCAACTAGTTAAACAAGCCATCAACGCAAAGCAAAAGGATATTTACTCTTGATCGTAACTCAATTTAGATCATGGTAATTGGTACATAACCTTATAGATCCATCATTCTCCCTAAAAATGCATAAAAGCATGATAAGAAGCTAATCAATCCATGCCTAGGATAATATAAAAATCATGCTTATCTAGTAACACCATTTTAGCTAATAACTCTCTACCCCCAAAAAGATGCAAGACTTGAGAATGAGATTATTCCATATAATATCACCGATTGGGGTAAAAGCTAATAACTTAAAATCAAGTAGTTCCAAGCTCTTGTTACAACTTTTAGTAAAGCACTATGAACAAAATAATGCATGGAACCAATATCGAAAGCACTCTAACATCTGTGGAGAACAAAGGAAGTATACCTGTCACCACTGTATCCGTGGCCTGAGCATCCTGAGCAGTCAACACATACACTCTACCTTCCATCTTATTCCCATTGTTATTACCCTTAAAAGTTTGAGGCAAAGAAGAGGAACCTGAGCCCTTAACAATTGGGCATTCTTTAGCAAAGTGACCCGGTTTCTTACAATTGTAGCACAACTTAACTCCACCACAAGCATAACCATTATGAAATCTATCACAATGGGAGCAAGGCTTCTTTCCACTTGACTGAGGAGAGGCACCTTTTTCTTGCCCATTAGAATGATCCCCATTACGTGACTTCTTAAAGAGCCCCTTCATGAAGTTTTTCCCCCGACCCTCTCCATGTTGGAAACCAGAGGGATCTTGCTTCTTTTCATCATTCTTGGAGCCAAGGTTGCACTTAAAGTCTTCTTCAAGACTCATTGCCCGCTTCACAGTCTCAGCAAAAGTATGCACTCCAGAAGCTATAATGGGAGGGCGAATCCTACCATTAAGGCCTTCCCGAAGCTTTTTCACTTTCTTGGACTCATCTGGAATCAAGTAAGGAGCAAAGCGAGAGAGCTCAACAAACTTAGCAGCATACTCCTCCACTGTCATAGCCCCTTGAACCAAATCAGAAAATTCTCTTGCCTTAGGATCCCTCACTACATCGGGGAAGTATGTCCTATTAAATACTTCCTTAAACTTCTCCCAAGTAATGGGAGTGTCACTTCCTAACTCCATCCTCAACAATTGCTTAGTGCTTAATCACCATCATTCAGCAGAACCCTAAAGAGCTTAAGTGGCATACCTCACCCTCTGAGCATCAGTGCATTCAAGGGCTCTCAGTAATTTTTCTATCTTTAGCAGCCAATTCTTTGCTGCCATAGGATCAGGCTCCCCATCAAATGTTAGAGGGTTTTGCTTATGGAACTCCCCAAAAGTGCAACCCTCCCTCCTACGTTCACCACCATGGACTACTCTAGCAATCCTAGCATAAATCCTATCTGCCACTGCCACCTTATCAATCTCACCACCATCAGGAGTGACAGATCTCTCACGCTCTTGGCGTTGCCTATGGCCATGCTCTGGAGCTATAACCTCATCTACATGTCTTACTTTACGTGCTTTCTTTCTAGGAGGCATGGTATACCAAGGTACTTATACCTATACCCAAGAAACAAGCAAGTAAATCACAAGGCAACATAGAAGGTTAGCATAAAAAAAGAGAAGGAAAAAGGAATAGTAGTTGGAAGCTGAAACAAAAGACCAGAATAAAGAATTCATCAAATCCCTAATGCTCTGACTTACATCAAAATCAATCCCAATTTTCAAAGTCTACAGAATCATAACCTAAGCTCAGATACCATAACTGTCACACCCCAAACCCCAAAGGGTCCAAAGCATGATAAAGACGTCTTAAGTACCTGTACATTTTTGTTCCTTTTTGACAATTCAATCCACATAAATCATATCAAGTACCAACATCAAGAATTATCATAATAATTTCATTGGATATACTCTCAAAGTAACTAAGAGCTCTACACAATAATTACGAGGACCATTGGCCACAAAAGAATAGAGGTCTAAATGAATAATTACATATCATCAACTTATCCCATCAGTGGGAATAAAGTCACAACCACTATCATATACAAAAGAATGAGTCAAACCTATTCTAAGATGTACATCATCGAATATCTCCATTTCAAAAGTTTAGCCTCCATCAGTAGTTAGTCTAACTACTGTTAGCCACCAAAAAGCTGTCTCAAAAGATTGATGCCTACTCTGAAAAGTTTATAAAATAATGGGATGAGACAGAGCCTAGTAAGTAGCATAATTAATGGGGGTGGGGGAAATGCAAATTTCGTAACATCACGACAAGAATGATAGACAAATTGTAACACCAAGCCTCCCAAAGTAACTATGAAACTACATATTACTCATTGTGAGCCATAAAATATCTAATACCATTTCAAATCCAGAAACCTCACCCAAGGCCACATGATGGGGTCGTCACACAGATGGGTCGTCACAGATGGGTCCGTCACACAGATGAGGTAATCACCAATATCATAGCACAATGACAAAACCATGTCAAAAGCTCACAAGTTAATGTATTAGAAATACACAGTTCACTTCCAAGTTGTTTCATAAAATATTTCAATAACTAAATAGCCACAATATTCTCAAAGTCCTCTAAACTATTTCTTGTCATAAATATTTTGCGTAAATTTCCCAAATAATATAAGCTAAGATAAAGCATCTTTAGAATTTGCAAATAATGCAATAAATTCATAAAATCTATTCCCAAGAGTTTTATAAAAGATGCTTATCTTTTCCATGCTAACAATTCATGCAATTCCCCATATGCAATAAGAATATGCACTTCCATATATAATCATAAATAGTAGGGTCACAACACAATACTTTTTAGAAAATCATAGTTCCACCATTAATTTTCCAAAATGTGTTTGACCCAAAAACAAAGTTTATACAACATGATTACTTTCCAAAAATCCGTTAAAAAGATACTTACCTCGCAACCCGCAATAGCCTAATTTTCCAAGCTCCAAATGAAATTTAGCTAGAACCTAAACAATACCAAGCAAACCTATCACAATAAGCATAAAGCTTGAAATTGTATCTAGCTACATTTTAGGAATTTCCAAATAAGCACTAAATTAGGCAAGCCTAGATTTAGCCTCACAAATAATATTTTCCACTTCCAAAGTTTCTCAACCAATTACTTTACAAGACATACACTCCCATTATACTCATGAATCATTCAAGGTATTATCTCTTACATCAAAACCTCAATAATTTATGAATAGTTTTCACAAGATTTTCACAACATCATTGAGAGACCCATGACATCAAAATCACAATATTCTTCCAAACAAACAATTTAAATCTTTAACTAGCTCGAGATAAACCATAAAAATTATATTCACAATTTATACCTCAAAACCCCACTAGTAAAACTGTAAGGTTGAAATTTATCAACCATCTTGTTGGCTTTATTCCGTGCCAATTTGCTTGTAATTTAAGCAATTAGTAACCCTGTATTTAGGCGGGATCATTGTAAGGGTAGTGTGTGAGAAGATGTGAAGAAAAACTCAAGTATGTGCAAGAAGGCAGAGTTTTGCGGCTAGGACTCGCGGCTAACTCGCAGCTTGCAAGCCGCCAAATGCTGGCACGTCAGATGCACACAAGGGAGCTGAAGGGTCACGCCAACTATCGCACTACAAGACAAAAGTCCCAGGCTGGCCAGGCCGTTACGTCGCGAATTGAACTCGCGACTTGGATAACTGCGAGGCCAAGCCGCCAATCAGCCTTGTTTGGAAAAAATTGACTCTTCGTATTCCAAACACACACCACTATATATAGACCCTTATACCCACTAAATTGAGAGAACTTCCAGAGAGAATTTTGTGAGAGAAACCCTAGAGAAAAACAAGATTGCTTCATCCCCAATCTTTACCTTAGAGACTCTATAAATTCCTCTACTCTCTTCCTCTCCATTGTCACATCCTTGAGAGGTCATTGACCAAATCCTTATCTCACCACACCCACATCTATGAGAAGGTTCATTTGGTGCTAAGGGAAGCAGTTTAGAAAGAACCAATATACATTAGTTGATGCTATGGTATAGTAGTGGAATCCGGGAAGCTAAAGAAAAAATAGGTTCGGCATAACCTTGTTGGAGCAAGAAGCTTAGAAGGCTTAGGTACTTGGGTAGATTAGGCTTGGAGGGTCTTCTGCGATTCATGTATCCCAATTACATTCTTTAGTGGATTATTTACCGCTTGGAGGGCGGCGGAGAGGTTTTATGCCAAGGACTTTAGTTTCTTTTTCGATAACACATCGTGTGTTGTCCGTGTGTTTGCATCTTCCTTCCTTTATCTTTGCCTTATATTTACCACTGTGGATGTGTTTATATTTTGCTTAGATTAGTTATCAATTCTATGATTGGCTTATGTTCATGTTCCGCATATTAATTGTTTGATTGTAAGCTTGAATTGATATTTTATAATTTGGGGTCCAAACGTTCAAGGGTGTTTTATACATATTTTGAACTTTCAATTGGTATCAGAGCGGGTACACTTGTTGTGGTTTTAATACCTGAATGTGATGCTTGACCCCTTGTTGAGATGGATAGGTCTCAATCTCTTAATGTTCCACCATTTTTTTATGGTAATAATTATGCCTTCTGGAAAGTTAGAATGAGGGCATTTCTATGCTCTATTGATGACACCGTGTGGGATGCGGTTGAAATAGGTTGGACCAAGCCGGAGACTGAAAAATCCACCTGGGATAAGGCAGCTCTTGCAGCAGCCAATGCTAATAGTAAAGCGTTAAATGCTATTTTTTGTGGTGTGTCTCCTGAAGAATTCTACAGGATCTCTCATATGATGGTAGCCAAGGAAGCTTGGGAGATTTTGGAGACTACATATAAGGGGACTAAGAAGGTGAAGGACATAAAGCTCCAAATGCTTACCACCAAGTTTGAAGAGCTCAAGATGGGAGAAGATGAATCATTTGATTCATTCTATGGGAAGCTCAACGAAGTTGTCATTGCTAAGCTTAATCTTGGTGAGAAGATTGAGGATACTAAAGTGGTGAGAAAAATTTTGAGGTCCTTACCGGAGAGCTTTTGAGCAAAAAGTCACAGCCATAGAAGAGAGCAAAGACATGGATGAGATCAAAATTCAGGAGTTGATTGGGTCTCTCCAAACATATGAACTGGGACTGCCTTCCCACAAGACGAGTAAATCGCTTGCTCTCAAAACCATCACCGAAAGAATGGATGATCCTTCCGAAGAAGATGGAGTGGAGAAGGAAGTAGCGTACCTTGCAAAAAACTTTCGAAAAATTTTGAAAATGAAGAATAGTGGGAAACCATTCAACAGAGGGAAATTCACATCTTCAAGGGGTGATTGGAAAGAGTTTACGAGGAAAGAAGGGAAGGATGCTCAATCTCCTTCGGACATTATGTGTTTTGAATGCAATGGTCATGGACATCTCAAGAAGGAGTGTCCCAATTTCTTGAGAGGGAAAGGCAAGGCGTATGCCACAACGTTGAGTGATACAGACTCTTCAAATTCTGATTTTGAAGAGAGATGTGACAGAGAAGGAAACTACTCTGCATTCATGACCATTGCACATGTGGAATCCTTGGATGATTTTGGTTCACTTGTGAAGGAACTTGGCGAATATTCTGATTCGGAGTCTATTGGGATTATTGAAGAATCAGAGGCTGAAGAAGAAGAAGATACATCTAGTCTTCAAAAGAATTACTCCTTACTTCTTGAAAAATCAGGTGAGCACACCAAGGTTGCAAAGGCAGCTATGAAGAAAATGAAGAGAGCTGATGAAGATTGCAAAAGCCTGCTGGTCAGATACAAGGAGGCAAAGTATGAGATTGAAGCCCTTAATGGTGAGCTATCAGAAGCTTACACAAAGGTGAGATTTCTTGAGCAAGAGGTAGTGCAAGCTCATGCCAAGATAGATAGGGTCTCCTCCAGGAAATTAGATGATGTTATTTCATCTTAAAAACATGCCTCAGATAAATACGGATTAGGATATACTAGAGGAAGTAGCTCATCAGCAAATGTCACCAAAGAAGTGAACTTTGTAAGGGCCAAAGAGACGGCTATGGATAAGCCTATTCCTGAGAAAGTTAAGACTGAAAGGAAGAAGAATGTGGCTGATCAACGGGTGCTAAATAAGTCCCGTAATCAATTAGAATCCAGATATGTAGCTAGAGGGAGATCAGTTCCAAGATCACAACAGGGTCCTAGAACAGATTATGTTTGTCACTATTGCGGATTGCAAGGACATACCAGACCAAATTGTCAAAAGCTGAGATCAGACAACAATACAAGCGCACCTCGGTCATGAGGAAGGAGAAATGACACGAGGTCTTGGGGTGGTGAGCAACCAAGAAGTCAAAACCATGATCCAAGAATGATGGATGTGATGAAGATGATCGGTGCCTTCACCAACTGCCTGGAAAGCTTCACACGAAGGTTTGACAGTCCTAACTCTCATACCCAATCCGTTAAGCATATCACCCCAAACGCACATGACGTGTGGGTGACGAAGGGTACTCATGCATAAGCATTACAACATGTTTATGCATCAATACTTCCCATGTTTGTGAATATGCCTGGTTGTGTGCTTCTTGCTAGTATTTAGGTTGTTATTTTGTGTGTGTGGTTGTCTTTGATTCAAATGTTTTTACATTTTTTATTATGTTTTTGATCAACCTTTTACTGCTCTTGTGTCAAAAATCCAAAAACACATAAAAAGTAGAAAATCCAAAAAGTTTGATCGGCTTTGTTGAGTTTTGTCTCAAAGTATGTTTTGCCTTGTACCTTTGTACTAATGGCCTTGTGCATTTAACGAGTGTAGCTTGTCCCTTATGCACTCATATCATTGTGGAAGAAATTCTGAAATTTATGTGACTGTTGTAAATAGATCTTTAACCTTGTCATGAATGATTAGTGAATGGTTTTGTTGATCTTGAGACATGCATAGACTCATACCTATATATCTTCCCACTTTTTATTTTTATGCTTAAAAGAGCTCTCTAAATGTAAATCTCCAAATGAAAAGAGATATAGAGCTGCAAAAGTCTGTCGCACATACTAGTATTCGACTAGGAAAAAAGGAAAGTGACCAAAATAAAATGTTTGATGCCCAAAAAGCCAAAGGCTATCTCATCAATTGAAATATCAAAAATTTTAAGCATCTATCTCAAAATGAGATTTTCTTTGCTCAAAAAGTGCAAATGATATGTTAAATATGGAGCCAAATGAAAAGCTTCAAAGAATTGTTATCAAGTGCTTGTAGGAGGTCATATATGTATGTTTCTATAATTGAGATAGGTCTCATTATCTAGTGCTAATTGTGTATGCCTTGATTGAATTGATCATTGAAGCTTCACATTAGACTAAGGACTATCTCATTTTTGATATCCACACACAACACACAAGTCTATGTTCAATGAATGCCATATTCATTTGTGTGATTGTACTTGATTAAATGTGTTTTCAAATACTCAATCTTTGTTGATCAAACACAAAAAGATTTTTAAGTGTTTTAGTTTGTTTTTGGAAAGTGTCTTTGCTTTTACAAAAATGTGAAAAACTTCAAAAACAGTGTTGCCTTGTTTTAGCGCCTCAATCGCGGGTGGGTCTAGTTGCATGCTTCAGTCGCGAAGCTCTCTCCTAGATTCTCGCGGGTCACTGGCGAGTAAGCTTCCTAGTCGCGAAAAAGACTTAGAAAATTTTTCAAAATTTGTGTTTTTGCATATTTTGCGGCTCAGTTTGGCGACTTGTTCGTGGATGGAAGGTCTAGTCGCGAAGGACACACAGAGATTTTCGCGGCTCAGCTCGCGACTCTCTCACAGGTAGATCTTCCAGTCGCGAAAAAAACTTAGAGAAATTTTCAAATTTCTTACCTTTACAGTGTTTCGCGACTTACTATGGCGACTTGTTCCAGTCGCGAAAAATGCGTGTTTTGCTTTTTAAAGTCAGTTTTTAAAAACTTTTTAGTTTTTCCCTCGTACGTTACAACTGTTCACTGTCTTCTCCATTTCTCTCTCTAAAACTCACCATGTTCAAATCTTGTGAAACCCCCATTTCTGCACCATTTTCACTTCTATCTTTAAGAAAAAGGTGTGGGTTTTCTTTCCTTCATTACAAATTTCTTGGTTTAAGTGTTATTTCTTGAATTTGAGAATGTGTTCTTGCTATTGTGCTCCAAGATATGCTGGGTTTGTTGAATGGGTATTTGTTGTTTATAACTTGTTCAGTGTGGCTTCACATGAGGTTTGACTCATATGTGTGTTCTTACCTTGATTCACTCTATCTGTGCTTATCACTTTCATGATATTTTGTTGAAATGCTTACTGTCTGTGACAATTTGCTACTCATTTTTTATAGAGTGTGTTGTAATGCCTGTTACTCTCTGTGTGTTTGGCATTTGTTCCATGCTTCGTGTGTTTCTGGTCTTCAGAAATGCGTATTCTATCACTTTATTGACTTAATTCTTGTTCTATGATTATATGTCTTCTAAATCTGGTTGGTCTTTGCACTCTCACTTATTGACTAGATCTAACAAAATGAGTGGGTTGTGGATTTGGTACTTTGCTGTGTGTTTTCTCTTTTATAGATGTCTCGACGATCCTCCAAAGGAAAAGAGGTTATGACAGAAGAAGAAACAGTACCTGTTGCAAAACGAACACGTTCTTCATCACAACCAACTACTGAACTCAATGTTGAACTTCTCCAAATCACATGACCTGCGGATGCTGACCTAACTCCTTATGATGATCGTACTCCAGTGATTTAAGACATTCTCCAAGTTCTTGGTCCTGACCATGACATTTCCAGTGCCAGCACATCCATCAGTACTACCAAGTTTTCACCTGAGTTGACAACATTGAAGCTAATTATGTTTTCAAACCTCTATCCGTTGACCAACACGGTGTATATCAACCTTGGAAGGGCTCAATTTCTATATGATCTCATCACAGGCACCACTATTGACATCTGTGCCCATATTTTTCATATCATAAGAAAGACAGCAACCCAAACAGTAGCACGAGGGTGCCTTCCATTCTACAGTCTTATTATGAAGTTCATTCTAAGTGAAGGTGTTACTCCTCCCTCAGTTGGGAACATGATTGCTCGTCCTCGACCAATCTTTATGTTCACTCTACAAGCCAGCAGTAGTCATTCATCCAAAACTCCAAAGAATGCACCTCTCTTTCCTGCTACTTCTTCTACTCCTGAGCCAAATTCACTTGTACATGCCACCCATGCTTTATAGCAACCTAGCACTACATAAGCACAGTCTGCTCCTTAGCCTGATAGATTGGAAATGCTCATTGAAAACCTCCACAAATGTCTTGAGGAAGTGGAAAAGACCCTCAGTGATGGCTAGAGAGAGCAGTCAGAGAGATTGGTCGTCATGCAGGACCAGATTGATGTTTTGGCAGCTCAAGTTGATGGCATTTTCACAAAGTTGCAACAGTGACCCTTTGGCCATTCCGGTCAAAAAGGGGGAGAATTTTTGATGGGCCAACACTTGAGGGGGAGTGCTTATTTGAGGGGGAGTTTCATAATCCCTACTGTTTTTGGTTATAGTTTTGTTACCTTGGGCTGATTAACTATTGTTTTTATTGGCTTAAACTTATAATTCTTGAATGTGTTTAATACTTGGTGTATGTTTATGTTAATGATGTTTATTCAAGTTTATTTCAGCATATGTTTTGTTTTAGTTTATGGTTTGTACCCATGTTGCTTATGTAAGCTTTAAGGGTTTGGTTTTATGCACTCTTGTAGGCCTTTGTGGTTTGTGCCATGCTTTATGTAGCCTTTGTGCATTGTTAAATCAGTACTTCTAACACTAATGCTATGCATTCTTTTTGAAGTACTGTCACTCTTGTGCCCGTGTAGGATTTTTCCTAGATGCACATACTTCATGTATTGTGCATTGGTTGAGTGTTGGTCATTCAAGTGATTTGCCTTGTGCTTGTCAACTTGAATGTCCGGATGTTCATTCCAAGTATGAATGAGCATTGTGATCACTTGGTTATAGTGATTGCATGTTTTGGTCTTGCCATGGTTTATTGCTTTACTCCATTGTGCTTGATCGCATTATGCTTGTTCCATTTGCATTACAAGTTTTCTGCATACAATGAACTTATTGTGTTGTTATGTTTTAGGAGTTCTTGTTCTTATGGTTCTAAAGCTTCACAGATTCTAGAGTTAGGTGTGAGTGAGTTTTCCAACTGTTCCTAACTCACGCGTTAAGTCTAGAGTTTGTTTTAGAGTTTTGTCACGGAATAGCCAAAGGGGGAGATTGTAAGGTTGAAATTTATCAACCATCTTGTTGGCTTTATTCCATGCCAATTTGCCTGTAATTTAAGCACTTAGTGACCCTGTATTTAGGTGGGATCATTGTAAGGGTAGTGTGTGAGAAGATGTGAAGAAAAACTTAAGTATGTGCAAGAAGGCAGAGTTTCGCGGCTAGGACTCGCGGCTTGCAAGCCACCAAATGCTGTCACGTGAGATGCACACAGGGGAGCTGAAGGGTCGCTCCAGCTGTCGCACTACAGGACAAAAGTCCCAGGCTGGCCAGGCCGTTACGTCCCGACTTGAACTCGCGACTTGGACAAGCCGCAAGGCCAAGCTGCCAATCAGCCCTGTTTGGCAAAAATTGACTCTTCGTATTCCAAACACACACCACTATATATAGACCCTTATACCCACTAAATTGAAAGAGCTTCCAGAGAGAATTTTGTGAGAGAAACCCTAGAGAAAAACAAGATTGCCTCATCTCCAATCTTTACCTTAGAGACTCTACAAATTCCTCTACTTTCTTCCTCTCCATTGTCACATCCTTGAGAGGTCATTGACCAAATCCTTATCTCACCACACCCACATCTGTGAGAAGGTTCATTTGGGGCTAAGGGAAGTAGTTTGGAAGGAACCAATATACATTGGTTGATGCTATGGTATAGTAGCGGAATCCGGGAAGCTAAATAAGAAATAGGTTCGGCGTAACCTCATTGGAGCAAGAAGCTTGGAGGGCTTAGGTACTTAGGTAGATTAGGCTTGGAGAGTCCCCTGCTATTCATGTATCCCAACTACATTCTTTAGTGGATTATTTACCGCTTGGAAGGCGGCAGAGAGGTTTTATGCCAAGGACTTTGGTTTCCTCTTCGATAACACATCGTGTGTTGTTCGTGTGTTTGCATCTTCCTTCCTTTATCTTTACCTTATGTTTACTGCTGTGGATGTGTCTATATTTGGCTTAGATTAGTTATCAATTCTGTGATTGGCTTATGTTCATATTCCGCACATTAATTGTTTGATTGTAAGCTTGAATTGATATTTTATAATTTAGGGTCCAAACGTTCAAGGGTGTTTTATACACATTTTGAACTTTCAAAAACCATAAACCCACTTATCAAATTAGTCCACCAAAACAAAAACCCATATACATAATTACAAGAATATCACGCAAGAAGCTCATAAATCTCATGAACATTATTATCAAAGCTTAGATTAAAATAACCTTAAGAAAAAGTATAAAACCCACTAATAGACTTGAAATTTTTTACCTTAAATCAAAAGAAATGAATATGCCTTAGAGGTTCCTAGAGAGATTTGCGGTGATCTTGCCGTGAAAAGATGGTAGAGATGGTGGAGGATGAGCACCGGTGAGAGCGGATGAGAGAAATGTTTATGTTGTGTTGAGAGAAAATGAAAAAGAAGTGAGTAGAAGACCTTAGTTGACCGGCCAAAGAGGGATAGATATGAGTGATATTTGTGTGGTGGGAAAATGAGTGGGGTAGGCGGGCACAAGTGAATGCAAATAAAAATTTGACCATCAATTTTTTTTAATTATTTTATTTATTTATTTTTTAACTGGGGCATTATAGACTACCTATGTGCTCACTTATTTCATATATTTGTTGATAATTTTGGATAGTGTTCCAATTTCAACGAGGTTTTTTTTTTTTTTTTTGGGGGGGGGGGGGGTGTGGTTCTCAAAAACTATTTCTTTAGCTAACAATCCAAACAAGTTTTTAGTATTCTATTCTGGGAAAACAATTTTTTTCCCCCAAGTTTACCAAATATGTTTCTAACTTTGGAAATAGAAGAAAACTACTTTTTTTTTTTTCCTAAAACCAAGTTTTTTAAAATAAAAAACAAAAATGGTTACTAAACATAGCCTAACTTACTTTTTGAATTCTTGAGAAAAATTGTATTATTTTGATTTTGGTATGATATAAATTATATATATTATATTCGTGATTGTTGCTATAATAAATGAAAATATGATTATGATTTACATTCACGCACAACATGCAAGGTCTACGACTAGAATTTGATAAAATCTAAGACAATTGAGGTCTAAAATTCTAACAATATAGCAACAACAATTCTATTAAACAAATTTAGCAAAGTAACATAGCCAAATAGAAAATTTCCAACATTATCAAATAAATTTAACACAATAGTATAAACACTTATTGCATCGTAACATACACATTAATAGTGAAATTACATAAACATGATAACATTTTGTTTATTTCGGTGATAATGTTTTCTAAAAAATAAGTTGTTTTTAAAAAATTATTTTCATAAAACTATCTCATTTAGTTTTCTTATATTTGAGAGTAACCTTAAATGATTTGAAAAACAAACTCCTAAATTCTCTTATTTAGCTTGCTATGAGATAGAGTTGTTTTTTTTTTTTAAAAAAAATTAGTGAAAAAAAATAACTAAATAAGTCACACTTTTTTTTTTTTTCTCTGTTGACTAAAGATAGTTTTATTTTATTTTATTTTATTTTTTATTTTATTATTATTTTTTTTTTTACGCTAACAAATGCTGAAAAACACAAAAAGCTATCTTTAAAGTTGATGAACTAAATTAAGTTGTGAGATAGAGATAACAGAGGGGGAGAGGGGAGAACATAGCTTCTGATAGTGCATGCCAACAGTAGTTAAAATGTTCTCTCATTTTTGCTGCTAAAAGCGTATTTCCTTCCATGTAGATAGTGACCATGGAAGCAATATGTCAAAAAAATTGGAACATGAAAATTATATGCGGCAATTAGAACCACGAGTTCAAAGCCACAATAAATATAAAAAACAAATTGTTCATCAAAACCATCATAGCTACAAGTAAATACATAATAATGTGATTACAAACAAACAAAATGTTATTACAAATGTTAAAAGAAAAGTAAAAAAACAGGAACGCTTTAAGATTCTGCATGCCAGTTTTAATTATCATTGGAACAACTTATTAACTATCTTGGAAATGGACTGGTTACAGTAGTCATATTGACAGTGAAAATTTGACTTGATTCAGTCACACCCTTGTTACTCCTTTGAGCTAATTCTGTTGCCAGGCACTCCCTTAGATCAGTCACTACCTGACTCATGTTTGGCCTGTTAGCGGAACTTTCAGACACACAAGCCATGGATATTTCAACAGCCTTCCGGGCAGAGTGAACATCAAAATCCCCACTTACCAATCTTGGATCAACAATACTTTGAATATCCCCTTTGGCAATCATGGAACTGATCCATTGGCTTATATGAATGTTCTCAGTTTTTTTTACTATTGCACGTTGACCTGTGATTAAATTTTGAAGCACAACTCCAAAACTATAAACATCACTTTTCAGAGTTAGTTTGTCTGATTTGCAGTACCTGCAATACCCCCCACCCCCGAAAAAAATATTTAAAATAAAATATATTAGTATAACTTGGATCAAAGGGTACTATAAGATATACTTCGTTTTCTTCTAATTGAAAATGTCATTGTATTTTTTTAAAAATTGTAATCATGATGATCTTAACTAGACCTAAATATTTAAATTTGAAAAAGCCGTTTATGGAAAATGGTGGGGTTTGCCCTACTAAAAGGGTACTTACTCCGGGTCTAAGTAGCCTGGTGTGCCAGCAACAACCGTTAACACATAACTGACACCATCCGCTGGGATAGCTCTGGATAGGCCAAAATCAGCAAGCTTGGCTTGGAATTTTTCATTCAGCAAGATGTTTGAGGGTTTCACATCTCTGTGAATTATTGGTGGATTACAGTTATCATGTAGATATTCCAATCCTGCATTTAAAAATCCACACATCACGCATTGCAAAGGTGGAAAGATACATGTTGAAAAAAAATTATACAAATCCTCTAACCTTGTGCACAGTCCAATGCAATTCGAATTCTGCATTCCCAACTTAAGATATTTGAGTTGTTTTCTGCATCCAAACCATTCAATGTTAGTAAGTCTCATTAAAGAATGTACTTTGCCCTTTCTCTAAAATCTATTTCAAGTAAAGGAATATTTTCCATTTGGTGGTTTATTAAATTTTGCCGCACAAAAAGATTGTAATATTCAGAGAAGCAATGTCTAAAGAGCTTAAAATGTGAAATCTATATTTTTTACTTGTGACCAGACCTGAAATATGCGATTGTAAGTCTCCTTTGGCCATGTACTCATAGATGAGAGCGAGATTGGTTCCTTCATTGCAATATCCAACAAGGGCAGTCAAGTTTCTATGATGAACTCTTATAAAAAGGTTCAACCTGTAATATAATATAAGGTCACAAATTATTTTACACATAAGAATGAACTAGCACTACAACAAATTTGACTTGTTTCAACCCACTTTTCTCAAGGGTTGACTAAAAAGTGCCGAAACCATCACTAAAAATTGGGGTGGGTGGTTAAGTTTGATTAGCTTTATTTTAAGGGTCAAAATAAGTCAAAAAAAAAAAAAAAAAAAAAAAAACTTGAAATAAATATGAAAAAAAAAACGCACCAGTTTTTTCAGCCCATGACCCTTGATAAAATCTTACAAATTTTTCAGCCCCTGAAAAAAGCCCACAACAAAATTTTCATCCCTTAAAAAAAGCCCAGCAAAATTTAAAAATAAAGCCCAAACGTAACCAACAAATACAGAGGCATTTGCTCTAGAGTCTTCTAGAAAGAAAAACCCACACTTCTCTCTCTCTCTCTCTCACTGCTCTTCTGCTTCTCTCTCATGGAGTTTTGGGGTAATCTCTCTCTCTCTCTCTCTCACATTTCGATCTTCATATTTTTAGGGTTTTGTAGTCTCTGCACTTCGTCGTTTACCATTTCTTATTTTTTTATGCAATTTTATGCTTATGGATTACGGAACTTTCTTTCGCCGTTTGGTTGCCGAGAAAATACGGGAAAATTGTTTCAAAAAACTCAGAGTTTGTTTCAATTTGGTGCTTAAGAAAAGGAAATTGGCCACTTGACTGAGCCAGTTTGCCTTTATTTCATTTTTTCGTTTTTACTGAATTTTCTCGGAATCCAAACAGATGGTTAGGTTTTATAGGCTTCTACCATTCCCTTCCCTATCGTGGCTTTGATTTCTCATAAATTGTAGACTCTACGTGTTCTACGCTGAGTATTTTGGTCTTGTATAGTTATTTCCCCTTTTTTGCTTGGCTAGAATTTGAAGGAAAATAAAATTTGAACCTATTTTTAGAAATAATCTCATATCAATAATTTTATTTGCTTAGTGATTGAGCGCATGGAAATTTCATAGAGCTCGACGATCATGGAGATCTCATAGAGCTCGACGATCATCGATTAGGTACGTAATCGCACAGCTCCGATTGGCATTGTGTTTCTCAGCTTCGGTTAGGTACGAATCACAAACCCTAATTTCTCAGCTCTTAATAACTTTTAATCGATTTCCCCATGATTTTTATTTCAGATTTCTCAGAAAACTGAGTTGAAATCACTGTAACGTAATCGTTTTCCTCAAGTTGTAGAAGCTGAAATCATTTTGATTGTGTGTTCATTTTGGTGTGTTTATATGATTATTTGATATTGTCAAAAATTGAGTGCAAGCATTGGTCTGTAGGAGACTCTATGACGCTTCATGCTCTAGTTAATTTATGAATTATCTATTGCTTTATATTTATAAGCACTCTGCGACGGTCTAAACCTCCTTACTTGTAGTTTCCACTTGAAGCATTGCAATATGCTTTTGGGAAGTTGGATCAAAATTTAGGATTAAAGTGTGTTTTTGGCTTATTGTTGTGATGTGCTCTTAAAATGTTGAGATGATAATCATACTTTAATTGGTTATGATTATGTTCCCTTTTGAATTGATAAGATTGTGATTGTTTATATGTGTGTGTTTGTTTGCTTCATGTACATTTGTTTTAGGTTTAATAATGATGTTCTTGTTTATGTGGCACTTGGATTGGTTTTGTTAGTGGATAGTTGCGAAATAAATTTCTTACCTGTATTTTTCATGGGAGTAAATGGAAATGATGACTTAAAAGTAAAAGGTATGAGCAGGGGTCAGTGTTTGTAGTTAGGGGTGGAAGGAAGAGGAGCCATGTTCCTTGCTTAAATTTAGCATTGTGGCTTCCGGTACCTCTTCTAAAAAAATTATACCATACTTGTGCATGGTAATGGGTTGAAATTATAACCTTGGATGTATTCTAGAATTGACTATTTTCCTGAATTTCCCCAACATTTTTACCTGAACCCCAAACTACAAACATTTGTCAGCTACAGTTGGACTTCTGCGTTGATCACATTTCATGCTGATCCTTTTACTGTCTGACGTTGTGGTCTCTCACTCTCTCTCTCTCTCTCTCTCTCGCTCTCTCTCACACACACACACACACACATGGATGTTTAAACATTGTTTTAGTAAGTTGTCTGATCAAATGTCATAATCTACTGTGTGGAATCTTGAGAGACCTCCAGCAAGAGTTATGGATCGTTTTAATCATGTTGGCAAAAATTTTTAAGTGCCAGATACATCTAGTGTCCTACTTGTACAACCCTATAATTTTATTATATGGGTTATATCACTTATTGGTGAAGATTTGAACAATAACTGAATCTTAAGGGGAGTGTCACTATCCTCTTCTGGTTGCATGATATTATGATATAGTTTCTCTCTCTCTCTCTCTCTCTCTCTCCAATTTCTGATCATATTTTTTCTTTTCTTTGTGATTGCAGCTTACATGCTTCTGGAACAGGAGGCATATGCTGCAGAGGTACTCTAATAACCATTTTATTACATATCTATTTCATTATTACTCCAATTCAATCTGATTAAGCAACTAAATAGTTACTTACAGAGAGTGCTGGTATCATGGTACAATGGGTTCACTGATATTGTGCTAAACAGCAAGTACACTGCCCAAGAGGCAAGATCATTTAGTAGTCTTTGGATACCTGCTGTGGCACTTTTAAAATTTCATTGAAAATTAGGTATTAGAGAACCAATTTTAGATTTTCCTAACTATAAAAATCGAAAGAATACAAAATGCAATAAAAAATGTCTACCATATTTGTGTTGAAAGGAATGATAGATTACATGGGGGAAGTGTTACTGTTAGTACAGAAAGGCAGCTGATTCAGAAAGTATGTCAGGACATTAGGGGAAGAGTTACTTGGTGTAGGAATATTAAAAACAAAATCCAAAACAGGATTCTGTGCAGAATGTGCAAGATTCCTAACTTTGTGTTGGCTTCATGTGTTGTTTTGGTGTTCAAAATTTCTGGTCGCTGGTTGTCTAGCATATGGGGCTTGGCAACAGTCTTGGTACAGATATTCTATGTCATCTTTTATGAGAATCATATTATAAGCCAATAAAAATGGCAAGAAGAGTGCTCTGATTCGTGAAATTCTATATAATCTTTTATGAGAATCATGTTATAAGCCAATAAAAATGGCAAGAAGAGTGCTTCTGATTCATTAGTCAATGCTGAATCCAAAGCCCAGAATTAATAAATGATGGAGGTTAAATAATAAAATAAAAAAGGATAATATAGGTCTTATTTAATTTAATTATGATATAATTTTGTTAAGTTACTTCTTTTTGTCTTTTCTTTTGGGGCTTCTGTTGGGTGTGGGATTGGAATATCCTTTTCCATGGAGTATTGGTATTCTTCTCTTTCAAATTTTCTTCTTTTTGGTGAATGACGTTTCCTTAATCAGCATGTCATATTTAGATATATGACCTCTGTTGTGCCTTTTTTTTGAAATTGTGGGTATCTTGAATTTGATATTGTGGAAAGGTGTGTAGATATATTTGTTGGGAAATTAACAAACTTTTGGTATCATTCTCTCTTTTTCAGAAACTTGAGGGCACTCATAATGGCTGAAATGTTCAATTGTACTAGCTGATAACTTCTTGCTTTGGAGATGATGATGAAGAATAAAATGTATCAAAACTTTTAACTTTTGGACAGATTTGGTCTTTGTATAAGGTGTGGTTGTTGATATATTTTCTCTTAAACAATAATTGACATATCGGCAGTTTGTAGGTGGCCCCTAATCTGTTAATTTGTAGATTTGAGTTTAGAGATCAAAAAAAGTGTAATTGTAGCAATATACCACTTTTGCTATACATCAATATCATAGCATATCATCTCAACAATTGTGAATTTTTGTGTGTGTATATATATATATATATATATATATATTGTGCATGATTGTAGTTTTTTTTTAAAAATAAAATAAAATCTTATTTTGAGGGTCAAGAGACCTCTTAAATAATCTTATTTATCAAGGGTTGTAAATATAAATCTTTTAAACCTTGGTACAAGGTTATTTAAGGGTCTCTTGACCCTCAAAATAAGATTAGAGCATTTGTTTTAAGGGGCATGAAGGCCTTTAAAATTTCTTTTTCGACGGTATATATTTCGAAGGTTATCAAGGGTCAGCTGGACTCTTAAAATAATTTTTTTCAAGGTTTTTTAATACATTTTTAAAGGATTTTGACCCTTGAAAAAAGTCAGATTTGTTGTAGTGTGAGTGTCGTCAATGCAGCCTTGGTAAACTTGTCCAGATCCACCCTTACCAAGAACTGTCTCAAAATTGTTGGTAATTCTTACCAGATCAGCGTATGTAAATTGTCGTTGCATTGAATCTATTGACTCTAACGACTTGGTCTGAATGTTGGATTTTGTTTCTACTATCGTAATTGCAAACATCATTAGCATTATAAGCACATAAGTGAGGAGATTTTTATTCTTAGGTTAAAATGAATATGCATCTTTTTATATAAAATTTTTAACCTTTATTCTTATATTTCTGATATCTCCAAAGCCCCCACATGACAGCCGCAACAATGAATAAGAGAATGACTGATATTGGAATAACAATATTGTTCTTCTCTTTGCATGATCCAGATCCACAAAGACTTGAATTTTCATCCACACTAGATTAATAAAAAGGATGTCAATGAAATTTTAATTAACACATTGAAATATATACATAGAGAAATTCTATGTATAAAAATTATGAAAATGAAGTGTTACTATTTTCAACAAAAATCATACCGCAATAATAGTGTACCATTGTTTGATCTTTCTATGAGGTCAGCTGGAACAGATCCAGTAAGCTGATTTCTTTCTAAGTTTCTGCAAAGGTAAAGTGAATATAATTTATATCTTTTCTAACAAATAAATTTGCAGTAACAATCTTAAAATTCAACTTACAGGACCCTCAAGTATTGCAATTGAGAAAGAAATTTTGGTATTGATCCAGTTAGGCTATTGTCCGATAGATCCCTGAAATTGGCAAATTACTTTCATTTCACACTGGTTGTCATAAAAATTGTAACCAAATTTGGTTTTCATTATCAGATTTTACATTTTTGCTATGTGAATTGCAAGTACTTACAAATATTGTAACATCATGAGATTTGATATATCAGCAGATATCACTCCAGTCAATCCACCAGCAGACAAGTTCCTGATTCAATTTACATTTCACAAAATATTAATTAAGAGATACTAGAAAACAAAAAGTCCCAATTCATGAAGCACAAATCCGAACGAATAAACTTAAAAGGATGTTATTCTAGGGGGGTTAATACTACCATAGCTACAATGTAAACCAGCCCATGAGTATGCTTGTGGGAGACACGGATCACCTTCCCAATTTCTCTTTAGTTCGTATGTTGACTTGATATTTGTGATGGCATCAACTATAACATTTTCATGTGCATCCAAATAAGTAAGCAAAAAAGAGAAAAAGAAAAGGAAGGCACAATATTGACATGTGTGGAAGAAAACATACCATCTTGTTTGTTTGTTCCTGGTTGCGAGAGATTTCTCACGGAATATATCTCAATTGCATTGATGATGGGTGGCAGTGTTGAGCCTTCTGTTTTGAACAGTTTAAAGTTATATGTTTGGGCAATCTCCAAGGCCGATTGGCTGCACACCGTGGTTGTGTACAAGTATAATGGAGAAGATATACTCCACCAGTAGTTCCCATTTAGAGTAATGTTTATTGATCTGGATTGATTAGGTTTGAGCTGTTCAACTTCAGCAAAGTGCATGTAGATATAGTATTCGGAAGTTGCACTCTCTGAATCCCAATACATGTCCAAAGGAGCAGTAACATTAATTGGTGTGACGGCTGTACCCATTACAATAGATGCTGGTTGGTAATAATTGTTACTTTCGGAGTCAATAGTAAGCGTAGTATTTAAACTTGTCCACTCATTATCAAAATAGGGGTACCATATGCGATCATAAACGTCGACTGGATACCTAAGAAAACGTAAATGTTTAGCATAATTCAGAAACTAATTTTTTATAGATTTAATTTGAAATCTTCATATTGGGAAAATCTCAAACCTACCCAGCCTATGGGAACTTTAAAAACCATTCCAACTTGGGTTAGGTTTTCAGACAATTTTGTGAAACCCAATAAAAATATCGGCATCATTCAGTTTTTTAAACCCATTTCTCATTGATAAATGATTGTAATTTACATAGTTGGGCCTAATAATGCCAATATTCTAGTTTCATCAAGACTAAATTTTAAAATGCCAAAATAAATCAAAATAATCAATTTAAACTAAGTTCCAAAGTCCAAATTAAATTGAACTAATAGTTCAAAATACATATTTTTAAAATTGAAAATAGCAAAAATTTGGCGGGTTACTTGGGTTGAAAGTTTAACAACCCAAGTTTCAAAAAAAAATTTTGAACACAACCCAACTTATCAACCCATGAAAAAGTATTCATTGATTTTGAGTTGAATGCACATCCTATATTGAATGATATTCTTCTAAATATATATATATATATATAATTAGAAAATTAAAGCCAATATATTTACAATTTCATTAAAATTCTATAACCTAATAAAAAAAAAACCCTATATAAATTAGAATTGTATGACAGTTTGTGAATAAATTGTAAAGTGTATCTAGCTAGAATATGCGTAGCAGTTATCCCAACTACTCCCCTCTGGCATTGTACTCCAAGAAAAAAAATGTGACTCATAGTCTATTTGGAAATAGTTTATTTTGCTAAAAATGAAAACATTTTGATAAATGATATGTCTACAACATTTTCACAATATTTTTACAACAAATCCTAAGTAGTAAGTTGTTACTGGTTTTTTTTGTTGAGACAAAAAAGTAATCTTAGTGTTAAGTTCAAATTTGAACCAATAATATCTAATCACCTATAATTTGTTGTGAAAATGTTGTGAACTTAGCATCTTTCAAACTTTTTTCCGAAACTATTGTAAATAAAACTATAAAGTAGCTAAAATAGCATAATAAGGCACATGAATAGTACAAAAAATAGGATTTAGATCCTCTAGATTTTCTAGAGTATTCTACCAAATAGATTTTCTTACATTTTAACTATTCTTTAATGATTTACTGGTCTAGATTGCGTCATGTCAGCATTCCACTAATAATAATCTTAATTGTTTCGTTTGCAATATTATTTTATTATTTTAAAAGTATTGTTAGTGGAATGTTGATATGATTGAATCTAGATCCTTAAATCATAAAAGAGTAGTTAGGATTTAAAG
This sequence comes from Quercus gilva, assembly GCA_023621385.1. Taxonomy (NCBI): domain Eukaryota; kingdom Viridiplantae; phylum Streptophyta; class Magnoliopsida; order Fagales; family Fagaceae; genus Quercus; species Quercus gilva. Next base: position 19,007,824 of record CM042477.1, read on the forward strand.
AAACTTATTGGTAGAGTACCCTAAAAAATTTAGAAGATTTGAATCCCAAAAAATAAGCTAAATAGTAGCAAAAATAAACTAAATAGTAAAAAAAACTGGATAAAACTCTTTATAAACTTAAAAAAAAAAAAAAAAAAAAAAAAAAAAAAAAAAAAAACACTTTATTACTTGTTCACAATTTTTTTGCAACATGTTCATGAGTGCCTTTAGAGTAATTGTCAATAAACCATTTTAGGAATGTTTATATAGCATTTTTATAAAAAATTGAAAAAGTTGCCAAAACATTTATTTTTTTTTTTTCCTTATAAAAAATTTTCTAAAATAGATAACTAAAAAAATACTCTAGACCTTAGAATATTCCTTAACATTTCACTTTTATTATTGCCAAAAAAAAAAAAAAGAGTAAATATATATATCAGATTTTCCTGACAAACTATTGTGAAATTCCACCAAAGATGAAAATTAATTGTCCAAATATTGTATTAATTACTTGGATAAAACTCTTTATAAACTAAAAAAAGGAAAAAAAAAAAAAACACTTTATTACTTGTTCACAATTTTTTTGCAACATGTTAATGAGTGCCCTTAGAGTAATTGTCAATAAACCATTTTAGGAATGTTTATATAGCATTTTTATAAAAAAATTAAAAAAGTTTCCAAAACATTTATTGTTTTATTTTTCCTTATAAAAACTTTTCTAAAATAGATAACTAACAAATACTCTAGACCTTAGAATATTCCTTAACATTTCACTTTTATTATTGCCAAAAAAAAAAAAAAGTGAATACATATATCAGATTTTCCTTACAAACTATTGTGAAATTCCACCAAAGATGAAAATTAATTGTCCAAATATTGTATTAATTACTTGGATAAAACTCTTTATAAATTTAAAAAAAAAAAAAAAAAACACTTTATTACTTGTTCACAATTTTTTTGTAACATGTTAATGGGTGCCCTTAAAGTAATTGTCAATAAACCATTTTAAGAATGTTTATATACCATTTTTATAAAAAATTGAAAAAGTTACCAAAACATTTATTGTTTTCTTTTTCCTTATAAAAAATTTTCTAAAATAGATAACTAACAAATACTCTAGACCTTAGAATATTCCTTAACATTTCAATTTTATTATTGCCAAAAAAAAAAAAAAAAAAAGAGTGAATATATATATATATATATAGTAACAATGTTTTAATGAGATCCCGTGTGTATACCAGTTTATGGTCTTATTTGCAAAAATCAAATGTATTGAAAAATATAATATGAATTTTGATTTCTCTCTCTTATTTATTTATTTATTTATTTTGTCTAAGATGAAATTTGATAATTATTTATTAATAGACATTTACTATGATTATGTTTATATAATCTAGCATTAGCTATTTCCTATGATTTTGTTGTAAATGGAAGTATATATTATACCATAAAAGAAAACATGTTGGGATAAGATTATAATAAATGGCGCTTAACGTAGAATAAAATTGAAATTTAATTTAAAACATATATACTATAATACTGATGTGTATAACAGTAAGGTGTCAAAAGATTATGTGGCACATTATTACAAGGTCAACCAAAATTTAAATGTCTTTGGCTTTATATTTATTATAGATTATAGATGAGAGTATAATTGTGTGTTTATCTAGCACAACATAAAAAACTCTATATACTATTTTTGTGTTCATGTGTTCTAATAATTATTACTGCTTTCTTCAAAAAAAAAAAAAAAAAAAAAAAGGGATGTTTATCCTATATTAGTTGTGTGTGTTAAAGTTTTAACCCTTATAACCTCAGACTACTACTAGAAACGTTAAACCCTTTGGTAGTTGTACTTTAGTTATATAAAATATTATAAGTCTATTTAAAAAACTCTGTATACTACTTTCGTGTTCATGTGTTCTAATAGGTATTTTTGTTTCCCAAAAAAAAAAAAAAATCTAACACAACATTATTGGAAGGTGCAAATAGGTCTTTTACATCTAGCCCTTATTGAACTTATTATATTTTCAAAAACCTTATATGACCAATCAAATTCCTTACCACCCCTTCAATCAAAAAAAAAAAAAAAAAAAAAATCATTACCACCCATGTTTGTAACAATTTTATTATTATTATTATTTATTTATAGTCAAATTGATAATTAACCTATCATCCCTCATTTTCTTAAGCACAACTAATAAAAAACGATTACGTAATCATTAATTGCCATTTGTAATGGATTTAATTCTGTGTTCAAATTAAATTACAAATCTAAACATGTATTGAGAATCATGTTATTTAAAATTTAAAAATGTCATGACTCTCTATACGCTGTAAAATTCCAAACCATTACTGCATGTATAAATCTGGAACTCTCTCTCTAAAATAGAAGATCAGAGTTTTATTGAATCAGAAATGAATTATTACAAGCAACTGAGCTCTGTACAGTAAGGCTATTCTATATATATATACACGTGAAGTCCCTTAAAATCAGTAAAACAGTTACTAACTATGCTAACTATACAATAGTATTTTCATTATATACATGACAGCCCAATTATTACAAGCCACGTGTATCATAGTCTCCAAAGCTATGTATGAAGACTTCATGATAAAGTATTGTCTCAATGGTTTCTAGCACATCTCACTGGTGCTCTGTTTCTGATGCTTCTGCTATACGTTTGCTCCACAATTGTTTATTGTTGAGGCTGTCTTTGTCTGCTAGTGATGATGCTGCTATGCTTGTACTTGCATCAGAATAGCTACCAACTACCTCTTTGCTTTGTTGACCTGCTCTACCATTGGATTGCTGCCCTGCACTAGTCCCAGCAGATAATTCCTTAAACCTTGAGCAAATTGTATCAGTTTTAACAGCATGTGTTTTTTTTGTTGGTAGCAATGCAAAGGTGCAAGGGAGTTAATCTTAAATAAAGTGACTCACCTGTATACTGTACGGCTTAGTGAACCAAGATCGTAGCGACCGAAGAGTGCCAATGATCCAGAAATTGTTACATACGTCTTATTGTTCAATGGCCTTAGCTCTATTGCTGATATAAATGGCATTCCGAGGCCCATGTTTACAAGACAGACTTGTAAATGATTTTGCGATGGAACATGTATGAGCTCCTTGATGACACCAACAGATACATTCTCTATTTTGACCGTGTCCCACTTATTTACACCTAGATGAAGATCAAACTGTGGTAACTTACTTAGTCCATCGTAATTTCCATAGAAGAAAGTTCCTCGGATCAAATACTTAGTGCCTTGCATAATATTTATGCTGTAACAGTTTCGGATTCCTTGAGGAAAGCTTCTGAGATCCCATGCTTGTTGTTGAAGACCAGCCATATATACAGTTGAAATATTCTGACTTATACCAGTGTCTATGAATGCGGAATCCGAAATGTAATTTATGCCTGTTGTTGCCTCCGAAAAGCTTGAATTTTCTGGTGACCCGCAAGATATGCTTATGAAGCCTGAGACAGATAAACAGAATATATAATAATACCTTAGTTAAATGGTTAGCTGAGCAAGGAGAAGATTTGAACTCTAGATGATTCATTTGGAAACACCAAGATATGCTTATGGCATCTGTTTATGAAAATAGCTCTTTATTTTTTGTGTTGATAGAAATTGAATTTCAAATCTTTTAAATGACAACAATAATGTTACCAGTTGAGTTAACCGGAACTCACTGTTAATTCGATAGATAAAAGAAGGGAAAAAGAAGAAGAAGACTACCAGACCTGCTTGATCTTGGGCATTAACTAGATGTATAAGAACAAACCCACCAAGGAAAGCAAGGATGAAATTTTTGAAGCTCCCCATACATCTAACTTTCTTCTCTCTTATTGGGACAATGCTGCAGAAAATTTCTCCACCATCTTATCCTTTATACTGCAGAATAGTTTAATAGCGTACTAAGTAACTAAGTTGTTCTTGTCACAAGAGGGACCTATCTTTGCATATTGAAAGTTCATCAAATTGGTTAATTCATTTGCAAAACTACTTGCAAAAATATCTGTATTACTCTGAAGTTTCACCTTTGGCTTAGTCTGGAAATTTATACTCATACACCGCTTGGAGTGTATGGAAGTTTTTCCCTCTCTTTAAGAACAAGTAAAATTCCAACAAGTCATAATAACCGCTTGGAATTTGAATAATGAATTCTGAAAACAATTATTAAATGCAGCTTGGCCACTAACGCTAAAAAGCATTTTGATATTTATATGAAAGAATACACGTTTCTTACATTTCTTACATAGTGTGTTAAAACACTTAAAATATTTCCTTATTAATATCACTTGCTATACAATAAAATTGTCATTGCATCAAGTAGCACCATCGTTTATGCTACACATCATATAATTAGCTTTTATCCTGTGTGTCGAAACGTTTCTAAAAAAAAAAAAAACCTTTTATCCTGTGACATTTTTTTTAATAAATCATGCAGCTAATTAATTATTAATTAATATAATTCTCAATAAAAAAAACATGGATAATCGATACAACTTAGATATCTATATCACATATCTTTAAGTTTTTTTTTTTTTTTTTTTGCTATGCAAATTTATCTGCCTTCCATCAATATCAATTTAGAATATCTTTCTTTCTCAAAAAAAGAAAAAAGAAAAGAAAAAAAAAAAAGAAGAACATCTTTACCTTTTATAAATAAATAATTAAAAGTAAATGTGGGGCCCGTGGGCTTGTAGCCTCAGCCCATCTTGCATTTGGCCCTAGGCCCATGCCGAGGAGGGATGATCGTCCGAGGATGGTGTTTGAAGACCTATGCTTTTTTGGATCCATGCCGAGGACATCCCTATCCACGGCGTATCGAGGCTAATTCCAGGTGGGGGAACAAGCCCAGAACAGGTTGTCACCTCCACACTTAATGCGCTCATCTAACCCCCTGGCCGCATTAATGGGGATGTAACCCCTGAACAGGGTAACATTGGTCATTGTGAACCACTTGAGTACTGATAAGGCCTCTAATGGGACGGACGGTCAGAGGGAAGGCAAGTGGATGATCAACAGATGGAAGAAAGAGATAGGAGGAAGAGGACTATATAAGAAGGGCGAGCAAAGCAGTTAAGGGGGGGGGGGGGGGGGGGGGAAGGGAGAAGGAACCTCCTCGGACAAGCGCCGAGGAGCTACTCTTAGGAATTAGTTAAGTTCATCCCCCTTCAATGGTGAAAAGTTCCTTGTGTACTGTTGTTAGTCTGTTAGGGCCTAATTCTTCATCCCACTCTCTAGAAATGTATTGTTAGGGCCTTTTTAAATTGTGTCCCTACAGTAAATAAAGAGATACCCATTAAAGACATAAACAATGTGTGTATATAAGCATGCATGTATATGGGTTTTGAAGATGTTCTAGAGTTTTATAAATCTTAAATTTTAAATTATTTATTATTTAAGGAGTGCTTTAAAATTTTCCACATCATCACTACCTTAAATACATATCAAATTAGTGTTTCGTTAAATGCTAATGAGCTGTAAAATTCAAACCACTTTTTTTTTTTTTTTAATTAGAAATAAAAACCTTTCTTTAGTCCAATCTAAGTATATATGTGTTCGAAGTTTCTTTCTGTAGATTTGAACCTCAGCCTTACCCCTCACACCTAATAAAAAACTTATGGAGTAACTATTAGGTTAAAGGTGTGTAGTGGACCAAACCACTTTTTTTTTTCTTTTTTTTTTTTTTTTCTTTTTTTTTAATGAAAAACTTGTAACTTTATTAAGAAGAAAATAAATTCAATACATCATGAGTAATAGCTAACTTAATTAGCGATGGATTTTCCTCTATCTATGTTACATAATTATCAATATTATATATTTTTTTGGCAAACTTTGCCAAAAGATATGCAGGTTTATTGTCTTGAACTTATCTAAAATCCTAAAATTTGTATGCAATACTAGTCAGAACATTTGAGACAACCATAGGAGGAGTTCATAATCCCAGGAGAGTGTTAGCTACAATCTTGGAATCACTTTCAACTATCACATCCCTTATACTGGTATCCCACGCAAATGACACTCCAATTTCCATAGTTTTTGCCTCAATCTCTAGTGGACCCAAAGGTTGAAGAAGTTTCTTGTTATTGCTGCTGCAACCCTTCTTTCATGATCACAGACCACCAACCTGACCCTAGACTCGCGAATATGACTAAAACCTGTGCCATCCACGTTAACCTTGTAATTTGGGGCCGTTAGTGATGTCCATGAATCATTCATATCCATCCTCGGTGAAGCAATAACATGGTTTGCTCCCTGAAATTCAGCAAGCAAAGTCTAAGCTTTCTACCCCACCACTATTGCCAATTGATGAACACTCCCATTTCGGACTGCATTCCTATTGAACCACATGCACCAAGCTACCATAAAAATCATCTCCCAAGTGTCATCCTCTAGCGTGTTGGATGAAAATCAAATACCATACCAGATCTAGAAATTCTTGATAATGGATTCCTTGTATCTCCAAACCACTTATTTAACAATGAATGATTATGACTTCTAAAACATTATGATGGAGTTTTATGTATGTATGTGGCTATATATGTATGCGTAAGTCTATGTTGTGTGTTTATATATTGTTTATAAGGCAGTACTTAAAATTTTAGGTGGATGTTTAACAAATTCAAAGCTGTGGAGGTAGATGGAAAAACAATCAAGATGCAGATCGTGAGTTGAAACTGGTATCTTTATACTTAATATATAGATATAAAATAAGTAATTGGGGTTGGTTTGCATAAATTTTTTGCATCAATATTAAAATTTTGAGGTTATGTGGGTGCATTAATATTTTTGCAAAATTTTACTCTTTTGCTATTTTGGATGGTGGGGTTGGTTTGAGGGTCGTTCATGAGGGTGATTATCACTTTCAACTCTTATTCTAATATAATATGGTGATTTTAAATATTTATAAAATTATATAATTCACTCCACATCTCGAAATAGTGAGTTGTCGTGCAATTGCTCTTTATTTACAAAAAATACCTTAAAATCTACTAAGTATTTACTGGTCGTCTATATCTTTTTGTCATATAGATGACTGATCTTCTTTAGATGTCTTACTTTCTTGGTGTTGAATGCTGTTCTCCTCTTTTTGTTTTGATGACCATCTTGGATGTGGTATTCCTTGTACGACCCTTATAGACAAATCATACTTTCATAAATTACCCATCACTTATAATTTGTGAATTTCGGCTTTTTCAAGCACGTACGCACACATGCACGCACACACACACACACACAAATATATATATATATATATATACACATATATATTTGAGATAGTTTTAACTTATGACGTCAGCTCCTAATAGCTATTTCTCATCAGATCAAGACACCAATCAGTTTTTGGTGTAGATGGAGATTGAACCCCAGATCTCTTATTCAATTATAAGAGACTTTACCAATTGATCTAATAAGAACTCACATCTTTTTCGAGTATATATATTATGGTAATTGCCTGGGGCATAAAGTAGAAATAAATAGGGCATCAAAAATTGTGAAATACTTGGAGATTGTTATTTTAAATGTAATCCAATGACTAAAGTAAACCTTTATAATTTAGTAGGAAATATACTTCAAATGATATCAAATTTTCAAGTATATTCATTATTCTTTTCTTAATTAAATATGTTAGGGTTCTAGACCCCAGTTTTCGCAGATTTAATCACCTTTTAAGAAAATAATTAATTAGATTACATATGATCTTGATTAGAATGATGACCTAATAATTATTTGAAACTGTAATTTCAAAGTAAAAAACCTAGGAGGATTTAACCTAAACAATCCTCAAGGCAATATTTCCATTAAATAGAATCAAAGTTTATACAATAGACTTGACTATAAATCTACTGCTACCTCTCATGTAATACATACTGGTGTGACCACACATAGTTCCAAATCGCTCCACAGACTCTTTTATCTTGGACCGTTGCACACAAAGTCTCTTGTTTCTGACTTTGAGATCTCCACTCAAAAGTTATAGATCAACAATTGTGGTTAACTAATTTCACGTAAACTTCTCTATTTGTGACTCCAAGAAATCCACTTGAAAGTTTTGACTAGCAACTATTGTAGACTGGATTTCTCTATGGCTTCATACATATCTGCACTATATATGGCAGAAATAACACCGTGTTGATCTTTCTCTATGTGCTCTTGAAATCTCACGGGTTGAATAGATAGAGGCTTAGATTTATTTTGAAAGTCTCTAGTATAGTAAGATTGAGAGTAAATTGATTATACAAACCCTAGCTGCACAAACGGTGATTTCTCTCCCTGAAAAAGTCTTTATAGGGATATGTAAAGTCCATATTTTTAGGTTGGCAACCATGAACGAATTGTAGCCTTACGTCTAGAGTTTACTTCAGAAATATTCAAAAACAAGACAAATGAAGTTCTACACAACCGAAGACTCAAGAAAGTAGGAAAAGATAAGTGCAAAAATAGTCTCACTTATCTCGATTGATCGAGATGCACATCTCGACCAATCGAGATTCGTGCAGATCTAAATTCTTACTTTATTTCTCAACCATTAGATCTAGGATTTGGATAGATCTTAACGATATTTAAATACAAACCGTAGATCAGGTTTTTATATATTCAAGAGGGAGTGTTTTGTATATAGGTCTGGAGTTTTCCAAACACTTTTGAAGCTACAGTTCGAGACCTTGTGTAAACAACAGATTTGGCTTTAGAGGAAAGTTGCTGTAATCAAATCAACCACAGTTGATGATCTAAACCTTTGTATGGAGTCTCAAAGTTTCAACATGAGTGTTTGTTTTTATATATTCAAGAGGGAGTGTTTTGTATACAGATCTGGAGTTTTCCAAACACTTTTGAAGCTACAGTTGGAGACCTTGTGTAAACAATAGATTTGGCTTTAGAGGAAAGTTACTGCAATCAAATTAACCACAGTTGATGGTCTAAATCTTTGAGTGGAGTTTCAAAGTTACAAATAAGAGTGTTTGTGTGCAACAGTTTCACAATAGAAGAGTTCACATATTCGAAGTTGCGTGTGGTTATGTAAGTAACTAGTACACAAGGTAGCAATAGATTTAGGGTTAAGTCTATTGTATAAATTTACATTATATTAGTGAAATGTTGCTTTGAGGATTGTTTACGCTAAATCCTCCCTAGGTTGTTTACTTTGAAACCACAATTTCAAAAGTTTTCTTAGGTTATCATTTTTGATGTTTATGTGGATTGTGTTTGTCTAATGTTTGTTGAATTCAGATCCAATTTCATAATTAATCACTTTAATTAATTGGCTAGAAATCTGACTGAATCTGACTCTACTTGGGTCTAAAACGCTAACAAGATAGTTTATATATGATGTCCTTTAAATTGCACAACAAACTAATCATGAATCAAGCTTGAAACAAGAAAGTTATGGTATTTTCAGGCTTTAGATTTTTGATAATATCGCAATCTCAATCGATCGAACTAGATGTTGAGCTTGAAATTGAAAATCTTATTCGGTCTAGCCAAGAATCGAGCCAGCAGTCAAACTGATAGAAACTTTGTTTTCTTCATCTGAACTTGATTCTTTCTTGATTTGAACTCGGGTCTTAGTCTTGGACTATAAAATACATCTTTAACCCACCTAAGACACACCAAAATCACTATAAATTGATTACATTTATCGCATTTGCCAACTACAAAAATATGGACTCTACAAAATGAATTTTCTTTTCTATGAAGTTAGAAACACCACTGTTGTGAGTACTAAAACTGTTATTTCTAAGGTAAAGTTCCTAAATCTAATGCTTTAATGATATTGGTTTCAATTGTGTGGTTTTATTTTATTTTATTTTTGGTTCTAAAATTGATATTCATTTTTTTAGGTCTTATTATTCTAAGGGAAAAAAAAAAAGTTCTTATTAATTCAATAAAAATAATCACTTCAGAATTATATAAAACAAGGATGCCTACAGATAGTGAAACACAAGTACATCATTAGATTTTATATATGTAACAACATTTGTGAAGGCGATACAAATAGATGATTAATTTAGCATAAGTATGTTAATATCAAAAATATTATCTTTACAAGTGAATTGGATTCTACAACGGTTTATTAAAGAAAGAAAAAGGGACCAGTTCCAGCCTTTTTCCGATTCTTAACCAATTTTCACTGGTTTTTTTTTTTTGGCTGGTTTTTCTAGTTTTGTCAAATCGGTTCCGTGTCCAATTCCCAATTCAACCAATCGAACTTGCCGATCAGTCCGATTTTTGAAACGGATTCTACAAAATTCATTACCACCTTTATAATAAAAAATAATCGTGGTTATTTAGTATTGAAGTGACCATTATGATCATTACATCAACAGCTGTAAAGACATACATGAATAAGTAATTCTTTCAGTTGGAATATATTAAGTGTACGTTGGGTAAAGATTATTTTCGCAAATTTATTGTACTATTCAGCTTATTTTTACTACTATTTATAGTTCACGTTGCATTTTTTGATATTATTTGTGGATTCCACTGTACTATTTCAGCTAACTTTTACATTTATTTATAGTACTTTTAGCAAAAAGTTAGAATAAACAAAATAAGCGGATTCTAAACAGACTCTAAATGTATGTATTTAGACATCATAACGTAGGCTATTTTATTTATGTTTTAATGATACTAGCAAAATATCATTGTCTTCAACTCTTCAATTTTTTTTTTTTTAACAAACTCTTCAAACCTATATGTCAAATTAGATATTTGACATGTGGCAAATTAAAGAAAAAGGTTAGTAAAGTTCAGAAAAATAAATTATTTATAATAATTAAATTTTTTTTAATAAATATTTCGTGCACCAAAAGGAGATCATTGGTTAGTTTAATATGTTTAAAGAAATGAATATTGAGTCATTGTAGCTGTCAAATATAGTGCTTGACCTAAATTAGACAACTGGTATATTACTATCAACAATTCGGCATTTCTCTAAACTAAGTAAGAATAATTTTTTGAGTTATTCTTTGTCAATACACTACAAACAACATGGCTTGTTTCGACCTTTTTTTTTATTTTTTATTTTCAAGGGTTACTAAAATTTGTCCATTTTTGAAAACAGATTTATTGAGGACCTTGAAAAATAATTAACACAACCCTTGAAATAAATATATAAAAAAGTGGTTAGTTTTGTCACTAAAATGTAAATCATGTTAAATTCACAACCCCTAATAAAAATTCCCAAAAAAAAATTTCAACCCTTGAAAAAATTTCAAAAAAAAAAAAAATTTTTTGACTTAAAAAAAAAAGAAATATGCTATACGATAGCTTGAAGCTAAAAAACTAAATGTAATACCCAACCTTCCTAAACCCTCTCAACTCTCAATCTCTTCCCTCCAAAAAAAAATTGTGTCTCTCATATATCACAAGCTCTCTCTCTGATATCTCATTTTCCCAAAATACAAATTTAAGCTCGACAATCATGGAAATCACATAGCATTCAAGCTCAAGTTCGTGATTTCTTCGTCTGTGTCTCTTTGTCTCTCTCAATCTAAGCTCGGTGTTCTCTTCGTGACTTCATCTCTCTCGGTCACGGTGTGTTTTCTTCGTCTCTCAATCGCATTGATAAGAATTGGTATTGCCTAATCACAAACCCTAATTTCTTCTTTGAATTTTTGTGTTTCTTTGTTTTCTCCCACTTTCTCGTCGATTTTCACCGCATTTCTTTGATTTTCCTTTCGCACATTTCTCAGAAAACTTAAAAATCGAAGGCCTCCTCTCATCTCGACTCCAACACCGCTGATTCCACTAGTTTGATTACAGGTTCTACTCTCTCTTATGAAATGTTCATTGCTGATTATTGATTGTTGATTTTGAAATTGGAAAATTCTCTGTACCTATTGATTGTTGATTTGGATGGTTGAATCTGTGCTCTATTCTGAAGTAATTATTTAATTTTCTCCTTCAAGCTTCATTTTCTTTGATTTTTGGGAGATTTTGTTGTGTTTGTTTATCGATTTGATTTTTCAGGAATTTCCCGCGCTTTTGGACGATTACCTATAACTTCTGCTCCATTTTTTTTTAATTAAATACGAAATTCAAATAATTATTTAATTAGATCATCCAAATTTTGTTTAAATCTAGGAGATTTTTCTGTATTTGTTTATACGATTTAACATTTCATGAATTTCCTGCGTTTTTTGAAGCACTACCTACAAGTACTTAACCCGCTGCGGCTGCGATTGCGATTGCGATTGTGGGTTATTTATTTATTTATTTTTGTTAATTAATTACAACCATAATTAACAAAAATAGAAAGAAGTTCCGTACTTCAGCAGATAGGAATGAGTGTCAGCTAAGCCAATTGCAGGCATGTTAAAGATTGCTTGGCAATGCAGCCTTTGAGGCAGACCATTTGTGGCGCACACAAAAGGAAAACATCATAAAATCCTCTGCAATACCTGCCATCCAATTTTTTATATTTTAATTGTGGAAGACGCTGATGTAGAATCCATATATTTTAATTGTGAAATGGGGAATGAGTATACAGGACCACGATCGCTCTGTTTACATGGGAAATTTGTTGAAATTATTTTACATGGGAGAGTAGGCTGTTTGGTTTTTTCTTTGTTATACCCAGATAGGTTTGATCAGAACAGAGTAACCAATCAGAGTTGCCAAATAATTAGAGTTTGTGAGTGTTATTTTTATTGGAAGTACTGCGTGGCCTATAATGTTATCATTCAGCAAGTTACAAATCAAATAGTGCTACATTATGTAATGTGGTTAGTGCAAATGTGTTGACATTCTCTAAGTTTACTTGTTTTATTGCTATCAGTTATAGTTGTTGTTTTGTTTATTTTCAAATTGGAATCTAATATAATATTCCAAAGTGATAATTTTGGTTTGTGGTCTTTAAGTGTGTGCATAACATATGAATTTGTTGTGATTAAATGCAAGGTTGTTCTTGTTGTAGTTGTCCTCTGTTTTGAAAAACAAAAGAAGGGTAAAAGAGCAAAAACCGTGTCCAAATTCAACAGCTAGTCCACGTTTTGGTATGTATGAAGTTAGAATAATGTGTCATTAAGATTGGCTTCTAAAGTTATTATTGCTGCACTTATACAGGTGTGCCTAATTAATTTATGTTTTTTTTTTCCTATTTTAGAAGAGAGAATTATTTCAAGATTTGGCTCCATTGTTGTGGAATTCTTTTGGTACCATTGTTGCACTGTTACAGGTATGCTCTTTATAATTGTCAATTTATTCTCATTGGTTTTATGCTCATGTTCTTTTCTTTGAATGGTTATGCAATTTAGCTGTTGTATGCTGTAATTATAAACTTCTGTCCACCTTTGGTTTCATTTTTAAGAACAAGGAATTATTTCAAGATTTGGCTCATGCATATACAACTTTAAAAAGATTTTGTAACGCATCTAGATTTTGAACTATCAAAGTAATTCTTAAAGAAGGATTAGTTAAAACTTAGGATAGAAAAATGCACAGATCTTAAGTATGTTTCTCCTTAAGGCTAGTTATGCAAACAGGGAAATCTGAAGAGAGAATTTTATTACAGTTCATTATGTCTCCAGCTAGCTGCACCCCAAACAGGAGTTCATTTGTATTCCAAATTTCAACTTTCATTAAGTGTTTTTCCATATAATTTCAAACCCAAATAGTAGAATAAATTATTTGGGACCATGCCTTAGGAAGTGAATGTCCCAAATTCAACTCCCTTCTGGGGCTATTCCTACCAGATTTTCCTGGGTTTATATATATATAGTTAGGGGCATTTTTTGCATTCCCTGGATTGGTCTTACCCCGTGTAAAAACCAAATTCAACATTTCTGTTCTTCCCACATTCTAATCCCCCTAGATTCATTCTAGGTTGATGTAAAAAAGTATCAGCTCTGTTATGCTTTGTCTTTTATTTCTTTCAATAGATTTGGTTTCTGTTCTGACTTGTAGTCTCCCTTTTTTTGTTTTTACTAAAGGCTTTTTCTATTCTGCCCTTCTCCCTAAGTTCTAGTTATGTCAACTAGAAAAAATCATATGTTAGAAAGGACTTTATGGGGTTGATTTGATAGTTAATCAATTATAATGGCACTTCCTGGGTTCAAGCCCATTGGATCCAATAATATAAATAGTTAATCCTAGATACATTTTGATGGTGTATAAAAAAAAAACACCAAGCTGATTTCTCGTCCATATGGCCGTCCATAACCAAGTGGAGAATAAGTGATTATAACGCTCGTCCTTCGTTCACTCGTCCAAGGGAGGAGGAACTAGCAGAGAACCTCGTCCGTCCTTAGTGATGGATGAGTAAGGATCACCAAGAGTTATGTCGTTTGAATCAAACATCTGTTCATTGTTGAACACAGGTTTCGATAAGGTAACTCCCAAGACAGTTATGGAAGTTACCCTCAGAATTCTCCAAACCTTACGACGATAGGGGAAATAACTGTCAAGCTAACACTATATAAGGACCCTTCTACACAGAGGTATGGGGAACTGGATATTCTAAAAAAAATTGGTGAAGTCTTTGAAGTGTTTTCTTTTCTACATCAATCCACTAACTTTACAATCGGAGGATTTTTGGCCGGCCTCCACCGGTCTCCTCTGATTTCTTGTTTGTTATTTTCAGGATTTTTGCTCATTGATCATTAACGCCCGGAAATTTTAGCCCACTGATTCATTGACCTCATCACATTCTGTAGCCAAATTTTTTAATACCCATGTGTTTTGCAGCTTGCCAATTTGGAAGTTTGGTTTCAGCGGCCAAAAGGCATTGTTCGGAAATTGGTATTTGGAGTCCTTGTTTTCTTATCAAGGATTGGTATGAGGAAGTGCATTACCATTAAAAGTTCATCATTTTTGTTCCTGCTGTCAGGGGAATGAAGATCTTATTCTTGTTCATGATGCTCTTGAGTATGGGGACTGCCATTTATCACTGGCTGTAAGTTGTTCTTGCAGATAGCCAACTGAAACTTACTGCTTATCTCATAAATTTTACTGTTCTCATAACAATCTTGGTATATCCTTTGCCCTTTCAGATTCCCAAATATGGGATTTTTGAGAACATAAATTCTCTAAAAGAGCTAGCACAAATGCCTCAATGGACTGCTGAAAAGCCTCTGCGAGTCGCTACTGGATTCACCTACGTATGATCTGTGTTTCATTTTATTATATTATGAAAATTTCAGTTTATTTTATTATTATTATTTTTTTTTGTGTAACATTTTCAGTTTTGGCCCTATCCTTCTGCACAGCTAGGCCCTAAATTTATGAAAGAAAATGGACTAAAGTATGTGACTTTTTCAACTGCTGATGGAGCACTGGAGGCAGCTCCTGTGGTGAGAAATGCATTCTTTCTCTATGATTTGCATATTTCTTTGTTTCTTTTTGCTATTTTCGTTTTCCTCTATTTAAAACTGAATTGTTGCTGTCCATTGAGATAGTTGATCTAGTCCCTTGTCATATATTAGCACAATGCATGTTGTTCTTGGGGAAGAGGCTTACAATTTCTTTTAATCCAGAATATTGATCACCCTGCTAGTCAGTTTATTTGTTATTAACATATTCTTAATATTCTTTTCCCCTTTAAAGAAGATTTTTTATTTTGGTTATCTAATTATTTATATTCTCTACTGTTTTACCAGAATAGTGGTTGATGAGATCATTGGTTGGCAGGTAGTTTATTTCTTCTTTGTTTTGTATCGACTTTATATAGTACTGTTTTCTTGTTGCTACCCGCCTACTACTGGTGTAATGTTGATGATACCACTGCCAGTAACAGTGTTGCTTGTCTAGATTATGGATTGCTTGAGACTTTGTTAAAGTAAAATGGTGTGAATAGGTTCATCAGGTGAATGTAATCTTTGTCTGGATAATGGATGGTTTTGGGGCTTTGCTGTCTTGACTAGAGCATTATGTTTCTTGTTTGCATCCTTAAATCAAGAATGTTTGGTTGGTTTTTATTTTAAGAAGCAAGGTATCACAAGTATGTGCTTTTATGGTTCTTGTCCCTCTCAGGTTTCCAAATGCACTTGGGGCTTTTATGTATCCAATTTATGGTCACGGGGAACTACCACAGGCTTTTTGCCATTGTGCTGCTGTCAAAGGTTGCATTCATGTAAGTTCTAGTCAAGGGATTCACAGTTTAGTTTCCTAAGAGCATCATTATTTGATAATTCCTTACCATTTTTACATCCTGCTGAATACTTGTTAATGTCTTGTGCATTTTGTTTATGAGGAAATAGGTATATGCATGTTCATACTTGTCTAATCTTGTGCATTGCAAATAGGTCAAGTTCTCTCTTATAAATTTTTCAAAGGTTTCCAATCTTGATAAAGATAAAACATTTGTTTCGAGGGTCATGTAGGCTGTTGAAATTTCGGTTTCAAGGGTTACGAAGGTCGTAGAAATTTCTGTTTCAAGGAAATTTGTTTCAAAGGTCATCAAGCCCCTCAAAATAATATCTTTTGAGGGCTTTTAATCCTTTTTTCAAGGGTTTTGACCCTCCAAAAAAATCAACTTTGTTGTTATAGAACTATATGTTCTAAAAGTTTATAACTAAAACTGTGAAATGCAAGGGCAAAGTAGTTAAATGTTTGCCAAATGGCCAATTCCTTGGTAATTCTCATCATTTAACCCTCAACATCATCAAACCATTGTATTTATGTCAAAGTTTTATTTCATTTCTAAAGAAGCAAATAAAATACTCTATATTTACGCAAAACATTTAATTATATTTCTAATTATATATAGTATTTCTTTTCTATTCAAGAAAAAATGATATTGTTTTTTAATGAAGAAATATTAATTTATTTTTAGATTTTTAATGAGGTACATGCATTCAATTCTAGTTTCTAAGTATTAATTTTCTATCAACTATGCACTAATTAATATAAAAATGGAATTAATATATTTTTATATATTTTTTTAATTTTTTAATTTTTTTAAAAATTTTTATACAATGCCACTTGGTAGAACCTTAGACCACTATCTATGGTGCATATATATGTATGGGACAGGATTAAGTGCATGTATAAATTTTTGTTGATGTTACAACACTCAATATTTATTATTATTATTATTACTAATAGCTCATAACTCAATTGATTGACACTTTTTTGTGTGTCTAACAAAAGTATTCATGGTTAAAATCCGTCCACCCCCAATTATTCAATTACCAAAAAATTAAAATTTTTATTAGTTTAATATATTCAAAATTGCATTGTTGGATCACACATTTTCGTTGTCATGAACATGTATGCCAATTTCATGATAATCTAATCTTATTCACTATTTGATTAGATATTTTCAATTAAAATAGTTATTAATCTCTGATTATCTTAATATTTTGCAAATATGGAGAATAAAAAAAAAAAAAAAATATATATATATATATATAATATTTGATGTCAATTTAGATTTTTT
Organism: Quercus gilva; assembly: GCA_023621385.1. Taxonomy (NCBI): domain Eukaryota; kingdom Viridiplantae; phylum Streptophyta; class Magnoliopsida; order Fagales; family Fagaceae; genus Quercus; species Quercus gilva. The sequence continues at coordinate 19,025,201 of CM042477.1, forward strand.
AACTCATTTTGTGAAATATAATATATAGTTGATGATGCGTAACATAATTCAAAATTAATCTGAAACATTGATACACATAATGGATATCTAATCTAATCTAATCTAATATCTATGTATAATAGCAGAAGTTTTTAATAAGAAGCTGCCACGTTAGGAAGAAACGCTATCTAAAAAACTGACACGTATAGAGTTAAAAAAGTTTGAAAGACCGATCGTTACATGGATTGTGAAAGCCCATTACACCGTATAAGGGAGAAAAAAAAAAACATTAAAACCCAAAATACGGTTTAGAGAGACTTACGTTGCAGAAAGGGAGAACCGAGAAAGAGAACGGCAGAGAGAGATTCAGTCTGTCATTGACGGTGGAGAGAGAAAAATCCGGAAAGACAGTCAGGCCTTTTCCACCATCAGACCACCGTAGCCTCCACCGGTATGGTCTCTGTTTTTTTGGTACCGAAGGTTAGCATACTCCTTTCCTTTTCAAATACTGTTTTTGTTGTTTGAAAGATTGAAACTTCGATTGATGTATATCCACAGTTTGCAGTAAAAAAAATCAAGCGTTTTATCAAGGGTCTCTCTTCTTCTCAAAAACCCTTCATTCCAGGAAGAAAAAATGCAAAGGACGGAAGATGAGTCCCTCTGCTTATTAACAACGCCTCCGACAAGCTTCCTATCAATTCTCTGACTTTTTTTCTTTCTAATTTGCGGTATGTTTCAAACTTTTACAATTATAGTTGGGTTTGGTTCTAGAAATTAGGGTTGAGGCAATTGAAATTCTGATATGTCACTATTATTGTTAAATATTTTCGGTAATGGGTTTGTTTGAATTTTTCTCTTTCGGATTTAAATCATTCAATTTCTTCTCTGCAGAGATGAAGTGGAATCTTATCTTTGTTCAATCTAGAGTATCTAAATTCATCAAAGCAAAGGTACCAATTTCTTTTCCTAATATTCTCTTCCCTTTGCCTCTCTATTTGTATAATTTAGGGAAAACCTCCACAAAATGAAATCCTTCTAATTCTTTAAACTAAATCATTTCACTTTAATTTTTAGGTTTTGTTTGGGATTGAAATTGTGGGATTTTGAAATCTAAAAATATAATGTTGTTTTATTTAAACATTGTTGATTTTAGACGAAAGTTTTTTAAAAGATACTTTTAAGTCATGATTTTGTTATTTTTAATGGTGGGTTTTTCTAGGTTTTGCATGTTATAATTTGTGAAAACTGAAAGTATAATGTTCTTTGTACAAAATTGATTACTTTGTAGGTTATGACACAGAATTTTTTTTTCAAGATTCCTAAGTATTGGTTTTGGTGTTTACAATATTTGGTTTTTTGGGTTTTTCATGTTGTATGCCATTCTTGAAAATTCTTTGAGAATCTCATTGGTACTAAGAAAAAAAAATAAAACTAGAGTAAAAGTAATTGCAACCAGTTCTGAAGGTTTTTTTTTGGTTTAAATTACATTTTTTAGTTTATTTTGCTACCGTATGAATTGTGGTGATAAGTAGAGAATTGCCAGCCAGTTCTGATATTTAATACCAATGAAACAATACTAAAAGGAATTGCAACCAGTTCTGAAGGAGTTTTTTTTTTTTTTTGGTTTAAATTACATTTGTTAGTTTACTTTGCTAATCTATGAATTGTGATGATACATGCAATCACATGAGAAAATTTAGTAATTTAGGGATTTATATAGCAATGAACCAAGTTTCTTTAGTCAGTTTTCTTAAGCCGCTTAAACTTTTAAGGTCTATTTTAACCCCAAAAAAAAAAAAAAAACAATGTTAAAAAGTCTCTCATATTAACAAAAACTAACCAGTTAAAATACTTCAGAAGGCTTGCAATTCGTTGATAGGGAAAGCGACGAAGTTCGCGGAAACTTAAAAAAAAAAAAAAGAAAAAAGAAAAAAAAAAGATATTTTCTTTCGTCTTTTATTCCATTTTTTCCCTGCCCTTTGATTTGATTTTTGTTGTTAACGCTATTCTGTTTGTGTTAAAACCCAAAAAAAAAAAAAAAAAAAAGATTTGTTCTAGATAAAATTTCCTTTTTTCGTTTTTCCCCGGCCCTTTGATCTGATTTTTTGTTGTTCATGTTATTTTTGTGTTTTAGTTTAAAACCAAACGGTAGACCCTTTGGTAAAACGGTATTTAAACCGTGTGTTTTAATTGTTTTATGGGTATTTTGGTTGGTTTTTTTTTAAAGGTTTGTGGGTTATATTTTGGTTTGCATTTGGGTTAGAATTGGTTTTGTTTACATATTTGGAATTAATGTTTTTTATTTACTCATCTCCATTAGAATTTAGTATTTGCAATGGAGATTTGGTTAAAAATAAAAGTACAAGTTATACATAAAGTCATAAACCATAAAAATAATTTCTTACTAAAATTTTCAAAACAAACAAATAGTGTGCTTGTATTGCGGATCTGCTAGTTATGGACAATAATTAGGCATAATTCATTCAATTTGATTTCGGCAGAGTTTTAAGATTGTGACTTCTCTTTGAGCAATAGCTTCTATCACAAAAGGAAATACTTTCATTCCATCAAAATGATCTCTATCCAATTAGTGCCCGCAAGAAATAGATGTCAGTTGGAAAAGTCTATCATCCTTCGATGCAATACAGAAAGCCAAGTATATCCCGTATGATTTTAAAAATGAATTGGAAAATACTAGAGTTACTACCAATTTTTTCTAAAACATTTTTACAACCTGAGGTGATTGTTGGAAATACATGAGACTAATTAACAGAACCAATAGAGTAAAATCAAGAGATTAGAGGAAACTTATCGATGATAGAGAGAGCTGAGGCGTGAAACTCAATCCATTGTCCTAAGAAGTGATTTCGCCCCATTGGAAGCAATTTATCCTTGGTGTAGAAATGGCTCTGGCGATCACCCTATAGGATTCAACAACAAGCTATGGTTATGTGCACTCACAAACCAAAGCTTTGAACTCGTATTAATGGTCACAGAGGTTGAAGGAAGAGTAAGACACAAAATTAGGAATTTGATTGCTATTTCATATGTATTAAGACACATCCTTACCTCTGTTTTAATAAAAGTATAAAAAGGTTGACTTGACACATCTTTATAAATTTGTTGTGATAAATGTCCCCCTAAAATTTCTCTTTTTAAACTTTCTTTTCGCAACATAATTAAAGGTTGATTGTTGTGTATTCGGGATTGTGTTGAGGCAAAAGAAAGAGCATGTTTTAAGATGGAAATAAGGAATAAATGAGAGAAATTGGTGGACTAGATGGTCTGATGACAGAGGGGAGAGTTTAATTCTCACCTACCACCCTCATGTGAAGTCAGATTAGGTCTTAAATGACCCAGCTGTTAATCCTTTATTTATTTTTCCTAATTTTAATTTGAAACTTTTCCAACAATCTATGCAAAACTGCCACATTTTGATACTTGTTTTCTCATATTAGTTTGTAGGCAAACTTTGTTTTATATGTAAACTTAATAGATCAAAATGACAAAAATGAAACTTAAATAACTAAAATGACAAAAGGAATAATTTATATTTTTACTTTTCTTATTTATTTATTAGACAATAATGAATCAATGGCATGGCAATCTACAGCCAGTTTCACAAAAATAACATTCATAATTGCTAAAATAGTAGTTTGTGATTCGTATATAGTAACAGTGATGTTAGTGGAGAGTGGAGACTCTGTGAAATTAATGCAGTATAAATCACAATTGGTTATCTCAAAAAGATGTTAAATTTTTTGTGTTTGTGGCATTTTTTTTTTGAAAGGGTGTTTGTGGCATTTTAAATTATTTTAACTACAAACTTTTAACCAAATGAATGGAAGGTCAACTTGGTCATAGACGTGAGGACAAAGTTTGCTTACAAACAGTGGTGACTCAAGGAATTTTGTGTAGGGTGTTCTTATTCCATTTTGAAAAAATTTCGTGTCATTTCAGTCTATTTCAGGACGTTTCGGTAAATACCGGCCAAAATTCAAGATTTGGCCTAACATAATTTAATTTGTTTGTCTTTTATAATGTATTGGCTTATTATACTGCTTTAATTATTGTTGTTTAGCCTAACAATAAACTATATTGCTTTAATTTGTTATATTGTTTAGCCCCATGTGTTGATATGCACATTACACTAAAAGAGCCATTGATGTGCACATTATTTACACATCCCATGGGTAGCACAATAATTAATTTAAAGCAGTGTGCAACCTAGCCCCATGTGCCCATCCCACCCCACCACATTCAACAGACAAGCACGCCTAATGATGCTTGATGCCCCTGCCAATTAGAAAATTTCACAATCACACATTCACACTACACTGTCTAAAAGATAATTAATATCAACACTAACACCAACACATTACACACACCAATCCAATGGATAAGATATTAAGATAAATTGACAAACACACTACACATGAAAAGCAACACATTTTCATCAAAAAAAAGAAAAAAAAGAAAAAAGAAAAGCTACACATTCAAAAAGACAAAAGTCAAAAATAGACAAAAAGTTAATAAAGGTGAAGTTCAATTCGGCCAATGAGAGACAATAAGACACAGTTCAAATTTCAAAAGACTAAAAAGAGAGTTATTAGTCTTATTAAAGAATAAAGAGAGAGAGACTGGGTTTCATTCATTAATAATTTTCATTTCATTCAATAGAGAGAGAGTGAGAGAGTGAGAGAGAGTCAGAGAGAAAAAGAGAGAGAAAAATGAAATACCTTGAGGAAGGGATCTCCGACGGCGATGAGGGTGAGCAACGGCCAACGAGCGACGACGATCTGGACAGACTGGACTACCGATCTGGTGATCTCCGACGACGATCTGGACTGGATCCGATCTCTAGCGGTGTCGCATTGCTCTTGCTCTAAGGGACTGAGGCGTAACGACGTTTTTGACTTGTTGTCTTTATTCTTTAGGTTTGCTTTAGGCCTTTAGAAGTTTAGTGATTTTTTTTTCTTTGATAAAGCATTCTGATTTAGTCATTTAGAAGTGATTTGCTCTGTTTTTTTTTTTTTTTTTTTTTTTTCAAATATTTTTTTGGGCTTTTTTTTTTTTTTTTTTTTTTTTGCTTGAAAGTAGAGCAATTAAGCAAATGATTTTTTTTTTTTTTTTTAAATTTGATGGTGTTCCTAATTTTGTGATTAAGGGTGTTACTAATAGAAAGCAAATATAAAAATTTTTAATTATTATATAATTTTTTTTTTCTTTAGGTTTATTTCAAGTCAAGGTGTTTTTGGGAACACCATGAGCTGCACATAGCGTCGCCCTTGCTTACAAACTAGTTTTTAGGCTATGACTACAAACTCCCAATAAAAAAATTAAAACGTCTACATATTTTAAAATTTTGACTATTGGATTGCATGCAGTGGCGACGCCACGTTGGTCTCAGGGTGTTCCCAAGAACACCCTGAACTGAAAAAAAAAATTATATACAATAATTAATTTTTTTTATTTGTTTACCTTTAAAAAAAAATTAGGAACACCCCCCACTCAAGATTAGGAACACCCTACAATAAATAAATAAAAATTTATTTGTTCTACTTTCAAGCAAAAATAAAAAATAAAAAAGCCCAAAAAAAATTTGAACTAAAATCTAAAAAAAAAAAAAAAAAATTGTAATAGAGAGGAAGCCCACCAGGAAAAAAAAGCCCAACATCAATCGGTAAAGCAAACCCAATCTAAAGAAAAAAAACAAGGTAGCAAACCCAACAGATTACAGTAGCAAACCCACGAATTCTCAAAAAAGAAAAAAAAAGAAAACCAAACAAACCAAAACCCAATATTACTGAAATCAGAAACACAATAGACGACGCTTGAAAGAAAGAAAGAAACCTAACCTAAAATCTAAAGAAAATAACTGAACCCATAAACCCAATATACTAAGCTCCAGAATGCCAGAATCAACGGATAGCCGGATCGGAGAATGAGATCGCCAGATCGGGCCTCAAACTCGAGCTCCAGAACAGCTTAACACATCGGATCGGAGATCGGATCGGTCTTCCTCGCCTTGACGTGCTACCCGAGTCCCGACGGTGTCGCCCCTCAGCCTCAGGCCTCCCCGCTTTGTCAACCTCAAGGTATTTCATCTGTCTCAATCTCTCTCTGTCTTAGTCTCTCAGTCTCTCTCTCTTCATCTTAGTCTCTCTATCTCTTCATCTCACAATCTCTCTTTATGAATATTTACCCTGTTTTTTGGCTTTATCCGGTGTTGGTGTTTTTTTTTTATTTTTTTATTTTTTATTTTGGTTAATCAGGTGCATATATAAACAACAAAAAGCAAATGTGTGCTGTGTGCTGTGCTAGTGCAAGTGTGCAATTAATAATTAATAAATATGGCTGTGTGCTGTGTGTTAGTTGATTAGTTCAACTAATGGTCATAAAATATGTAATAAATCACTCTTTTTTAAACTTGGACTTAAGCTATACGGCTATATATTTTTGTGCTGCACAATTTATTGACTTTTTTTTTTTTTTTTGTTAAGTAATAGTGTGATATTCCAAGTATCAAACAACAATAGTAATTAGTTGAACTAATTAATTTTGTTTGTTTGGGATATTAATTAACCAATAATTAATTGGGAAAAGTAACTAATAAACAATTATTAATAATTTACTTAACCAATATATTATAAAAGACAAATAAATTAAATTATGTTAGGCTAAACAACAATTAATAATTTTATAATTAATGAAACAATAATATAACAAATTACAATTTATAAAAAACAAACAAATTAATGAAACAACTAAACAACAAAACATTTGAGAAAAATTCTTGGAGCGGCCACTAGAAAAAATTATGCTTCTTAAGGAACACCCTGAGAAAAATTCCTGGAATCGCCACTGATTGCATGTTCTTTATATTCTTAATATACATGTCAAATTTCATTCAAATTGGATATTATATACTATTTAATCCATAAAATTATTTTTATGCATAGTTTAAGATTACAAAAATTTAAACATTCAAACATTTAATTGATGAAAAAAAATATTGATTTTTGATCTTCTTAAAATTTTGCAAGTATAAATAATATAATAAGAAAATGAAATTTAATAGTGGAATGTCATAATTTATATCTAATAAAAATATTATATAGGAGAGTTTATAGTCATTGCCTACAAACTAGTTATAGGCAAACTTTGTTTTTTTTTTTTTTTAAAAGAATACTCTCCGTCTGCGCCGCTGATTGAGTGGATAATGTCATAATTATAAATCTTGCTACCAAAGCCTTCGTGAAGGCCAAAGGATCGGAGATCCAACAGAAAGGTTTCAACGCGGCTCCAATAACAGTACTTATCAGCGGCTGGTAAAATAGTTGTAGTAAAAATACAGATTGAATCACTAACAGTAACATGGATGGAGCCAAACAAGTGATCAGTGTAGCCAATTTGAAGGTTTAACTTTAAGCATGGCAGCGGTGAGCTTTGCACCTTTGTCCTGAAAATTGAAGTGACCAATTTTTGAATATTTGTAGTGATAATTTGAAACGTTGGTTTCTTGTTATGATAAGTTTATTATAAAATTAAAAAAAAAAAAAAAGTAATTTATCTTATTAAAAAGATGAATCGACCAATATGATAAATCTAGCACAATATTACAAACATATAGCCTATTAAAGCATTCCCATCAATGGTTCTAAAAAATTTAGCATTTAACATCTCAAAAACCAAATTTATAACATATAACACATCACTTTACAATATTTTTTATATCAAAACTTCTGTTTTTTTTAACACTTCATTTAAATATTCTTTTTTTATTATTTTTTATTCATTTTTTTATTCTTCCTCTCTCCCTATGTCTCTCTTTCTCAACCCATTGCCGCCACCAGCAAACTCACTAAGCAAAAATCACACACATAGCAAACCCACATCCCAATCCACCATTGCCAATCAAACCACCAAGAAAAACACACACGCACGCACGCACGCACGCACGCACGCACGCACATGCACACACACGCACAAGAAACCCACAAAACTCCAAAACCACAACCACAATAGCCAATCAACCACCACCATCAATCACCCACCCCCACCACCATGGCAACCCTCCATCACTACCATGAACCTGGCCCACAACGAAAATCCATGGCAACAACAGCAAACCCACCACGGTAACCCTTCGTCGTCGATCTATTGCTTAACCCACCACGGCAACCCTTCAACCCAGATTCAACCCACAACATCTAACCCACCACCGCAAACCTCCACAAAAGCCACGAGAACCCATCACGCCAAACCAAAACCTAGTAGATCGGTGACCAAAACCTACAAGAACCTAGTAGATCGGTGAACCAAAACCATAGTCATCGGGCCATTGCCGCCACCACCACCCACAACCATCGGACCATCGTCGCCACCACCCACGACCATTGGACCATCAGACCACAACCCACGACTCACAACCCAAAATCAAAACCACAGTCATCGGACCCACGATTTATGTCCATTGGACCACAACCCACAACGGCCCACAATTGTTGGACCACAATCATTGGCGGACCACAATCGCCGAACCATAGAGAGAGAAGAGAAAAGAAAGAAATGAGAAAGGAAAGAGAAAGACATAGATGAGAAAGAGCCATTAGGGGTGAATAAAAAAACAATTTTTATTTTTTTTTACAATCCGGCTACAGTAGGATATCAAAGATGAGATTGCATTGTAGCTCAATGCTAAAAATTTTAGGATTTATCATATTTGATGTAGTTGTGATTTTATCATTTGAGGTGCTAAAAATGCTAAAAAATAGCATTTAGCATTTTTAACACCTTTGATAAGAATGCTCTTACGACAATCCATAGGTACAACTTTTAACACTCATCATGTGTTCAATTGAAGTACAATATGAATTAATAGGAGATTACAATAAAAGCAAATAATAAAACTTAGGTACATTTCATTAAGTTTTCCAATTAATATCAAACACTCAACAACATTAGATTAAATTTTCATTGAAAAAATGACATTATTAATCCTTCATTCGTCAATGCAATTATGTATTTGAATCTAATTAGGGAATGTAATGTAGAGAATATTAGTAATTGTATCTAATTTTTGCCCCAATTCAAAAACAGTTTGAGATCCAATATACCAATCTCTTTTTTGGACAAGTTACCTTGCTAAAGGAATGAGTTCCGTAATCATATTCATATTGACCATTTCAACTAAATAATTTGATTCGCCTGCCCTTTGAGCTAATTCAGATTTCAAACACTCCTTTAGTTTCATCACCACCTCACTCATGGATGGCCTTTCGGTGGAGGTAGAAGACACACAAGCCATTGCTATTTCAATAGCTTTCCAAGCAGAGTTAACGTTGAAATCTCCACACATCCTTGGATCAACTATATTTTGAATATCCCCTTTATCAAGCATGATTCTCACCCATTGGCTTATGTGAATGTTTTCATTGGATCTTTCTATCACAGGTCGACTTGTAATTATCTCCAAAAGAACAACTCCAAAACTATAAACATCACTTTTCTCAGTCAACCTATATGAAAGGGAGAACCTGCAAGCCAATGCATGTCAAACTTTTTGTTTTTAAAAATATTTAATTATATGAAGTTTAATTTTCAAGTCATTCCCATTGACCTTTATCCGGTATAAGGTTTGAATCCATTTTTTATTTAGAATTGGTCACATGCTTGCAGATTGCTAATAGTTCTATTGTATTTAATAAAACGACTTTTGAAGACGACAAGCTATGTAACAAAAATACTCACTCAGGGTCGAGGTACCCAGGGGTGCCACCAACACTAAATGTTGAGACATGAGTTATGCCATCAGTTGGGAACATTTTGGAAAGACCAAAATCAGCTATTTTGGCGTGAAAATTTTCATTCAATAAGATGTTTGTAGTCTTCACATCTCTATGGATTATAGGTGGTTTACATCCATAGTGCAAATACTCCAATCCTGCATTTTTATGGTCCATATCATTTTCAGAAAAAATGAAAATTTATTTATAAAAAAAAAAATAATCAAATTAACTCATCGCTCATAGTTAACCTTGTGCTGCGTCCGTTGCAATATTAAGCCTTGCTTCCCAACTCAAGATATTAGTATTCTTACCTGCATCCATAAATGAAATTCCTAAGCGTTTCTGTGTGATTCAATTAAAGTAACCTTGATCATATGACCATTACAGTAAGAAAATTTTAGAAAGGAAAATTGCTTTTCTATTTGATTCTCTAACGAAGGATTAGGTTCTCCATAGGGCCAAGCTCAGTTGGGTCGTACTTTATATTGTACATATGCACTACCAGTCGTAGAATATGCCTATGGATACAGGACTTCTCTATTCAATTTATTTTTATAAGAATTCAATAATATACTCTCAATTCTTCTCTTTCTGTATAGATTATTCTATGGGGAATCAAATTTGGAAGTGAAAAATGTGAAATCTTCGCTAGACACTTTCATTATTACCAACCTGAAAGATGTGCATCTAAGTCTCCGTTGGCCATGTACTCATAAACAAGGCCCATGTTTGGTCCTTCATAGCAATAGCCGACAAGGGTCGTCAGGTTTCTCTGATGAACTCTCATAAGAAGTTTCACCTGTAATTCAAGAAGATTCATTTTCATTAATTTGATATTAAAATATTTGTATATATTTGTGGAAAAAGCTCAAGAAATCTGCATCATAGTCTCTTGCCTCAGCTTGAAATTGTTGATACCCTTGAACTGATGACAGAGAAAGCACTTTCACTGCTACTTCAGTGTCATCAATGTAGCCATGGTAAACTTTTCCAAATCCACCCTTACCAAGAACCCTCTCAAAGTTGTTGGTAATTCTTATAAGATCAGCATATGTAAATTGGCGTTGTAGTGACTCTAAAGACTGGAACGACATGGACTGGATGTTGGGTTCTGTTTTCGCTATTTCCAGTCCTGCGATCATCGTGAGCATTATAGTAACATATGTGAGGAGAATGTATTCTTTGTTTATATGAATATATGGGTCTTGTATTTCAATTCTAACCTCTACTCTCATCTTTTTGTTTTCTCTTAAGCCTCCACAAGACAGACGCAACAATCAATGCGAGGATGAGCAATACACCAACAGATGCCCCAGTTGGAACAGCAATATTGTTCTTCTTTTTGCATGATCCAGATCCACAAACATTTAAATTTTCGTCCACACTAGAGCAATAAAATTAATGGCGGTGAAACTGTAAGGCATTGAATTTATAACTTTTTTCCCACTAACGTTCTCTAGAGGAGATCATGTAATATGAAAGGAAAATTATGATAATGAAGTATTACATTATCTACAAAAAAATCATACCTTAGCAATAGTGAACCATTCTTCGATCTTTCAATGAGGTTAGCTGGAATAGTACCAGTGAGCTGATTTTTTTCCAAGTTTCTGCAAAGGTACAGTGAATATGATTTTTGTCTTTTAAAACAAATAAATTTTTAGTAAAAATCATTAGAATTCAGCTTACAAGACCCTCAAGTATTGCAATTGAGAAAGAAAATCAGGCACGGATCCAGTAAGGTTATTATTTGATAGATCCCTGAAATGAAAAAATTACTTACATTGTCAAAAAATTTTAACCAAATTTGGTAATTATTATCTTTTTTATTTTTATTATTATTATTATGTAAATTGCAAATACTTACAAAATTTGTAACATTGTGAGATTTGATATATAAACAGATATCACTCTAGTCAATCCACTAGAGGGCAAGTTCCTGATTCAATTTACATTTCACAATAACATAAGTAATATATACTTTAAAAAGTAGTTTCCAAGTCATAAGCTTAATTATATGAACGAATAAACTTACAAGGATGTTATTCTTGGTGGGTTAACACTATCATAGCTACAATTTAAACCTGCCCATGAGTATGCTTGTGGGAGACACGGATCTCCTTCCCAATTTTTCTGTACTCCATATGCTGACTTGATATTTGTGATAGCATCAACTATAACATTTTCATATCCATCCTAATAAGTCAAAAAAAAAAAAAAAAAAAGAAAAAAAAAAAGAAAAAAAGAAAAATAGAAAAGAACAAGGCACTAGATTGACATGTGTGGAAGAAAACATACCATCTTTTTGATATGTTCCAGATTGTGAGAGATCTCTCACTGAATATATCTCAAGTGCATTGATGATGGCTGGCAGTGTTGAACCTTCTGCTTTGGAGAATAAAAAATCATATATCTGGGCATTCGGCAAGATCGATCGGCTGAACAACGTGGTTGTGTTCAAGTATTTTGGAGCAAAAGGTCCATACAAATATTTCCCGTTTAGAGTAATGTTGAATGATCTGAACTGAGTAGCTGTGAGGTTTACTACTTCAGCAAAGTGCATGTAGATATAGTATTCGGAATATGTAGCATTCTCCGTATACCAAAACAACTCCAAAGGAGCGCTAACATTAATTGGAGTGGAGGCAGTACTCATAACAATAGATGGTGGTTGGTAATAATTGTTACTTGGGGTGTCAATAGTTTGCGAGGTACTTAAAATTGTGTCCGTATTGTCGTTATAGGGGTCCCAAATGCGATCATAAATGTCGAATGGATACCTAAGGAAACATAGATATTCAGTATTAGCTAGCAAGTAATTGAACTTGGAGGAGTGTATGTGTCAAATTGGGCTGGGTTTGCAATATTTTTCAATCAAATCCAACATCTTCCGGTTGAGAAAATATCAATCCAACCCAACCTATGGTAACTTTAAAAACTAGCCCAATTTGTGTTGTGTTGGGTTGTTTGGTAGGGAAATTGGGCAATTTTGTGATACCCAATACAAAAAATTGGCTTTCACTCAATTTTTTAGCCTATTATCAAATAAATTATTGCAATTTACTCTATTGACTCTAATATTCAATTTTTATCCAGGTTAGTTTCCAAAATCAAAATAACTGAGGATAAAGTTTGGGTACAAACTTGATTGTAATCTAAAACTACAACTTTCACTAAAAAAATTAATATGACTACTTATTTTGTAAATTTATCGTTGGATTGCATGTTCTTTATATTCTTAACACATTGAAAATTTTGTGCTATTTACCACCGTTCAATCCATAAACTTATATTTATGCATAATTTTAAATTACAAAAATTTGAAATTTAAATATTTGATTGATGACAATATGTTGGGTTGGATTGGCTCAGGTTTGTTAGGTCGAAATCACACCCACTATTAAGTGAAATTATATTTAACGAGGATCCAGTGTGAAGGCAAAACCCCCCTTTACACCTCTATAAGTGTTGTGTCATTACAGATTTTTGCATTATTAAAACTAGTGTGTAGATTTGTGCAGATGCATCGGTATCATTAAAAACAATTACAATTATACAGTTCAAAAATTTTTTTTTTCTTATAGAAGAGGTTCAAGATATACATGGTATTAGTTTATATTTTTTTTAAACCATATATTTCTAAAGTATCTAATGGTTTCTCATTTTATATATATATATATATATATATATATTTATTTATATATTGGATTTTTTTTTTGAATTTATATATATATTAGATTTGAACTTTTCAATTTTTACACTAAATAATTCACTTGATACAAAAATAAATATTAAATAAAATACATGGTGCAAAATTAAGAATCTAATTAAAATTTAATTGAATTTTCTCTAAACTTTGGCTATTAATATAAATATAGATAAGAATTTTTGCTCTTGTCCCACATGGAAAAGATAGACTTCCTCTTCACACCTTATAACCAAGCTAGTGGTACTCTTCATCTACTTGCTTATCCCCTATAAGGTGTGAAGAGGAAGTCTATCTTTTCCATGTGGGACAAGAGCAAAAATTGCCCAAGGTTACAACATGGTCTAGCCCTTGGCCTTGGAGCAAAAAATGCCCTCACATATATATATATATATATATATATATATAATTCACCTGTATGATATTCTGCTTATGGAGCCGACATCCAAGCGAACGAAGAGTGCCAATGATCCATAATTTGTTACATAGGTCTTATTGCTCAATGGCCGTAACTCTATTGCTGATATAAATGGCATCCCGAGGCCCGTGTTTACAAGACAGACTTGTAAATTAGTTTGAGATGGGACATGTATGAGCTCCTTAAAGACAGGAATGGTTACATTCGTTATGTTGACCGTATCCCACATATTCACTCCCAGATGAATATCGAATTGTGGTAACTTACTTTGTCCATCATAATTCCCATATAAGGAAGTTCCTCGGATCAGATACTTAGTGCCTTGCGTAATACTTATGTTGTAACAGTTTCGGATTCCTTGAGGAAAGCTTCTGAGATTCCATACTTGTTGTTGAAAGCCACCTTTATATACATTTGATATCTGCTGACTTATACCAGTGTCTCTGAATGCTACATCCGAAATGTAATTTATGCCTGTTGTCGGCTCGGAATAGTTAGAATTTGCTGGTGATCCGCAAGCTATGCTAATGAAGCCTGAGACACAGACAGAATAATACCTTAGCTATTTGGTTAGTTGATCAATGATATATTCAAGAATTTAGATTGTCATACCTGATTGATCCTGCGCATCAACTAGATGTATAAGAGCAAAACCACCAAGAAATGCATGGATGAAATGTTTGAAGCTCCCCATCATGACCCTCTAACTTTCTTCTCGCTTATGGGAACACTACTGCAGAAATTTTCTCCACCATCCCCTAAGTACTTTAACAAACTTAGTCAGTTGTTCTCATCACAAGAAGTATTCTACCTTGTAAATTGACAGATTATCAAACTTTTTAATTTATTTGAAAAATTCGTGCAAAATTTGCTTATGTATTTTTTAACTCCTAGTCAATGAGAATAATGGAAATATTAACTACTCTGAAGTCTGACCTTAGTCTAGAATAATGGAAATATTAACTACTCTGAAGTCTGAACTTAGTCTAGAATAATGGAAATATTAACTAGAGTGTATTAAAGTATTTTCCTCTCGTTATGAACAAGTAAAATTCCAACAGTGCATGGTAAAATTAATATATCTTCTTTTTCTTTTTCTTTTTTCTTTTTTTTTTGGGTAGAACTAGTAAAATCTGTCGTTATGCTGACAGCTCTGTAACGACTTGGAATATAAATAGCGAATTTCTTTAAACAATTATCGAATGCAGGCATGCAGATTGGCCGATAGCTAACACCGAAAGCATTTTAATATTTATAATAAGAATAACTCTAAATACATAGCGTGTTAAAGACTTAAAAGTTTCCTTATTATCACAATGATTAGGGCCATTAGGCATAGTTTATTCCATCTGACTTCGTCAGACTGTCGGAGTTTTAATATTGGTTACCAGATTTGACATTTCCTTGATCAGTGGCTGATAACACGAAAGGAAATACTTTCATTTCATCAAAATGATCTCTATATCCAATACTTTGACTTCATAAAATCATATTCATGTTGACCATTTCACGTGAATAGATTGATTGACCCTCACCGCCCTTCCTTTGAGGTAATTCAGACGCAAACAGTCCTTTAGTTTCGCCATTACCAGACTCATGGTTAGCCTTCTAGTGAAGGTGGGGGACACACAAACCATTGCTATTTCAATAGCTTTCCAAGCAGCAATAACGTTAAAATCTCAATGAAACTTTTGATCAACAATACTTTGAATATCCCCTATAGTAAGCATGATTCTCATCCATTGGTTTATGTGAGTGTTTTCATTATGGGATCTTTCTATCGCAGGTCAACTTGAGATTATCTCCCAAAGAATAATTCCAAAAACTACAAATATCACTTTTCTCAGTCAATCTATATGAAATGAATATCTAAACGCCAATGTATGTCATAAATTTATTACTTTTCATTACAACAAGTTCAATTTTCAAGTCATTCATTCCCACTAGTCCCATTAATCAATACTAGGTTTGTATCCATTTTCTTTCCGGAATTTGTAACGGTTTTGTGGATTACAAATATCATGATGTGGAAATAAACACAGTAGTTAAGACAATAAGATATTTATAGTCTTCATCTATAAAAGTAGGTAGTTTACAACCACGGTGCAAATACTCCAATCCTATATATATATATATATATATTAAAGTAGAAATCTCATATGGGAGAGCCTGCCTTTTATATATACATGCCCACCATGTCATGTCATCTCAAATACATCTTAACCAAGAATGATGTCGTATATCTTCAACCTTTTAATGACCCCTACCTAACTCTAACTTTGTCGTCCCATCTAATCTTAAACCTTATGAATTGGATATAACCAAGGAAGAGGGCTTGCTTTTTTTTATTAAGTGACAACGATAACCTATTATTTTGATGTTGAGATTAGATGTTGTGGGTTCTATAAAGGATGTGATTGGCTTTAGGTCTTTAGGTGTTTGGTGTGAGAAAGTCATTATTGTATTTTTTATTAAATTTTTTTTTTTTTTTTAAGAACTAAAGAGAAATAGAAAGAAATGTTAGGTTTTTGATCCCTATAAACTAGATTGTTTAACCTAATTAATTAACAAAGTGAATACTTAGGTTTATTATTCAAATCTAGGTTAAAACAATAAAGTCATATCATGTAAAGCAGTGGAAAATGAAGAACACAATGATATGATTACCAAGAAAAACCAAACCGGTAAAAAACCTGAGGAGGATTTAACGTAACTATCCTTAAGGTAAAAAGAAAATCCACTAGAAAGAATTGAAATTTACAATAAGACTTAGACCACTAACATCCTATTGCTATTATACGTAGAACTTATTATCACGACCCCATGATAACTTTGAGTTCACGAATTACTTCTTTCCTTGGTCTTTGCAACACAAGCACCCATACTTGTGATAAAAAACACAAACTCTCCTATTTGTGACTCCAAAACCATCATTGAAGGTTTATATTATCAGCACCTTTGATGACTATAAAAGGAAGCAACTCCTACAACACCAGATCTTAAGATTCTTTAAAGAATAACACTGGTAGAAGACATGAAAGAGCTTTATGAGTACAAAACCCTAGATACAAAAGAGACACTCTTTTTTTCTCTAAAAAAACCTTATAAAAATGTGTTTAGGGTTTCCTTTATATACTAGAAGAAGTAGATCTGAAACCCTAATCCTTCTTGGGCTTGAACTGTT
This sequence comes from Quercus gilva, assembly GCA_023621385.1. Taxonomy (NCBI): domain Eukaryota; kingdom Viridiplantae; phylum Streptophyta; class Magnoliopsida; order Fagales; family Fagaceae; genus Quercus; species Quercus gilva. The sequence continues at coordinate 19,042,279 of CM042477.1, forward strand.
GTTGGGCCGAACTTAAAATTCTGCAGATATGTATTTCGATTAGTCAAACCTGTCTTTCAATCGAATGAAACAAGCATATTTTGAATTCTCTTTTCTGCAGCTTGCTTGTTCTTGAATCTTGACTTGAATCACCTTGAGCATTGTCGAATAATACCTATAGACTCTAAGATCTATATCTAGACAAGTTTATGTTCACAATTTGTCAATTGTTTTAAACTTTTAGAACCTAACAATTTCCCCCTTTGGCAATTTGTGACAAAACTTACATACAAAATGCAATGCTCAAATACAATAACAACCCAATACAATAAAATGCCCAATTACATCACAAATCATAATCTAAGACTCCTAACCTAGAAGTTGCAATAAGAGGTAGAAGATCTTGATCAGAATGTACCTTTCTTTCTTGAAAACACTGAACGGTTTAAGACCCCTTTAAACACAACAAGATTGCGTAGCTTAGTTAATTAGCCAAGTTATTACTTAGTCAAATTAATCAATTCTAGGTTAAAGCAATCAAATAATCATATCATGCATATAAAACATATAAAGCAGCGGAAATAATAAAGAACACAAGATATGATCACCCAGGAAACGACTCGGAAAAACCTGGGGAGGATTTGACCCACCGATCCTCAAGGCAAACCAGAATTCACTATGAAAGAATTAAAGTTCTTACAAAAGGACTACAAGCTCTCTCGCTCGACTTCCTAATGCTACCAACCAGTAGAACTTCCTGACACGACCACGCGCAGGCTCCGAATCCACGGACTACTTCTTTCTTGAATTCCTCAATCAGCTACAAGCTCCTCGCTTGTTTATCTTTAAGTTCCAATGGTTGCAACTGTAATGATCTTCAAGATGTTGAAATCATCTCTACCTTGAAAACCCTAAGTTTTGTGTAAAGGAAAGCTCCTCTAAGATCTCATAAGAGATTCACACAAAATCGCAATGTATGAGCAACAATACAATCTGGAGTCACTCCAAAAACGTGGCTAGGGTTTAGTTTATATACCTAGGGTAAAAACATAAAACCCTAAACGTTTAATGAAGTAGGGCTGAGTTGGACATTCTGCAGAAAATTCAACTTGTGCGATTTTCGATCGATCGAATCTGTCTTTCAATCGATCGAGCCAGGCCGAAAGTCCCAAGTACTTCTGCAGCCACTCGATTCCAACTTTACAATAATGAACCAACTTTGAGCAAGTCTTAACAAGACTAAATACATTGTTTTGATCATGGTTTGCCAACATTACAAATTAGAGTTCTAAATACATAAAATCCTAAGACCTTAGAACCTAACAAACTCCCCCTTTGGCAATCCGTGACAAAACACAAACTAAATGCTCAAGGTTTACAATAAAAAGCCCTTTACAAAAAGTAATGCTTAAAAATCAAATTCAATCCTAACTACTATCCATCAGTTGCAAGTGTAGACAACAGCTTTGTTGAATCAACCTGTATATTCTTGAAATACTCAACAAACGCATAAACGCATGTGTGGCAGAAAATAGTATATAAACAGGTATAACATTCTTCTTGTAAGATTCACTCAACACAAAATAAAGATATATATCAATGAACAACTCATAAATTTAAATCAATAAGTAGTGAATCATGAGACAACAAGAATAAAATAAAATCATGTATATCAATATATCAATCAATGTTACTCCCCCTAACATGAATATCCCCAAAAATGATATACAAAGTGAAGCACCTAGATACAATTTAATAAACTTCACAAAAAAAATCTCATGCTAACAAAAAATCTCCCTCTAACTACAAAAACTCCTCTATAAGTCAAAACTCCTCTACAAGTCAATATATCTACTCCCCTTTTTTGTGACGGAATGCCAAAGGGCAATTACAAGTCGCCATCAAAAGGAGGTGGTGAGGGTGAATGAAGACGCGCAAGATCGGCTCGGAGAGCATGAATCTCATCCAGCAGGTCCACCAAAATCTGACCATGAGCCGCCTAAACGGTCATGACAGTCTCTAGAGGACGACGAACATCGAAGTCGGCCGAAGGAGGTGGAGGAACATCAGCAGCAGCAGCATTATCACCAACTGGATCAGGAATATCCTCACCAGCAGGACCTGTAGAAGACGAAGGAGGAGGAGGAGCGCTACTAGATGGCTCAGACCTAGGGTGTTTAGAACCAGCTCGAAGATGAGCGGCCCTCTGTCTAAGGAAAGACGCACCTATAGGACCAATAACATGTACCTGCTCAGATGAAGGGAAGTCACTAAAAGCTAGATAAAGTAAAATCCTATGAATGAAAATAGGATGAACAAGGGCATGAGAAGTAGATGAACTCCTATAAACTTCGTTCAAAGAACAAAGAAAGAGATGAGGAAAGCTAATAGGAGCATCGGTAACTAGAGCGTACAAAAATACACACCTCTCGAGAGGAATGGTGTGAACATGAGAGATGGGCCAGATGGAATGACAGGCTATCCTAAAGAAAAGATAATGTAACCCGGAGAGCTCAGTAGAAGTGATCCTAGGATCAGAACCCCACTGGGCAGTAGTCCTAGTGATGTAAGATAAAACATCGCTCAGCTCGGGAGACTCAGTATAAGGATAGACAGGATGACTAACCAACGGTAGCCCAAGAGTATCAGCCACTACCTGAGGAGTAATGGAGTACTCTACGCCTCGTATCCAACTCCTAACTAGAGTGTTGGAATCATAGACGCGGATAGAGATGTTCGAAAAGAACTCTCTAATCAAGGTAGCCGGAGGAAGAGGGTCAGACACATCTAACAAAGGCAACCAGCCCCTACGCTCAAAGTTTGCCCTAATGGCAGGATCAAGCTCATCTAGAATAACCGAACGCTCAGCCCAAATCTTCCTCTGAAGATTGAGCTTCTCATAGATCTCTTGGTTTTTCTCGCTCGGAAACCTCTCTCGGTCAAAGGAAGGGAGGGGAAGGAGAAGGAGAGGGAATAGTCCTACGAGCTCTAGTCTTCCTAGGCATGGTGCTAAGGAAAGGACAGAGACACAAAGACAAAACCAAAAGAACAAAAAAAGACCAAAGGCAGACTGCAAGTTAGCACAAAAACAAGAGAATGAAAACTCTATATGATGCATGTACAAATGCAATGCCATGATGCATGTACTAATGCAGTAAACATGTTCAAATTAAGTTCAATTACACAAAATTGGCTTGAACATAGAGTTTCTAACAAAAACCCTAAAAAATTTTGAGAACCACTTGAAAAATTTGAAACAAATTGATGAATTAATCATTACACAATGTTGAAAACAAATTATAATAACTAATTTCATCAATTACACAAGCCAATTTCATCAATTAAACTCAATTTCACAAAAAGCCCCAATTCGGATCAAACATAAACCCTAGAATTTTCAATTTTTCACAAAACCTAAAATTGATCAAATTAACAGTTAAGAAACATGTTTATGATGTGTCCCCACAAAAACCCAATGATCAATTGCAAGAAAAAGAGCTTGAATCAACAGAAAATCCCATATATGCTAAGTCCGAAATTCTCCCTTAAAATGCATGAAAAATGCATGGAAACTTGAAAATAAATTGAAAAGGAAGGGCAAAAGAGTCTTACCGGCTTGAGGAAAGAGAGATCTTGCAAAAAATCCGGAGGAAAACGACAAAAAATTGGAATAGTGAGCTTGCCTCGTCGGAGAGAGAAAGAAAAAGTTTGAAATCTTTTGAAAAAGTGTTTTGAAAAAGTCAGATTTCATCTTTTAAAAAAGCTTCTCCACGATCTTCGATCGATCGAAAAATACATTCGATCGATTGAATGAGACAGTCGTTTTAGAACAATCTAGGGTACTTTTTCGATCGATCGAAAATCACAATGGATCGATCGAAATGGGCAGAAACTCACAAAAATTTTGGGAAAAATCACAGTTTTGAAAAATGCAAACCCAATTTTAAAAACAACTCCTCAAAGCATTTGATCAATGAAAACAAAATGCATGAGTATGAAATGGAATGCTTTTTCAAAAACCCAAATTTTTAAACCCAATTTTCTCAAAAACAAGTTTCAATCATCCTCCATTGATTTTCCTTAAGCATCAAATATGTTTTGCACAATTCTCAAGATAATTTCAAGCTTGGTTGGTCAGACCAAAAACACACACACTAGCATGTACAGTGTTTAACAAAGAGTAACTAGTGAAGTGTGTGATACTAACAAAAACTTGAGATACATGTGAGGTGATATGTGAATAGCAATCAAACACAAAGTCTATACAATTCATCACATAGAATTTAAAAGAGACTATCACTTAAAGAGTTACATCCTATAACTCCCACATCTCCTAGAACAAAAGTTTGCAATCATGTAAGTTTCTTGCATTATTGCCTCTTATTTATATGAATTGGCATTCAGCCTAATAGTACACACCAGTTTTAATTTTAATTGAGGCTACATCTTATGTTCTTTTTGTGCATGTGCTACACTTTCTAGAGCACAAAATCTTATGATATGCACTAAGGTGTTCATGATTGGCTAGTGAACAGTGGTGAGATGATTATTTATGCCTTTCTCAAAAGGATCAAGTCCGACAGTCAAAGAACATGTGACTTCATGATTAAGGCACAGTGATTAAAAACCACACACATATTTCCCACACAACATGCACTACAAATTTTCAACTAGTCAAGTGCAGTAAATAAGCTCATCAAAGTTAAACAAGGTACATAGGACATGACATGTGTAAAAAGATTGACCAACCTTGTTTTCAAAAATCAAGAAAAATAGTGTCAAACATAGTTTTTGCTTTCTCCTTTTTTATTTTTATTTTATATATATATATATGAGAAAACAAATAAATCCTAGAATGAAATGCATGAATGTAATGCAATGCAAGTCCTAGAACAAAAAGACACAAAAACCACAAAACTATGGTCACATAGGATAGAGCAGTGAAGCACAAGGACCATGTCAGAAAGACTCAGTTAGTTCGAGTCTTTTACATCCAAAACTTTTTAGATGCACCACAAGCATTGGAATTCTTATTCACATTAGAGTGATTCCCAACTTCAGGATTGGAATAAAGGTTTAACGCCTTTCCCAATTCACCAATTAGTGCCATAGGATCTTGTGCTTGAGGCACAGGCACTTTTGGTTTATTTGCTCTCTTATCAGCTTGAAGCTTGAAACAGTTAAGACGAATGTGTCCAGATTTTTCACAGTAATGACAAACCCAAGCAGGTTTACCATGCATCTTGTCCTTGGATTTGGTAGGCTCCTTAGGTTTAGATTCTCTTAAGTCTACCCTAATCTTCTTAGGTGGTGAAACTTCTACAGGTTTAACAACCTCACTCACATGGGATTTAATAGTTTCACACACAACCTCACTCACAGAAGGTACAGAAGAAGAAGAAGGAACAAAGACAGTGGAATGGGGTGCAGAATCAAAGATGTTTTCAACATATCCTATCCCAGATTTATCAGAAGGATACTTTTGAACATTCAGCATGTGATCAAGTTTAGAACTAGCAGATCTAGCAACAGATAAATCATGTTCCAAAGTTCTAACTTTATCAAGCAAAAGCATGTTTTCAGATTTAACATTATTCAAAAGCTCATTAGCATCAAACAGTTTAACAAGCAAAGTTTTCTTTTCAAGCTCAAGGGCATCAATTTTCTTCAGGCCTAAATCAACTTTCATAGCATCCTTTGTAACAATTTTGCAAAGTTTGTTGTAGGCCTCTTGAAGATCTGCATCTTCAGAGAGTTCCCCATCAGAAGGGTTCTCCTCAGCAGATATGCTTTCATTGACTGTAGCAGTAGCCGTGAAAGCAATGAAGTTTCCATCCTCGTCACAACCGGACTTATCATCAGAAACCTCATTATCACTAAGGGTTACAGCCATAGCTTTATCCTTAGTCTTTAAGAATGTAGGACATTCAGATTTCACATGGCCATACCCTTGACAGCCAAAACACTGAGGACCGATGGAATTATTTGAAGATTGACCAACTTTTTCTCTAGGTTTTTCAAAGTTATTAACCTTAGTGGGATCATTCTTCCTAAAATTTCTAGGTTCAGCAGTGTAAGTACCTCTTGAGTTTCTATTGGTATTCCTAAGAAAGTTTTTCAAGTTTTTGGCAAGGTACGCAATCTCTGTAGCAAAGAGCTCATCATCAAATCCACTACCATCAACATCATCAACTGACTTAAGAGCCATTGATTTGGATTTGTTCACTTTAGGTAGGTCAGACTCATAGGACTGAAGAGATTCTACAAGCTCATCAACAGGGATGGTGTCCACATCCTTGCTTTCAGTAATGGCTGTCACCTTGGGTCTAAAGTCTTCAGTTCAGGATCTTAGTATCTTCCTAACAATTTTAGGTTGATCATAGACTTCTCCCAAGTTATAAGCAGAATTAACAATATCATTGAGTTTAGCATAAAACTCATCAAAGGTTTCATCATCAGACATTCTAATGCTTTCAAACCTAGAAGTTAATTGCTGCAATTTGTTTATCTTAACAGCCTTTGTGTCTTCATGCATAGTTTGGAGGATTTTCCAAGCAGTATGAGCAACCTCAACATTAGAGATCCTCTTAAATTCCTCCATTGAAACAGCATTAAAAATGACATTCATAACTTTGCTATTAAATGCAGCTGCTTTTTTCTGAGAAGTTTGCCACTCACTCACAGGAGTAGTGGGCTTCTCCCATTCGTATTCAACAGAGTTCCAAACCCTCTCATCAATGGATTTCAGGAATGCTTTCATCCTTACTTTCCAGTAAGCATAGTTGTTCCCATCAAAGTGAGGAGGAACAAACAGAGAGTGTCCATGCTCCATGACAACCGGGGTCAAGGATCAGCTCAGAGATAAAAAATCTCAAACAAAAGAGCAACCAGCTTTGATACCACTTGAACGGTTTAAGACCCCTTTAAACACAACAAGATTGCATAGCCTAGTTAATTAGCCAAGTTGTTACTTAGTCAAATTAATCAATTCTAGGTTAAAGCAATCAAATAATCATATCATGCATATAAAACATATAAAGCAGCGGAAATAATAAAGAACACAAGATATGATCATCCAGGAAACCACACGGAAAAACCTGGGGAGGATTTGACCCACCGATCCTCAAGGCAAACCAGAATTCACTATGAAAGAATTGATGTTCTTACAAAAGGACTACAAGCTCCCCCGCTCGACTTCCTAATGCTACCAACCAGTAGAACTTCCTAACACGACCACGCGCAGGCTCCGAATCCACGGACTACTTCTTTCTTGAATTCCTCAATCAGCTACAAGCTCCCTGCTTGTTTATCTTTAAGTTCCAATGGTTGCAACTGTAATGATCTTCAAGATGTTAAAATCATCTCTACCTTGAAAACCCTAAGTTTTGTGTAAAGGAAAGCTCCTCTAAGATCTCATAAGAGATTCACACAAAACCGCAATGTATGAGCAACAATACAATCTGGAGTCACTCCAAAAACATGGCTAGGGTTTAGTTTATATACCTAGGGTAAAAACATAAAACCCTAAATGTTTAATGAAGTAGGGCTGAGTTGGAAATTCTGCAGAAAATTCAACCTGTACGATTTTCGATCGATCGAGTCTGTCTTTCGATCAATTAAGCCAGGCCGAAAGTCCCAAGTACTTCTGCAGCCACTCGATTCTAATTTTACAATAATGAACCAACTTTGAGCAAGCCTTAACAAGACTAAATACATTGTTTTGATCATGGTTTGCCAACATTACAAATTAGAGTTCTAAATATATAAAATCCTAAGACCTTAGAACTTAACAAACACTCAAAGAACACATCAACGTATGTGTGGAAAGAAAACATATAAATAATATGAAACACAAATATAAAACAAAAATAAATTCTAACTCTACCCTTAAGTTAGATACATAAAAAAGTTTTTATATTTTCCCCCTTTCAAAAACAATTTTATCTCCCCTAAACAAAATATTTTAAAAACCTTTTTAAACAAGATTCCCACATTTCATCTATTTCTCCCCCTTTTTGTCACGTATTGACAAAGAAAACTCAAACAAAAAGTAAATAGTAAACATACGCAACAAAGGATAAGAAAAAATACAGAATCAAGGAAACAAATGAATCCAGCTCAATAGAGAATAGAGGCAACTCCCCTTATAAAGAGCAACAACTCCCTCTAAGAACAAAAAAGGTTACAAAAAAACTTTTCTCCCCTTGTAAAAATAGGAAAAACAAAACATGTTTTGGGAAAAAAAGTTTTGGGGAAAATTTAGGAGGTGGGGAAAATAAAGACGCACAAACCAAACTTAAAAACTAAGTTATACACAAAATATTCTCTCTTTCAATAAATGCAAACCAGACACTATGTGACCCATACTTGTGACTTTGAGACTCCACTCAAAGGTTTTGGATCTCCTTAGACATTGATGAGATTAGTTGTTTTTTAAAATGTTTTAGAACTCATAATTTTTAGGTTTTTTTTTTTTTTTTTTTTTTTTGGGTAGTTTTTTATTGCTATTTAGTGCAATTTAGATATGAGCTATGACAATAAATGTGAAAGCCAATGATGATTTTAGAGTGTTTTCCGTGTTATTTTTTTATTTTTACTTTTTTTTTTATGTGGAAGCCTAGCTAAAGGTAATTAAACTTTATAAATAGATATGTTTTAAACAATATTTCTTTATTTTATCACGTTCTCTATATGCCAGTACTAACAAATGATTTCCTTTTGTTGAGATAATGAAATGGGTGTTTGAGATTTGTGGCTTGGTATTTGGTTGTGAAAATTGAATAGTTGAGGAAATGTTTGGAAAGTTGCTTGATTTTTATGTAATTTTAGGATATGAAAGCATTTTATGTTTTGAGTTGAAATTTATAAATTTCAAAATTCAAAATTATATAATCAATTTTAAAAAATAAAGTCTACATATAATATAATATGCTTTTCACGACCCAAACCCAAAAAGGGTCAAAGCATGTGGAAACTGCAACCCAAAAGTACCTGCAATTATTTTGGCAATTCAATCCAAAAAATTTCCACCAGCATCAAGTAATTTTCATAAAAAATTCATTAAAACTGCCAAAGTTAGTCGAAGCACTATGATAATTACAAGAACCATTAGCCACAAAAGAATGGAGGTTTGAATAATTGTAATTATACATCAAACCTGTCCCATTAGGGATAAAATTAATCACCACTATTAGTTACAAAAGGGTGTGTCAAGTCTCCTATAGGTTGTAAAACACCTATATGGATCATTATCACAAAAGTCCAGTCTCCATCAATAGTTTGTCTAACTACTGCTAGCCACAAAACCTGTCTCAAAAGATCACTACCTACTCTAAAAAAGTTTGGTGAAAGAATAATGGGATGAGACAAAGCCCAGTAAGCAGTATAATTAATGAGGTAGGAGAAATGCAAGTTTTATGATGATGAATATTTTACAAAACATGTTATAATTTGGGGATTTCCAAATAAATTCTACAAAACCATTTCCAATAATAATATGACAAATATGATTAAAATGATATGATACAAAGCTTCTCAAAATGCTTGCATGAAACTACATACTATATACTGTGACCAATAACAATACAATCCCAAAGCTAGAAAATCTAACCTAAGCCCACATGACAATTTCGTCACAAAGACGGAACTAATCTACCATTACAAAGACAGAACTCATCTCCACATAGTTGGAACTAAATATGCCGTCACAAAGATGGAGCTCATCGCTGTCACAAAGATAGAGCTCATCGTAGTCACAAAGATGGAACTAATATGCCGTCACAAAGACAAAACTCATCACCGTCACAAAGACGAAACATAATAACCATCAGAAAGATGGGTTCTGAGATACCAATGTCACATAGACTATAGTATCTAGTTAGGTAATCATCGGGTAATCACATGTCATGGCACATGAGTTGAACATAAAAAACTCACAAATTATATTTAATTAAAAATATTTAATTCATTTCCAAGTAATTTCATAAAATATTTGAATGCCCAATATATTCACAAGGTTCTTAAAGCTTTCAAAAACATTTCTTGTAAAAAATATTTTGTATTAACTTCCCAAATAACATAGGTCAAGATAAAGCATCTTTAGAAATTTCAAACAATGCAATAATTTCTTGAAATCCATCATCAAATGATTAAATCAACTATGCTTATTTTCCATAATAAAAAACTCATGCATTTCCCCATATGCAATAACAAATATGATGTACTTTTCATAAATAATCATGTACATAAAGGTTACAACATGACACTTTTTAGGAAAATATAGTTTCAATAAACAATTTTCCAAAATGTGTTTAACCCAAAAATAATTTTTTATGCAACATGGTTATTTTAAAAAAATCTTATTAAAAAGCTACTTACCTCGCAACCCGGAAAAGTCGAAATCCCCAAGCCCTAATGGAGATTAGTTAGAACCTAAACAATACTAGGCAAACCTATACATCATGATAAGCATAAGGCTTGACATTGCATCTAGCTATGAATTAGGAATCGCCAAATAAGCAAATAATTAGGCAAGCCTAAGTATTTAACCTCACAAATAATGAATTCCACTTCCAAAGTTTCTTAACTTTTTAATTTACAAGGCATAGACTCCAATTTATACTCATAAGTCACTCAAGGTATTCCCCCTAACATTAAAACCTCAACACTTTATAAGTAGTTCCCACAAGAATTACACAATATCTTCAAGAGACCCATGAAACTAAAATCACAATATCCTCCAAGACAAACAATTTAAATCTTTAACTAGCTCCAAATAAACCCAATAGCAATGGAAAAATTAGATTTACCAACTATCACATGTTATAACTCAAAACCCCTAAATTTCCACCATAAATAAACCTTAGATATCCACCATATGTAAAACCATAAACCCACTCATCAAATAAGTCCACCAAATCAAAACTCATATACATAAACACAAGATTATCACTCCAAAAACTTAGATAAAGAGAATCTCTAGCAAAAGTATAAAAACCCACCAAAAAGATTAGAAGTTTTTACCTTAAATAAAAGAGAGATGAAGAAGTTTCAGAAGTTGCTATAGAGTTTTTCCGGTTGTAAACTCGCCCGAAAAACAACGGTGGAGGAGTTGGGATGAGCACCGATGAGAGAGTGAAAGAGAGAGGTAGAGAGTAGTGTATGTGGGTGTGTTTGTGTTTGTGTGGAAATGAAAAAGAGAAGAGAAGAGAAGCCCTTCACTAGTTGGTCAAGAGGGAGAGAGAGATATTTGTGAGATTTGTTTGGTTGGGAAATAAGGGGTAGGTGGGGGGCCTGGGGGCTCACGTGTGGGTCAAAATCTGACCCTTTGTTTAATTTTATTCTTTACCTGGGGCATTACAATGTTAGTCTCCTAAAAATGTCTTAAAATCTTGATTGTTCCAACTAGTTTGAATTTGAATAAAGTATCAGTTTGGTTGCTAAATTTCAAATAAAGTATTTTATATAATTTGAATTTCAAGTTTGTGTGTGTTTGTGTTTTGTTTGGTTGTTTAGAAAAATTGAAGGAAGATAGAGAGGAAAGAGAAATAATTTTTTTAGTTTGAATTAAAGGTGAAATTTGGGTTTTCCTAAAAAGTTAGTTGATTTTCTTTTCTTGATTTATTGGGTTTTTCTTTTTATTGATGAATATTGAACTTCTTATTTAGGTAAAGATAGAAAGCATTATTGATAAGTCCAAACGTATACAATGTATGACCCCTGTTCAAGCAGCCCGAAAATAAGGGAGAAAAAAGAAATTAATACAAGTTGAAAAAACTGCAAATTCTTTAAAGGCTTCCTATACCCCGTGTGCTCCAACTTCACCCAACGCTCCAAGTAGCCATCCCTGTGCCTCAAGTGTGTTGTTGTGCTGCCATCAGCGTCTGATACTCCCACGGGAAGTCGCGAGCCCCACTCAAAATTTCTTTTGGATGGGTTTGGGTTTTTTCGAAGTAGTATTTGTTCCTTGCATTCCAGATTGCCCATGTCGTTACTACCCACCTTTCCAACTCCACCAAAGGAAATTTTTCCACCAACATCTGAAAAAGTCGAAAGAAGTCACAACAACTGTTTGCGCATTTTTGGAGTCCACCTTGGCAGAGTGCCCACACGTTCCTCGCAAGAGCACATTCCCACAACAAATGGCCTACTAATTTTGGTTGCTGGCAGCAAATTGCACAATGAGGATCCACTTGCACTATTCTCTTATGAAGGTTTTCGCTGGTTGGAAATACATTTGATCATGCACGCCAGAGGAACATGCAGACCTTGGGGAGGGGGGACATTTAGCTACCAAATCTTCCTCTATAGGGGCCTTTCAATGCTTGCTGTGGAGTGTCCAGTTTGTGTGTTTGCCTTCATTCTAAGGGCCACTCGATAAGAAGATTTAACTGTGAACGAGTGTGACTTATTTTCCTTCCAAACCAACATATCCCAAGTGGTATTTTGTCGCAATGGAATAGACATAATTTCCATGTGTGTCCTGTATGCAAAGAGATTGAAAATCTTCTCTCTATCCCACTACCCTGTATCACCATTTATTAAGTCCTTTACCATCAAATTCAGCTTCTGTTCTCCCAAGAAAGTTGGCTTATGGGATAACCACTTATGTGTGGTCACACCAATGGTTCTGCCATCACCTACACCCCATTTAGATCCTTCACAAATTATCTCCCTGGCTGCCAATAAACTCCTCCATACATATGATGGGTAGGGGTGTGCAAAAAACTGAAGAACTAAAAAAACTGCTTCAAACCGGCCGAACCGATGTAAAAATTTCGGTTCGGTTTCAGTTCGGTTCGGTTTCGGTTTTATTTTACAAAAAATCGAAAATTTCGGTTCGGTTTTCGGTGTCAAATTTTAATACACCGAACTGATCGAACTGAACCGAAATATTATTATATAATAATATATTATTATATTATATTATTATATTAAATATAAAATATTTTGTAAATGTTTAACACTACTCTCTCTACCGGATATTTTCAAAAAAAAAAAAGTTTGCTTTTGGCAGTTGGCAGATATGCTTTGCCAGCTTTGCTTTGGGCAGTGGGTAAAGTCCAATCCATCATTTCATTTTAAACCAATTCATTGACTAAGAAAACTAAGTTACCAAATGATTCTAAGTAAGTTACCAAACTAAGTTATCAAGTGACTAAAGGAAACTAAGTTTAGTAAGTTGCAGTGGGCCTTTTTTTTTTTTTTTTTTTTTTTTTCAGTCATCACTTCAAAGTTTCAAATTTCAAATGATCCGGCCAGCATTTTAAAATCTATTAGATTTTAATCACCTATACTTAAACTAGCTAAATATCTAATTAAACTAAAACTAATTGAACTATAAAAGGAAAAAGTGGAAACCCTACCCTACATACCCGGCCCATTCTTTCATTTTCACTCTCAGTCTTACCCTTTCACTCTCTAACATTCAGACCTCACTACCTCAGGCCGTCCCACTTCCTACCTCTCACACTTTCCACTCCTTCCCTCAGCCGTCGCCTCCACACGCCGCCCTCTCCACGATCAGCGGCTTCACACGCCGCCCTTACCCTTTCACTCTCTAACATTCAAACCTCAGGCCGCCCCACTTCCTACCTCTCACACTTTCCACTCCTTCCCTCTGCCGTCGCCTCCACACGCCGCCCTCTCCACGATCATCGGCTTCTCATCTCCCACGGTGAGTCTGTCTTCCCCACACTTTCACTCTCCCTCTGCTGTCGCCCTCACACTTTCACTTTCACTTTCATGCCGCCCTCCACACATCCGCCTCCCCACGCCGCCTCTATGTTTTGTGTTTGTCTTTCACTCTTTTGTTTGTGTTTCTCTGTGTTTGGTGTTTTAGGTTTTGAAAATAGAAATCTTGATACCGTGACCCACTCTCTGTTTTGTGTTACTCTGTGTTTTGTGTTACTTTGTGTTAGTGGGTTTTGTGTTTTAGGTTTTGAAAATAGAAATCTTGATACCGTGACCCACTCTCTGTTTTGTGTTACTCTGTGTTTTGTGTTACTTTGTGTTAGTGGGTTTTGTGTTTTAGGTTTTGAAAATAGAAATCTTGATACCGTGACCCATTCTCTGTTTTGTGTTACTCTGTGTTTTGTGTTAGTGGGTTTTGTGTTTTAGGTTTTGAAAATAGAAATCTCGATACCCTATGACCATCTCTTTGTTTTGTGTTTCTCTGTGTTATGTGTTATGTGTTTTGTTTTTTAGGTTTTGAAAATAGAAATAATGAAATATGAAATATCGATACCCTCTGACCCTCTCTCTGTGTTATGTTTCTCTCTGTTTATTCTTTCAAGTTTTAATGTTTTATATGCAAATAAAGTTAGGGTTTTGAAAAAATCGATAATGTTTGGCTGCATGTGCTAGTTGGTTTCTTTATTAAAGTTAGTTGATTGCCCTTGAGGTCTGATATATATAAAGTTAGTTGCTTTTTTATTTATTTATTGTTGTGATATTTTTGTTTATTGTTGTTGACATGCTGTGAATCTGTGACTGTTAAGTTAAGTTATTTTCTTATTGATGTTACTGATTTGAAAATCAATAACCCCATGTGCTTAACTGTGATGATGTTGTATTTGTTAATAGTTGACTGATGTTGGGGTATTTGTTAATAGATTACTTTCTTGTGAAGAGTCCTTTTCATTCCCTTTTTTTTTTTTTTTTTTTTTTTTTTTTTTTTGTTGTTGTTGTTGCTGACTTTTATTGTGTTATACTACTGTTATTGTTACCGTATTTTTTTATATTGTAGACTAGACTCATTTTGGCATTAAATTTTATTTTTTATTTCTTACTTTTTATAGTTGTTGACTTATTGTGTTTTATTTTATTTTGTAGATGAATGAGACAAGAGAAATCCTAGAGGGTCAACACAATGAAGTGGATCAAGGGGCAACTAATGTGCATGAAGACAAAGGCAAACCCCCACTCCCACCAACTGCAGGTAATACTGGTAAAAAAAGATCTATTGTTTGGGGTCATTTTACTGTTATTGAAGGGGGGGAAAAACCTAGGTCAGCTTGTAACTATTATGGCACAACCTATGCTTGTGACACTAAGTTAAATGGCACTACAGCCATGAGAAATCACATACAATCACAATGTTTGAAATATCCTTATAGGGAGGACAAAAAAAACCAATCAACCCTAGCATTCAAACCTAAAGAAGAAGGAGAAAGTAGTAGTAAACTTGTGCCTTGGGTGTTTAATTTTGAGGAATGTAAGAAGGCATTAGCAGAGATGATTATTCTAGATGAGTTGTCTTTTAGGTTTGTGGAGGGTTTTGGTTTTAGGAAGTTTATGTCTGTTGCCCAACCTAGGTTCAATCCAATCCCTTGCCGCACAACAATTGCCAAAACATGCTTTAGGGTATTTTTAGATGAGAAACAAAAAATGAAAGAAGCCCTAAGAGAGCAGCGGGTCTGCTTTACCACAGATACATGGACATCTGTTCAAAATTTGAACTACATGTGTCTCACTGCCCATTTTATTGATAGTGATTGGAAAATGCACAAGAGGATTCTTAGTTTTTGTTTAGTGGAAAATCACAAGGGTGAAACACTTGGGAAGGCAGTTGAGATGTGTTTGCTTGATTGGGGGATAGACAAGATTCTAACTATTACAGTTGATAATGCTGCCTCTAATAGTGGGTTGATTTCTTTTATTCAAAAAAAGACTAAGCATAGGAAGGCAACAGTTTTAGGGCATAAATACTTGCATGGGAGTTGTAGTGCTCATATCTTGAACTTGATTGTTCGTGAAGGGTTAGTTGAAATGGATGAGACAATAGTGAAGGTTAGGAAAGCTGTGAAATATGTGAGATCATCTACACAAAGACAAAACACATTTAAGTTATGTGCGGAGAAGAAGAAAGTTGAGTTTAAAAATCAGTTGTGCTTAGATGTACCAACTAGGTGGAACTACACCTATATTATGTTGGAGAAGGCCGAGAAGTATCAAAAGGCTTTTGAGAGATTAGAGGAAGATGATCCAAATTTTCTTATGACAATTAGAGAGGAGTCCGAGGAAGAAGGAAATGATAGAGATGATGTTGCTTGGGGAATTGATGATGTGGATTGGGGGAAGATTAGGATCTTTTCTAAATTCCTTAAAATTTTTTATGATGCAACCTTGAGGTTTTCGGGTGCTAGTTATGTCACTAGCAATTCTTTCTTTTTGGAGCTCATGTCAATTCATGACACAATTGAGTTAGAGCATGAAAAATATAGTTATTTGTTGAGAGCAATGGCTGATTCCATGAAGAACAAATTTGAAAAGTATTGGGGGAACTTTGATAATATGAATCACTTGTTGTATGTAGGGTTGGTTCTTGATCCTCGATACAAGTTGAGGTATCTTGAGTACTGTTTTGGTACTTTGTATGAGAGGCAAAAGGTTGTTGATATGGTAGAAAAAGTAAAGGCTGTTTTGGAGGATTTATATAAATTTTATACTCAAAATCAAGTGGGGAGTAGTAGTGCTAGTGCTGCTGCACAAGCCTAAGGCCAAAATCCAAGTGGATTAATGGAGGGAGATGATTATAATGTGGTTGATGCGAAGGCAATTAGGATGATGGGATTTAGGAAGCACTTGAAGGTTATTGATTCTTCAAATATCAAATCAGAGGTTGATAAATACTTGTTAGAGAGTTGTGAAGATTTTGATGATAATTTTGATATTTTGGCTTGGTGGAAGGTTAATTCCCCACGATACTGTGTGCTTTCAAGAGTTGCACGACATGTTCTTGCAATTCCGGTATCCACTGTGGCCTCCAAATTTGCCTTTAGTACGGCTGGTCGTGTCCTTGATCCCTTTCGAAGTTCATTGTCTCCCCTTATGGTGGAAGCCCTCATATGTGGTCAAAATTGGCTCCGTCCTTCATCTGCTCCAATCTGCCTTCGTGCTGCCATGGATGATGTTGAGGAGTTTGAAAAGCTTGATGGAGGTATGATTATTATTTGTTATATTAAAAAAAATGACTTTGTATTTCTTTATTTATTAAAAAAAAATTCTGCATGTCTATTATTATTAAAAAAAAAAAATTGAATGTCTTGGATTCTTGGCATATTTATTGTTTTATTGTACAAGTGATTTTTATGTTTTTTTTTTCATTTTTTGTTTGTAGAACTCGTGAGTGATGCTGCATTAACATCAGAACTAGGCATGTCCACACCAACACCTATTGAAGTTGATGGTTGAAGATTTCTCTTTGCTCTTTGGACAGGTGGTATTGATGATTATATGTACACTTTATGATATGTATAGTTGTACACTTTTTGCTATTAGACAGTAGCCTACATAAGTACATATAGATATAGGCTTTTATTTTGAGCTTTGACAATTGCCTATACATAATACATAGACAATATATAGACAATATATGATATTAGGCAGTAGGCAATGACATATGGCCAATTTATTTTGAGTATTTGGCCAAATATTAAATATGGACTGTATATGATGACATTGACATATAGCCAATTTATTTTGAGTCTTTGGCTATAATGCTATGTAGGTATTGACATATGGACAATGTGGACATTGACATATTACTAATGAAGTAACTAAATATGTACTAGTTATTTTATTTTGACTTGTACAATTTATTTTTTTAATCTTGTTTGTATTTGATGGGTGTTTGTAACAAGTTACAGCTTAGTTTGAGGCTTTGAGCACTAGAGCAATTTTTTGCTCTAGATTATTTCTGGATTTATGAATCTATGTTGACAGGTTGTGTTTGTGCAAATGTATTTTGGACAGGTTATGAATTTATGATAGGTTGTGATTTATGAATTTGCTATTAGGTGTTGTATTTTTGGATTTATGAATCTGTAACAGGTTTTTTTTTTTTTTTTTTTTTTTTTTTTTTTTTTTTTTTTTGTCGAAGAATTTGCTATTATGTGTATTTCTGGATTTATGTTGAGTAAAAGCCTGGATTTATGTTGAGTAAAAGCAGGTTGTGATTATGTGTATTTCTGGATTTATGTTTGAGTAAAAGTAGGTTGTAAATTTTTTTTTGTTTGTAAAATGTTTTATGGATGTGTAAAAAGGCCCAAAAATGGCCAAAATAATAAAGGCCCGAATCTGGGCTATAAGGGCCAAAACAGAAAGCTAAAAAAGGCCCAAAGATGGCCATTGCCAAAATAGAGAAGGCCCGAATCTGGGCCACAACTGGTTCCTAACAAAGGCCCAAAATAGGTTTTTGAAAAAGACTTAATGGTTCCTAACAAAGGCCCAAAAAAGGTTTTTAAAAGAGACTTAATTAGAGCATAAAAGACCATAAAAAAGAGACTTGAATACTGCATTTAAAAAAAAAAAAAAAAAAAAGCCCAAACAGAAAAGTTTTAGAAAAAAAAATCGAAGGCCCAACTGGCCCAAACTCCAGGCCCAAAAACCGAAACCAACCGAAACTGAACAAACCGAAACCGACGGTTTCTCAACTATTTCGGTACGTTTCGGTTAAGATTTTCAAAAACCAAAAATTTCGGTTTCGATTGGCCGGATTAGAAAAAACCGACCGAACCGAACCGATTACAGCCCTAATGATGGGTTACTCCCCAATTCAGCATCCATAAAAGAATAGTTTTGAAAATACCTTGACTTGTACATCGGGAACAATAATGAGTGAGGATTGTGAAGGTGTCTCCATGCTTGCTTTGCCAACAAAGCCAAGTTAAAAGCTTGGATATCCCTAAAACCCATACCTTCTCTTCCCTTTGGACTACAAAGTTTCTTCTAGTTGATCCAGTGAATTTTCTTCTCATCCTTTGTCTGGCCCTGCCAATATTTGACTAGTGTAGAGTTTAGTGTCACGTAAGGCCTTTGGGATTTTAAAAATCCCCATCGTGTACGTAGGGATGGCTTGAGCAAATGTTTTAATAAGAATCTCCCTCCCCACATTTGAGATAAATTTTTCCTTCCAACCCATCACTTTCTTTGTTATTTTCTCATGTAGGCCTTTAAAAGTGTTCACCTTTGATTTTCCACCAACCATAGGCAAGCCAAGATAAGTTTCGCAATCCTCCATAATGCTAGCCCCAAAGAGTGCCTGGATATCCATTTTAACCATTTGCCTTGTGTTACGGGTAAAGAAAATGGATGTTTTCTGTCCATTAATGGCTTGACTGGAAGTGGCTTCATATTTTCCAAGAAGTTCGAGTAGGTGTTGACTCTCCTCCACTGTTGCTTGGCAGAAAATTAAGTTGTCCTTTGCAAATAATAGGTGGGATATACACACTCCATTGGTACAAGAGAGGATGCCATGCAACTGCTTCCTCTCCACGACCTTCCTTATTAGAGAAAAGAGGCCTTTTGCACACAAAAGGAATAGATATGGCTAAAGAAAATGTACGTTTTCTATCTATTGATGGCTTGACCGGAAGCGACTTTATATTTTCCAAGAAGATCGAGTAGGTGTTAACTCTCCTCCACCATTGCTTGGCAGAAAATTAAGCTGTCATCTGCAAATAATAGGTGGAATATACACACTCCATTGGTACAAGATAGGATGCCATGCAATTGCTTCCTCTACACGGCCTCTCTTATTAGAGAAGAGAGGCCTTTTACACACAAAAGGAATAGATATGGAGCAAGGGAATCTCCTTGTTTTATCCCACGTGATGCAGTAATGTACCCCTTTGGTTCTCCATTGATGAGCACCGAGTATGTAGCTGTATGTATAGTCTCAATGGCTAAGTGAATCCACTGTTCATTAAACCCTAGCTTCAACATGATTTTTCGTAGGAAAATCCAACCCACCCAATCATAGGCCTTACTAATGTTTAGTTTAATTGCCATTTACCTTTTCTTCCCTGTTCTTTTGTTCCTCATCCTATGTAAAACCTTAAAAACTACAGTTGTATTATCAGTAATCAACCGATTAGGAACAAAAGCACTTTGTGAGTCTGATATTACATTAGGCAAAATTAGTTTTAACCTATTCGCTAAAACTTTGGATACAATTCTTCATACCACATTTCCTAGACTAATAGGCCAGTAATCAAAAATGGATTTAGGTTCATTTATTTTTGGAATGAGTACAATATAGTTATAGCTCATCTTGTGCAAAAAGTGGCCAGATTGCAGTACGGATAGTATACATTTGTAACATTAGTGCCTACAATATGCTAGTATTTCTGAAAAAAGAAAGGGGACATACCATCAGGCCCATGCGATTTGGATGGATGCATACTGAACAATGTCGTTTTCACCTCTTTCGGAGTGAATTGTTGTAGTAGTGTATGGTTCATATTCGGAGTTACCACCCTGTCCACCGAATTCAAAACTTCTTCCATGTTTGTTGGATTAGATGAGGTAAACAAATTCTGAAAATAGGATTCTGCCACCCTCTCAATGTCAGGTTCATATGTGCAGCACCTACCCGTATCATCCATAAAACCATGTATATGATTCTTTCGTCATCTTTGGCTCGCTCTTTGGTGGAAATATTTCGTGTTTTTATCCCCCGCAAGTATCCAAATGGTTCGTGACCTTTGCCTCCAAAACAGTTCATCTTGGAACAATAGGGAATTGATCTCATCCCTCACCCTTTGAATCACCTCTTGATTTTCGGCCAAGTTCATGGAGGACAAGGCTTCCAATTCTATGTTTTTCCTCAAGCTTATCCTTTATGTTACCTAAATTTCTACTACATGCCACCAAGGCCCTTTGGCAATTTTTTATTTTATCAAACAAGTGATACATAGGACTACTTGTGGGAGCCACTGCATTCCATGTTGCTTGGATAACCCCTTCACATTCTGATGTGCGGCCCATCTCTCTTCAAATTGTCTTGGCTTTCTTCTCCTTCTGTCAACTATTCCAAAGACTTGAGTGGTTAGTAATATTGGGTCATGATCAAAATAAGCAACTTTAAGATGGTGTACCTTTGCATGTGGGAATATGTCTTGCCATCCCGTATTTGCACAAGCTCGGTCTAGCCTCTCTTGAACGAAGGCACTCCCCGGTCTACCATTTCTCCAAGTAAAAATATTTCCTATGAAGCCAAGGTCTATTAACCCACAATGTAGTAGTGCACTCCGGAACTCCTCCCTACACCGAAGTGATCTTGGGATTCACCCTTGTTTTTCATCCAATGATAGAATTTCACTGTAGTCACCTATACATATCCAAGTTAAAGAGTGTCGTGAGTGAAGATGTCTCAAAAACTCCCAAGACTCGTGTTTTCAGTGCTCCTCCAATCGCCCATAAAATCCCATTAGTCTCTATGGTGAAGGGGGATCAGTCATTATTCATACATCAATAAGGTTTTGAGAGTAAGTTTACATATGTACTTCTACTTCTGCCTTCCATAGCATAGCAAGACCACTAGCTCTACGAACACATGGAACTACTATCATGGAATCGTAGTGTAAGTCAACTTGAATCTTCTTCATCTCCTCCACTGTTTGTTTTGCCTCCATGAGAAACAAAACTTTGGGCGCTTTTTCCCTCACCAAGTGAGAGAGTACAGTGTCTGCAAGGAGGTTCCCAAGCTCCCGGCAGTTCCAACTTAGGACAAGCATTTTGCTCGGCGGGGCTAAGTATCAGCCTCCACTGTTGAGTTTGTTATGTTTTTGGTCTCCCCCTTTGAGCGTTTTCTGTCGCCACCCTCTTACTTCTTTTCCCCATGTCCAAGTTTTTTCCCAATAGCCTCACTTATTTTTTTTTATATTTTTTTTTTCCTGTTTCCTTGCTTGCCGTGACCTCCCTAATTTTTTTGGTCCACTTTGGAACCCTTGCACGTGTGCCTTTAGTTTGTTCACGTGACTTCCCATTAGGCTTTAGGTGAGCTAGGGTTTCAGTTTCAAGAGATTGCACCTGGCTGACATCCTTGTCCACATACATGATTGGTACGTTAACCAACAGCCTAGCATGATTTTCGGGATTTATTCTGGCAGATAATTCCTATAGTTGCTCCTCATTAATCCCAATCCCATGAAATTCCCTCCGTTCAACAATCTCCATAATGTCCGGATTTCCTTCTTCAGTTATTACCGTTGAATGATAGAAGTGTCTGTTACCCTCATTAACGTTTTGCTGGGGATCCGTTTCTGCATCATCAATGCTATGACCGTTGGGCTTTCTGTACTGGTGAGCTTGTGCCGTTGGAGAGTCATTGAACTGTGGATGTACTCCCTCTGGCGCCTACTGCTATGGTGGACATGGTGTATCACTGTCTGGTATTGCTTTTAGCTTCTAAAAACTAGCTTGCAACCATTCACTGTATGGACTTTCCTCCCCCTCCTTCAGTGTTGTGTTTTTGCAATTTTTTGCATCATGCCCAAGGCAGCCACAAAGGAAACATAGGCCTAATAAGCGTTCATACTGGAAGGCCACTCACACCTTATCACCCTTCAGACTGAGTATTGGGGCACCCCAGCGTATCGGTTTGTCTAAAGGCATGTCCCCTTTAACTCGGAGAAACCTCGCCTGGTCCAAAGTAATGGATTTACAATCAACCTCAATGACCCTTCCAATTCCTTGCCCAATATCTCTCCCTACTTCCTCATTGATCAAATCAAAGGGTAGACCCCAAACTTGCACCCATATCAGAATGGTTGGGAACTTGACCGAAAAAGCCGTCATTCCTTTCTCCCGCCGTCTTAGTAGTAGAATATGTTTATCGAAACTCCAAGGACCATTGTTCATAACCTAATTTAATTGGCTTTCCATCGAGAATTTAAACTGGAACAGTCCGTCGCCAACATCCGTAATTTTTAGATCGTTACCCATCTTCCAAACAAAGCGTAAGAGGTTTTTTGTTGCTCTGAAGTTGATGAGTTTGGTCGTATGGAACCTTCCTAGTAAACTGAGGGAGCATTCTTCTAAAGTTTTTGCATGATGCTCCAGTTGAACCATCATCACCTCATCCTCCTCCGCCATCAAACTAACCCTCGTAGCCGTTCTATAAAATTTGAGGCCATGCTGACAAGTAGTTATTTGAGAAAAGTAGGATACCTACACCGAAGGTTGACACAAAAAGCTCTTGGGAGTCAACAGTAGAGTAGGAAAAAAAAAAGAAAGAAAGTCTCACCTCAGTGTGAGAAAAAAAGACTCCTAACGTGAGGAGAAAAAGGATTCCCTTTGATGAATATTGAACTAGTTGCTCCTAAATTGGTTTTTTGTTCAACCGATTACAGATTATCAATATGTTTTCTTTTTTACTTGGTGTGTTGGGTCTTAGTCCATCTTTATTTTAATTCATGAGATTTTATTTGTTATTTGTTTAAAAAAAATTTATTTGGTATTTTGGGTTAAATGGGTGGGCCAAGGATTAAATGGGTTAGATAATGAGTATTTAATTTATATTTAAACGGATAATAAGTGGATAAATGGGTAACACAACCCATTTATGACCCAACCCAAAAACTACCTAATCCTCCCAATTGCCACCCTTATATATATGTAAAGTTAACAAACCAAAATGACAAAAACTAAACTTAAATGACTAAAATGACAATTGCCCAAACTTAAAACGAATAATTTGTATTTTTACTTTTTATTTATTAGACAATAATCAATCAATGGCACAACTAGTTTCACAAAAATATTCATAATTGTTAAAATAGTAGTTTGTGAATCAAGTTTACTGTTTAGTAACAATGATGTTAGTGAAGAGTGGAGACCCCACGTGAAATCGATGTATTATAAATCACAATCGGTTATTTCAATAAGTTGTAAAATTTATTGTGTTTGTGGAATAAAATGATTTTAACTAAAGTTGTTAACATGGTTACATATTTTAAAAACTTAATCCTTTGATTGCATACTCTTTATGTTTTTAACATACATTTCAATTTTTTTAAAATTGGATGTTATTTATTATTCAATCGATGAACTTATTTGTCATGCATAATAATTTAAATATTTAATTGATAATATAGTTATTGATTTTTTACATCCTTTAAATTTTGCAAATATAGAGGATTAATAAGAACCTTCGTGAAGGCCAAGGAACAGAGCTCCAATAGAATCGTTTCAATGCGGCTCCAATAACAATAGCCAATTTGAAGGTTTAACTTTAAGAATAGCAGCTGTGAGCTTTGCACCTATAGTCTAAAAATCGAAGTGACCGATTTATGAATATTTGTTGTGATAATTTGAAACGTTGGTTTGTTTCTCCCAAAAAAGAAAAAGAAAAAGAAACGTCGGTTTCATATTATAATAAGTTTAGTATAATAACCACCGCACACCCTTGGTGCAATGGTCACTCCACAAGTATAAATGCTTGTGGGGTGTGGGGAACAAGGGCTGAGATTCGAGTCTCTAGGAGGGAGCTTCACACACATATACACTTAGATTAGGTTAGAGTAGAAATTCTATTTTGTATAAAAAAAAAAGTTTAGTATAATATACCAAAACATAGAGTCATTTATTTCATTGGAAAAGATTTATGATAAGTTTAGTATGATATACTAAAAAAAAGAGTCATTTATTTCATTGGAAAAGATGAATCGACCAATATGATAAATTTAGGAAAATATTACAAACATATAGCCTATTAGGACAGTCAATAGGTACAACTTTTAACAAACAAATCATGTGTTCCACTGAAGTGCAATATGAATTAACAGGAGATTACAATTAAAGAAAATAATAAAATTACAATGTCGTTTCTCAAAAAAAGAAAAAAAAGAAAAAAGAAAAAAAAAAGAGGCAAATAATAAAACTTCGGAACAGTTCATTATGCTTTTCAAATAATATCAAACAAATAAGAACATTAGATTTAATTTTCATTGAGAAAGATAACATTATTTATCATCATTGATCAATGCAATCATGTGTTTGAATCTAATTGAAGAATGCAACGCCCCAATTCAAAAACAGATTAAGATCCAATATACCAATCTCTTTTTTGGGCAGGTTACCTTGCTGAAGGATTGAGTTCTGTAATCATATTCATATTGACCATTTCAACTGAATAATTTGATTCACCCTCCCTTTGAACTAATTCAGATGTCAAAGACTCTTTTAGTTTAATAACCACCTCACTCATGGGTGGCCTTTCAATGGAGGTGGAAGACACACAAGCCATTGCTATTTCAATAACTTTCCAAGCAGAGTTAACATTGAAATTTCCATGCAACCTTGGATCAACAATATTTTGAATATCTCCTTTATCAACCATGATTCTCATCCATTGACTTATGTGAGTATTTTCACGGGATCTTTCTATCACACGTTGACTTGTGATTATCTCCAAAAAAACAACTCCAAAACTATAAACATCACTTTTCTCAGTCAACCTATATGCAGTGGAGTACCTGCAAGCCAATGCATATGATGCTTAAAAAAAATATTGTAATTGTTAGAAGTTTAAATTTCAAGTCATTCCCATTTGTCTTTAATTGGTATAAGGTTTGTATCCATTTTCTTTTTTGAATTGGTCATATGCTTGGGATCATTGATACTTATAGGGGGGGTTTGCTTCACTATGACGTGTCTTTAATGTGATGTACATTACAATGATGCGACATTAAGATTTTTTGTTTATTTTATTTTTTTTAACATTACCATAATTTAAAATTATAAAATGTATTACATCACCATAATTTTATCACATTCCTAAACAATATAATGTTGTATTCTTATATTAAGATTACATTAATATAAGATTACAATAACGTAATATTATGGTGTAATGTAACATCATGGCGAACCAAATGCCCTCATAATGTATTTAATGAAATGATTTTTCAATATGACAAATAATCTTAAGTAAAAAAAAAAAAAATACTCACTCAGGATCGAGGTACCC
The DNA here is from genome assembly GCA_023621385.1 of Quercus gilva. NCBI lineage: Eukaryota > Viridiplantae > Streptophyta > Magnoliopsida > Fagales > Fagaceae > Quercus > Quercus gilva. Next base: position 19,068,011 of record CM042477.1, read on the forward strand.
AGGGGTGCCAGCAACACTAAAAGTTGAGACATGAGTGCTGCCATCAGTTGGGAAAATCTTGGAAAGACCAAAATCAGCTATTTTGGCATGAAAATTTTCATTCAACAAGATGTTTGTAGTCTTCACATCTCTATGGATTATAGGTGGTTTACATCCATAGTGCAAATACTCCAATCCTACATTTTATGGTCCAAATCATTTTTAGAAAAAATAAAACGAAATCTTATTAAAAATAGAGTTAAGCAAATCAACTCATCGCTCATGGCTAACCTTGTGCTGCGTCCATTGCAATATTAAGTCTTGCTTCCCAACTCAAGATGTTATTATTCTTACCTGCATCCATATATGAAATTCCTCAGCGTTTCTAGTTGTGTGATTCAATTAAAGTAATCTTGATCATGTTAATGCAAGAAAAAAATTAGAAAGTGAAATTGTTTTTTATCTTAAAAGTTAGAATATGTCCTCTTTAGGAAAAAGTACTTTGCATTAAATGATACTACGTCATCCGTACCAAAATTCAATAAATGAGAGACATATGTGTAAAAATAACTACCCACTAACACGTTTCTCATTTGTTAGTAAAGTAGTTATTTTTTGCAAAAATATCTCGCACTTACTGAATTTTGATACCGTTAACATAGTATCATTTAATACTAAATACCTTCTTCCTTTTTAGGCTTAAGCTTAGTTAGGTCGTATTTTATATTGTATATATGCAGGACAGGCACCTCTTTTCCTTTCTTTTTTCTTTTCTTTTTTTTTTTTTTTTGGGGGGGGAGGGTGGGGGTTAAGAATTCAATAATATGCTCTCAATTCCAATGGAGAATCAAGTAAGGAAGCTTAAAATGTGGAATCTTCTCTAGATACTTTTGTTATGACCAACCTGAAAGATGAGCATCTAAGTCTCCGCTGGCCATGTACTCATATACAAGCCCCATATTTGTTCCTTCATAGCAATACCCGACAAGGGTAGTCAGGTTTCTATGATGAACTCTCATAAGAAGTTTCACCTGTAATTCAAGAAGTATCATTTTCATTAGTATGATATATAAATCTGTGAATGTATCTGTGTGAAAGCCCAAGAATCTAAATCATTGTCGCTTGCCTCTGCTTGAAATTGTTGATACCCTTGATCTGATGCCACAGAAAGCACTTTCACTGCAACTTGAGTGTCATCAACATAGCCATGGTAAACTTGTCCGAATCCGCCCTTACCAAGAATCCTCTCAAAATTGTTGGTAATTCTTATAAGATCAGCATATGTAAATTGGCGTTGTATTGACTCTATTGACTGAAACGACGTGGTCTGGATGTTGGATTCTGTTCCCGCTATGGCCACTGCGAACATCATTATTATAAGAAACATAAGTGAGGAGAATGTATTCTTTGTTTACTTGAATATAGGTCTTGTATTTCAATTCTAACCTTTATTCTTGTCGTTTTTTCTTCTCTTAAGTCCCCACAAGACAGCCACAACAATCAATGAGAGGATGAGCAATACACCAACCGATGCCCCTATTGGAACAGCAATATTGTTCTTCTTTTTGCATGATCCAAATCCGCAAACATTTAAATTTTCATCCACACTAGAGCAAATAAAGGATGGCGGTGAGATCATGTATTATGAAAGGAAAGTAATTGTTATAATGAAGGGTTACATTATCTTCGAAAAAAATCATACCTTAGGAATAGAGAACCATTTTTCGATCTTTGAATGAGGTCAGCTGGAATAGTACCAGTGAGTTGATTTTTTTCTAAGTTTCTGCAAAGGTAGGGTGCATATGATTTTTGTCATTTCTAACAAATTAAGAAATTTTTGGTAACAATCTTAAAATTCAACTGACAGGACCTCAAGTTTTGTAATTGCGAAAGGAAATCAGGCACTGAGCCAGTAAGATTATTGTTTGACATATCCCTGAAATGACAAAATCACTTACCTTGTCATAAAAATTGTAAGCAAATTTGGTCATCATTATCATGTTTTTACATTTTTAATTAAGTAAATTGCAAATACTTACAAATATTGTAACATTATGAGATTTGATATATAAACAGATATCACTCCAGTCAATCAACTAGAGGACAAGTTCCTGATTCAATTTAAATTTCACAGTAAGATATACTTCAAAAATAAGTTTCCAATTCATAAGGCTTATATGAATGAATGAACTTACAAGGATGTTATTCTAGGTGGGTTAATACTTTCATAGCTGCAATTTAAACCTGCCCATGAGTATGCTTGTGGGAGACACGGATCTCCTTCCCAATTTCTTTGTATTCCGTATGCTAACTTGATTTTTGTGATGGCATCAACTATAACATTTTCATATGCATCCAAATAAGTTAAAAAAAGGTACAAAATAGAATAAGGCACTAGATGACATGCATGTGTGGAAGAAAACATACCATCTTGTTGGTTTGTTCCTGGTTTTGAGAGATCTCTAATTGAATATATCTCGAGTGCATTGAGGATAGGTGGCAGTGTTGAACTTTGTGTTTTGGAGATTAAAAGATCATAATTTTGGGCAATCGCCAAGATGGATGTGCTGTACACTGTGGATGTGTACAAGTATTGCGGAACAATAGGTCCATAAAAGAACTTCCCATTTACAGTAACGTTGAATGATCTGGACTGATTAGCTTTGACGTTTACAACTTCAGCAAAGTGCATGTAGACATAGTATTGTGAGGAAGTAGCATTCTGCGAATTCCAATTCAACTCCAGAGGAGCACTAACATTAATTGGAGTGGAAGCAGTACTCATAACAATAGAGGGTGGTTGGTAATAATTGTTACTTTGGGAGTCAATAAGAAGTGAGGTACTTAAAGTTGTAGACGAATTATAGTTGAAGGGAGTCCAAACGCGATCATAAACGTCTGTTGGATACCTAAGAAAACATAGATATTCAGAATAAGCCAGCAACTAATTGATAATAGTGTGCAATGTTCATAGTGGGTTTGGGTTATTTTTCAATCTAATGTGGCCTTTTCGATTGAGGAAACGTCAACCCAACACAACCAATGGTAACTTTAAAAACTAGCCCAACTTGTGTTGGGTTGGGTTACCACGCTGAGGCAATTGTATGAGACCTAATAAAAAAATGGATCTTCTTTGAATTTTTAAGTCCTTTTTTTTTTTTTTTTTTTTGATATTGGAATTTTTAAGTCCATTATTTAATAAATAATTACAATTTATACAGTCGATTTTAACTTTCTATTTTCATCAAAAGCTAAGTGTCAAAATATCAAAATAAATAAAAATAACTAATTTAAGCTAAGTATCAAAAATCCAATATAAAATATTCTAAGGAGAACTAAGGTTTGAAACTCCCCTCCTCTTTTATGTACCAATCGAATTATTAAGATAAAATTAAGTCTTATATAGCTTTAAGTAATATTATACCGCCTAATAATATTTTATTTAATTAATATTTTTAAAAACCCATGGTTAGATTATATGTTCTCCTTATTTTAACACATGTTAAATTTTATACAAATAAGATGTTATTTACTAATCCATAATCACATTTTTAATAAATAATGTTATAACAAAATGAACTTAAAATTTAAATATTTTACAGATAAGGCAGCTATTCATCACATATCCTCTTTAAATCTCACAAACACTGAGTGTATTTGAAGAAAATACATTCTAACATTAGATTTGTCAAATTTCACGGTGGCATTCTTTGTGTGGCCAGATCTAGAAAATGAAATTTTAATGGTGAAATGGACCTTATCCATTTCATGCAATATGGGGAGCATTCAATTCCGATCCGTTACCATATGTGTATATATATATATATAGTGGTTCAAATGATGTAATCTTATATAAAATGACTCACCTGTATGTTTTGCCAGTTACTGAACCCACGTCCAAGCGAGCGAAGAGTGCCAATGATCCAGAATTTGATAAATACGTCTTATTGCTCAATGGCCTTAGCTCTATTGCCGATATAAATGGCACCCCGAAGCCCGTGTTTACAAGACAGATTTGTAAATAATTTTGATATGGGACATGAATGAGCTCCGTGGAGAAATCAAGGGACATATCTGTTATGTTGATCGTATCCCACATATTCACTCCTAGATGAATATCGAACTGTGGTAACTTACTTAGTCCATCATAATTCCCATATAAGAAAGTTCCTCGGATCAGATACTTAGTGCCTTGCGCAGTGCTTATGTTGTAACAGTTTCGGATTCCTTGAGGAAAGCTTCTGAGATTCCATACTTGATGTTGATAGCCATCTTTATATACAGCTGATATCTGTTGACTTATACCAGTGTCTATGAATGCCGCATCCGAAATGTAATTTATGCCTGTTGTTGGCTCTGAATAGCTAGAATTGGCTGGTGATCCACAGTCTATGCTTATGAAGCCTGAGACAAATTGATAGAATAATACCTTAGCTATGTGGTTAGCTCAATGATATATTTAAGAATTTAGATTATCATACCTGTTTGATCCTGTGCATCAACTAGATTTATAAGGGCAAAACCAACAAGAAATGCAAGGATGAAATGTTTGAAGCTTCCCATCATGACCATCTAACTTTCTTCCGGCTTATGGGAACACTACTGCAGAAATTTTCTCCACCATCACATAAGTACTTTAACAAAGCGGAATATATAGTTTAACAACTTAGTCAATTGTACTCATAACTAGATGATTTTCTCCAGCAAACTGACAGACTATCAAATTGATTAATTTATTTGCAAAATACGTGCAAAATTTATTTGTTTATTTTTTTAACTCCTAGCTAGTCAATGAGAATAATGGAAACATGCATGTGTTAAACATCCATAATACTCTGAAGTCTGACCTTGGTCAAGAAATTCATATTCATCCGGTGTATGAAAGTCTTTTCCTTTCTTTATGAACAAGTAAAATCCCAACAATGCATAGTATAATATATTGTTTTGCTGACAGCTCTGTTTCCACTTGGATTATAAATAGCGAATTTCTTAAAACAATTATCAAATGCAGCTTGGCCACTAACTAATTCTAAATGTTTTTTAATATTCATAAGTAGAATATCTTCTCTTACATAGCGCGTTAAAGACTTAAACGTCTCCGTACTATGACAATGATTAGGCATAATTTATTCCGTTTGACTTCGTCATTGTTTTAATCTTGGTTAGCAGATTTGACTTTTCCTTGAGCAGTAGCTGATAACACAAAAGGGAATACTTTCATTCCATCAAAATGATCTCTACCCAATAAATTCCAGCAAGAAATAGGTGTCAGTAGTTGGTAAAGCCTATCTGAAAACCACCCAGCACCAGGTATTTCTCCTATCACTTTAGAGAATGAGCCACATGCGTGCATATATCATTTATGAATTGCAAAATGCTAGAGTTATCACCATTTTTATTACAACTAGCTGATGTTCCATGCAATGTGTGTTGCATTTTGAAACACTTTGTAGGAAATTATTTTATGGCCAAAAAATTGGGGTAGGAAAAATTAACGTCTTTCAGTGTTAAGGTCTTAATAGCTATATCTCTGATATTAAGTACCTTGAATTTGAATGAACTAAAGTAGTGTTTATATACTAGAAATAGGGATGATAATTTAAACTCGCTCCTGCAAGTACCAACCTCACCCAACCCTAATGGGTGGGTTTTATCCACCTTGCATAGCAAATGGAGCAGGGACTGAGTTTTGAATTTACACCTAAATAGGTATGGCGTAGGTGCAGGGTTGGCCTCCCCTTCCCATACCCAACCCATGTATATCTATAATTTTTTATAAATTTTATTATGTATTTGTGAATCTTACGGTATACAATATAGAAAAATAAAAAATTGATTTGCAATATGATTCATGTTTTGACAACTGTGATTATGCCCCAAATTCACCAAAGGCTTAGTTTGTGATGAAACCACAAATGAAAAGGACCTGCAATCTTTCTTTTTTTTCCTAAGGACTTTTCATTTCCAAGGGTTTCTCACTAGCATTAAAGAATCTACGTACAAATTTCTTTTGAAGAGGATCAAATTAATCAAAAGTTCCCTTTGATCCATCAAGATTAAATTAAACCACAAATTTCCAACAATGAATCAAAGCTCTATGAGCAATTACAATGATCATTGGCTACAAAATAATGAAGGGTTTGACTTCGCTACATGTCAACATCTTCTTCTAAATGATAAGAGTCATCACCACAATTAGTTACAAAACAAATATGTAAAATTTCCTTAGTTCGTGTAACCGCAGCAACAAGTCCAGGTCTAACACGTAAGGTCCTAGCCTCCAAAAGTAGCTGTCTACTACTACAAGCCACAAAATTTGTCTAAAAAGGGTGCTACATACTTTGTGAAAGCATTATTAAATAATATTCAAAGTTTAGTTACAAACTTGGTTGTAGCCTAAGATGACAACTTCATTTAATATTTTTTTATTGGAGGTAAATTTTGACAAGTCTAACATTGGATTACATTTATTCATATATCCCCTGCACTTGCAAAACTACAAGAAGATCAAATATTAATACCTATGCCATCAACCAATTATTTAAATTGCAAGTTTTGTAATGTAAAATTATGCATAAAAAATAAGTTTATGGATCATATAGTAAATAATATTTAATCAACACATGTCACACCCCAAACCCGGAAGGGTCCAAAGCATGAGAGAAGAACCATAAGAGCGAGAACGTAGGATATTTTTTTTTTTTTTACTCCTCAACACATGATAAGGATAAATAACCATACTAAAATCACCATATTACAAGTATGAGCTCTATAACACATTTATAAACAATACAAATTACAAATAATGTCTCTAAATATACATGAAATTCCAAAACTCCAAATGGGTCAACATTAGATCACAATCCTTCCTAGGATAGGCAACTACGACGATAGAATCAATGCCTACCATGCTCAAGGCTAACAAACCTCAAGGGCTTAACCTCCGATAGAATTAGCTATGGCCTCAATAAATTTAGAAAGTTGAGTCACCAACCAATCATAGCATGAATCTCTCATTTAGCATGATGCTCCAATCACCACCAATAAAACAAGCTCCATGCCCGAGGTATAGCAAATTTATCTGAAAAACTGTTGGAGAGTGGAATGAGCTAAAGCTGAGCAAGTAGCATAATTAATGGGGGTGGGAGAAATGCAAGTTTCATCTTCAATGATAATAATATGACAAGAATAATTTAATAATGAAACACAAAGTTTCTCAAAGTAAATATCTTGAAACTATATACTATAATCTGTGAGTACCAACGATATAGTTTCCCAAATCATAATATCTAATGTAAGGTAAATTATCATAAATATACCATACTACTACATAGACCGGTCAGGGGATCCACCTATTCACAACTGGCATGATATTGTCCTCTCTGGTATGCAGACTCTTGGCCCTATGGACAGCAGCCTCACCCATACTCTTAAGGTTTTTCTCTCCTCCCATGAGCAGCAGAGAGAGCGCGTCAAATAGGACCTCTCTTGCATGTGGTCTCTTGGCCCCATGGGCAGCAGCCTCGCTCACATACAATTAAGGAACCTCTTTCCCCCATGGACAGCAGGGAAGAATGCGTCATCCAAAGTGAAAGGGCACTTATCTGGATTTGATTCTGTTGTCACAAAGACTACGGAAATCAAATCGGGTGATCACCGAAAAATCACACATGGCATGGTGTTAAAACAACTCACAGGTTACATTACTTTGAAACACATAGTTCATATCCAAGTAGTTTTAGAAAACCTTAAATAATCTAACTTCTACAAAGTTTGTAAGGTTTTCAACCTCATTCTTGTCAAGAGATTTTCTATGAATTTCTCATATAACAAAACAAGATAAGCATCTTTAAATTCTCTAATATACCATAAAATCCAAGATTTCTTTATCAAAGATTAAATAAAAGATGCTCATTTTTTTCCATATCAACAATTCATACATTTCCCTAAATGCAATACCAAATATGATGCATTTTCATATATAATCTCATATATATATATATATATATTAAGGTTACGACACAGTAGTTTTTAGGAAAATATAGTTTCTATAGGTAATTTCTAAAAATGTGTCTAACCCAAAAACAACATTTATGTTATTTTTCAAAACTCTCATTAAAAAGCTACTTATCTTAGCAGTCCATTCCAAATTTACATCAACCGGGCACCGCATTCAACCAATCAAGTTACTAGTTCCATCACCAAGTACCTTGAAACCTAGAAACACAAGTATCAAGCCTATTAATAACAAGGCCTACTACAAAATTACGCTATTAAATTTGTCTCCATAAATCAGAAAGGATTTCCTTAGAAATCAAATCTAAGGCTCTAAAGCCTAGCTTGACTAGCCCAAGACAAGTACCCCTACCCAAAAGGGAAACAAACAAGCATACAAGAAACTCATAGGACAACAACAGGACCAAAGCCTTTAATTCCATTCTGCAAACAATGTGTATGTACCAACTTGATACAACATATGCCAATACCAAACCATGATAAAATTAACCAAAGTAAAACACTTATTAAAGAAAGCACATATGAACTTACAAGCTAAACCACACAACAAAAGCTTAGAGTAAATTCCTTAAAGTCTCAGCATCCTAATCACATTTTCAGATAATTTCCAACAGGTCAGCCCTTTTTATGAAATTCGTTTGGTCCACTTAATGTTATCCAAAAAGCTTGAAATTAAATAGGAACAAGTCTTTATATGTCTAGTATGTACCACCAAAAATTCAGCTCAAAATGATTTTTCTACAATTTATTAAAAATCACGTAATTCAGCTTACTCAAATCTGTCAGGGACAGATTTACAGTCCCAAAAGAAAAATCATTATAATTATTATACTAGCCAAAATGCTTTGAGACTTGAATCAGGTAAAAGATATGTGTATTAGCTTTCATTATAGCCATCTAAGGCTTCCAGATTCAATCTATGAAATTTATTATGAACTTTTAACTACAATGTGTGCAGAGTTTCTACAGAAAACAGATTAAGTATGGTCAAATGGTCATTTTGAACACCAATCTTCCTATCCCCTTTCGAGAAATATCATGTGTCCATCCTCAACAAACCATTTTATCATTGGTACTATACATAGACACCAGAATTTCAAGAAATTAACCCAAGAAGCAACCACAAAACAAAGTTCAGTAAAAATCATACAAAACCATAAACTGTACAAAATCAAATGAAGCATCTCACACAACCCATATCTGAAGCTTGCATTACCCACTTTTAAACATCTTCAAGGAGAAATACCCATCTCAAAATAATATCCCCACCCAAGAGATTGACTCTACACAAGCTTTAGACCATAATCAAAACAATAAGAAAGTAAATCCAAGAAAATTTCACCTTAACACCACTGTTTTAGCAACTCCAGGAGAACACTTTCTGCCTCCATTAAAATAGAGCGGTGCTAGTGTGGTTTAAGTTGTTTTAAGTGGTGATAATGGGTGGTTTGAGTAGAGGAAGCTTGCAATGGGTCGGCCATGGGGTAGATAAAACAAGAAGAGAAGAAGAAGCTAGAGAAGGACACAAGGAAAGGGAGAGAACTGTGTGGATCCAAGGAGGGGCTATGCTGATCATTGTGGACCATTAACTACAAATATCTTGAGGAAACATTTACCACTCTACCCTTAGGTTTCATCACTTCCTTAATTTTCACCAAGCTCATTACCACAAATCACAAAAATGTCATTATATGCTTTAGATATTTAAAATATCTCTGCAAAATAATTAACCACCCTAAAGAAAAATAAAATTCATTTGAGGTATTATTCACATCTAAAATTTGCTTAAAAAAAAGGCTTGGGGTGTTACAACACAACATTTGACATATGTGTTAAAAGCGTAAATAACATATAATCTAATATTTAGATTTTCAAAATATGCAACAATATTTTTTTTTTCTATGGAAGTTATAGTTTTAAGTTACAACCAAGAATGTACCTAAACTTTGTCCTAAAACAATATTGAGACATAGTCTACTAGGAAGCATAGCTAATATACATATGAAATGCAAGATTCATGATAATGAATGCTTTTACATACATGTTAAAACTTGGGGATTTTGAGTTAAGTCTATCATTAAAAATAGCTGTACAATAGTACAACTTAATTGTGTATGAAAGTACTCAAAATAGTACATTGTGACGTTACGTTACTCACATAGTAAGCCACAACACATATAGGTTATAAACCCACAACAAAGAACCCAACCCCATGTCATGTAACAGTACTCCTGACAGGATTATAAGATGTCATATACTATTTGATAAGTAATTTTTTCAAATAAAAAAATTCCTTAAACTAAAGAGGCAATGTGATCTCTAAGCAACTATTTACACACATATATATAGAGAGAGAGAGGCCAAAGGTTTTGTAGCTAAATTAACACCTCCCCATGTACAAAGTGCTCAGGAGTCTAGGGGAGAAAGGGTTCGAGCTACGAAATTAGCAGCATGTTGTAATTATTTCTCAAAAAAAAAAATATATATATATATATATATATAGAGAGAGAGAGAGAGAGAGAGAGAGAGAGAGAGAGAAGTAAACATTATTGTAGTAGCCTAAATTTGTGTTTTATCAATAAGAATAGTTAATGGGATAAATTCATTTATTTTCACTTATCAATTACAATGGGCTGCCAACAAATGGTTAAAAAAAGAGTTTCATATAGTATTAATGTAACTTATGGTAAATCATAGAGTACATGATATTTGATTTGAGAATATATAAGATTCAAGTTAATTTCCGCCGCCACAAACAAAATTTTCTGACTCCACCCGTGGCCATGTGCCTGCCTCGCTGGTGTGAACTTGATCTTTGCAGGTGCGAACTTGAAAAAACAGCAGCACTACTTGACTCAAACACACCCAACCCAAATACACAAATGACCCGCAAAACACAAATACAAATTGTTTGATGATAAAAATATGTAGAAACTTGGAACGGAATGTGCCAACACTGAACAAGATCTAACACAAATGATAAAATTAAAGAAAAGTAGACACAAAGCAGGAAAACTTCAAGATTCAGTATGCCAATTTTAATTCTTGGAACAAGTTAAGAACTATCTTGCTGATGGACTAGTTCCAGTAGTCACATTGATTGTGAAAATTGAACTTGAATCATTTGATTCAGTCACACTGTCCACCCTCCTTTGAGCTAATTCTGTTGCCAAGCACTCCTTTAGATCAATAACTACCTGACTCATGGTTGGCCTATTGAGGGGATTTTCAGATACGCAAGTCATGGATACTTCAACAGCCTTCCAGGCAGAGTTGAGATCAAAATCTCCGTTTGGTAATCTTGGATCAACAGTACTTCGAATATCCCCATGCGCAACCATGGAATTGACCCATTGGCTTATATGAACATTCTCAGTGCTTCTCATTATAGCAGGTCAGCCTGTGATTAACTCCATAAGAACAACTCCAAAACTATATACATCACTTTTCGTAGTTAATTTGTTTGATCTGAAGTACCTGAAACCCCTCTCGGAAAAAATAAAGAAAGTTGATACCAGTTACAACAATATTTTTGATACGGATTAAACTTCAAAAGCGTATCTTAAGATATGTTACTTTCTTCTAATTGCAATTGTCATTAAATTTATTGAAAAAATTTAAATTTTGAAGATGTTAACTAGACCTGTAATGGACCATGTCTGCATGGTGAAACTAATTTTTAGAGAATTATTTATTTATTTATATATTTTATTGTTTCAAAAGTTGTTTCAATATAAAAGGTGAGGTTTTAAAAAGTAATCCTCAAAAGAGTGTGGCGTTAAACCATCCTAACAAACCGGTACTTACTCGGGGTCTAAGTAGCCTGGAGTGCCAGCAACAACTGTTGTCACATAACTACCACCATCAGTTGGGATAACTCTGGATAGGCCAAAATCAGCAATCTTGGCTTGGAATTTTTCATTCAACAAGATGTTTGACAGCTTCACATCTCTGTGAATTATGGGTGGACTACAATCATCATGTAGATACTCCAATCCTGCATTAAAAAATCCACACATCATACATTGAAAAGGTGAAAAGATGCATGCTAGAAAAAAATTACACTAAGACTAACCTTGTGCAGAGTCCAATGCGATTTGAATCCTGCTTTCCCAACTTAAGATATTTGAGTTATTTTCTGCATCCAAAGCATTCAAAAGTAGTAAGTCTCATGAACAAATTACTTTTCCCTTTCTCTAAATTCTGTTTTTACTGAATACGTATTGTCCAAGCAATTTAATTATTAAATTTTCCAATGTTGGGAACCTTTTTCAGAACCATTTTTACAATTTGTTAAGGTAGCAAGTTATGATTAGAGGAATATTTATTTTTATGACTCTACCACTGATAACACTTCAGTTATATTCTAATCACAACAAACCACAATGTGAAAAATTCTCTCTAGACTTATTAAAATATGGCCCACAGAAAGTTAGTGATCTTCAGAAATTGTAATGTAATGACCAAAGTATGTGAAACCTATATATTTACTTGTGACCAGACCTAAAATATGGGAACGTACTCATAGATGAGAGAGATTGGTCCTTCATTGCAATATCCAACAAGGATAGTCAAGTTTCTATGATGAACTCTTATAAGAGGTTCAACCTGTAATATAAAGTCACAAATGATTTTCACATATACGAATGAACTAAAAAATATGGCGTAAGTTTCGGTTACATGTCTCAGACTGAAATTGCTGATACCCTTCAACTGCTGATTGGGAGATCATCTTTACAGCCACAGGATTTCCATCTACATAACCAAGATAAACTTTGCCAAACCCACCTTCACCAAGAAGTTTCTCGAAGTTGTTGGTAATCATTTGGATATCAGAGTAGGTAAATTGTCGATTCTTTGATTCTAGTTGTACATTTTGAAGGTTGGATACTTTATCTCCTGTCATTTTTCCTAAGATCGTCAAGAATTTGAATAAAATATATGCGCAGTAAATTTTTTTTTTTTTTTTTTTTTTTTTTTTTCTCAAATGGGTATAAGCGACTTGAATAAACATTTAACCTTGATTAGTAGACGCAGTGTTTGTCTTACCTTCTTGTTCTCTTATTCTTTTAAATATCCAAAAGATACCAGCTTCACCTAATAACAAGATGAACAATCCGCCAATGGATGCAACTATTGGAACAATGATATTCTTCTTCTTCTTCTGTTCTGTTGTACATGAAATTGATGTGGATAGATTTGGATTTTCTGCCACACTAACATTAAAAAAATCATGGCATAAAAGGTAAGAATTGCAATCACCACTCATCCCTTATACACAAAGTACAAATAGGTGCGATTGTAACTCTTTAACATTTTTCTTGTAGTGGGATAGTTAAGAAAATGAAAAATGGCACAAAAAGTTATGACAGAAAGGAGACCTTAGTAACAGTGAACCACTCTTTGATTTGTCAAGAAGGGCAGCAAGAAGTGAGCCACTCAGGTTGTTTCTTTCAAAGTTTCTGCAAAGGTTGAGAAAATATGATCCCCTTTTCAAATAAAAGTTATGAAATAATTTTCCAAAATCCATATAACTTACAGGACCCTCAATGATTGCAAATTTGATAGAAAATCAGGAACTGGTCCTGTTAAGCTATTATTTGACAGGTCCCTGAAATGAGCAATTCATTTATTATTGTAATAATAAATGGAGATTAAATATTGGTCCTCTTTAGCCTCTTACATGAAAATTAATTGATTGTGTGCTATTTCGATACTTACAAGTACTGTATCATTGTGAGATTGGATATGTAAGAAGCAATTTTCCCAGCCAATCCACTTGACGACAAGTTCCTAATTAATAGAAAATTTCAGTTATTCTAACATGATAGATAGTACTAAGACAGTTCCTTAGCTTATTTGAAGGCATATACTTACAGTGATGTGATTGTAGGAGATTCAAAAGCATTATGGGTACAGTTTAATCCATCCCACACATATGCTGTAGGGCACATGGATCGCCTTGCCAATTTCTTGTTACTCCATACATTGACTTGATGTTCTTGATTGCATCAACTAATGTTTTGAATGCAAACCAGAAATGAATAAAAATTGAGATCAAGAATATTAGGAAAAACTAAAAACCTTGTTAAAGAAAAATAATGCATTGTGAATAACTTACCATCTTGTTGGTCTGTCTGAGATTGTAAGAGCTCTACAACCGTGTAAACCTCAATGGCATTGATGAGTGGTGGAAGAGTTGATTGTTCAACTTTATAAAGAGCAAACTCAAATTTTCCCCCTTTCAAGGCTGAAGGGCTGTATACAGTGGTTGTGTGCAGGTACTTAGGAATATAAGGTCCACCCCATAACTCCCCATTTAGAGAAATGTTGAATACTCTAGATTCGTTTGCTTTGAGAGCTTTGATTTCAGCAATGTGGATCAGGGGGCACCCAGTTGAATGTCATGGGTGCACTTGCGTTTATTGCTGTGGAGGCAGTATCCATGACCACTGATGGTGGTTGGAAATCATTGTGAATTGTATCCATGACCACAGTAAGCGAAGTACTTATTGGTGTCCAACCAAACATGGCCGTAGGGGGGAACCACATGCGATCAAAAACATCATCTCTGTAGCTGACGCATGTTTGAAAATATTGAATTTAGAAGTTCTTACCAAAATCATAGTAATATAAGATGGCATGATATATAAAAAATATGATTCACCTATATGTTTGATTGGTTAATGAACCAAAATCAAGCCGCAGAAAGGTTGACAACGATCCGGGTTCAGTGACATAAGTGTCATTTTTCAATGGCCTTAGTTCTAATGCTGAAATAAACGGTACACCATTGCCCGTGTTTACCAGACAAAAACCTATATGATCTAATTTTGGTACATGTATGAGCTCCGCAAAGATGAATGTGGATTCATCGAGTAATGTCACTGAATCCCACTTATTAGCATCAATATACAGGTTGAATCCTGGAGGTTTACTTTTTGCATCATAATTTGCATACAAGAAACTCCCTCTGATCAAATATCTGGTGCCATTTGTAACACTAATTGTGTTAACAGTTTCTGATTCCTTGAGGAAAGCTTCTGACATAGTAATACTCCTGTTCAAGGCTACTTGTTTTGTACACAGGTGATATACTCATACTTACACCAGCGTCTATGAACGTTGCATCTGATATATAATTGATGCCTGTTGTTGGCTCAGTATAGCTAGAATTAGCTGGTAGCCCACAATCTAAGCTAATGAAATCTGACCAAAAATACAGAGACCTCAGCCATATGGTCAGTAATTAAATGACAATTAATGTTAACTCTGATAGACTTATATAACCATAACTGTTTGATTCTGGCCATGAACCAAAAGTAGAGAGAAACCTGCCAGCAATGCAAAGAGAAAATGTTTGTACATCCTTGTAACCCTTTTCAGCTTCTTCTTGCTGAGGAACAGAAAGCCACTAGCCTTATATGTTTATAGCTAATATATTCTAGGAAGTAGATTATGTTGCTGCTTAATCATTTTTTCTCATAGGTAAGAGGATGATATTCTATTGCAAAATTTCCAGGACATTATCAATTGTTTAATCAAATGGTACTTCCCATGTTTATTCCCTGCAAATAGACCTGTATCCTTTAGTCAAAAGATAATGTGAGAGGTAAAATTAGCCAACAACACAGACGTGTGAACAAGTTAATCAAACATAAGCCATTTCCAGTGAAGGTTAATATATTGAAGTAACTTAAGAGGCAAAGTCATGAGAAGAATGGTGCCCGAATTTTCAACTCGATAGCTAGCCAAGACATATGCAAGTTGTATGGGCATGTATGTTGCCTTGCATAAACACCAGAGACAAATGGTCCCTATAGTCCATTTTAGTCCGTTAAGGTTTATTTTCACACCTTAATTTAGTTATTTTGTTTTAACTAATTTATTGGGTTAATTTAATTTGTTTGGGGAACCTTTGCTTGAAAGAACAAATTCAAAAAACTAACGGACAATGTTTGACAACAAACTTTATTGTAGTCGTCTAAGGTTACAAGTCCACTCAATATTTTTTTTAATTAAATGTGAATTTTGACAAATTCACCATTAGATTACATTTTCTTATAATATTCTACATAGTTGCAAAATCTCTAGAAAATAGATATGTTACCATTCAAATATTAAAATTTCAAATTTTTGTAGTCTAAAATTATTCTTAAAAAAATATTTTTATAAAGTGTATAGTAAATAATATCTGATTGACTCAAAATTTGACATGTATATGTTAGAAAAAAAAAAATCATACAATTCAACGATTAGATTTTCAAAATATATAGTAATTAATTTTACTAGTGGGAGCTATTGAGTTAAATTATAGCCAAGTTTGTAGGCCAAATTGACCAAATATCATTATTTGCCAAAATATGTTACAATCTACCACTATTTCTAAAATATACAAGGATCTACCACACTATTTTGGAACTCGAGTTTCTCAAACTCTAGTTTGCTATGTAACTTGAGTTCAAGGAACTCGAGTTCCACTAAAATTTTCCTCTGTGGCAGTGGCAGCCTTTAATTTTTAATTTTTTAGTTAGTTTGTAGTTCCTAACCTTTTTTAGTACTCATATATTCCATAAACAGTACTAGATTGCAACATATTTTGGTAAATAGTGATATTTGACCATTTTATACTAAGTTTGTAACCAAACTTTGTCAATGTATTTTTATATTTTATACGTACACGAAATTAATTGGCTTCAAATTACTAATTTAACTAACTAGCAGCACAGGACTCAGTCAATCAAGCTTCTAGGTTGAATAGTAGATTTGATTCTTATGTGATGAAATTGTCGTATTATACATATAAAAACAATGGGCAGTAGGGTTGTTGGAAATGGAGATCCTAGGCATGAACTAGACATAGAAGAGCAAAACCACCAATCAATTCAAACATAAAATGGTTTGCAACCCCCGTCAACATCATAGATAGAAAGATGGAATATCATATCGATCCACATGGTCAATTGTCATTTTCATTAGAAAGATTTTCTTGCGAATTGACAGTTCATAAATTCTTTTACTTGTATGTTCCTGACCTTATTTAAAGCATCCACAGCAGTGGTGCTAAAAAGCTATATTGGTATTTTTAGCTCCTCAAACCCCTAAGAACTATGCTGCAGCAATGGAGGCAAATGCAAAAATCTATAGTTGTGCATTGTAACACAAAACTAAAATATATATATATATATATTATTTAACTTTTCTCTCTCTTTTCCGTTAAAATATTCTTTTTCTCTCTCTCTTCCTTCTCTTTCTTTTTGTCAGACTCAAGAGTCTCAGCCCTCTCTCTTCATTCTCTATCTCTTCGCTATCTTTTCTCTTCTTTCCGTGTGATCGGCGATGGCGTGGGTCAGTGGATTTCGTGGATGGCGTGATCGGCGATGGCAATGGTGATGGTTGGTCTTCTCTCTCTCAATCAAGCTCAAATGGTGGGTTTAATGGTGGTCTGGGGTGCTCGGCGATGGCAATGGCGATGGTTGGTCTTCTCTCTCTCGATCAAGCTCAGATGGTGGGTTTGATGGTGGTCGGGGGTGCTCGGCGATGGCTGGTCTTTTCTCTCTCTATCAAGCTCAGATGATGGGTTTGATAGTGGTTTGGGGTGCTAGCTCAACACTCTTGGTCTAAAAATCAAGCTCAAATCTGTTGGATTTTTTATAGTGGTTGTGGGTGGTCTTGGCTTGCTAGTTGTTGTTGGGTGGCTGTGGGTGGTTGTTCTTTGGCAATGGTTGTGGATTGTGCCGTTTGTGGTGTTTTTTTTTGTTGTAGTATGTATTATTTTATTGGAGTGAATATATTATTTTATTGTAGTAGATATATTATTTTATTGTGATGTTTATATTATTTTATTGTGTTGAAAGCTAAAATAGATCCACTGCTGCAGCATGTGTGTATGTAAAATAGATAAAGTAACTTTTGGTGAAGCTAAATAACTATATTTGTAACTCCACTGCTGTAGATGCTCTTAGTTCTCATATATAAAGTACCTATAAAATTATTTTAATTGATATATATTTTTTTTAAAGTCCAAGTCAATCAATGTGGAAAAGTATATTGTTACAAAAGAGTTGATGTCTCAACAACAACTCGGAATTTCATTAGCCAAATCTTTAAACAATAATCAAATGCAACTTGTTCACAAACCAGCAAAGCTGGTTTTGAACTGTATCAAAATAACATCTGAATTTCAAGATTGTGAACATTTTTTCTTTCGCTAAATTAAAGATTTTATTTAATAAAAACAAGAGGGGCTTGAACCTTCACCATTCTTAAACATATGAGGGAGGCTGGAGATGGGGATGGTTACATGCTCAATTTATTAAAAATGTCTAGGTCAAAATTTGGAGAATGATAATTGATTGGCAAGTTTGGCAAGATTATTTTTACCAACTTATTTTACTATTCAGTTTATTTTTACGATTATTTATGGGTCCCACTGCACTTTTTGATACTATTCATAGGTCGTATTATACTATTTCAGTTAACTTTTACTTTTATCTACAGTAACTTTAACAAAAAGTTTTCAGTTTTAGCAAAATAAGTGAATTTCAAACAAAACCTTAGTCAGTTGTCCTTGTTGGGTGGATTCTCTTGAAAATCCACAGCTCATCAAATTAGCAAATATAGAAAATCAATCTTTGTGCCACAAGTTTTACTACAATTCTATAGTGGTGAACAATTAGTAGTAAAAAAAAATAAAAATCCTTATAGAAGTGATATTATTTAATATTCATAATCATGTTTTGGACATGCAGGATACTTTGGTGAAAATAATTATTTTAACTCTAAGTCAATGCCGTTCCAAATATAAATAAATAAAACCTCCAAGTCAACGAAAACAAAAAAAAAAAAAAAGTCATACAGGCTAACGTCCATAATATGCTAAAGTCAAGTCCTTAAGCGTACCATATTGAAATAGAGCAGTATTTAATACACTGAAGTAATATAGGCGACTCTCGCTCTCGGTCTCATCGGTGCGTGGGTTAAAGCTCACAAATTCAAAAAATTGAATGGTTTTTTTTTTTTTTTTTTTTTTTTTATTTGGTTACTGTAAAGTTGTAAAAGTTCTATTTCTTCTTGTACATTAGTGTTTTGTTTCTCTTTGTTGCTTGTACATATCTTCTTTGTCTACTTCATTTCTTTGATGAAGTAGTTTCTTCTCAATATAATTTTTCTTATCTATCCTAAAAATAAATAAATAAATAAATAAAATGTTGTAGAAGCTCCTATATGTGTTCTTCTCTTCAGTTGATTAAAAATAAAAATCAATTCCTTTGGATAGAAATTTTTTGTAATCTGTAAAGAAAGTTTTCGTTTAAATCTGTCTATACTAGGATTGCATTCTTCCCATTTGAAATATATATATTTTTGATAGTTAAGAAAAATTGTATTAAAAACTAGGATTGTGTTCTTTTAAAAATTATTTTTTATTAAAGAAATTGAAAAAAAAAAAAAAAAACAAACAAACAAACAAAACAAAAACAAAAATGTGTACTTCAAGGTAAGCAACCCAAAATCTAACATAGGGTCCAAATTGAATAAACATAAAATTAGAGGACTCAAGTGAAGTTAGAGGCATAAAATAAATTTTGGTCAAACTTAGAGAGTATAATTTACATATTTACCTTCTTTTCATGCATTCTCCTTTCGTTATTTAATACATCATCAGAGCTACCTTCTACTTCTTTCAATGGTACTCTACCATTATGCCAAGCTCTTGCACTTAGCTACCAATCCGTCACATTTAGTTGTGTCTAGCACATTAGGCCAACTTTTATCTTTCAATTTTTATGTACAGCTTTTTAAAATTTTACATTTTCAAAGTTGATGTCAATCGCACAACAAGCTTTTGTCAAGGTCATTTGGGAATGTGGGTAACCCTCCCAGCCACTTGATCCCAACCCCCCCATATACAATCAAATTTATTTCCATGGCCCAATCTAATGATGCTAACCATCGCGGTTCAAAATGTTGATGTTTTCTTTAATGCCAGATAATTATGGCGTTGTCTTTGGTGAAATTTCCAACCTAGTACCAAAGAAGGATGAATGAGAAAATGCGTTTGCTATATACCTTAAAGATTGAGAGAGTATTCAATGCAAGATGCTGTCTTAGTTGATCTAAGATTTGGTTCCCACCATCAAGAGTCTCTTGCCAAAAGTTTAAATTTTGAAATGCAAAGGCAATCTGATATTTTCTCGCTAACTGCTGTAGTTACACTCAAGACCTAGCTTTAAGAGTTTCAGATTATTATACAAGAAATGCATTAGGTACCAAGTCAGTCCATTATTTATTTTTATTCCCAAGTTTTTTATACATGGGAACAATCGTTTGCTCCAGATTCTCCACTAAAAACATGTAGACGATATGAAGCACTTTACTAAATACTGTGATCCCCACAAACTAATACATTTCATGATGCCTCTTCGGGATGACTTTGAGCCCCCATCGGTCTCACTTTTGCGCATGGTACTCCTCTTCCACTTTAGGATGCTGCTTTCATAAAGCTCGTCTTGAGGAAAATAGGCAGTCTACCCCAAATTTAAAAAAAAAAAAAAAAAAAAAAAAAAACTTGTACTGAAGAGTTCTCCAAATTTTATTGGCTGAATTTATAGCTGAGTTTTAATAGGTACATATCACAAATAAATTGTCCATCATAGCTACAAGTTCTAACACATAATGACGTGATTACAAATAAATTGCGACGACACATAACAAATGAAAAGTAGACAAAGCAGGAAAGCTTCAAGATTCAGTATGAAAATATTAATCCTTGGCACAACTTAAGAACTATCTTGCTGATGGACTAGTTCTAGCAGTCACATGGATTGTGAAAATTGGACTTGAATCATTTGATTCAGTCATACCGTCCTCCTCCCTTCGAGCTAATTCTGTTGCCAAGCATTCCTTTAGATCAATAACTACCTGACACATGGATGGCCTATCGAGGGGGTTAGATACACAAGTCATGCATACTTCAACAGCCTTCCAGGCAGAGTTGAGATCGAAATCTCCATCTGGTAATCTTGGATCAACAATACTTCGAATATCCCCATGGGCAACAGTCGAATTGACCCATTGACTTATATGAACGGGCTCAGTGCTTCTCATTATAGCAGGTCGACCTGTGATTAATTCCATAAGAACAACTCCAAAGTCATATACATCACTTTTCTTAGTTAATTTTTTTGATCTGAAGTACCTGCAATTCCTCTCGGAAAAATAAAAAAAGTTTGATACCAGTTACAAAAATATTTTTGACACAGATTAAACTTTAAAAGGGTATAAGATATTTTATTTTCTTTTAATTGCAATTGTCATTGGATTTGTTGAAAATTTTTAAATTTTGATGATGTTAACTAGACCTATAATGGACTATGTTTGTATGGTGAAGTAAATTAGTAGAGAATAATTTTCTTTATTTACGTATTTTATTGTTTCAAAAATTATTTCAATAGAGAAAATGAGGTTTTAAAAAGTTATACTTCAAAAGAGTGCTGTGTTAAACCATCCTATCAAACCGGTACTTGCTCCGGGTCTAAGTAGCCTGGAGTGCCAGCAACAGTTGCTGTCACATAACTGCTACCATCTGTTGAGATAACTCTGGATAGGCCACAATCAGCAATCTTGGCTTGGAGTTTTTCATTCAACAAGATGTTTGATGGCTTCACATCTCTGTGAATAATGGGTGGATTACAGTCATCGTGTAGATACTCCAATCCTGCATTTGAAAATCCACACTTCATACATTGAAAAGGTGAAAAGATGCATGTTAGAAAATAAGTATGCTAAGACTACCTTGTGCAGAGTCCAATGCAATTCGAATTCTGCCTTCCCAACTTAAGATATTTGAGTTATTTTCTGCATCCAAAGCATTCCACGGTAGCAACTAGTAAGTCTCATGAAGTAATTACTTTGCCCTTTCTCTAAGTTCTATTTCCGCTGAATAAATATTGTCCATGCAATTTATTAAATTTTCCAAGCAATGGTAGGAAGATATATTTTTTTCACAACCTTTTTTACAACTTGTTAAAAGTTGTGATTAAAGGACTATCACTTTTTATGAGTCTACCGCTAATACAATTTTTGTTATAAACCAATCAAAACAAACCAGGTTGTGAAAATTTTTGCTGATAGGCTTATTAAAATATACCCATAGAAAGTTTGTGATCTTCAGAAATCAAAATGTAACAACCAAAAAATGTGAAACCTGTACTTATACTTGTGACCAGACCTGAAATATGGGAATGCAAGTCTCCATTCACCATATACTCATAGATAAGAGCGAGATTGGGTCCTCCTTTGCAATATCCAACAAGGATAGTCAAGTTTCTATGATGAACTCTTATAAGAGGTTCAACCTGTAATATAAAGTCAATTTATTTTCATATATTTGAATGATCTAAAAAATATGGCACAGGTTGGGGTTACGTGCCTCAGACAGAAATTGCTGATACCCTTCAATTGCTGATTGGGAGATCATCTTTACAGCCACAGGATTTCCTTCTACGAAACCAAGATAAACTTTGCCAAACCCACCTTGACCAAGAAGTTTCTCAAAGTTGTTCGTAATCATCTGGATATCAGAGTAGGTAAATTGTCGATTCCTTGATTCTAGTTGCTTACTGTTGGTTGAGTTACCTCCCGTCACATTCCCTAAGATCATCCAGAGTTGTAATATAATATATGTTGAGTATTTTTTTTTTTTTTTTCCAAATGGGAATATGCAACTTGAATAAACATTTAGCCTTGATTAGTAGAACTTGTGTTTGTCTTACCTTCTCTTTCTTTTGTTTTTTTAAATATCCAAAAGATACCGGCTGCAGCTAATAACAAGAACAATCCGCCAAATGATGCCACTATTGGAACAATAATATTCGTCTTCTTCTTCTTCTGCTCCGTTGTACAAGAAACCGATGAGCATAGATTTGGATTTTCTCCCACACTATCATTAAAACAATTCACGGCGAAAAATGAAAGAATTGCGACCACCATTAGTCTGTTATATATGTGCTAGAAATAGGTGCAAATGTAATTCTTTGATATTTTTCATGTAGGAGGATAGTTATGAAAATGAAAAATGGGAAAAAAAAGTTATGACAGAAAGCTGACCTTAATAACAGTGAACCACTCTTTGATTTGGCAAGAAGGGCAGCAGGAAGTGAGCCACTCAGGTTGTTTCTTTCTAAGTTTCTGCAAAGGTTGAGAAAACATGATGATTTTGTTTTTGAATAAAAGTTTTGAAATACCTTTCCAAATCCTAATAACTTACAGGACCCTCAATGATTGCAAGTTTGAGAGAAAGTCAGGCACTGGTCCAGTTAAGTTATTATTTGATAGATTCCTGAAATAAACAATCCAATTAGAAATTTATTGATTGTAAAAAAAAATGGGGCTTAGATTTTATTCTTCTTTACACTCTTCCATAAAAACTAATTGAAAGTGTTAGATTTTGATACTTACAAGTACTGTATCAATGTGAGATTTGATATGTAAGGAGCAATCTGCCCAGTCAATCCACTTGATGACAAATTCCTAATTAATAGAAAAAATTTTAAGTTATTTTAACATTATATGGACTAAAGTTAGAAAGTTCTGTAGGTTGTCTGGAGGCATATGCTTACAGTGATATGATTGTAGGAGATTCATAAGCATTAGAGGTACAGTTTAATCCATCCCACACAGACGCTGTAGGGGCACATGGATCTCCTTGCCAATTTCTTGTTACTCCATACATTGACTTGATGTTCTTCATTGCATCAACTAAAGTTTCGAATGCATACAAGAGATACATGGCAGTTGAGATCATGTACATTAGGACAAACCAAAAACCTTGTTAAAGAAAAACAATGCATTATGAATAGTTTACCATCTTGTTGGTCTGTCTGAGATTGTGAGATCTCTACAACCTTGTAAACCTCAATGGCATTGATGAGTGGTGGAAGAGTTGATTGTTCAATTTTATAAAGAACAAACTCAAATTTTCCCCCTTTCAAGGCTGAAGGGCTGTATACTGTGGTTGTGTGCAGGTACTTAGGAATTATAGGTCCACCCCATAACACCCCATAACACCCCATTTAGAGAAATGTTGAATACTCTAGATTCGCTTGCTTTGAGCTCTCTGATTTCAGCAATGTGCATGTAGACGTAATATTGGGTTGTATTATCCGGGGCCACCCAGTTGAATGTCATGGGTACACTTGCATTTATTGCTGTGGAGGCAGTATCCATGACCACTGATGGTGGTTGGAAATCATTGTGAGTTATGCCATCCACTGTAAGCGAAGTACTTATTGGTGTCCAATCAACCATGGCCGTAGGGGGGAACCACATGCGATCAAAAACATCGACTTTGTACCTAAATGTTTTCCAATAATGCATGTTAGAAAATATTGAACTTCAAAGTTCTTACAAAAATCATAGTATGGTATAAAAAATATGACTCACCTATATGTTTGATTGGTTAATGTACCAAAATCAAGCCGCACGAAAGTTGACAATGATCCAGCTACAGTGACATATGTGTCATTTTTCAGTGGCCTAAGTTCTAATGCAGAAATAAACGGTACACCATGGCCCGTGTTCACCAGACAAAAATCAATATGATCTAATTTTGGGACATGTATGAGCTCTGCATAGATGAATGTGGATTCATCGAGTAATGTCACTGAATCCCACTTATTAGCATCAATATACAGGTCGAATCCTTGAGGTTTACTTTTGTCATCATAATTGGCATACAAGAAACTCCCTCGGATCAAGTATCTGGTGCCACTTGTAAGACTTATTGTGTATTAGTTTCTGGTTTCTTGAGGAAAGCTTCTGACATAGTTATACTTCTGTTCAAGGCTATTTGTTTTGTACACAGGTGATATGCTCATACTTACACCAGTGTCTATGAACGTTGCATCTGATATATAATTGATGCCTGTTATTGGCTCAGTATAGCTTGAATTAGCTGGTAGCCCACAATCTAAGCTAATGAAACCTGACCAAAAATAGAGAGAGACCTTAGCCATATGGCCAATAATTAAGAGATAACATATACTAAAACTGATAGACTTAGATAACGATACCTGATTGATCCTGGCCATGAACCAAATGTAGAGAGAAACCAGCAAGCAATGCAAAGAGAAAATGATTGAACATCCTTGTAACCATTTTCAGGTTCTTCTTGCTCAGGAACAGAAAGCCGCTAGGCTTATAATTAAGTTTATAGCTAATATAGTATAGGAAGTAGAATATATAGCAACTTAATCATTTGTTCTGATCTCATTGGTAAGAGGATGATATTCTATTGCAAAAATGCCAGGACATTGTCAAATTGTTTAATCAAGTGGTACTTTTCATGTTTATTCCTTGTAATTACATACTGTATTCGTTAATCAATGATAATGTGAGTGGTAAAATTAACCAAAAACAGGAGTGTGAACAAGTTAATCAAACATAAACCATTCCAGTGGAATCTCTAAAATATTTATAAAAAAATAAAATTCATAAAAGTTGACCATATATATATATTGAAGTAAGTTAATAGGCAAAGTCATAAGAAGAATGGCGCCCGCGTTGTTAACTCCATCGCAAGTTGTATATATGTACGTATTTGTTGGCTTGCATACACACCAGTGGCAAATGATCCCTATAGATTATTAATTATAGTCCATATTAGTCTGTTAGTCCGTTAGTGTTTTAATTAATTTATTGGGTTAACTTAGTTTTTTGGTGAACCTTGAGTTTACAAAAAAAATCCAAAGAACTAATTTAACTTTTTTTTTTTTTTTATAGAATTTAAATATGCTACCTTTTCGATGGATAACGTTTTTTGAAAATTCATTTTTAGGAAAAAAAATAACATGTTTTTTTCAGTATTTGATTACTTCTTTAAAAAATAAATAAATAAAAAGAGAAAAAAATTTATGTTGTGTGTGGTTCATACAAAAAATTATTAATATTTATTGTAATTTTAAATAAATATATGAACAAAAATTATATTATTAATATATTTTTTATTTTTTGCTTTTTATGATTCTAGACGAGCGTTAGTCTAACCAAATTATTGGTGGCTGCCAATTGTGTCTTCATTCATATTGAACTACTTTTGCATCTTTTTC
The DNA here is from genome assembly GCA_023621385.1 of Quercus gilva. Classification (NCBI taxonomy): domain Eukaryota; kingdom Viridiplantae; phylum Streptophyta; class Magnoliopsida; order Fagales; family Fagaceae; genus Quercus; species Quercus gilva. The sequence goes on from CM042477.1 coordinate 19,094,113, forward strand.
TCTCTTTTTTAGAGAGAACAAAAAAAAAAAAAAAAAGTTTTATGTAATTTTGTGTATGTTTGTTTTAATTTATTAATTGTATATTTTGTTATACACACAAATAATTGGCTGCAAATTATTCATTTAATTAGTTACCACTTTTTTCTTTTTCTAAGTTTACTGCCAAAAAGGAAAATGACTGTTAACTAAGCTTCAAGTTGGAATAGCAGATTCGATTATTATGTGATGAAATTTTCGTATTAGATATATCAGAAAAATAAAAACAAAGGGCAGTGGGGTTTTGGGGATCCTACGCATGAACTAGACGTAAAAGACCAAAACCACCAATCAACATCATAATAATTTATTGTTATTCAAAACGTAGTTGCTACTAAAGTACACACCTTAAAGATAAAATCTCGGAGAAAATGGGCAAATGCCCCTTTCAAAAAAAAAAGAAAAAAAATTTTAGCATTTTGCCATATTTTTTAAACTAATTAAAGAAATACTCTTCTTTTGAAACTCGATTTTCTTAAAATTGAATTATTAAAAAAAAAAAATTATGGAGCCCTATAGTGGCATTTTAAAGAGCGTATAGTAACGTTTTAAAAACCTATAGTGGCGTTTTGTAACTCAATCTCCATGAAGTCGAGTTACATGCATTTTTTTTTTTTTTTGGACCTATAACTCAACTTCATGGAGATCGAGTTATAAAACACCACTATAGGTTCTTAAAACATCACTATAGGCTCCTTAAAAATGCCACTATAGGGCTTAACTCAATTTTGAGAAAATCGATTTTCAAAAGAAGGGTATTTTCCTAATTAGTTTGGAAAATAGGGCAAAATGCTGGATTGTTTTTTTTAAAAACGGCAAAGGCCAATTTTTTCCATAGAATCTCTTATCAACATGGTCAAATTTACTTATTTAGTACTCATGGTCATGGTACCTACAAAATTCTTATAATTATACTCCAAGTCAATGTGGACATGAGTAAAACTCTGTAGTTTGACTTAGCCTGGCAGATATAAATCCCAAGCCTTAATACAACAATTGTACTACTACTTGTACTGTGTGAAAGGGTGTTGCTCGCTTCAAAAACAAGTAGAAAGTCCAACAACTTATGGTGACATATATTGTTATATAACGGCTGACGTCTCAGCAACTACTCGGAATTTCATTAGTGAAGTCTTTAAACAATAATCAAATGCAACTTGTTCACAAACCAGCGCAATGGATTGTAATATATATCAAAATAATATCTGAATTTCGAGAATATGAACATTTTTTCTTTCGCTGAATTAAAGATATTATTTAACAAAAACAAGTGGGGGGCTGAACCTTCACCATCTTCCACCACCTTGTCAAACACCATGTGGGGGAGGTTCTTACAGGCACAATTTATTCAATAAGTCTTCGTCAACATTTGGAGATTGATAATTGATTGGCAAATTTTTGACTTTCCATGCTCCATAGCTGATAGCACAAATTTAGGGTATACTTTCGTTCAATCAAATTTAAGAACAAAATGGTAGTGAGAACTTTATCAAATCATCTTGAGTAGAATTATATAAAACAAATGAATAGTTGAATTTGCTTGATCTGGTTTGTTTTACTGTTTAAAGGGGAAAAAATCTTTAATTTGGTAGCAAAGTTAAATATAATAATTTAAAAAAAAATGTAAGGCTAGTAGAAACAAACACACATAATTAAGGTCGAATTTATGTAAAGATTACTGTTCAATAATCGATTAGGTGGTTAATTATCCCAACAAAGGGAGAAGAGAGAGTGACATATCAACGACTAGTAAACTAAGCGAGATGGGAAGACCGACCTAGCAAAGATGTGCTGCAATTTTTGCAAGGTAAATTGTCTCTCATCAAACTCAAGGAAAGAGAATGATTGAGAATGAGTGATAAGAAACTTTTTTTTTTTTTCTTTTTTGTTAAGTTCTAAAGATTTAGGAATTTATGTATTTAGAACACTAATGTGTAATGTTGGCAAATTATGATCAAAACAATATGTTTAGTCTTGTTTAGGCTTACTCAAAGTCGTGTCTTTCATGTAAAGTTGGAATCGAGAGGCTACAGATGCATTGGTGCATTTCGACCTGGCTCGATCGATCGAATCTCGGGCAGATTATTTTTCTCCAGATTTTTCCAAGTCAGCCCTACCTCATTAAATGTTTAGGGTTTTATGTTTTTGCCCTAGGTATCTAAGGCAAAACCCTAGCCATGTTTTGAGGAGTTGCTTTGAGTGAATTGTTGCTCATACTTTGCTGTTTGTATGAATCTCTTGTGAGATAATTGAGAAGCTTTCCTTCACATAAATTTAGGGTTTTCAAGGTAGAGATTATTTCAACATCTTGATGATCAACTCGGTTGCTACCATTGGAGCTTAAAGAATAACAAGCGTGGGTGCTTGTAGTTGATTGGAGAATCCAAGAAAGAAGGAATCCGTGGATTCGGAGCTTGCACGTGGTCATGTCAGTAAGTTCTACTGGTGAGTAGCATTAGGAAGTCAAGCGGGGAGCTTGTAAGTCCTTTTGTATGAACTTCGATTCTTTCTTATAGTGAATTCAGTTTAACTTAAGGATAGCTAGGTTAAATCCTCCCCAGGTTTTTACCGTGTGGTTTTCTAGGTGATCATATCATATTGTTATTTATATTTACGCTACTTTATATTCTTGATATGATTATGTGTTTGTGATAACCTAGACTTGCATAATTTGACTAAGATAATCACTTGGCTAATTAACTAGGTTAATCTGTTTGGGTTAAGGGGTCTAAAACCTTTCAAGTGGTATTAGAGCGGGTAACTCTCTTGTTGTAGATCTTTTGATCTTTGAGCTGATCCTTGACCCCTGTTGTCATGGAACATGGACACTCCCTCGTTATTCCTCCTCACTTTGATGAGAATAACTATGCTTATTGGAAAGTAAAGATGAAAGTATTCCTAAAATCTATTGATGAGAGGGTTTGGAATTCCGTTGAGTACGGATGGGAGAAGCCTACTACTCCTATGAGTGAGTAGGAAACTTCTCAAAAAGAAGCAGCTGGGTTTAATAGCAAAGTTATGAATGCCATCTTTAATACTGTTTCTATGGAGAAATTTAAGAGAATCTCAAATGTTGAGATTGCTCATACTGCTTGGAAAATCCTCCAGACTGTGCATGAAGGCACAAAGGCAGTTAAGATTAACAAGCTGTAGCAATTAACTTTTAGATTTGAAAGCATTAGAATATCTGATGATGAATCTTTTGATGAATTCTATGCTAAACTGAATGATATTGTTAATTCTGCTTTTAATTTGGGTGAAATATATGATCAACCTAAAATTATTAGGAAGATTCTTAGATCTTTAACTGAAGACTTTAGACCCAAAGTGACTGTTATTACTGAAAGCAAGGATGTGGACTCCATCCCTATTGATGAGCTTGTAGGATCTTTTCAGTCCTATGAGTTTGACCTACCCAAAGCTAACAAATCCAAATCAATGGCTCTTAAGTCAGTTGATGATGTTAAGGTTGGTGGATTTCATGATGAACTCTCTGCTACAGAGATTGCGTACCTTGCCAAGAACTTTAGAAACTTTCTTAAAAATAACAACAAAAAGGCAAGAGGTACAAACACTATTGAACTTATAAATTTTAGAAAGAATAATCCCACTAAGGTTAATAACTTTGAAAAACATAAAGAAAAAGTTGGTCAATCTTCAAATAATTCTTTGGGTGCTCAGTATTTTGGGTGTCAAAGGTATGGTCATGTTAAGTTTGAATGTCCTACTTACTTGAGGTCTAAGGATAAAGCTATGGTTGTAACCCTTAGTGATAATGAGGTTTCTGATGATGAGTCTAGATGTGACGAGGATGGAAACTTTATTGCTTTCACTACTATTGCTGTAGTCAATGAAAGCATATCTGTTGAAGAGAACCCTTTTGATGGGGAACTCTCTGAGGATGCAGATCTTCAAAAAGCCTATAATAAACTTTGTAAAGTTGCTGCAAAGGATACTATGAATATTAAACTTGGCCTAAAGAAAATTGAATCTCTTGAACTTGATAAGAAGAATTTGCTTGTTAAATTATTTAATACTAATGATCTTTTGAACCATGTGAAATCTGAGAATATACTCTTGATTGATAAAGTTAAAACTTTGGAACATGATTTATCTGTTGCTAGATCTGCTAGTTCTAAACTTGATCAAATGCTGAGTGTTCAAAATGCTCCTTTGGACAAATCTGGATTAGGTTTTATTGAAAGCATCAATGTGTCTGCTCCTACTTCCACAAACTTTGTTCCTTCATCTTCTTCTGAACCTTTCGTGAGTGAGGTTGTTAGTGAAACTATCAAACCCCCTGTGAGTGAGGTTGTCAAACCCATAGAAGTTTCACCATCTAGGAAGATTAGGGTTGATCTGAAAGAGTCTAAACCTAAGGAGTCTACCCTTTCTAAGGATAAGATGCATGGTAAACCTGCATGGATTTGCCATTTTTCTGGAAAGTCTGGACACATTCGTCCTAACTGTTACAAGTTTCAAGCTGCAAAGAGAGCAAACAAACCAAAAGTGCTTGTGCCTCAAGCACAAGATCCTATGGCATTCATTGATGAATTAGTGAAGGCTTTAAACCTTTATTCCAATCCTCGAGTTGGAAATCACTCGAACGTGAATAGGAACTCCAATGCTCGTGGTACATCTAATAGGTTTGGGATGTAAAAGACTCGATCTAATTGAGTCTTTTTGACATGGTCCTTGTGCTTCATTGCTCTTTCCTTTATGACCATTATTCTTTGGTTTTTTGTGTTTTTGTTCAGGACTTGCATTGCATAATATTCGTGTATTTCATTCTAGGATTTATTTGTGTTTTCTCTATAAAATAAAATAAATAAAAATAAAAATAAAATAAAAAAAGGAGAAAAGCAAATTGTGTTTCGCACTATTTTTCTTGGTTTTTGAAAACAAGGTTGGTCAATTTATTTACACAGAACATGTTCTTGTACCCTGTTTAGCTTTGATGAGCTTATTCGTTGCACTTGACTAGTTGAAGCTTTGTAGTGCATGTTGTGTGGGAAAGATGTTTATGGTGTTTATCACTTTGTCTTAATCTTGAATTCACATGTTATTTGACTGTCGGACTTGATCCTTTTGAGAAAGGCATAAATAACCATCTTACCACTGTTCACTAGCCAATCATGAACACCTTAGTGCATTTGCACAAAAAGAATATAAGATGATGTCTCAGTTTAAATTGCTTAATACTTAAAATTGGTGTGTACTATTAGGCTTGGTGCCAATTCACAGAATTAAAACTGATATATACTATTAGACTTGATGCCAAATCATATAACTAAAATCTGTGTGTACATGATGAGGCAAAATTCAAGAAACTTACATGATTGTAAGCTTATGTTCTAAGAGATGTAGAAGTTATATGATATAACTCTTTTAGTGATAGTCTCTTTTGAATTCTATGTGATGAATTTTATAGACTTTGTGATTGATTACTATTCACATATCACCTCACATGTATCTCAAGTTTTTGCTAGTTGCACACACTACACAAGTTACTCTTTGCTAAACACTGTACATGTTATTGTGTGTGTTTTTGGTCTGACTAACCAAGTTTGAAAATACCTAGAGTATTATGCAAAACATTTTTTTTGCTTGAAAATTTAAAGGGAGACTGACTGAAATTTTCTTTGGAGAAACTGGAATTAAAACTTGGGTTTTTGAAAAGGCATTCCATCTCATACTCATGCATTTTGTTCATCAATTTCAATGCTTTGAGGAGTTGTTTTCAAAAATTGGTTGTTGTTTTTCAAAACTATAATTTTTCTCAAAATTTTGTAAGCCTCTGCCTATTTCGATCGATTCATTTTGTTTTTCGATCGATCAAAAATGTGCTTAAATTCTTTTTAAAAGTCTTGAGTTGATTCGATCGATCGAATGTAATTTTCGATCAATCGAATATCTCGAATCAGGTTTTTAAAAACTCTATTCTTGACTTATTCAACTCACTTTTTCAAAAAGTTTTCAAAACTTTCTTTCTCTCTCCGACTCAGCAAGGCTAAAGTCTCAATTTTTTGTCGTTTTCTTCTAGATTCTTTGCAAGGTTTTTGTCTTCAAGGGCTGGTATGTCTATTTTACCCCTTCTTTTTCTTCTATTTTCAAGTTTCATGCATTTTTCATGCATTATTCTTTGGGGATTTTGGACTATGCATAAATTGGGATTTTTTTTTAATCAAGCCTTATTTTGTGAAATTGATCAGTGGGTTTTGTTGCTATATGGATATATTCATGATCTATGATGTTTAATTTGATCAATTTGGAGATTTGTGAAAAATTGAAAATTCTAGGGTTTGAAATTGATCCGATTTGGGGATTTTGTTCAACTGGGTTAAATTGATAAAATTGGCTTGTTGTTTTGCTGAAATTGGTCATTCTAAACTGTTCTCAACACTGTGTGATGATCAATTCATCAATTTGTTTCAGAACTTTCAAGTGGTTTTTCAAATTTTTGGGATTTTTGGTAGAAACTCTATGCTCAAGTCAATTTTGTGCAATTGAACTTAAATTAAACTTGTTTTAACTACATTAGAACATGCATTATGTCATTAATACTATTCATGCATCATATAGACTTTTGTTCTATTATTTTGTGCTAACTTGTAGTCTGCTCTTAGGTTTTTGTTTTGTTTTATTTTTGTTTTTGCTTTGTTGGTTCTTTCTCTGTGTCTTTGTCCTTTCCTTAGCATCATGCCTAGGAAAACTAGAGCTCGTAGGTCTGTTCCCACATATACTCCTTCCCCTCCTCCTTTTGGCCAAGAGAAGTTTCCGAGTGAGAGAAACCAAGAGATTTATGATAAGCTGAACCTTAGAAGAAAGATTTGGTCTAAGCATTCTGTTATCTTAGATGAGATTGATCCTGCCATTAGGGCAAATTTTAAGCGTCGAGGCTAGTTACTCTTGGTGGATATTTCTAATCCTCCTCCACCTACTACCTTGATTAGAGAGTTCTTTTCGAACATCTCTATCCGCATCTATGATTCCAACACTTTGGTAAAGAGTTGGATACGAGGCGTAAAGTACACCATTACTCCTACGGTAGTGACTGATGCTCTAGGGGTACCCTTAGTCCAGCACCCTGTCTACCCTTATGATAAGTCTCTTTTGTTGAGTGATGTCATGTCTTACATCACTGGGTCTTCTATCCAGTGGGGTTCTGATCCTAAGATCACCACTGCTGAGCTTTCTGAGTTACATTATCTCTTCTTTAGGATAGCGTGTCACTCTTTTTGGCCCATTTCTCATCTACTCACCATTCCTCTTGAGCGGTGTGTCTTTTTGTATGCTCTTGTTACTGATGCTCCTATTAGTTTTCCTTATTTGTTTCTTCGTTCTTTAAACGAAGTTTATAGGAGTTCATCTTCATCTCATACTCTTGTTCATCTTATCTTTATTCATAAGATTTTGCTTTATCTAGGTCTAGATGATTTCCCTTCTTCTGAGCTTAATCATGTTATTGCTCCCATAGGTGCGCCTTTTCTTAGACAGAGGGCTGCTCACCTTCGAGTTGGCTCTAAACACCCTAGGTCTAAGCCTTCTGGTACCGCACCTACTCCTTCTTCTACAGGTCCTGTTGGTGAGGCTGTTCCTGATCCTATTGGTGCTGTTGCTGTTCCTCCACCTCGATCGGATGACTTTGATCTATGTCGTACCTTGGAGACTGTCATGACCGTTCAGGTGGCTCATGTTCAGCTTTTGGTGAACTTATTTGATGAGATCTATGCATTGCAAGCTGAACTGGCGCATCTTCGTTCACCCTCACCACCTCCTTTTGATGATGGCTTGTGATTGCCCTTTGGCATTCCGTCACAAAAAGGGGGAGTAGAGTTTTGTCACTTGTAGAGGAGTTTTGTAGTTAGGGAGAGATTTTTTTTTTTTTTTTTTTGAGGAGCTAGTGGAGATGTTAGATTGTATCTAAGTGCTTCACTTTGTATATAATTTTTGGGGCTATTCATGTTAGGGGGAGTTACATTGTTTTTGATATACATGATTCTTGTTTCTTGTGATTCACTGCTTATTGATTTATATTTATGAGTTTATTCATTGATGTTTGTCTTTATTATGTGTTGTGTGAATCATACAAGATTTTTTTACTTGTTTATTTACTATTTTCTGCCACACATGCGTTTATGCGTTTGTTGAGTATTTTAGGAATATACAGGTTGATTCAATTGAGCTGCTGTTTACACTTGTAACTGATGGATAGTAATTAAAATTGAATTTTAGTGTTTATGAGCATTGTTTATGTAAAGGGCTTTTACTTGTAAACTTTGAGTTTTGTGTTTGTGTTTTGTCACGGAATGCCAAAGGGGGAGTTTGTTAGGTTCTAAAGATTTAGGAATTTATGTATTTAGAACTCTAATGTGTAATGTTGGCAAACCATGATCAAAAAAATATGTTTAGTCTTGTTTAGGCTTGCTCAAAGTCGTGTCTTTCATGTAAAGTTGGAATCGAGAGACTACAGATGCATTGGTGCATTTCGACCTGGCTCGATCAATCGAAAGAAAGACTCGATCGATCGAATCTCGGGTAGAATGTATTTCTGCAGATTTTTCGAACTCAACCCTACCTCATTAAATGTTTAGGGTTTTATGTTTTTGCCCTAGGTATATAAGGCAAAACCCTAGCCATGTTTTGAGGAGTTGCTCTGAGTGTATTGTTGCTTATACTTTGCTGTTTATGTGAATCTCTTGTGAGATCATTGAGGAGCTTTCCTTCACATAAACTTAGGGTTTTCAAGGTAGATATTATTTCAACATCTTGATGATCAACTCGGTTGCTGCCATTGGAACTTAAAGAATAACAAGCGTAGGTGCTTATAGCTGATTGGAGAATCCAAGAAAGAAGGAGTCCGTGGATTCGGAGGTTGCACGTGGTCGTGTCAGTAAGTTCTACTGGTGGGTAGCATTAGGAAGTCAAGCGGGGAGCTTGTAAGTCCTTTTGTATGAACTTCGATTCTTTCGTATAGTGGATTCAATTTACCTTGAGGATAGCTAGGTCAAATCCTCCCTAAGTTTTTACCGTGTGGTTTCCTGGGTGATCATATCATTGTGTTATTTATATTTCTGCTGCTTTATATTCTTGATATGATTATGTGTTTGTGATAACCTAAACTTGCATAATTTGACTAAGTTAATCACTTGGCTAATTAACTAGGTTAATCTATTTGGGTTAAGAGGTCTAAAACCTTTCATTTTTGAAAGAGTACATTTCAACATATAACATCTACTTTAAATTATTGTGCTCTTTATCATCAAACTAAGATGTCAATTGATTTTTAATGTAGATGGAAATTAAATATCAGATCTCTAAGCCTTTTTTGCCCAATAGTATAATTTTTGGAAAAAAAAAAATAGGAAAAAAACACTAGGTCAAACTTATTTAGTTATATAACATATTTTTTGGAACTCGAGTTTCAATGAAACTCAAGTTTACCAAACTCGAGTTATAGGCATTATGGCAATATAATCAAATATAATGTCTGGAACTCAAGTTTGATAAACTCGAGTTATAAAAAACATGCTACATAACTAAATAAGTTTAACCATGTGCGATTTAACAAATTTTTCTAAAAATTATGCTATTTAGCAAATTTTTCCCAAGATCTCTTATTCAATCATCAAACACCTTTTTTTTTTTCTTTTTTTTTTTTTGAGAAAGATCAAACACTTTCTTAGTTGAAATAATTAGAACTCACGAGTGATAAGAAACTTAATTAGATGCTACAAAACCGGTAGAAAGATTTTAAAAGTTAGAAACAACAAATTGCGAAATTATTGAAGACAAAATGAGATGGCCTGCATAAGAAAATGAAGAGTCGACCCATAGGCCAAACTAACCCAACATGTTCGGGTTGACCTGTTTTCATTATTGGTTAAAAAAATTATCCATACCCATTTTCAAACAAATAGACAAGTTTGGATTAAATTAAATATTATCAGAACCACCTAATACATATTTCGTAGGTTCTAAGAATACTTATTTGAGAAAAGCAAAACCATACATACAGTAGACCAGGTCTTTCTCCACTCTAATGACTTCCACGAAATGAGCCACAAGCTTGTACAATTTATTAGTTCGATATAAGCTGATAGACGGAGAATATCTACCATTGCAAGTATATATTATTTATGAATAATTCATGCAGTCTCCAATGAAAACTATAGTCAATGTTACCCTATATATATAGAGGCTTCCCTAACAATTTCATAACAATGAAGATATCATGGTGGAGTACAATTTAGGATTGATTAACGAACAATAATTGTCTTGAGATTCTGTTACACTAGTATTTATGAGCCCTAATGGAAATCGCCTTATTATTTATTTAAATATTCTTTTATAATTCCCTCTTACAAAAACAGCCAAGCTATTGACTTTTACTATTTGACTTGTGAGGCGGAGCCATAAATATTCTTTTTTTTTTTTTTTTTTTTGATGAGCAAGAAATTTTATTCACAAGGCAAAAGAACTCCAAAGAGGGAACAAGAGCCTCTTCCTTAATGACAAGCTCAAAATAGGAAGGGCCGAAACCAACATCCAAAGAACCAAAAACATTATTTACAAAAGACCACTTATTCTGAATATTCTGAATATTTCAATATATATATGTGTGTGTGTGTGTGCACGCGCGCATGCTGGGGCCTTCAAAATTGATTTATACGTGTGTAAAGATAATTTTTAGTATATAAAATTCGTAGTCTTTAATCAAAATTGTATCATTAAATTTTTTTTTTTTTTTATGATGGTTTATAATCAACAATCTTATTCCAACTCTTAACTTTTTCAATTAATTAAAATATTAAAATAATATTTAATAAGACTAAAATGACCTAATTTTTCATAATAGCCAAAAATTAAAATCAATTTACATTTTTCTTTTACACTATGCTTAGTAGATTACGACAAGATACCGTCATGTTTTCTTATTTTACACTTTTGCTTTTTGATCAAAAATGGGTAAGAAGTGTAATATTTTTCTTATTTTAACACATATCTATTAAGCTTGATTGGCAAATTTTTATATGCGTCTATTAGTTATAAAATACTTCATTTGCATGTCCAAACTTTTTATAATATTTTTACATTAGTATTTTTATTTTTCTTTGTGTTAACGCGGATGTCCAAAGCTATTCTAAAATTGACTATTCCCCCAAGTATGTATAGTCCCCATGTCTCATACACATCAAGTAATTACATATCTATTACGCTCGGTTTGTTTCAATGTAAAATATTTTACATGTAAAAAATTTTACTATAAAAAATTTTACTAAAAACATTTTCAAGTGTTTGGAATAACAAAACACATGAAAATGCAAACCATCACCAACCACCCTCAAATGAGCAAAAGCCACCACCAACCACCCCCACCATTAAATGAGCATAAACCATTAAACCACCCCAAAAAACTAGATCTAGAAGAGAGAAAAAAAACAGCCACCACCATAACAACATCCCAGCCATCACCTAAAAATCTGACCATTAAACCATAAATCTGACCATAAACCTCCAGCAATCCACAATATATGAGCGTTAAACCTTTTTTTTTTCCTCCTCCACACATTTTCCTTTCCAAAGGTGCAATCATTGATGAGCCACACAATAAGAGTATATCTCAAAAAGAGAGCTGTAAACACAAATATTTCTTAATTGCAGAAAATCAAACAATTGAAAAAGAAATATGGTTTGCAAATATAATATTTATATTGATGTATAATGGATACAATCTCTATTTTGATTCTTTTACAAAAGAATAGCCTCTGATTCTATTTTCATCGGATTTGACTCGAACAAGAATCTTCTTGATTTTAATTGGAAGATAGATTGATTGGTCTTCACAATAAATCTCTAGCTTCGAGCTTATTAGAGATTTATTGTCCTTCAAGTTCTTCAAGCCTTTCGAATGTTCTTCAAGTTCTTCGAACGTTCTTCAAGTTCTTCGAATGTTCTTCAAGTTCATCAAAGTTTCTTGAGACGAAATTTCTCTAGAGCTTGGGCCTCTTGAAAACTTGGTTCCAAAAATGAAAGGGGATGTCCTCTATTTATAGTGATTTAGAGGATAAACTCCACTTTGAATTGATATACTTGAAAGTATGTAGTAGGCTTTTGATTGGCCCAAATTCTTCTTAGAGATAATTATCTCTATTTATCTATTTTGATAAATATCATATTTTGATAAAGATAATAATCAATAAAGATAAATAATTATCTCTATTTAATTTATTTTAATAAAGATAATTATCTATCAAATTTTAAATAGAAAATTTATCTTTATCTTATTTTTAATAAAGATAATTATCCACAAATTTTAAATAGGAAATTTATCTTTATTTTGTGGGCCAAATGACACATGACAAATTTTTGATATGCCAATGCGATGTCAATTTGGAAGACACATGTCATCATTTAATTTAATTAATTTAATGACATATTAATTTAGAATTTGCCACTAAACTTTGACGTGGCATTTTGTAATTGGCTTGATAACTTTTTGCCTCCTACAAATGCCCCCTAGAGACTTGACCATGTCCACAATTTTGGGTGTGGAAAGTGGACAAGTCTCGACTTGCATGGTATTAAATTTTGAATGTACCATCGTAGGACCCATACTCTTCTAATAGATCCAGACAAATTTTTTTTTTTTTTTTTTTTTAAATACCCCAATTCGTAGCCTTGGGCTCTTCTGGAAAGGCCTACCGACATAACATGCATGTTATGTTATAACTTTGAAGAACACCCTCTGAATTAATGAATTTTAAGACACCCTCTTACAATGCATGTTACGTTTGACTTACATAAGAATTTCTATGCTTTGTCTCACATAATCTAATCACCAAAATCTTCTTCCCATGGCAGTTCCACGTGAACTTCAATTCCGAATAGTTCCACGTGAACATTAATCCCCAAGAGCTTTACGTGAACATGGACATTGGATTCATATCCTACCACAGGTGGACTTCTTTTCATAGCCAAATTATGACTAGAGAACTTCTAATAGGATTAAGGAGACAACCTTAAACCATCCAGCATCAGCGGCCAAAATCCAATCTGAATAAGGATTTGAACTCTTATATTTCAAAGAGTCCTACTTGCACTTGAACTTCAGTAGATAACAGTGAACAGAAAATTTCTTTCTTATTGCAACTCAAGACTTCTTCTCCCACTTAAACTCTTCTTTCATACAAGAATTCTTCTTTATTTTGACTTCTTTTCCTAGCGAATCTAGTCTTGACTAGATGAGTTTTAGTTGCAATTAAACTCTCTCTAACTAGCACTATAAAAGGGTAGCCTCAGCTGCACTTAATTCACAATTTTTTTTTCATGGTGCGTAAGTTCTTAAATTTCTTTAAGAAAGCATAAGATTTTTTTTTTTTTTTCTTTCTCAGTCAGGTAGCAAGGTATGGTCTCTCTTTCTTTCTTTTTTCCTTTTTTTTTTTTATTTTTTTTTATTTTTTATAATCTTTACGTGTTCTTGACTTTTATCATGTGTTCATGGCATCTTGTAGTATCCAGCCCCTCAATTTTTAAGGAAACTTGCATCAAGTTTATCTTATCAATTAGAAGAACAATCAGTACCACCATTTGAGTAGATTGCATCAAATCTACAACATAGATTGCACCAAGTTTTGTCAATCTATACGGATATTGGTTGATTATCTTCTTTGTGCTCTCTTCTTCTTCTTCTTCTTCTTCTTCCTTTTTTTTTTTTTTTTAATATGAATCTAATTTAATCTTTGCCTCCCTTTCTTTATGCAGCCACGGTCCATCTTAGAATACTTTAGCTTCAAATTTTGCAAGAGTTCCATCACCCAAATCTTTGGCGGTACATTCTTGATCAACACTTTTCTTACTTGTGAATTTTTTTCTTCTTGCATGTCTATTTTTGTTTTTGTATTGTTCCACCTCCATTTAGGATAGGTAATATGATGACTTAGTGGCACTACGAAGAACTTGCAAGAGCTTATTTTGTTTGTCAAGCCAAGTAGTAGCTACCAAGACAATGACCTCAAAGGCAATCTTACAATGAAGTCTATCTGTGATACGATGACTTCCTTGAGGATGAAGGCAATCTTACAATGAAGTCTATCTGTGATACGATGACTGATTTCCTTGAGGATGAAGGCAATCTTACAATGAAGTCTATCTGTGATACAATGACTTCCTTGAAGAGAAAGACAATCTTGACAACGAAGTCTATCTGTGATACGGTGACTTTCTTAAGGAGAAAGACAATCTTACAATGAAGTCTATTTGTGATACGATGACTTCTTTGAAGATGAAGACAATCTTGACAACGAAGACAGTCTTAACAACGAAGTCTATCTGTGATACGAAGACTTCCTTGAAAACGAAGATTGTATTGGAGAAGCAGGCTACTTTGAGGATGAAAATTGTCTATGCAAGGATGTGTGTCCATTGATATCTTGCGGTGGAGCGATGCTTGCATATGAGGATATAATAATTTTATGTTTTTTTTTTATTTATTTTTTTATTATTATTTTTTTTTATATTGCATGTCCATGCCCCCTTCTTTTTATTTTTAACCTTTTTTGCACCATAGTTTATGTTTTTTTTTTTTTTTTTTTTTTTTAGGTTCGCCCTATCATCATGGTGCTCTTCAGAGACTTCTCTTCATTCGACAAGAAGTATCTTGTTGTTACTAAAGAATCGAATGATGCTAAGGAAGTAGACATATCAATGCTTGTTGAAAGGCCGATTATTGGTCGATTTGCGGAAAGATGGCCTAAACTTAAAGACTCAAGAGACATTGTTGAGTGGACCTATGATGTCTCTTGGAATTCTGGTTCCCCCTATGGAGCGTGGTCTTTGTGTAGTCCTCTTCACAAGAACATTACAGAGTCTCGTTATCTAGTGACTCTTGGCCGTCGTATAATATTAGGCGGAACACGTTAGGGCACTCTTTTCAAGATCAATGGAGAATGGAGTTACATACCTCTATATTGGGAATGGCTTGAAGATGTTCTTTTTAGAAGCAAGAAGACTCTTAACAAGGCTCATATTTATGACGCAGTTTTAGCATCCCTCTACACATATGATTGAAATGCTGATGTAATGCGAGCATTTTGCGAAGGATGGTGTCCACAAACCAACACCCTTCACACATCACTTGGCGAGATGTCTATCTCACTTTGGGATTTGTATCGACTTGGTGGGCTCCTTATCTTTGGTCGTCTTTATGATGAAGCCATCCCTTGCTACGAGGAATTGACAGGAAGTGACAATACAGAGAGGTTCATCCCAAAGAGTTGTGAGCACCTATTTGCAGCCTTTCATCACCTTAATTCTAAAAAAGAAGGAGAAGACCCGCGTGTTTCGGCGAGCGATTGGGTTAGCTTTTGGTGTAGGCATGGAATGAAATATTCAAAACCACCTAGTCGAAGGACAAAGAGGTTGAGTCGTGCTATTAAGACTCATAATCCTGATGGTCCACTTAATAAAATTCAAGGTTGGTCCAAATGTGGGAAAAATCCTTTTATTGAACTCAAGATTGAGGATGGGCTATGGGAAGAGACCTACTTGGCCGCATTACTTTCTTGTTGGCTTTGCACCTTTGTTTTGCCAAGTGAAGATCTCAATACAATTCGCACTGGAACCTTCAAGATCGCAAGCTTCATGGCAACAGGTCGCCCTATTAATCTAGCAATACCAGTTCCAGCTAGTCTCTACCAAGGACTAAACAAGATTGTTTATTCTTCTCCAATGGTTAGTCGTTCAGGTGCCTGCTTCCCTGTTCATTATATTTATGGTTGGTTAGGTCTTTATTTTAAAACTCATTATGAGATTGATGTCCCGGGACCCAAGATGGTTGTATATTCTGGAGAAGGAGGGGCCAAGCATTTTGATGAACACGAAGCAAGGAAGTTAATACAAGGTACTACTATGCAATGGGACGCAAATTTGTATGTCAGGAACAGGGAGGAAACTTTTCTTGATGATGGAGGACTTTTTCGTAATTCATTGTCATATTTTATGAGTATTCATTCCTCTTACTTGTCCATGCGTCAAGATGGTCATCTCATAGTGGAACCTTATAGTCCTTTTCGGTTTAGCCGTCAATTTGGACTTTGCCAAGACATTCCAAGTACCATTAAAGAGGACATTCGTCAAGGAACTTTGGATAAAATTGTGGAGTTTTGGAGATTATGTACTCTTTACAAGACTGGTTGCAAAGCATTCTTCCCAATGCCTCCTACCCTATCTAATTTCATACTTCATACTACGAGTGGCTACAAAAAGTGGTGGAATCATATGCATGGGAAGTATCCTGATGATGGTGTAAATGCTTTGATTGCAAGTGCACATCCTCCTCCCCCTAAGAGTAAGGTAGTTCAGCCTATCCATGCCAAGAGCAACAATAATAAGGATATTCAATTACCCAAAGTTCATGTGGCAAATACCATCTCAAAATCTGTGAATCACAATATTCAATCTAAGGAGTCTCAAGGTGTCACAACTAAATTGAAGAAAACTCCTCCAAGGGTCCCATCTGTTGAAAGATCCTTAGAAGTACATGATGCATTTGAAGGAGGAACAAATCCAGTCCTTGAAGGAATGAGTGATGATAACGATAGTGATCATCATTGGAATCAGACTAAGAGGCCCAAATTGACAATACCTAGCAACCCAAATTCCCTTAGAGACATTACAAGTGCTTCCGAAAACCTTGAGGGTGTAAAGGATCAGGTCTCCCTTTTCTTTTCTTTTCTTTTTCACTTATTTTTTTTTATATTGTTTTTTAAAAGAAACTTTCCTTTTGTTTATGCGAAGTATATCTTACATGACCAATGTGTATCTGATTGCAATTTGGTCAACAAATTTTGAACATGGAGGTTGACAATGAGGCGGCTTTTGAGAATAATTCCAATCCACACTCTCCCGCTATGTCACCAAGAAACAAAGTTCAGGTATTCATGATTAGGCTTTAACTCTTCTTGCTTCTCTTTAACTCCTTATGAACTATGTATTATTATTATTATCTTTTTATTTATTTATTTTTTTTAGTCTGATCAGCAAACCTTGCCACTGGACATTGATAATGATGTGGCCTCAAATGATAGTGAAAGTTCAATTTCCGGTCCACGGTCATCTACTGCATTGCCAAGGAGCATAGGTGAGGTGGCTAATACTTATTCTAGGAAGAATGTTACAAGATCTCCACAAAGAACTAAGTCTTGTGTTCCTGAAGTTTCTGAATATAATCCTAATGATGAAATTTTGAAGCGCCGCATTGATCTTGCATTGAATCTTTGGAAAAGTCTTCAACAAAAGATTGTTAGAACTCCATTCAACAAGACGTATTTACTCCTTGATGGGGCTAACAAAATTTTTGAAGCCATAACAACCAATCAAGCTATTGATCCTTCACCATTAGAAACATTGGTTGCAGAATATTTTGATAAGGCCAATACTTTTACATCTCTACAGTCTTCCTTTTCCTCATGTATGACACTTGAGCAGCGTGACAAAAAGTTGACAGAATATAAAGTTCAACTTGATGATCAGCTAAAGGTAGAGGGCAAATTATTAGCAAATGGTGTGGCACTTAAGGATGGATTAGTGAACACCAATTCTAAAATAATAGAGCTCCAAGAAGAACTGAAACGATTATTCACCCACAAGAAAGAACTTGAAGCTTCTGCCATTGAGAATGATGAAAAGCTGTCTAGCCAGAAAGCAATTATTTCAAACATCCAAGAAGAGATTTCTTCCGTAGAGACTTCTCATACTTTAAGCAATGCAGACACTGAATCCTTGGAGTTGTTAGAACAAGAATTAAGGACCGCTCGTGATGAATTAGAGAATTACAATTGGAAATATTGACTTGTAATAGATAACTATCTTCTTCTTTTCTCTTTTCCTTCTTCTTATCTTTATTTATTTAATTTTTTTTTTTTATGAACAATAAAGGAATTCCATTATGTCATTTTTTTTTAATGGATTGTTTATTTCTCTAACTCTTGCTTCAATGACTGTTAAATATATTTATATATATATATATATATATATTTGGATATGTGTTTGAACTTAGAATAAAATGTCAAGCTGCCTACATGCCCAAAAGGGGATCAAGTTATCACATGGTTCAAAAGGGGATTTTTTTGAGGATGTGACTGAACTCAGTAAATGATACCAAGCTGCCTACGTACCTGAAAGGGGATCAAGTCAACACGTAGTTCAAAAGGGGATTTTTTGAGGATGTGACTGAACTCAGTAAATGATACCAAGCTGCCTACGTACCCGGAAGGGGATCAAGTCAACACGTAGTTCAAAAGGGATTTTTTTTTTTTTGGTTTTTTTTTTTTGTTTTTAGCGCCCTAACTTTTGCCTAGGTTGCCTTATACAAAGGTTTTCAACCTAGCAGTCTTTCTTTCTTTTCTTTTTCTTTTTTTAATTTTTTTTTATGCCCTAACTTTTGCCTAGGTCGTCTCATAAAAAGGTTTTCAACCTAGCGGGATTTTTTTTTTTTTTTAAGAACACTTTCAAGAGTAATGAGAAAACATCATGTACCCTTTGGGTGTTGAGGTAGGAAGTTTAGGCTCTTACCAAGGAGTGCTCCAATCTTTAGGCATAATATCGTTTCAAGAATTTGCCGTTGATAGGGCCAATTCTTAAATCATCTTCAGCAACCAACTTGTATGCTCCATTTGTATAGGCTTCTTGAACAACATATGGTCCATCCCATTTTGAAACAAACTTTTTCTTAGTGCGATGGGTGACAATGATGGGTCTTCGTACAGCAAGAACCAAATCTCCAACTTGGAAAGATTGAGGACGAACCTTCTTGTTAAAAGTCCTAGAAATGCGAGCTTGATAACACTCAATGCGTTGTTATGCCTCGAGCCTCTTTTCATCCAAAGCTTCTAGTTCTTCAAGTCGTAGACGAACATTGTCTTCATTAGATAGACCTTCTTGAATGGCAATCCTTAATGAAGGAATTTGGCGTTCAAGTGGTAGAACAGCTTCTACCCCATAAACAAGAGAATAGGGGGTGGCTTGGGTAGGTGTTTGATATGTTGTACGATATGCCCATAAAGCTTCCTTAACTCTTTCATGCCAATCTCTTTTTGACTTCCCTACAAATTTCTTGAGCAAATTGCATAGAGTTTTGTTAAAGGCTTTCGCAAGACCATTGGCTGGAGCATTATACATAGAGGAATTATGCTGCTTAAAACCAAAGTCATTGCAAAGTTTATCCATCAACTTGTTGTAGAATTCCTTCCCATTATTAGTGATGATGTAACGGGGTACACCATACCTAAAGATGATATTCCTTTTGATGAAGTTCACGACAGTTTCCTTCTTCACTTCACGAAATACAGCAGCTTCAGCCCATTTGGAGATATAATCTGTCACAGCCAGGATATATGAGTGTCCATCAGAGGATTTTGTGTCAATGGCCCAACCACATCTAATCCCCAAGCATTAAATGGCCATGAAGCCACAATAGGATGTAGGGGTTCTGGAGGTTGATGAATGAAGTTTGCATGGAATTGACATGCTGAACATCTTTTCGCATACTCCATACAATCCTTGACCATAGTAGGCCAGTAATAACCCATTTGCTTAATTTGAAAATGAAGTTTAGGACCTGACTGGTGAGCACCACAAATCCCTAAGTGAGCTTCTTCAAGTGCCTTGGCAGCTTCCTCATCATCCAAGCAACGAAGGAGAAGGCCATTGAAAGAACGACGATATAAAGTATTCTTGTAATAAACAAAACGTGGAGTTCGTCGCCGAATTTCTGTTCTATGTCGAGGGTCATTGGGCAATTTTCCATGTTCTATATAATCAATGATAGGTTGCCGCCAAACTTCTCTTTCTATTTCAAAAATTGATATTGCATTAACTTCTTCTTCTATGTCATCCTCATCAAAGTTTGGAGGTATCACCCATGTTTGGCATATTGGAATTTTTATCTCGGGATCTGGTATAGCAAGAGTTGTTGCTAATTTTGCCAAGGCATCAGCTTATTTATTTTCATTTCTTGGGATATGTGTAATACTAATATGGTCAAACCATCCTAGAAGCCTCTTGGCGTATTTGCAATAAGGAATCAATTCTGGCTTCTTCACATCATAGTGTAGAAGCACTTGGTTTATGATTAACTTTGAATCACCAAAGACTTCCAAACGAGTTGTTTTTGCATCCATTGCCATTTCCAAACCTAGGATTAGTGCTTGATATTTAGCAACATTGTTTGAACAACATTCTGTAAGAGTAAATGAATACGGAAGTATATCCCCTTCTGGAGTTACAAACATTACACCAGCACCGGCACCACAACGTTGAGCAACTCCATCAAAGAACATCTTCCAAGGTTATGAAATTTCAACTACCATTACTTCTTCATCAGGAAGGTCATCAGACAGCTCCCAATCATCAGGAATAGGATGGTCGGCAAGGAAGTCGGCCAAAGCTTGTCATTTCACTGCCTTTTGTTGAACAAATATTATCTCAAACTCTTGGAGTAAGAGAGCCCATTTTGCTAGCCTTCCCAAAAGAACTGGCTTAGTCATGATGTATTTGATGGGATTTGCTTGTGAGATGAGCCGTATTGAATGGGCATGTAGGTAATGTCTTAGCTTTTGAATGGCAAACATCAAAGCTAAACATGTCTTTTCAATTGGTGAATAATTGAATTCAGCACCATTAAGGGTTCTACTCAAGTAATAGAGAGCATTCTCCTTTCCTTCTTCATTTTCTTGAGCCAAAAGCACTCCTAAAGATCGTTCTTGTGCTGCTATGTAAAGAATAAGTGGCCATCCCTGTATGGGTGCTCGTAGAACAGGGAGATTCAGCAAGTATGTTTTAATGCTCTCAAAAGCATTTCTACATGCTTCATCCCACTTGAATGGGACATCTTTCTTCATAAGGCGACTGAAGGGTTGACAGCGTCCGACCAAGTTGGATATGAACCTCCTAATGTAGGCAAGCTTTCCTTGAAGACTTTTGAGCTCATGAATATTTCGAGGTTCTGGCATTTTTTGGATAGCATCAATCTTCGATCTATCAATTTCAATTCCTCGGTGTCGAACTATGAATCCTAGGAATTTTCTGGACGTAACTCCAAATGCACACTTCATAGGATTCATTTTAAGTTGGTACCTACGAAGTCGCTCAAAGACTTGACGAAGGTCTTGCAAATGTTCCATTCTCTTCTTCGACTTCACAACCAGATCATCAACATAGCATTCTACATTCTTGTGAAGTATGTCATCAAATATTCTTTGCATTGCCCTTTGATAAGTGGCGCCCGCATTCTTTAATCCGAAAGGCATAACTTTATAGCAGTATATTCCTTTTGGAGTACGAAAATCAGTGAGCTCTTCATCTTTTGGAGCCATGCGAATTTAATTGTAACTAGAGAACCCATCCATAAATGAAACAGCTTCATGGCCTACTGTAGCATCCACCATAATTTCTGTTAAAGGAAGAGGAAATTCGTCTTTTGGACATGCCCTATTAAGGTCACGAAAATCGATGCAAACACGAATTTGCCCATTCTTCTTTCTTACAGGGACAATGTTTGATATCCAAGTGGGATACTTGACTTCACGAATAAAGCTAGCTTTAATAAGTTTGTTGACCACACCTTCAATTTGGGGGATTAACTCAGGTCGGAACCTACGTTGTGCTTGCTTCGTTGGTCGCACCCCATGCTTTATTGATAAGTGGTGAACAGCAACCTTTGGATCTAGACCTGGCATTTCTTTGTATGTCCAAGCAAAAACATCCCTATACTTTTTGAGGAATTCAACATAAGCATCTTCTTCCTCTGGGGACAAATTTGCACTTATAAAGACTGGCCTAGGGTCTTCAGTAGTGCCAATGTTGACTTCCTTTAATTCATCAACTGTAGCCTATACGCCTTCTTCAAATGTGGGTGGAGCATCTTCAGCATCGTCTTCAATAGGGGACTCCTCCTTTGCGACTTCAGTGATTGTTATATGATTTACTAAAGCAACAACCTCATCTTCCACCTTTTGTTTTGTGGACACCATTGTACGTTTTTTTGCAGTCAAGGCTTCTCTAGTATTCACTTCCCAAATGGTTCTACATTTCATACGAGATGGAATGGAGCTTCGAACCTCGTTTGAATCTTGATCCATGAGTAGTGTGTCATCAACATCTTTGTGAAGGAAATTTGACATGTTATTTTGTTTTTGTCTTGACTTCTCATCCTTTGAGAGTTGAGAAGATGTTGCATGACTAAGTCTTGTAAAAGCAGAACTTCGAGCGCCATTTTGGGAAGAAGTTGAACGACTGAGCCTTGTAAGAACAGAGCTTCGAATGCCATCAACAAAGTTATCATCTTCTTGTGTCCCCAACCTGTCGAAGACTGAGATATGGGGAGTAGGTTGGCTGATGCGATCAAAAACAGATAGTTTCTTTGATGGCTTTGAGGGTTGTACTTCTTCTTTATCATTTGTTGAAATCATCGAAACACTAGCTTTCTGAATGGGGATGCGAATGGGAATTGGTGGAGTGTATCCAACTCTTGCCTTAAAACTTGTTGCCCCGACTCCCTTAGCTTTCAATGTCTTTTGTCCTTCTTTTCCAGAGGCTTCAGGGATGAGCTTACCCAAACCACTTGGCTTCTCACGGTTATAACCAGCTTTAGCCATGAGTCTATACGCATTGGGGTCAAAACCCTCTTCAGTTCTTTTGGTGGGCAAAGTCCCATGTTCAACAATTGGTCCTTGGGATGGTCTTGTAAACCCTTTCAACGGTTGACTTGAGGGTCTTGGTTTTGTAATTTTAGTAACTGGCAAGTTTAATCCTTGCAAATCCTTTGATATTGGCTCCTCATCTCCTGAAAATGGGGATTGGTCTTCTTTTCTTTTGGCGACTGGAACATAGTGTAGCACAGGGGCTACTCTAATTACTTTTGAAGTATGACGCTTCTTCTCTTCCATAGAAGTCTCAATTTTCTTGGTTTCCTTCTCCACAATCGGAAAATCAATCCTTGGAGCTTTGGAGTGGGGCTTTTCTTCTTTGCTAGATGGTGAAGCCACGACTTGGGTTTCTTCTATTATATCATCTTCCAAGTAGAATTTTGCATCAGCAAAGTGTGACTCAGCTACGGTAAAGGGCTTGTCATCAGCTACTATCTTCTTGACTTGTCCATCTCGAAAATATTTAAGGCATTGGTGATACGTAGATGGCACAACACAATACTCATGCAACCATGGCCTTCCAATAAGCAGTTTGTAAGTGGTTTTGGCATCAATGACATGAAAGAGTGCGCTTGATTCCATTTCACCAATGAGCATATGAAGTCTAATCTTCCCAATAGCTCTTTGTCCACCCTAATTAAAGCCTTGAATCATCAACCTACTAGGAAGTAGTTCATCCAAGGAGATTCCAAGTTCTTTCAATATTTTAAGTGGGAGGATATTCACTGCAGATCCACCATCAATAAGGATACGATTGACTCATTGTTCTCGAATGTACCCAGTTACAACAAGGGGCGACTGTGAATCTTGGAGCCCAACAAACGATCATCATCAGTAAAAATGATTGAAGACCAGTATGCCCTATACACGATAGCTCGTTCTATCTCTTCCTCACTATCTGAAGCTTCTTCTTCGTCACTTACTTGATAACATGTAAGAGATGAAAAGATATAATCCTTGGGAATTAGCACTGTGGAGAAAGGTACTTTCACCTCAATAGGCTCAAATGAACCAAATTGAATGGTGAGAAAAGTAGAAGTGGTTGTTGAGGCCACCATGGCAAGATTAGAAGTTACAGCTTCATCATCAAATGTGATCTTTCCTTGGTGGGCTAACTCCATAATTTTGTCTTTCAACACAAAGCATCGCTCTATAGGGTGGCCTATGAGGCGATGATATTTGCAATACTTAGGGTTATTTGTTTGGTCAACTTCTTCAGGCCATTTCATCTCTGGTAACTCAATCAAATTCAATTTAAGTAAATAATCCAACATCTCGGAGATATCAGAATCAGGGAATGGATATTGCTTTTCTTGCATCTCTTGTAACGTCGGTCTTCTTCTTCCTTTATCTTGAATGAAATCAGGCATTTGTTCTTTCATCTTGGGCTTAACCAGAACGTTAAGAGGAGTAGTAGTTACGATTAAAGACTGCTTGTTTTCCGGTTTAAGAGGGAATTTTCCCCCTTTACGAGTATCTTGCCCTTCTCTCCCCTTGCGAGGTTCTTGAACAGGGGGACCTTGGCGACCATTGGAGGCAATGCTAAGCTCCATGTCATAAGCACGTGTTGCAAGTTCTTCAAATGTTTTTGGCTTTATTCCTTAAAGAATATAGCGTATAGCCCAATTCATTCCTTGAATACACATCTCAATTGCGGAAGCTTCAGACAATTGATCCTTGCAGTTGAGACTAAGATTTCTCCATCGTTGAATGTAATCAATGACAGGCTCTTCTTTCCACTGCTTTGAATTGGTGAGCTCTATCATGCTAACAATACGTCGAGTACTATAGAAGCGGTTTAGGAATTCTCGCTCCATTTGATTCCAACTATCAATGGAGCCAGGTGCTAGATCAGTATACCAATCAAACGCATTTCCCTTCAAAGAGCGAACAAATTGTTTGACCATGAGATCCCCATAAGTTCCAGCATTGTTACAAGTTTCCACAAAGTGAGCTACATGTTGCCTTGGATTGCCTTTGCCCTCAAATTGTTGGAACTTCGGTGGCTGATAATTTTGAGGCATCCTCAAGAGATCTATCCTTTGAGTGTATGGTTTAGCGTAGGCAATGGATGCCTGACTTCCACCCCCAACTTGGTCTTTGATAGCTTCCTTGATTAACTCCTTAAGCTGGTCAGGAGAGATAGACCCATCTGTAGAGAAACTAAGATCCCTTGTAGAACTTTCGGGTTTGTCATTATGGGTTTGTTTTGGCCTAGAGCTTTCATCTTCACGATTGAGCACAGATGTATTCCCTATTTTATCCATTAGGAGAGTTATTTGTGCGTCTCTCAATGCCTCCCTTTCTTTCATAGACTTCATTAATTCCTCTAAAGTCTGAGCTATAGTCGAGACTTGTTCCTCTAGAGATGTTGTGTTAGTCATCATGACTGGCATGGCAAATGAGCTAACATAGCGAGGAGAATCCCTAAGCTTTGAAGTATGAATATTTTCTAAAAAGGAGAACTCAGAGCCATCGTGTGACTTGTTTTCCTCTTCAGCTATTGGAACTTCTTGGATTGATTCTAAAGTTTGAGACAAAGCTGGTAGAGATAACATTTCTTTGACAAGACCAGCTACATCTTTGCTTGCCCCCTGTGTAGATGAAGTTGTTTGTGACTTCTGAACTTTAGAAGTGTTGAGAACAAGTGAGGGCTGGGGAATGGATGTTGTTTGAGCATAAACCTCTGCAAGAGCTTTTGTTCTTCTCCTTGTCATAGGTCCAGCATAGGAAGCGTCGGAACTTGATGAAGAGTTCGAATCCATTATAGGATCGACTTCACTTGTTCCAAAAAGAGGGTTGTTGATTTGAGTCTTCTTTGAAGCCATAGGGCTTCAAAAGATGTGACAATTTGATGAAGAAGAGATGAGAGGTAGAGATGGTCCCACCGGGGGTGCCAAAAATTTGTAACCACAAATTTTTCTCAATTGCAGAAAATCAAACAATTGAAAAAGAAATATGGTTTGCAAATATAATATTTGTATTGATGTATAATGGATACAATCTCTATTTTGATTCTTTTACAAAAGAATAGCCTCTTATTCTATTTTCATCGGATTTGACTCGAACAAGAATCTTCTTGATTTTAATTGGAAGATGGATTGATCGGTCTTCACAATAAATCTCTAGCTTCGAGCTTAGTAGAGATTTATTGTCCTTCAAGTTCTTCAAGCCTTTCGAATGTTCTTCAAGTTCTTCGAATGTTCTTCAAGTTCTTCAAAGTTTCTTGAGACGAAATTTCTCTAGAGCTTGGGCCTCTTGAAAACTTGGTTCCAAAAATGAAAGAGGATGTCCTCTATTTATAGTGATTTAGAGGATAAACTCCACTTTAAATTGATATACTTGAAAGTATGTAGTAGGCTTTTGATTGGCCCAAATTCTTCTTAGAGATAATTATCTCTATTTATCTATTTTGATAAATATCATATTTTGGTAAAGATAATAATCAATAAAGATAAATAATTATCTCTATTTAATTTATTTTAATAAAGATAATTATCTATCAAATTTTGAATAGAAAATTTATCTTTATCTTATTTTTAACAAAGATAATTATCCATAAATTTTAAATAGGAAATTTATCTTTATTTTGTGGGCCAAATGACACATGACAAATTTTTGATATGCCAATGCGATGTCAATTTGGAAGACACATGTCATCATTTAATTTAATTAATTTAATGACATATTAATTTAGAATTTGCCACTAAACTTTGACGTGGCATTTTGTAATTGGCTTGATAACTTTTTGCCTCCTACAAGAGCATTATTGCTTCAAAAAAAAAGAGAGCATTATATGCCACGTGTCTAACATGCAATTACTTCAGCAAAAGGTCCTCTAATGGTAGTCATGCCCCACTAGTTTTTAGTCCTAAATATAGTAAAAAATTCTCTTAAAAGGTATCTTATTAAATCTCTCTCTCTCTCTCTCTCTCTCTCTCTCTCTCTCTCTCTCTCTCTCCAAATGCAAAAAAAATCCAGTCACTTCTAGATCTCTGTCACTCTCACAAAGTTTTCACATCAACCATTCAACAACCATAGTTAACATATGAAGTTTAACATCAAGTCAGAGCATCAATAGATGAAGTTTAGCATCAATCGCCGAATTTTTCTCTCAAGTGTGGTGAAGGAATTGCGTTCTACGTGAAGATCAGTACCGGTACGAATTTGTCTTCCTTGGTAGTTGAGCGTGAGTGATGAGGAGTTGGTGATGGGCGGCACCGGCGGACCCTAGAGCTAGCTAGTGGTGCCGATTAGAGCTTGCTGGTGGTGGGATAGAGGGATTGGAGGTGGCTGGGTAACCTGGGTTATGGAGATAAATCTGAGAGGGAGAGAGAGTGTGAAAGGGAGAAATCGTGAAAGTTATGGGACAAGAAGGAGAGAAAAAATGTAAAATATTTTACCAAAATTTCAAGTGTAAAATATTTTACACAAATTTGTCTAGGTTAGTTTGGTTGACTGAAAATATTTTACTTTTAACCAAATATTTTACGGCAAAACAAACATTGTAAATGGTGAAAATATTTTTTTGAAAATATTTTATATTGAAACAAACAAAGCGTTATTTACAAAATACTTCATTTGCATGTTGAAATTGTTTATAATTTTTTTACATTAGTATTTTTATTTTACTTTTTGTTAACGTTATCCAAAGCTATTATAGAATTTACTATTCCCCCGAGTATGTGTAGCCTTCACGTCCCACACACATGGATCATATAAGATCTTAAGAACCACTAGACCAACACTCTATGAATTTTTACACTACAATATATAACATAACATATAGCATATAAATGATTTAATAAATTAGTTGAACCTCTCAAAGATAAATTTATAGCTCCGCTACTACTTGTGATATCTTGTTTCTATAAATAAATAAATAAAATACTTGGTATATATACTTGTATAACATTTTAATAATATAATACTTCAAGAGTACAATAATATTTTTTTCCCTACACTCACATAATAGTGGGTTCCACTATTTGTGCGAGGAAAGAGAATACAACGTTAATGTACTCATGGAATATAGCAT
The DNA here is from genome assembly GCA_023621385.1 of Quercus gilva. Classification (NCBI taxonomy): domain Eukaryota; kingdom Viridiplantae; phylum Streptophyta; class Magnoliopsida; order Fagales; family Fagaceae; genus Quercus; species Quercus gilva. Next base: position 19,121,893 of record CM042477.1, read on the forward strand.
AATCTTCTCCATATAGATTATGTTGGACTATAGATTAAATGATTATGTTGTACAAATGCATGTTGAGTCCCATATTGAACATGTAATACGTCAATCTTTGCTATATAAACTATTACGATGAAGCTCAATTATAAGTAATTAACTAGTGATTTTGGATATTGTTATAAATTAGATATGTGTAGGTATGTATGTTTTGTACATTACAATGGATTGGATTGGGGACAAGATTTTATTAAACACAACAAAACCACTATTATTTAAAAAAAAAAAAAAAAAAAAACCCTCCGAAATTTTGTAGTATTTCTTAAATCAGTATTTGTCCAATTATTTTATATTTTATTGATTACTTTTAATGTTCCCTTAGGCAGGATGTGAAATCTTAGCTCCATCATTCACCTTGGCTATATGTTTTACCTAGCAAACCATAACCAATTATGATACCAAGATTTAGATAATCAAACTTGATTGATATCTTAGCCGCATGAACTAGTTATAGAAGGGCAAAGTCACCAATCCAATTTCGCTTGAACTCCCCTATACCATCGTAATCTATGATGTCTTGATTATTACAAGTAATGCGTCGACCATGTATAATTTATAGTAAAATAAAGAAACAGATCGAATATCATAACGACGTGGTCATTGTCATCTTCACTAGAAAAACTCTCCAGCAAATTGACAGTTCATCAAACTATGTATTCATATATATATATATATATATTAATATTCCTATTATGTTTGGTACCTACAACGTAATGCGAAATTAAACTTTCAAGTCTCAGTCAACGTGGAAATTGTAACACAAACTTGTTGACATGCATCCTTAATACTCTGGTCTCTAGAGGCCAATTGGAGTGTCTGAAAGGGTGCTGCCCTCTTCATAAACAAAGTAAAAGAGTCCATTTAATTTCCATTGGGGCGCATCAACAGGCGCTAGCTAGCGCAGTATCAGGAAAACCCTACATTTAGGGTTCACTTTAATATGCTATTTAATTAAGTACACTTTTGCCATCTAGAAACGTAGCTTAGACAAGGACGTGGCGTCCCCAAAACTAGCGACCCATATAGAAGATATCTAGATACCCTTTCTATGCATTCGTATATTCGTAATATGCATGCATGGATGGAGGATAGTCCATCACTATTATTTGATTAAACACAAAATTTAGAAATTTATAAAAAATAATCTTAAGAAACTTAGAAAAAAAAAAAAATCTTAATAAGTAATACTTGAAGGAAAATTAAGAAATAAGAGAATAAGAGCTTTTCTATGAAAAAAAAAAATTGTTCATTATTTGTTTTTGAAAGTTGTCAAATGGTTGGTAAAATTAAAAGATCAACAATCTAACAACTCGTTTATAGAGTGGTTTTACTTGTACCTATACTTTTTTATTTCCATAACTATAACTCCATGATGAGTCTTTTCAATCATAAGTATTTTCAAATATAGGTTTTGCAACAAAATGAAATATGATTTTTTAAAGGACTATTGGTTTTTGTACATTGAAAAGGAAATTATAAAACTTATTGGCATGTTGTTGGTGATGATGTTATCTCTATTGTTCTTAATGCTTTGAATTCGGGCAAGGTTCATGAATCCCTCAATTCTACCTTCATTGCCCTTATTCCAAAGGTTAAAAACCCAAAACGAGTTGCTAAATTTAATTAGACCAATTAGTTTGTGTAATGTTGTATACAAATTAATTGCAAAAGTGGTGGTTAACCGGTTGAAAAAAATCTTATCCCATGTGATTGATGACTTTCAAAGTGCTTTTCTCTCAGGTAGACTTATCACTGATAATGTCCTTGTGGCATTTGAAACCTTGCATTACCTTAAAAGAAAAACCCAAGGTAAATTGGGATTTATGGCTTTAAAGTTGGATATGAGTAAGGCTTATGACTAGGTGGAATGGGTTTTTTTGGTGAAGGTCATGGAACATTTAGGCTTCCCACATAAGTTGGTCTCCTTTTTATCTTCCTGCATGAGTGTAGTCTCCTATTCTATCCTCCTTAATGGCCAACCTGTGGGTAACATTAAACCAACAAGGGGCCTTAGACAGGGTGACCCTTTATCACCCTACTTGTTTCTCCTTTGTGCTAACAAGGACTTATCAAAAAGGCTGAAACTAATGGTGACATCAGAGGTGTATCTATTTGCAGAAATGGCCCATAGGTATCTCATTTATTTTTTGCAGATGACAGTGTACTCTTTTGTTGGGCTAAAGTGGAGGAATGTCAAAGGGTCCTTGATTTACTCTCAGTCTATGAAAACGGCTCCGGGCAGAAAATAAATAGAGAAAAAAACAAACATTTTCTTCAGTGCAAACACCTATCAAGATATGCAAATTCAGATTCAACAACTTTTAGGAGTGCCAGCTATTCGTCAGTATGAAAAATATCTGGGTTTGCCAGCATTGGTAGGGCATGCCAAAAAACAAAGCTTTGTCTACATTAGAGAAAGAGTTTGGAGAAAATTACAAGGTTAGAAGGAGAGGCTCCTTTCACAAGTTGGCAGAGAGGTGCTTATCAAAGCGGTCATCCAGGCAATACCTACCTACACTATGAGTTGCTTCAAGCTCCCTAAAGGTCTGATCAAGGAACTGGAAACTCTCATTCGAAAATTTTGGTGGGGGTACAGTGGAGATAGCAAAAAAGTACATTGGGTTAAGTGGGAAAGATTGTGTGAAGATAAGGAGAAGGGAGGGATGGGATTTAAAGACATTGAAAATTTTAATGATTCTTTGTTGGCCAAGTAGGTTTGGCGTATGATTAATAATCTAGATTCTTTATGCCACAGAGTGTTCAAAGCTCGATTCTTTCCTGATTGTTCAATCCTTAAAGCTAAGGATTCTACTTTGGGGTTCTATGCATGGAAGAGCATTATAGGTCCTAAGGATGTGATTCGGGAAGGGATGGTTTGGAGGATTGGGAATGGGCAATCCGTAAGAATTAGGGAGGATAAGTGGCTGTCGGTTCAATCCAACAGGTCAGTCATCTCATCCCTTCCCTCAGTTTCTCTAGAAACTAAAGTGAGCTCCCTAATTAACCCAAAGTTGAGAGGGTGGAATTCGACCTTGGTGAATCAGCTTTTCCTACCCCATGCATGAAGCCACTGTCATTTGCAGCATGCCCCTGCGCATAAGACTACCTCTTGACAAAATTATATGGGGCCTCACTCCTTCGGGTATGTTCACAACAAAAAGTGCCTACAAGCTTCTTGTTTCTCGTAATTCTACTAACCATGCAGGTACATCATCATCTGAGAATCAGAGGATGTTTTGGAGAAGTTTGTGGCAGCTTAGAGTGCCAAATAAGCTCAAGCACTTTGCCTGGCGTGCGTGCAACGATGCCCTGCCCACAATGACCAATCTGGTTCGGAGACACATTGCCACCATAGAGGTTTGCAATGCCTGCCAAGCTTAGGCCAAGGACACCCTCCACGGCCTATGGTCTTGCACAAAACTTGAACCAGCTTGGAACTCACTTTCTTGGTCCCTGCCCTCTGCTAATGCCCACACATCAAGTTTTCAAGAACTTCTTCACCGATACATGCAGATCAAGGAAGACTACAAAGCTGAGATCTTCGTCACCACTACCTGGATATTGTGGAACCGACGCAATGCTCTAAGACTTAATCTTCAAGTCCAGCCCCTCAACCGTATAAGCTCTATGGCCGGAAGCTACCTTCAAGAATTCCTGGACGTCTTAGATCAGAAACCAGCTACTACGAGCCCTCCTTTGCCTCAGCAATGGCAGCGGCCACCTGATGAAAATAAGTTCAAAGTCAATTTTGATGCCGCAGTCTTCAAGTCTTGTAGCTAAGCTGGGACAGGTGTGATCGTCCGAGATTGGCGTGGTGAGGCTATTGGAGCATTATCCACGTCAGTTCCTACAGCTCAATCAGTTGTAGAGTTAGAAGCCCTTGCTTGTTGCCGAGCGGTGCTGTTTGCAGTGGAGCTAGGCCTTTAAGAGATGTTGTCTTTGAGGGTGACTCTCTCCAGGTGATCCAAGCTCTTAATCAAGACAACGCAGATCACTTGACTTATGGCCACATTCTTGAGGATATCCGAACCCAAGTTACTGGTTTTTCTTATTTTGAATTTATTTTTAATACTAGGCACTGCAATGTTGTAGCAGATGCACTAGCCAAAAAAGCCAAGAATTGTAGGGAGACTCGGGTATGGACTGACTTCATGCCTGAGGACATTGCCCCTCCTGTAGTTTTTGACATTCATTGAGTTTTTTTATCTTGTGGAATAAAAGCCCAGGCTACTGATAGTTTGGTTTCTCAAAAAAAAAGAAAAAAAAAAAAAAAGAAAAGAAAAGGAAATTATTGTGAATTTACCATAAAATCAATCATTGATTATTTTCAAGATTTAAAAGCACACTAAATTATGTTTTGATAAATGACTGGTTTAAAACGCATTGTGAAATAACTATCTTGTGTCTTTTTTTTTTATTATTACATATGATACTAGTTTTATTTTAGTAGAATATTTAGTCTAGAATTAAAAAAAAAAAAAAAAAAATTGGTTCATTTCTTGCCTCTTAGAGTTGAAATCCTGGTTCCATCTCTGATTAGGAAACCAAAAAGCAATACTAATATTGCAAGAATTAGATTATCATTACCAGATTGATTCTAGGCATGAACCAGAAGAATATATGGCAAACAGCCAAGGACTGGAGAGATGAAATGTTTGAACCTCCCAATCACTTTCCTTATTGGAACATAGCTGAGGACATGTTTCTGCCATCTTATATATACGTACTTATATGCAGCCTTTATAGTTAAAATCATGGTTCTAAAAACTGGTACGGTGAAAGAACCGAAAAATGACCTAATTATCAGTTTTCTGGTCGGACTGTGGTCTAACCGATGGTCGAACCAGTGACGTCATAAATAATTTAATTATTATTTATTTAAATTATATAAAAATTAATAATTTTTTAATATACTAAAACTGACAACCCAATAGTAATAAATATGTTTCCTTCACAAACAAACACGTATATAACATCTTTTATAGAATTTAACATAATAACATTACAAAAAAAAATCATCCTTAATATAATAAACTTTCAACAAAACCAAATAAATAAGTTCATTAGTCATTACATTTATATCCAAATGGCAAATAGCAAATAAGTTCATTACATCCAAATAGCAAATAAGTTTTAAATGAAGAACTAAATAAATAAGTTCATTACATCCAAATAGCAAATAAGTTTCAAATAGAGAACTAAATAAATAAGTTCATTACATTTAAATAACAAAAAAAATTTTAAACAAATATCAACTAAGTTTTAAGGTTCATTTGATAACACAATACCTGATGAAGCAGAACACAGAGCATAGAAGATGGACCGAGAGGGCGAGACCGAGACCAAAGAAAAAAAAAACCCCAGATTTCAGAAATTCAGAATCAAGTAATCAAAAATCAAAAGCAAACGAAAAAGGTTAAGGTTAAGTTCAATACCTGATAATTGATGAAGCCACTGAAGCAAAGAGGGCAAGCCCAAGAAAAAGGAAAAAAAAAAAAAAAAAACAGATTTTAGAAATCCAGAATCAATTAATCAAAAATCAAAAGCAAAGGAAAAGGAAAATAAGTTCCATACCTAATGATTGATGAAGCCATTGAAGCAAAAAGCGTGAGACTGAGACAAAGGAAATTAAAAAAAAAAAAAAAAAAAAAAAAAAAAAAAAAAAAACCCAGTGGTCACCACTCCCCACCGGATGATTTTAAGGTCATGGTGATTTGTTTACAAATGGGGAAAATCTGCACGACAAAAACCCCACTGGGTGATTTTAAGGTTACCACTCCAAAAATTCCACTATTATCACAACAAGCAGTTACAAGTAAAGGAATCCTGGTACCTTATACCAACTTACAGTTGAACCCTTACCCCAATACCCAATTGGACTTGTTCTGTAGTGACAATTTCTCCTTTTGATGCACGGCTCCCAGTACGTGACTAACCAATTGCGCGGATCCTACTACGCGACTTCAATCACCAACTAGAGAAGGTTATTGGCTACAAAGTTCTTCAGTTCATCCCATGATAAAGATCAAGAAGATGCTTGGTTACAAAATCCTATGGTGCACATACACAGCAACCTCTTCACAAGAATGATGAACTAAGGCAAAACTCTTATCTCCGGTCACAATTTGCTTGAACAAACTTTGCTCAATGCTTATGCAACTTGTGAACACTTTGACGGCCCTTAAAATAATCATTTTATATATCTAGGGTTAGGAGAAAAGAAGTCCCAAAGACACATTCACGGATCCCAAGAAAACAGAACAGAAAATCTACTTTTCTTAAACCTTGACAGATTGGAGCTGTCGAGAAGCTGACGAGTAGGTGTCGAGCACACGGGCTGAGACAGCTTTCTTAAGCTCGATAGATGCAGTTGTCGAGCCAACTGTCGAGCTTTAATGAATTTGCACTATTCAGTTTGTTTCTTGGACAGACTTGAATGATGTTAACACTTGATCTTGAAATATTGTTTCTTAAAATATTAAAAACACCTAGATCTACCCAATTACAAGTAAAGTGCGTTTTGTCAAAGGATTAGCCAATTACATAAAAGAATGACATATGTTCTTAATAAGTGAAACACATATGTCCTAACAATCTCCCCATTTGGCAATCCATGACAAAACTACAACAAACAAATGAGCATATGAGAGAATTCATAAATCACTCAATTCATATTCACTTGTTGAATACAATAAAATCTATCCTAACACAAACTCTTAAAAAACTTTGCAGAAAGAGAGTTTATGGCAAGTAGACTTTGACAACCTGTATTTCTGAAACACTTTAAAACAAACTCATCAAGGCATCTTAGTGTGAAACAGAAATAATAGATTGCATACAAGTAATAAGAAGCATATGCATAAAGAGAGAAAAGAAACAACACATGTGAGGGTGGGTGAAAGAAACATACATCAACATATAAGGAGAATAAGTACAATGTATGTCAAAAATGGTAACAAGACCCAATGTACAAGAATAAATGTATCTAAAATAGAAAGAAAAGAAAAGATACATAACATCCTCACTACATCCCTCATATCAACACTCCCCCTAACAAAATGGTCCTATACTAACTCTCCCCCTAAGAATGACTACTCTTATATAACCCAAAACTACTCCCCTTTTTTGTCACAAGTGACAAAAGGTAGAGTGTCAAGTAGACATCTCATCGGTAGAGCTAGCATCTCCATCATCATCATTAGAAGCATCATCGTCATCATCATCATTATCCTCAGCCTCAGAATCAGAAGCCACTAGAGGAGGTGAAAGAGAAGCCTCAGAAGTGAAGCCACCGATGATCACCTACCATCGTGCAATACGACCAACATGAACGTTCACCCGATACAACTTAGTAGAGAGTGTATCAAGGCGAGCATCCATGTGCTACAGTTGCGCCATGATGTCTCTGAGTGACACATCGCTCATAGAAGAGGAGGGAGCGGATGTGGATGGAGCAGATTGAGATGGAGCCGAACTGGAGGGAGGAGCTGCTAAATCCGACTGTCGAGACCTAAACTGCGCCTCACTACGTTTAATGGTAGTGGCGTCTATGGCATGAATATGAGTGAAATGGTCGGACACCAGAAAAGGGACTGAAAAATGGGGTAAATTCCTCGTGATAGCGGAAGGAAAGATAAGCTTATCACGGGTGTTAAATCCTGATGAAAATCTATAATGGAAATAATAAAATGAGAAGGGAAGTCTATAGTAAGATGTTCAAGAAAGGATAACAAAAATCGAGCACGAGACTCTGTTATGGAGTTATAGTGAGAGAGTGGGTGCAAAACATAAGTCGTCACCATGTTCAAGAATCTAGGACCTTTAGCAAAGGGCTTACATGGTGTAAACTAACGATCACCCTAATCAGAAGGGCACTTGCAGAAACGCTCATCCTTGGACACAGTCCTCAAACGCTCACAACTAGGATAGTCAGGAAACTCTACCCTAGGAACCTGAAGCACATCTGCAATAAGTTGCGATGTGACAAGAAAACGTGTACGTTGAACGCGAGTGAAGAAATGAGGTACTGAACGATCGATTCCATGCATATTGGAGTAAAACTCCTGTATAAGCATGGAAGGACAAGTGATCGAGACGTCACACAATGACTCCCATCCTCGACTGTGAATGACATCGGGAAGGTCGGTGTAGGCGAAGTCTGCCAGAATAACTTGACGTTTAGAAAGAATGCCTCGCCGAGAAAAGTTCTCTGAGAAGGCCTTACAAGCATCCTCATCACGGAACCAAATATGTGATGGAGTAGGATCAGATGAAGTGGATGCCCCGAAACGAAGAGGGTTCCGAGATGGAGCAGACTTACGTTTAGGTGCCATAGACACGACTAACGTAAATAGAAAAGAGAGGGAGAGAAAGAGAGACAATAAAAAAGGCTCCAAAACAGTTCAAATACAACAAGTATATTGAAAAGAGAGTACGTATGCATGGGAAATGCATGATCATGTGACATGCAAAGTAAATTGCATCACGAGCTCAGCCCAATCCAATCCTACTAGCACACAATCAATTTGCACACATCTAAATGCATGATAATACTGCTATAACGCATATAAGATGCAATGCATAAAGTTTTAAGATCATATAAGCATAACTCAACCCAAAAATTTCACCAAAACTTCATCAATTTTGAAAAACACCAAAATTTTCAACATAAAAAAAAAAAAAAAAAAAAAAAAAAAAAAAAAAAAAACCCCAAAACTTAGGTTTCAAAACATGAAATACATGATGAATGAAAGATTAAAAGCTTACCAAGTGAAGAGAAAACTTGAAAAAGCTCGAAAATCACTTGGGAAGAAGATTTAGAGTGACAAATAGTGATTTGGGAGGTGAGAAATCAGATCTGTTGCGAGAGAGATCAAGAAAAATGAGAGTGAAATCATGCTGAACCTTTATATAAAAGGTCAGTAAATCTCGACAGATAGAGGTGTCGACCATATGTCAAGGGAGGTCTCGAGATATTGGCCGTCGACAAATGTAGGTGTCTAGAATATGTCAAGGAACAAATCACCAAATACAAGAACAGAAGCTCGATCGATCAACCTAGCTATCAAGAAGCTATTGAGAGGTCAGGAACTTTCTCAATCGATCCACTAGGTGTCGAGAAGCTATGAGATTACAATAAGAAAAAGCTTAAGAAGCTTGACAAATAGTTAGGTGTCGAGGAGATGTCAAGGAGCTCTCAAGCTAGCTTTTAAAAATAGTTTTTCGAGAAGTGAAAAACATAGACATGAATGCAATCAAGCATGCAACTCAACCAATGATCCAACCAACATATTAAGCTCTCAAAATCATCTCTCAATAATAATTTTAAGCACTTGGATCCCAAAAACACACACACACACACTAAACAAGTCTAACCAATTTTATATTTCAAAAACAAGTCAAGACAGTTTAATGAGCATACATTACCATATGTAAACGTTATGATGGCAAAATCACATAGTACCTGCACATGTATCAAAAGTAGCATAGAATATTGCGTGTTGTGTGTAAAAAACATTGCAAGATTGCATAAGTGTATACGTGTTATGACGATTTCAGATATGAGAAAATCACTTTAACTCACACACAATCATAACTGTTTGATGGGGATTATCACCTTTGAGGTACATCCTATAATTCCCACATCTCCTAGAATACACACTTGCAATCATATTTAAAGTATTTTGATCTTTTTTCTTTTCATTTTTCTTTGCATATTTTTCTTTTTAATAAGCATATCATGCATAGGCATATAAAAGAGAGAAAAGAAATACCTATTGATATTAGACATTCCAATTTTGCTATGCCAAAGCACACAAATGTCATTGACATTGCACTTTTGTAATGCCGAAGCATACATATGTCATTTCATGATTGGCGGGCAATAGTAGTGAGATAGTTATTTATGTCTTTCTCTTTGGATTTTCTAGTCCTTCTCGTAAAAAAGAGTGATACGAGTGTTAAGTACAAGAGATTGCTTAATCTTACTCATCACAAACATAAGCCACAAAGCTTACTTGCTTAGTTGTGTATAGAAATGCTCATCTAAGCTACAAAAGATACAAAGTTTAGAAAACTTTGTTTCAATGGTCATCCAAGGTACACAAGTACCAATGTACACAAAACACACATTGTTTTTGTATTTTTCTAATTTTTCAATTTTCATTTTTTTTATATGAAAAACAAAAATAAATAAAACTGAAAATAACAAACAAAACTGAAAACAAACAAACAAAAACATGTTAAGAAAAGCAAGCCTAAAACTAGACTGACTTAAAAATAAAAGCAAAACACACAAGTCATGCAAAAACAAAAACACGAAGAGAGAGAAGAAAGTGATAGAATCACTTAGAACCCTTTTCCTTCCACACATTGGAAGAACTTAAACCCTTGAACCGGCAGAGAGGGGGAAGAATTGAAACCGTTCAAGTTCGAAAGGAATATGAGGGCTTTAAGAAGATCTCTAAGAGGAGCAAGAGAGGATTGAAGCTGATTTTGGCTTCCAGATGCTATCATGCCGTTGCTCAGTTGAGTGGCTAACCACTTATAGCAATTTGGTTGAGTATGACCGACAACTCTACAATGATGATAGAGATGCTGCTTCTTCTGTTTAGGCTTTTGAGAGTTAGCCTTCTTAGCCCTAGGGTTTTAACATCTTTCTTATCCTGTTTAGGAGGTGTTCCTAAGATAGATTTACCCTTGTCTAAGTTCTCACTAGCTAATTCATTTTTAATAACATTGTTCTCAATTTCAACATTATTAGCAAGAGGAACAAAACAGTAGTACTAGTAAAAGCAATATTAAAGGAAGAAATACCATACCCTAAACTTGTTTGATCTGAAATAGATTTCTAAATGCTGAGCATCTCGTCAAGTTTCGCACTTGAAGTCCTCTCCAATTGAGCTCTAACTTCAAATAGCTCTGCTTCAAACTTCTTGGTCTTCTCAGTCAAGAAATTGTTCTCAAATCTCAGTGCACCAATTGTCTAGTTAGCTTCATCAAATTTTGTGGAAAGCTCTTCCCGATTAAGTTCCACATCACTAAGTTTCTTGGTGGCCAGCCTATAGAGTTTCTCGTGTTTCTCCGACAACTTATATAGTTTCTCATAGGCTGTGTGGATATCATCTTGATCATCCTTTCCTCAAACTTGGACTCCATCAATTCCTCATCTTCATCCACATCTTCAACAATCCCTTTAGTAGGATTGACAGTGGTAGTGAAGACATTCAAGATTCTGTCATCCTCATTGTCGAAATCATCCTCAAGCTCAGTATTACTCAAAGTAGCAGAAAGTGCCTTGCTCTTCCCAATGCTCTTGAAATATGCGGGACACTTTTGCTTCATGTGACCAAAGCCTTGGCACCCAAAGCACTTAGGTCCTGCGGGAACAGTGTACTGACCACCATCCCTAGTATCCTTCTTTCCTTTATCTTGGCTCTTGTGTTGAGAAGAACTAGATTGCCTGCGGTCCTTGTCGAAGCCCTTCCCATTTGCATTCTTCATGAACTTCTTGAATTGCCTTGTAATGTAGGACTTCATCTTAGAATCCTCATCATCTGAAGACTCATCAGTGTCACTGCTCTTGGCCTTCAAAGCCATGCTCTTGCCTTTACCTAACTTGCCAATTCTTGTTAACCCTAGCTCGTAGGTCTACAAGTTTCCAACCAATTTAGTTAAAGGAATCTTGTCAATATCCTTTGATTCCTCAATCGCCGTAATCTTGGCATGAAATCCCTTGGGCAGAGATCTAAGCACTTTTCTTACAATCTTGGGTTCAAGAATGGTTTCCCCAAAATTGAAGACTGAGTTCACTTTGTCCTTAAGCTTGGCATAGAACTCATCAAAAGACTTATACTCCTCCATATTTATTTCTTCAGAGCTTATCGTGAGCTTCTGAAACTTTGAATCCTTGATAGCCTTTGTTCCCTCATAGGTTGTCTAGAGGATGATCCATACTTCCTTAACAGTTTTAGTAGAGGATATCTTCTTGAACTTCTCATTGGTGACCACACTAAATAAAGCATTCAATGCCCTGCTGTTGAAGTTTGCTGCCTTGATCTTGACTTCATCCCAATTGGCTGGTGCGTCCTTTGACTTGATCCAGCCAATCTCTACAGCTTGCCACACCTTCTCATCTAAAGACTGCAAAAAAGCTCTCATGCATACTTTCCAGTATGCATAGTTAGTGCCATCAAATAAAGGAAGTATAATTAATTATTGTCCTCTATCCATGACAAACAGGGGTCAATGGATCAACACAGCAAAGATTAAACATAACCAGTGTGTGCCTGCTCTGATACCATTTGATAGGCCAAAATGTATTGACCCCTTGTGATTAAATTAATTGATTAACAGATCGCCAATAACAAAAGTATGCAGTGGAAAATAAATTGACATGGTGATTTGTTTACAAATGGGGAAAACCTATACGGCAAAAACCCCCACCAGGTGATTTTAAGGTCACCACTCCCGAAATTCCACTATTATCACAACATGCGGTTACAAGTAAAGGAATCCCAGTACCTTATACCAACCTACAGTTGAACCCTTACCCCAATACCCAATTGGACTTGTTCTGCAGTGACAATTTCTCCTTTTAATGCACAGCTCCCAATACGTGACTAACCAATTACGCGGATCCTAATACATGACTTCAATCACCAACTAGAGAAGGTTGTTGGCTACAAAGTTCTTCAATTCATCCCACGAGGAAGATCAAGAAGATGCTTGCTTACAAAACCCTATGGTGCACATACACAACAACTTCTTTACAAGAATGATGAATTAGGGCAAAACTCTGTCTCCGATCACAATTTGCTTGAACAAACTTTGCTTAATGCTTGTGCAACTTGTGAACACTTTGATGACCCTTAAAACAATCCTCTTATATGTCTAGGGTTAGGAGAAAAGAAGGCCCAAAGACACATTCACGGATCTTAAGAAAATAGAACAAAGAATCTGTTTTTCTTAAACCTCGACAGATAGGAGCTATCGAGAAGCTGTCGAGCAGGTGTCGAGCACACGGGCTGAGACAACTTTCTTAAGCTCGATCGATGCAGCTGTCGAGATTTAATGAATTTGCACTATTCAGCTTGTTTCTTGGACAAACTTGAATGGTTTTAACAGTTGATCTTGAAACCTTATTTCTTAAAGTATTAAAAACACCTAGATCTACCCAATTACAAGTAAAGTGCATTTTGTCAAAGGATTAGCCAATTACATAAAAGAATGATATATATTCTTAACAAGTGAAACACATATGTCCTAACATAAAATGCCTTATATCATATTATTTATTTTACACAACAATTCATTAAAAAATTAAATTTTCTTGGTTTCTTTAATTGTTTTTGTTTCTTCATATATGTAAAGTTGTAATTTACAACTATTTTATGTTGGCTTTAATTATGTGCCAAATTTGATTGTAATTTCTGCAATCATATTTTCCCTGTATTAATGTGGTTTTAATTGTAAAAGATAAGTGTGAGAGAGTGTGAAGACTCAAGCTTAAAAGGATGAATAAGTGGATTTTGCGAGTGTCTTGCGAGAAGCTTACCCGCGAAATAGCCATGTGTAGAGCACATGACTGGAAGGCAAAGAGTCATGCCAACTTGGAGGATTTCGAGAGTGTCTCGCGGGTAAGGTTTTCCCGCGAAATACTCGTGAAACATTCTGTTTGGCAAAATGTCATGTTTTGCTTTACCAAGTCTTTACTCACACTATATATACCCTTATTGCCCACATATTGTAAGGAGTGTTTTTTAGAGAGAAAACCCTAGAAAATACACACGAGAGTTCGAGATTGTTAAACCCACAATCATTTACACATTTCCTTGTGGTTTTCCTCTACTCTTCCCTCTTCATCTCTAAATCATTGAGAGGTTGATAGCCCAAACACTTACCACACCCAATCTGAGTGTCATGTGAGGTTTTGGTGTTGCTAGGATGCATTGGACGAAGCCATTCATTGGCGAATGCAATCGGGCTGAATTGCAGGATTCGAGAAAGCTAGAGAAGACAAGGTTCCAAGAAGCTAATTGGTAGCAGGAGCTTGGAGGGCTCAAGTACATTGGGTAGACTAGGCTTGGAGGGTCTTTTGTTATTCGTGTACTCCAACTTTATTCTCTAGTGGATCGATTACCGCTTGAAAGGTGACGCAGAGGTTTTTCACCAAGTTCTTCGGTTTCCTCTTCGATAACATGTCTCAGTGTTATCTTGTGTTTGCATCTCTCTTCCCTACTCTTAAGCTTTACTTTATATTGTTGATAAGAGATGAATATGGCTTTGTGTAGTGTTATCGGTTGTTTGTGCTGATTTACTCTTATTCCGCACTTAGTCTAAGTTAGAGTAAAAACAATCTAGCCATAATTTTATTTTAGGGGTCTAAACAAACTCTTGTGTTTTCACACAAATCCAAACTTTCAATATATAACAACCACCTTCTACTCTCTTTCTTCATTCTTGAGATATGTAAAAAAAAGAATAAAAAAATCAATACAAAATTAATAGTATCAGCATAAATTTCCACAGTTTTTATAGCAAACTTGTAAAGGTACACAATTCTACATTCACTAATGTGAGTCATTTTTAGGTAATAATTGTAAAATCTATTGCAGACCCATTGATGTGAGTGCTTTAACATGACTAATTTGAAGTTTTCTTTTTAAGGTTAATTTGAAATTAAGAGTTTTGTAATTTAATAGCATTATTCAATTTTCTTACAAAGGAGAATTTGGATTTAAAACCCCCCACATTGTTATAAACTTGGGAAAAAATAGTACTACTTCTTTGATTTGTTAAAACTTACAATTAGTTTCACCAACAAGAGCAAGAATTGTTCCTAAAAAAATAAAAATAAAAAACCAGAGCAGCCATACGAAACAATTGTACGAATTCTATCAATCAATTGTTTAAATTCAAGTTTTTGTAGTTTAAAATAATTCATAAAAGATGAGTTTATGGATCACATGGTAAATAGCATCTGATTCGCATGAAAATTGGCATGCATGTTAAGAACATATAAAATTTGTAATTCAACGGATGGATTTTTAGAATATTAATTTAATAACAAGTTATTGGGTGGTGTAACATTGCTTATAGTTATACCAGGTGTGACTGGAACCCATCTTATATATATATATATATATATATAAGGGTTGGGTTCAAGTTGCACCTAGTGTAACTCTTTAGAGTTACACATTCTCTAAACTTTTAGATTTAAGTATATCCAACGGTTAAAAAAAGACGCATCAATACTGAGTTTAGGATCTCATTTATTATCCCTTATTTATGACATTTCATGCTTATCTCTAAACCCAAAAAAAAAAAGGCATACAAATTTCTCTCTCTCATACGTATTTATGCAATCTTTTCTCCCTATATTGTTTTTGGTTTTTGACACAGTTAAGGACATAAAAATGGATTGGTGAAATATAAAACATAACGGCTATAATAGAAGTTGAAGTAGTACCACCACTGCACACCATTGGTGCAATGGTCACTTTACAAGTATAAGTGCTTATAGAGTGTGGGAAACAAGAGCTAAGGTTCAAATCTCCAAGAGAGAGCTTTACACACATATACACTTTAGATTAGGCTAAAGTAAAATTTCTATCTTATATAAAAAATAATAATAATAATAATAATAATAATAATAATAATAATAATAATTAAAAAAAAAAAGTTGAAGTAGTAATGAGGAGAAGTAAACTTTAAAGAATTCCATGCCAAAACCATAGCAATTCCTATTAAACTTTAAAGAATTCTCTATTCCAAATCCATCAAACTCATAGTTAAACTTTTACCATAAGTCACGTCAAATAGATGATATTTTTTGGTAGAATTGAACCTAATTCTCTCTATAAAAGAGAGCAGTCAAAATGATAAATCAAGATTAACCTAAATGTGAAAAATTTGAAACACATTTTCAAAAAATTCTAAAATATTATTTTAACTAAAAGGCAAAACTTAATTAGGTAATTACTGTAGCTAGCTTAGTTTCTTAAATTAAATAATTTCACATGTCATACACATCATCATCAAGGTAGTAAGGAAATGAAAGGAAGAAGTTCTATGAGAGCGAGAGGGAGGAGCTTGGTCGCCAGAAACCTTATCTCCAACTCCAATGTCGTCGTCAAGGTGCATGAATACTATGCCATCCATTTTCCAAAACTTGTCCCCCAACCTCGCAAACCCCACTATCCCTATCACCAGTGAAATATGGGCTTCGACCACATTCCACAATTGGTTAGGGTTAGGGAAGTAGCTGTTGTGTGATTTCTGACAGTCTAAGCACCTTCTTTGAAGTATGACCGTATGAGGTTCCTTAAGAGTCCAATGTGTACGTTTTTAGACCTCTTAAAACACAAGTTGTTCAACCTAGTTATTTAGCTAAGTGATTACTTAGATAAATTATTCAGATCTAGGCTAACACAATCAAATCATATCATGTAAGCAATGCAGAAATATAAGTAACACATGATATAATAACCCAAGAAAACCAAATCGGTAAAAAACTTAGAGAGGATTTAACCTAGCTATCCTCAAGGTAAAACAAATCCACTATGAAAGAATTGAAATTTGTACAATAAGACTTAGACCACTAACATCCTATTGCTGACAGCTCTGAGTGCACGGACTACTTCTTTCTTTGATCCACTACAACCACAAGTACTCCCACTTGTGACTTTGAGACTCAACTCAAAGGTTTCTGATCTTCTTTAAATTCTTTATGCAGCAATTGAAGCGATCACCAAGTTCTTGACATAATCTTGTTCTTGATAACCCTAAGTGTGTATGAAGGTAAACACCTCTAGATCTTATAAGAAATTCAACACACAGCACATCAACAACCTCTAAAACGTAGTTAGGGTTTTTCCTTTTATACTTGGAGTAAAATATAAAACCCTACACGTCAAACTAGGCTTGGGCTGAGTTGGAAAAAATCTGTAGAAAATTAATCTGCACGAGGTTCGATCGATCGAGCCTAATTTTCAATCGATGGAGCCTTGCAGATTTAGCCAATAAATCCTGCAATTCACTCGATTCCAACTTTACAAATAAACACACTTTGAGCAGCCTAAATCTAGACTTTAAGTTTTGATCATGGTTTGCCAACACATTACACTTTAAAGTTCTAATACATTTAGTTCCTAAAATCTTAAAACCTAACACAATAGCACTCAATGATTTTTTGTGGGTCTTAACAGACCTTCACGGAGCTTCGTTGTGTTAGTCAGTTGTCTTTTTATTTTGCCCTAGCATTTTTAGCGAAGAACAAGATAGTACATGCATGTGTTTTGTTTTATTCTCCATAGCTCTAGCGAAGAAGGCAATACGTAGAATTGGGATTTGTTCTTTCCTCCCCTGCTTTACTGAAGAAGGAGCAGGTCTTTCACAATCACAAAGTGACATAATCTCCTTCTTTTTTTCTTTTTTTTGAGATAGAAAATAACTTTACGAGTTAATACTTGTGAGTCACTTGTATTTGTAGGCTAGAAGTCCAACCCATGTAGTAAAGAGAATATGGGCCAAAGGCCGAACTGGTGTAGGATAGTAATTGTAGGCCGAGTGCCCAATAATTTATAATAAAAAAAAAAAAAAAAAAAACAAAAACAAAAAACAAAAAAACAAAACAAAACAAAAAGAATTAATACTTGCTTCGGTTCATTATTTATGCCCAATAATGTCTATTTTTCTAGCCCAATATTAAGTTTTTGCTTGACCGAATATTAAATTAGCCCTAAAAATCTATAATTCCTTTGGTTACTTTTTTGTCAGTTCTGAAACTGAAAAAATGGGTTAATGTACTTTGACAGTGGCTTTCCTTTCACTATTCTCGCACCCAATTTGAATTCTAAAATTTTCAATATGCGAAAAAGTTAAAACATGAAAAATATAGGTTGAATTTAATAATTTATAACCCCGAGTTTGGCATTCAAAGGAACAACACACATCACAAACAAATTGTTTATCAACACCATCATAGGTACAGGTTTTAACACAATAATGTGATTACACACATTTGCAATGACAAATGTCAAAAGAAAAGTAGGAAAAGAAGGAAAGCTGCAAGATTCAGTATGCCAATTTTAATCATCATTGGAACAACTTCAGAACTATCTTGCAATTGGATTGGTTAAAGTAGTCACATTGAGAGTGAAAATTTAACTTGATTCAGTTACGCCGTCTTTCTTCCATTGAGCTAATTCTGTTGCCAAGCACTCCTTTGGGTCACTCGTGTTTGGCCTATCGGCGGAGCCTAGAATTATATATGTATGTAGATAAGAGACATTTGAATTTATCAGGATACAAATCATTTAAATTCAAATGGGAGTCATGAATGTGCGATTGAAACTTGTTTTATCCCAATTTATCTTTTAAGCATTTGGTAAAATACTTTTTGTCCATAATTCTTTTTTTAATTGTTAATTTGAATTGATCAATTACATTAATTTTGTGAATAATCAAAGTTGAACATGAGGTCAAGAACCTTGTAGCTAAAGACGAGCATGGTTTAGTGATTGTACATAAACTTTCTCATTTGCAGGTGTTTAGTTATTGGAAGGATGCATATGTGTATGCAGTCATTAGTCATAGAAGCGTTGCGATTTTGTTTGGAGCTTAGTGTGTTTGATGTATTGCTTGAATGGGATGATCATGCTTCAGTTTAGAAAGCGCAAAAAGGACGAAACTCAGCTACTTCTGGCCATTTACTGGATGATATTATTAAGTTATTGTGTTCTCAATTTTGATCTTGTAATTTTTAATATGTTTGTACAAGTTCTAATTGTCTCTCATAGTATAGCCTCTCTACTGAGATCAAGGACCGGCCCTCGGCTTAGGTCACTTAGGCAATTGCCTAGGGCCTCCTACTAGAGAGAGGCCCCCAAATTTTGGAGCAAAAATTGAGATATATTTTTTAAAAAATATTTTTTTTTAAGATACAGGAAAAAAAATTAGTTTTACATTTTTCTTCCACTTTTAAAAGGTACTAAAGAATTGAGTAATGTTAGAGATATTACAATTTTAAATACATAGGGCTTCCAAATATGTGTCACTAATTACAATAAATAATTTATATATGAAAATACTATAAATACTATAAATTTTACTTTAAAACAGTTATACAAATTGATGTGAAAATTAGTATAATTTGTAGACGTCAATAATCTATTAAATGCATTTTTAAATTACTTAGTGATACATCTTTATAAGCATCATGTTATAAAATTTATAAATTCAAATATTTGTTTATTATCTTCTTGAAATGTCATTAATCACATTCATTGCTACAACATTTGTACATTTTTTTTTTTAGTAAAATTTGTCATAGCTTTAGCATTTCTTCAAAAAAAAAAAAAAAAAAAAAAAAAAACATATTACAAGATAAAAAGAATGCATTTTTGTTATATAAAAATTATGATATTGAAAACTAGTTAAATATTATTTAAATAGTAACGAAAAGGCCCCATTTAAATATATCGCCTTAGGCCTCAAAGTTTGTTGGGCCGCCCCTGCTGAGATCTTAGGGCTTGGTTTGGAGGACCTTCCTTTTAACTTTTGGTGCATGCTGCTTTGGTAGTTAGATATAATCTTTTGAAGTTTATTGATAAAAATCAAGTTATGTTTCATACTGTATTTTCTGTACATGAGTTTATAGTTTAATTTTAGTGTTTTAGGAATTTACAGGCTAATTTTTTTCATGATATTGTTGTTTATTGTTGCAACTTGTAAATAGTAGATTATGATTGAATTATAGTAGGGCAATTCCTGTGTATGTATGTTACGTCACAGATTGACAAAGATGGAGATTGTTAGATTCTAAATATTTAGAATTGTAGAATTGAATGTTTAGGTTCTAATTTTATGTATGTTTGCAAACCGAGTATAAAAACATGTCTAGTATAAGATATTAATGTCTTAGAACAGTTTTAGACATTGCTCAAGTTGATTCAAGTCAAGATTTAAGAACACTCAAGCTGTAGAAAGAAGAATTTAGAATTTGTCTTGCTCGCCAATCGAGATGCAATTTCTGCAAATTTTAAAGAAGGTGCAAAAGCCCACAAAACGTTAAGGGTTTGAGTTCAACACTGCTAGGTATAAAAGCAAAACCCTAATACATGAGTTTTTATAGTTTAATTTTAGTGTTTTAGGAATTTACAAGCTAATTTTTTCATGATATTGTTGTTTATTGTTGCAACTTGTAAATAGTAGATTATGATTGAATTGTAGTAGGGCAATTCATGTGTATGTATGTTATGTCACAGATTGACAAAGATGGAGATTGTTAGATTCTAAATATTTAGAATTTTAGAATTGAATGTTTAGGTTCTAATTTTATGTATGTTTGCAAACCGAGTATAAAAACATGTCTAGTATAAGATATTAATGTCTTAGAACAGTTTTAGACATTGCTCAAGTTGATTCAAGTGAAGATTTAAGAACACTCAAGCTGTAGAAAGAAGACTTTAGAATCTGTCTTGCTCTCCCAATCGAGATGCAATTTCTACAGATTTTAAAGAAGGTGCAAAAGCCCACAAAACGTTTAGGATTTGAGTTCAACACTGCTAGGTATAAAAGCAAAACCCTAATACATGTTTTCCAAGACTTGTGAGTTACTCCTGTAAGATCTAAGAGGTTCTATAACCTTCTAACTCAACAAATATATACTGGAGATTAGATCGATATTGCATGTACTAGTGGAGATAATTTGCTGCAACAAGATTAACTACTGCTGATGATCTAAACCTTTGAGTGAGATTACAAAGTCACAAACTAGAGTATTTGTATGCAACAAATTCAAATCGAAGAGTCCATGGATTCGGAGCTGCATATGGTCACGTGAGTAAGTACTACAAGAGGTAGCATTAGATTTAGAAAAAAAAAAAAAAAAAAATCTATTTTAAACACTTCCATTCAATTTACTGAATTTGTTGCCCTATGGATTTTTTAGGTTAAATCCTCCTTAGGTTTTTTACGTTGAAAATGGACGGCTTTATTTGTTTTCTTGAGTCATCATATTGCTTGTTTTCTTTAATTTTCCGCTATTGCGATATGATTGTCATTTGTTTAACCTAGATTTGCATAACAAACCTAAGTAACAACTTGGTTAATAAATTAGGTTAAACAATTTGAGTGTTCAGGGAGCCTAAATAACAATCATGATTGACTTTAGCTAATTTGTTAATTTGTTAATTTTCTTATTCTCTTAATAGAGAAAAGATAATTTTATCAAACTTTATGCACTTACTGTAAATTATCATTATTGTTATTTGCAAGGATGGACCCAGGTGGGGTCTAAGGGGGCTCGACCCCACTGGTTTTTTATCTTGAAACTAGACTATTTCATTGGTTTTTCTAGGTTATCACATCACTTGTTTTCTTTACTTTTCTGCTATTGTGATATGATTGTTATTTGTTTAACCTAGGTTTGCATAACAAACCTAAGTAACAACTTGGTTAATAAATTAGGTTAAACAATTTGAGTGTTTAGGGGCCTAAATAACAAACATGATTGACTTTAGCTAATTTGTTAATTTTCCTATTCTCTTAATAGATAAAAAATAATCTTATCAAACTTTATGCACTTACTGTACATTATCGTTATTGTTATTTGTAGGGACAACCCAGGTGGGGGTCCAAGGAGGCTCGACTCCCCTAGGTCCAATTATATATATATATATATATATAGTTATTATATATTTTATTTTTGTAATTGGTCCCCCTTCCAAAATCTTAGACCCCTTCTCCTTAATAAGTCTAATTAGCATCATCAAAAATAGCAACTATCCAACCAAAATACTTAACAAAAATAATAAAAACATTCACAATTGTAATTGTATTTTATAAAATAAAAAAAATAAAAAATAAAAACTATTTTACCACTGATCAACCAAAAAAGCATGTGTTATTAAAGAAACTAAAACTAATTTTTTTACAACTACAGTAAACTAGTATAAATACCAGTTAATTGTAGTAAGTTATTAAAAGTAAAATAAAATATTTTATTAAGATTATATCTCTTCCTTCAATTAAAAAACTCAAATTCTCTCTTTTCCTTTATTATTTTAATGAGTTGTTTATATTATTTTAAATGAAGTGATTCAAAAAAAAAAATAATAAAACATTTGATACTGGGTGTATTGTAAAGTGAGATGATAAAATAGATAAAGTAGCTTTTTGAGGTGTTAAAAGCTAACATTTTTAGCATCACCGCTGTGAATGCTCTAACTTCAACAATAAATAAATAAAAATCCTTGCAAACCTAGTATTGAAAAGAAACATTATTTTGTTTTTGTCTTTGTCGGTAAATGATTGCATCTTAGCGTATTTAGAAACAACAATTTTGTGTATTTTTAATTTTTTAATACTATATGGATGCATATTTGAAAATTTTTTTTTATACTCCAGCCCTCTTTAGCTTAAAATCTCGAGTCTATCCCTGGTTATTTGTTACCAAGTCATATCTCATATTGTTCATTAAAGAAAAGAAGAAGTCAATTCCGATATCATTTATTTGGTCACAAGATTTAGTTTTTAGACCGTCATGTCTCAAAATTAACTCTTCTACTTTTTTTTTTCTTTTTCTTTTTTTCTTTTTTTTTTTTTTTTTGAGAGAGAAGACTTTAAAATTTATATTAAGAAATAGGCAAATCAGCCTCATAAGCAATGACAACATGTCCATCAAATAATCCATTAAACATTAAAATCTCCTTTATTAGAGACAGATAATTAAATATATAAGGATATGTAATTGTCTCACGTCTTCCCACTAAATTTGATTGAAAAACAAAATGGTAGGTTTATGTCTTATTGTTAGAACATATGTGATTCATTTGTTAGGAACATATGTCACTATTTTATGTAATTGGCTAATCCTTTAACAAAACGCATTTTACTTGTATTTTTGTAGATATATGATGTGTTTAATACTTCAAGAAACCTTATTTCAAGTTCAAGTGTTAAAACCATGCAAGTCTGTCCAAGATTCAAGTGTGAAACGTGCTATTCATTAAAGTTTGACAGCTAGCATTTATCGAGACCTGTAGAGCTGTTCTAGCCTGTGGCTCAACAACTGCTCAACAAATAGGTATCTGTTGAGGTTTATGAAATTTAGTTTTTCGAGACTGTTTTTCATCCAATATGGGATTATGTGTTTGGGTTTTCTTTTCTCACAACCATAAATATATAAAATAATTATTTTAAGGGCCGTCAAAGGTGGAACAAATTGCACAAGTGTTGAGCAAAATTTGTTCAAGCAAATTGTGACCGGAGACAGAATTTACCCAAGTTCATCTTTCTTGTGAAGTTCGAGACTGTTTTTCATCCAATCTGGGATTATGTGTTTGGGTTTTCTTTTCTCACAACCATAAACATATAAAATAATTATTTTAAGGGCCATCAAAGGTGGAACAAATTGCACAAGTGTTGAGCAAAATTTGTTCAAGCAAATTGTAACCGGAGACAGAATTTGCCCAAGTTCATCTTTCTTGTGAAGAAGCTACTGTGTTTGTGCACCGTAGGGTTTTGTAACCAAAGAGCTTCTCGATCTTCATCGTGTGATGAACTGAAGAACTTTGTAGCCAACAACCTTCTCTAGTTGGTGATTAAAGTCGCGTACTGAGATCCGCGCAATTAGTTAGTCACGTACTGGAAGCCGTGCATTACATGGAGAGATTGTCACTGTAGAACAAGTCCAATTGGGTATTGGGGTAAGGGTTCAACTGTAGGTTGGTATAAGGCACTGGAATTCCTTTACTTGTAACTGTTTGTTGTGATAATAGTGGATTCTCGAGAGTGGTGACCTAAAAATCACCCGGTGAGATTTTTGCTGTGTTGGTTTTTCCCATTTGTAATCAAATCACTGTGTCAATTTATTTTCCGCTGCATACTTAGTTTAATTGGTGATTTATTTGTGCTACCACACGCTTTGCATGTTAATTTGATTAATTAATAAACTTGGTTAATTAATCAATTAATTTATCACAAGGAGTCAATTCATTTTTGGCCTATCACTTATTTTATTTATTTCTTAAAAAAAGAATTAAAATAAGTGGCACCTTCAATAATTTCCCAAAAAAAAAAAAAAAAAACTTGGATCAAGACATCAAATGATAGTGCCCATAGACTATAGTAGTAATTTTCATTAGGAGGATTATAATATTAATGGGTATTAATAGCAATTTGATGTGTCTAACTGGAAATACAATATGCATTAACAGAAAGTTACCAAAAGCAAAATAGGCTCGATCAAGATCCAAAACGCCAATTTCGATTTTTAGAAACGTTTTACCTTGCTAAAGGATTGAGTTCAGTATCGAGATCCATATTGATCATATCAAATGAATCTTTGAGTTCAACCCCATAGCCCTCCATCTTTTGAGATAATTCGGTTGTCAAACTTTCCTTTAGTTCTGCGACTACCTGACTCATCGTTGGCCTTCTACTGGAAGTTGGAGATACACAAACCACTGCTACTTCAACAGCTTTCCAAACTGAGTTAACATCGAAATCTCCACCCAACCTTGGATCAACAATATTTTGAATGTCCCCTTTAGCAAGCATGAAACTCACCCACTGGCTTATGTGAGTCCTATCTTGGGATCTTCCTATCACAGGTCGATTTGTGATAATCTTTAATAGAACAACTCCAAAGCTGTATACATCACTTTTTTCATTTAACCAGTTCGACTGGTAGTACCTGCAAGTCAACTCATGTTATATTTTCATATTTTTTGCAACATTATTCTTGGGAGTAGGGAAAGTTTGTAATACTACTCTTGATATTGTTTGTTGTGTAATGTTTTGATATTCATTGAATAAACCTAGTTGAATTATTATACACACACACATATATATTGAAGACTATTGACTTTTGATTGATCAATCTCTTTATATATGTCGCAATAGCTCTAGAGGTCTTACAATTTACATGTCATTATTCTCATTTATGTTTTTAGTAGATTTTAATTTCTATTTTGCATTTAAACCATCCATTAATATCTTGCCATTCTATATTTTCTTTCAAAAGTAGAATATAAAATTCCATACAAACTAAATTATAACAAATACCTATTAATGGTTACCATAATGTGGCTCTACTACTGATTTCATGATGATTGCTTTTTATGATAAAAAACTTTACCAACACAACTAACTAAAAATTACAACTAAATAACAAAAATACTCACTCAGGGTCCAAGTATCCAGGGGTACCAACAACATTTGTTGACACATGTGTTCCGCTATCAGTTTGGAAAATCTTTGATAGACCAAAATCACCTAGTTTGGCATTGAACTTTTCATTCAACAAAATGTTTGTGGTCTTCACATCTCTATGGATTATGGGTGGCTTACAACCATGATGCAAATACTCCAAACCTGTTTTACAATGCATTATTAATTATAAAAAATAATGAAAAGATTAAACATTTTTAAAATATTTATACAAATCATCGTATTGCTAACCTTCAGCTGCATCAATTGCTATTTGAAGTCTTGCTTGCCAACTCAAGATATTTGTATTATGACCTGCATCCGTAAATAATCGCCTTAACCTAGTTGTGTAGTTCAAATAAATTAACCTTGATCTCGTTGTTTAAGAAAATTTTTTGAGGGGAAATTATTTTTATGTTGCTTCAAAATAAAATTTGGCTTAAATTAATAAGTTGACCCTTCTACTATTGGCCAAATTCAATTGTTCCCTATACTATTAGTTGAGTCAATTTAGCCTTCCAGTTTTCAAAAATCAAATCAATATGATTGTTGGGTCTCCATGATATCATTATAAGCTAGTTTTAATTGTGACCAAACCTGACAATTGTGCTTCTAAGTCTCTGTTGGCCATGTACTCATAAACGATCCCCATGTTGGTTCCTTCGTAGCAATACCCGACAAGGGTAGTCAAGTTTTTATGATGAACTCTCACAAGAAGTTTTACCTGCAACTCAAATCATCCTAACTAATTTAGTATAATAATCGCTGTATGGAAAGGTGTGTATCGGATATCAAGAATTCTTTGTTATAGTGGCTTGCCTCTGCTTGAAATTGTTGATACCCTTGAACTGATGATGGAGAGAACACCTTTACTGCTACACGAATTCCATCCATGCAGCCATAGTAAACTGTTCCAAATCCGCCCTTGCCAAGAATCCTCTCAAAGTTGTTGGTGATTCTTTGGAGATCAGAATATGTCACTTGTCGTTGCATTGACTCCAGTGGCCGATTCTGGACGTTTGGTTCAGTATCAACTAGCGCAACTGCTAAGATCATCAAAAGTATATTAGGCACATATCTTAGGAGAATTGAAGTTTTCTTTGTTTCCAAGAATGTGTATCTTATATTAATTTAATGTCCTAACCTCTAGTCTTATCTTGTTTTTTCCTCCTTGTGAGCCCATAAAAGATAGCCGCTATAGTCAATGAGAGGATGAGCAAACCAACAACTGATGCCAGTATTAAAACGACAATATTGTTCTTCGACTTTTTCCTCTCACATGAATCCGATGCACAAAGGTTTGAATTTTCTCCCACACTACCAACAACGAGGTTAATAGCAACAATTGGAAGTGATCAGCAAGGAATATCATAGTCAAATACTCACTCCGTCTTAATTTGTATGTCATCTACTCTATTTTGGAATGTCCCAAAATATTATCTTATTTCTAAATTTAAAAACCATTAATTTATCAATGTTCCTATTATGCTCCTACTTTATTTTTAAAACCATTTTTGATAAATTCATTTTAGGGTAGTTTTAAAAACTAATACATTTTTATATTACAAACAAGACAAAAATTATGTTCCCTTAAAAAGTTGAATTTTTGAAATATGACAAACAAATTGAGGCAGAGAAAGTATAATTTTAGTGTATGATAACACTAACCGATACTTTAGGTTTTTGTTGAGAAACTATGTACAGACATTATTTATTTTTGAAAATTGGAGCAAAATAAAATTATGATATTACAGAGTTCATCTCTTTTGACAAAAATCATACCTTAACAACAGTGAACCACTCTTCGATCTTTTTATGAGTTCAGCTGGAATAGAACCATTGAGCTGATTTCGTTCTAAGTTTCTGCAAGGGTAAAGTGAATATGATTTTCCCCCGTTTTAACATTGAATAGTATCAGGAGGCAGGGTAACACATTGTAATGGGTGCAATTACACCCACTGAAATTTGGAAAAAAAAATGTAAGAGTTTTGGTACTTTTTTATAATTACACATTTACACCCACTGAAAAAAAAAGTTATGTGATCAATTATGAGAACCCTTCTGAAAAATTAGATAGTACTGTAAAAATATACCATTCTAGATATAATCATAATTCCTAAATCAAATATTATTTTACTAAGTGATCTCAAAAGATAAAACCTATTACTCAACTTTTCTCCTTTCCCATCCAACGCTACAATTTGTCAATTTGGCCAAACAAAAATACGAAAGGGGAAAAAAAGAAAAGAAAAGTGAAGAAGAAGAAGATGAAGAAAGGGAAAAAAAAAAATGATAGAGATGAAAAATGAAAGAAAAGAAAAGGAAACTAGTGTAAGGCAGAATATATATTCACTTTAATTTTTTTTTTTTAACTAAATATTTTATACTTTATGTATCCTTACTAATTTTCTAGAATATGAAGTTATTCATTAAGTTTTGTAAAGTTGTTATTTACAACTATTTGTTTTGTTGGCTTATATTCCGTGCCAAATTTGATTGTAATTATATTCAATCTGTTGTATCCTGTATTTATTGTGGGATCTCTTTGTAAGGGTTGTGTGATAGAGAGAGAGAGAGAGTGTGTGAAGACTCAAGCATTTGAAGACTAAAGATTTCTCGCTGGTATATCGTGACTTAGCTACCTGCGGAATGAATCATATGCCCTGCACGTGCTGGAATGCGAAGAGTTAAGCCAGGTGGAGACAGTTGTGTCTCGTGAGTATCTTGCGGGTAAGGCCTTCCCGCGAGACACCTGCGAGGCATTCTGTTCTGCCAAGCTGTCTAGTCTGATACACACTTTCTATACCTACACTATTTATACCCACATTACCCACAAATGTTATAGAGAGCTTCTGAGAGAAAACCCTAGCCAAACACCTAGAGAATTAGAGATTGTCATACCCACAATCCTCTACACATTTGCTAGTGAAAATTCCGCAACTCCTACCTCTCCATTTCCATACTATTAAGAGGTTGATAGCCCAAACACTTATCACACCCTTTGAGAGTGTCAAGTGACGTTTTGGTGCTACTGGAAAGCATTGGAAGAAGTCAAGGATGACAGATGCAACATGGAGCTTGTTGCGAGATCTGGAGAACAAAGACAAGACACGGTTCCGAGAA
The DNA here is from genome assembly GCA_023621385.1 of Quercus gilva. Taxonomy (NCBI): domain Eukaryota; kingdom Viridiplantae; phylum Streptophyta; class Magnoliopsida; order Fagales; family Fagaceae; genus Quercus; species Quercus gilva. The sequence goes on from CM042477.1 coordinate 19,150,273, forward strand.
GCCTTGTTGAAATAAGAGCTTGGAGGGCCTAGGTACAGAGGGTAGACTAGGCTTGGAAGGTCTCTTGCTTACCCTTGTATCCCAACTGATTGTCTAGTGAATCGATTTCTGCTTGGAGAGCGACGGAAAGGTTTTATACCGAGTTCTTTGATTTCCTCTTCGATAACACGTTTCGATGTTATTTGTGTTTGCATCTCTCTTCCCTACTCTTGTTTATTTCATTTTTATTGTTGTGTTGCTTTAAATATGGATTAGAGTAGTTGTTCTACTTATACGCTTGTGTTTACACTATTCAGCACTTAGTATTAAGTTAGTGTAAAATCAACCAAGCCATAACTTTAATTTGAGGGTCTAAACAGCTCGTGTGTTTTTGACACATTTCCGAGCTTTCAATGTTAAATTTCACTTCAAAATTCGACTGCAAATTCTGAATATATTATATAATAAAAGAGATAGCTTTTTAATTTAATTGGCACTTCCATAAGCACTGTTTGAAGTTTTAGGGGAGGAGCAGTTCGAGCCATAAGGTTAACACATATTAATGTGTGTTTGTTTCTAAAAAAAAAAATGATTATTTTGGTCCCTAAACTTTACCAAAAGTTTGTTTTTCATCCCTAAACTTTAAGAAGTTCATTTTTCGTTCCTAAACTATTAAAAAGTTCATATTTTGTCCCTAAACTATTGAAAATGTTTTATTTATGTCCTTAAACTTTACTAAAGGTTTGTTTTTCTTCCCTAAACTATTGAAAATGTTATTTTTACCTCCTTATTTTTGTCTCTATACCATTCAAAAAACTCTTTACAAAGTTTAGAGATGAAAAAAAAATTGAACTTTTTAAAGTTTAGAGATGAACAACAAACTTTTAATAAAGTTTAGAAACCAAAATAGTATTTTACCCAAAAAATTAATAATAATAGAATTTTGTGCTACAATCCAAATGAAGCATATAAAGTTAGGGGAGCATATCTATAAAAGGAAAAGGTTTCTCATAGGCCGTGTGCATGAGACCTTTGCCTCACTGACAAAGGATGTATGTGCTCGGCGCATAAAACAGTTTTTCCTTCCAAAGAATACCTATTAACCTCATTACCACTACTTTCCAAAAAAATAAAAATTGGAAGTTTTTCACGTCAATTCAATTATGCTTATTTTAATGAGTATGAAATTGGTTGGTTCATAGAACAAAAATAATAAAACAATATAAAATCCATATATTTATTTATTTTAAGAGTTTGTACTCATTTCAAAACAACTAAGAAAAAGAATATAGTAATGATCCTGTTAAGCTGTTGTTTGATAGATCCCTGAAATAGGAAAATCAATTACAGTTATTATTTGTTAATTATCAACAAGTTCGGTTGAAATAGAACCACAGAGTTGGCTTTGTTTTAAATTTTTGCAAGGATAGTGAATGTGATTTTTCTAATTTTTAACAAAGAAACTTGTAGAATTAGTGTAAAAATCCAAATAACTTACAAGACCTCCAAATATTGCAATTGCGACAAAAAATCAGGAACTGATCCAGTTAAGCTATTGTTTGATAAATCCCTGAAATAAGCAAACAATTTATAATTAATATATTGGATGTCCTAAATAATTGTGACCTGATTTGGCAATAATACTTACAAATATTGTAACATTACGAGAGTTGATATATCGGCAGATATTGCTCCAGTCAATTCACTAGAGGACAGATTCCTGATTACAATAAGCTAGTAAGGAGATACTTCAAAGCATGTTTGAAAGCCAAAAATCTTATCTGAAGGCCTTAACTTACAAGGATATTACTCTTGGGGCATTATAACCATCATATCTACAATTTAGACCTTCCCACGAGTATGCTTGTGGGGCACACGGATCTCCTTGCCAGTTTCTCTTTACTCCATAAGTTGACTTGATCTTTGTTATAGCACCAACTAATATTTTCAAATTGATGATCGAAGTAAGTAAAATTCTATTGCAATTTTGTAAACAAGGATAATGAAATGCACAGTGAAATACATACCATCTTCTTGTTCAGTTTCTGATTGCAAGAGATTTTTCACTGAATATACCTCAATTGCATTGATGATGGGTGGAAGTGTTGAATTTTCAGTTTTCACGAGTGAAAAAACATATTTTCCTCCAGTACTAGTCAATGCATTCGTTCTATACATAGTGAATGTCCGCAAATACTCTGGAACATAAGGTCCATACCAGTGCTTCCCATTTAGTGTAACGTTGAATGATCTGGACTGGTTGGCTTTTAGCTTTACAACTTCGGCAAAGTGCATGTAGATATAATATTTTGAAGTTACACCCTCTGGCTCCAAGTGAAAGACCAAGGGAGCACTATCATTAATTGGTGTGGCAGCAGTACTCATGACAACAGATGGTGGCCGATAAGGATTGGAACTTCGGGATTCAATGGTAAGCGAGGTACTAAGACCTGTCCACTCTTCGTAATTATAGGGCCGCCAAATGCGATCATAAACATCGTATTTATACCTAAGTAAAACAATATATTTAGCATACTACAGGAACTAATTGAATTTATATTCTGTTCAAAAGAGATGTAAACTTTGCGAGTAGCTTGAGATCTATAGAAGTAATTATTGAATATTAAATGGAAAATAAAAATATGAGAGGAGAAAAACAAAAGACGGAAAAGAATCAATGGGCTTGAGAGCCTATGATGTAATTCAGAACTCGAAACATTGATTTCTAAAATGACTCGTACCATTCTTTTTTTTATTTTTTGGTCACCGGTGTAGGATCTTGTGGAATTCAGCACTAAATTAGATTTCTTAATGAGATCTTGAAGGGTTTTATAGAAGGTTTAAAGTTTAAGGATTTTGATAGTAAAAAATTGAATCCTGAATATGTTTGAAGGTTGTTTGGAATTAAAATAATGAATAAAATATAGTCTTAGGGTCTATTTGGATACCACTTATTTACTGAACACTGAAAACTTATTACTGAAAATACTATAGCAAAATAATTTTTAAATGTATGAATAGTGTTGTGGAACCCAAAAATACATTGGTATGTGCGTTTTGCTGAGTTTGGTGGTCCCATAAACAGTGCCGTGAGAACCAAAAAAACGCTAAACACAGTTGAAATATAATTTCAACTGTTGGCAAACGCACACTTAAAGAAAAAAGATAAAGATAAAGATAAAACATTAGGCAATCATACTTAGGTTATCCTAACAATCACAGTTAGGTTGATGAAGACAATCATAACCTCAGGTTAAAATAAATGTCATGAATTTTGTTAAATTAATCTCATTATTATTGGCAAGAACAAAAAAAGAATCTCATTATTATTGGCCGATACATAGGCTAATAGGAAATCCTTTCGTAGAAAGACTAAATTCCTAAATAATTATCCCTAAGGAAATTAGTAATACTAAAGAACCACTAAACCAAAGAGGAATAAGACTGAAAGCACAAAATATGACTCATGGGCGTTTAGTAAAACTAAGAACAACCCATTCTTGAAATTTTGAAATACCAAATTGTCCCTATTATGGTAAAAGTCTATTAAAATTGATCCTGCAGCAAAAAAAAAAAATATATATATATATATATATATACAGACAATAAAATAAGACTCAATTTTACTTTAAACTGACTGAGGATCTCTCCATCATCCAAAACATCTCACATTAATAATTGAGCACTAGAAACACTGCTTCTTATAAATCTTTAAAGAAGGCTACTCATTACATTCCCCATCATCTCACCACTGCTTGGAAAATCTCAACACTAGAAAGAAAGAAGAGTGATGGCGCTCATGTACCTCATAATTGATATGTTGAAACTCATCAACCGTTCAAGAAGGAAAATTCTAGTATCACATAATTGTACACAATTTTGGTACGCCATGTGGCGAGTTGTGAGACACCTTTGCTACTCACAACTCGTCATATGGCGAGTTGTGGCCAAAATTGTGTACAATTATGTGATCCTAGCATTGCTCGTTCAATAATAGTGCCCACCACCTCTTGCTAAAGCAATTTGATTACAAAATACATCTTCGATTTCTTCCTTTATGTTATGGTTTGATGGCAATCAAAGAATAGATTATATCATGTGTTTTAGTTACCTCAAACTTGTAAAGTTTTTGATATTTGAATAATAAATCTAAGATTCAATATTCGCCTATATACGAAACCAATTGGTGTCTTGATCTGATGATAAAGAGTACAACTATCAAAAGCAGACGCCATAAATTGAAACTTTATAAATAAAAAAATAGACTATGCATAATTTTTGACATTAAGAGCAACCACATCAATAAGTGTAAAAGTTTCCTTCTATTTTATACTAAAAGCCTACTTTTTCTATTTTATACAATCAATTTGCAAAAACAACCGCATTAGATTATTTATAATACCCCATCTTTTATTTAAAATAATACTTTTTCACTTTTTTTTCCCTTACACATACACGGCCCCACCACCTTATCAAACACCACTTCTTTGAACACTCTCTCTCTTTCCTTTTCTCCTTCTTCTTTCTACTTTCTTCTTTCTTCTTCTCCTTCTTTCTTTTACTCCTTCTTTCTTCTTCTACGATTTTTCTTCTTTTTCTTTTTCTTTTGCTATTCTTTCTTTCTTTCTTCTTCTTCTTTTTCATTTCTAAAAAAAATTTAAAAAAAAATATTTCTCTTTCTCCCCCTCTCTTTCTCTATCAAATTGGTGCTCTCTTCAAATCTAAAAAAAATCTCTCTACCAAGCCTCCATGGCTCAATACACTCACACACACTCTCTCTCTCTCTCTCTCTCTCTCTCTCTCTCATGGCGGCGGCAAGCTTGGGTTTTAGGTTGATTAATTTGTATTTTGCCAAATGGGTTTTCTATTGTGTTTTATTTTGAGTTGATTTTGCTTTGAGTTGATTATATGTTGGGTTTGTGATGATTTTCGTTAATTTTGGGTTGATTGTGTTTTGATTAAATTGATGTTGTAATGGGTTGGTTGTGGTGGTGGTGGTGGTTGTTGGTTATTTGTGATGGTGGATGGATGTTGGTGGTTGGCTTCGGCTTCTTCTTCTTCTTCTTCTTCTTGGCATTGAAGAGTGGGTGAGAGAGCGTCTAACAAGGCAAGGGACAAGAGAGAGAAAAAAATAATCATATACAAAGCTATAGTAACCGTGCATATATGCAAGGTTATTGTAGCAATTTTGCATATAAACAGTGTTTTAGACAGACTGGTGTGGGTAGTTTTGAACAAAAATGTGTAAAATTTGTAAAATTTGCAACTTTTTCTATTTTGCATGGATTGGTGCTATTGCTCTAACCATGTCACTAATGCCTATGTTTGATGGTACATAAGCATTGGCACTTATTGATGCAGTACAACTAGAAAAATTAACAATGAAAAAGTAAAGGACAAGACATTGGAGTCAATACTTAGAATTGCTTAAAGTTAGCATCAAGGGAAAGAAAATGACTAGGATTTGGCACCTATAATTGGCTAGATTTGTCACCTATGGTTGATTGGAGTACAACATTTAGCTTGTATAGGAATACTAAATTAAACAATCTAAACCCTAATTCTAAGTGGCATAGAAATCTAGAATTGCCTTGTTAAAAATATACTTTAGATAAAATATTAAAAACCATAATTAAATACTAGGGCTTACGATTGACTTGCAAAATTAATTAAGATAAATATTGTTTTGACTTTCCCACCTTTGTTATTTTCTTCACAATCTTGTATGAATCGACATTATGTTTGTAAATTTCAAGTTTAAATTATGCATAAAAGATAAGTTTATATATGTAAAATCAATAGCTAGGTCATCAATCAAATGTTTAAATTTCAAATTTTTATAGTGTAAAGTTATTCATAAAATAATTTAAGTTTATGGATCGAACAGTAAATAACATCTGATTGACACCAAATTTGACATGTGTGTAAAAAAATATAAATAATATGCAATTTAATAAATAAATTTTCAAAATAAATCTTAATGTTAAATTTTTAGTTAGAGTTGTAGCCATTAACTATAACCAAGTTTGTAGTCAAACTGTGTCCCTTTTTATTTTTTCCTCAAATGGTCGTAATATAAGATTCAATTTTTGGTGTTTATTATATTTCTTATTTAATTTTTAGAATACGATTTTTTTTTCTATTTTTAGAGATTTTTTTTTTTTTTTTTTTGAGAAGAAGCGATTTTTTTCTAAGATTATGTGACTAAATATTGAGTTTTTATATTATAAGGTATAAACTATGATCTACTTAAGAATATTTGTTTGATGATTTTTTTTTTTTTTTTTTTGAGTTCTTAATCCAAATTAGGATTTCTTTATTTTTTACGTATTCACTTAAGCTTTCTTTCAGGTTTTTATAAATAAATTGAAAGTGGTAATCCACTAGGCATCAAGTTATTTCATTGATAAAATTTTAAAGATTTTTCTTCTTTTTTTTTATTCAAGGTGTGTCTTTTGTTTTATGAGAGAAATCAAGTTTTCCACGAAGTGAAATTTTGAGGTGATTTAGTTTAGATAAAGTGAAATTTTACTGTAGAATCAAGTTATGGTGGCTTCAAAGAGAGAAGAAGAAGAAGAGAGAATTGGATTGAAGGAAATAGGAAAGTTGACGAAGGGAAAGGAGAGGATGCAGGAAACCTCAAAGCAAAGTCATGGTTTCCAAAGCATAATATTCCCAACAAAAAAATTATGAAAACCAAAATTAATCTCTGTTCAATATGGAAAATTCTTAGGTGCTCTCTGTGCATAGATAAATAGTGCTCCCTCCTCTCACATTTATTATGGATTCCACCATGAATTTAATGAGTAAATCCCGCTATGAATGTGAGAGGAAAGAATACTATTCTTCATGCTCCGAGAGTACCTAAGAATTACTCATTCAACATTTCTTTAGTTGTAAAATCTTAAAACTTTATCCTATATAAAATTAATGTTTATTATTTTTCATTCCATTATTCATTTAATGTTGACATTTAATTTCATTATTTCCATATTATAATTTTATTGTGTCAAAAATTAGACTAGAGAAAAAAAATGACCCACAACTCGCAACAAAATTAATATTAATAATTTATGGGATATACATAATAAGTTATTAGTGTTTTTTTTTAGAAACGTTATCAATGTTTATTATTAAGTAAACATGGCACATTGAGTTCCAGTTAGATTAACTGGTCTAATAAAATCTCTAATAGTTGAATAAAAAATTAGATATTCAATCTCCGCTTATACCAAAAACTAATTAGTCTCTTAGTTTAATGATTAAAAAAAAAAAAACTATTATCAAGAATAAACATTATAGGTTGAAACTATCGTATTTTAACAATCATCATAAAAGTTATTCTAGCTTGTAACTCGTACATACGCACGAATAAATTTAAAAATAAACACATTTTTATCATAAAAATATACATAATTAATTGAACTATTAAAAAAATAAACGTAATTAGATACATGTTAAAATTTTTGTCTAAGTTTAATACAACTTATGATCATTTTTATTAAAATTTTTAATAAAACAGAATATGTGAAAATTTTGAATTAGCCCACAATGACTAACCTGTATGGTGAATTGCTTTCGGAACCAACATCCACGCGCCAAAAGAATTCTAGTGATCCATCTGTTGTCACATACGTCGAATTGGGCAGTGGCCTTAACTCTATTGCAGATATAAACGGTGTCCCACGTTGCGTGTTTACAAGACACAGTTGTATATAATTTAGAGGTGGTACATGTATCAGCTCCTTAACGAAACTATTGGATACATTCGTTATTTTGATGGTATTCCACATATTTGCTCCTAGATGAACATCAAATTCTGGTAACTTACTTTCTCCGTCATAATTTCCATAGAAGAAAGTTGCTCGGATCAAATACTTGGTGCCTTGCGTAATCCTTATGCTGTAACAGTTTCGGATTCCTTCAGGAAAGCTTCTGAGACTCCATACTTGTCGTTGAAGATCACCTTTAAATTCAGTTGATATCTGCCTATTTATGCCAGAGTCTACGAATCCCGCGTCAGAAATGTAATCTACGCCTGTGCTCCACTCTGTATAGCTCGAATTTTCTGGCAACCCACAATCTATGTTTATGAAGTCTGTGACCGAGAAATAACAATATCTTAGCCATAGCCATTACCTAAACCAATAAAATTGCAAGATTTAGATTATCATACCTGATTGATCCTGAGCATGAACCAGAAGAATAAGAGCCAATCCACCAAACAATTCAGAGATGAAACGTTTGAACCTCCCCATCACCATCTAAATTCCTTGTTAGCTATTCCAATAAAGCCATGCTTTCTGCCATCTTATACTATGCGTAAGTCCAGTCTTCCAGTCATTGAGAAAAAAAGTAACACGCATAGGTAAAGGTCCAAAATACTGAAGTCTGAATTCTTGACCATAGACGGGAAAATAAGAATCCTTACACCAATGGGAGAAGAAGTAAATATCTCTCTTTGAGAACTAGTGAAAGTGACAAATGATGTTTTAAAAACAACAACAACAACCAAAAAAAAAAAAAAAAAAGCGACAAATGTGAATTGTGAATTGTCAAGGCAAAAAAATTCGTGTAGAGTGTCATGCTCATTAATTATGTATGTGAATATTTTGTAATAGTGCTATGTGTTTTTGTTCATTTTATTTTGTACTACATGTTGCATACTTGTTAATTGTTATAATTATTCGTTCAAGTTAATTGAAAATTTTGTTCCTTTCAAAACCCTTCCCCATTTGTTATCAAAATTTTCTTTTCTACAAGAATGTTTATCAATTTAAATATGTTAAAGATAATAAATTATATTAGTTTATTGTGTAATAGAACAAAAAGTCCAATTACATTTTCAGTTCACGTAGGGTTAATACTAGTCTCTATAGCCTCTATTTATGCTATGTTATAAGTTCATTGTATATAGTACTTGATCATACACTAAAGGTGTAATCTCTAAGGCTTTATAACATAAACAGTTAGATATAAGCAATTAATCATTTTGAGCCACATAATTCTTGGTCTTCATTTTCCCTTTCTCTTTTATTCTCAACAAAATAAATCTCATTTTAGTGAAGATAGTGGTTGAGGGGGTGGCCGGGGGCAAGCCCCTAGGTTTTCAAAAATTCCTCTCTCATCTCTTCTTTTTTTTTTTTTCCTTAAAAAGTAAAAATTCATATATAAAATTTAATTAATAATCACCTCTAGATTTTATAAAATTTATACTACATTTTCATTGAATCTTACATCCCCCCTTTTAAATTTTTATTTAGTATTTAAAAATTAAATAAACTCCATAGGTTCCACATTCGCCTAAAATGATTTTGAATACACTTTGATTAAATGAATTACTTATGACATATGAGTAATTAGAGGGAAAAATAAATAAATTTATATAATTGATTAATGTATCATTTGTTCCTCTTATTATTCTTATATCATGCGCAACTCATTTAACTAATGTATACTAAGTATATATTTTCCTAGAAATAGAAAAATAAATCTCTATAATAGAATTAATTCATCTTTTTTCTTTTCAAAAACAATTTTTCAACCAAACAAACCAATAAAAATAAACTTCCTTCAAGGTACAATTTGGCTAGTTGTCTTAATTTCTTTTTCATCCATATCGATAAACATCCTCCATAGATCCTTTTACATTGTATAAATAATATTTAACATTGAAATTTATTTTAAAATCGTTCTTATTATTATACTTTGAAATTTTTGAAAAATATGTTAGAATTATAGTTAAATAATTAAATTCATAATTTCTTAAAGGTTTAAATTTTGGACAGTCGGTAATTTATTGTAGTAATCCTTGTCCCTACTCTACCTCTTATTTTAAAAATGTTAAAATTTTCTTCCATTATATAGTGATAAAATATTTTGAAAAGATAGAAACTAAACTAGCACATTTTAAGATATAAGGAAAAAATGTACAATTTAACAAAATATTTCTAATAATTGCATCACACAAACTATTTTGTATGTTAAAGTTTTTTGAAGACCAAAATATTAGGAATTTAAAAACGAAGTTCTAGTGAAAATAATCCTATAAATTTTGATTGATACTAATATTAATAAATCACAAATCTTAATAAATCACAAAACTTAAGTCCCTTATATTAAGATTCGAATTACTGTTTGTATGGTAAATTTAGTAATGATATAGTCACCAACAGTTATGGAGTTAGAAATGTTTTTCAGGGTTCAAGTTAAGTATTTTCTTTCCTTAATTTGTTGTGTAATTAGTACTTAAATTATGTTAATCACACTTAATATTCTTTAAAACTTTTACACCAGGCATTTTATATTAAATAAATTAAAGATAACACATTAGAGTATAATAACTGTTCTTCTCAAAAAAAAAAAAAAAAGTCTGATAATAGTTTTAGAAAAAAAAAAAACTTTATACATATCAATTAATTTTGGATCAATTAAAGAATAAACACTTTTATTTTTCTTAACATATACAATGTATTTCAAAAGGAATATTTTAATATTAATGCTCAAATAAAATAGTTTATATATATATATATATATATACACAAAACAGAACATGTCCTAGACTTTTAATCATAAAAATTATGGTATCTTTTCTTGTAATGGAAAAATAAAAAGAAATTGTTTTTGGAAGAGAAAAAAGTTTTTACTAAAGAGATTTACTTGTATATACTTTAGAAACATAATCTTTAAATGCTCTTAGAGTTAATGAAATTTATATTGCAAGAAAATTATATATTAAAAGAAATCAATGTTTAAAATAAACGTTAATACAATTTCTATAAAAAAAAAAAATTTTGAAGGAAGCAGTCACGTAAAATTTCTTCAACAAGTTAAAACTTTCCTTATTAAAATGGTGGGGGAATGGAAAATTTTGAAAACGTGAGAGCGGGGTTAGTCTGTCAGAATAAACAAAGAAAATTATATTGCTTTTACTTTTTCCTCCTCTCTCTAGCCAAGGGCCAAGGCTGTGAAATTTCAAAATCCAACAAACCCAAGCATTCCCATTTACCAAAAAATCGTTGTTGATGCCCACCTTCCATTTCACGTTGAGCAAAGTCTTCTTCACATTCTAAAGCCTCCTTCAGTTTGGGAAGGATGCTAAGGGCTGTTGTTTGGATTTGTTGTTTTCATCGCTCATAACTCTATTTTCATCACTCATAACTCAAAAATAGTGGCACCCATGATTGAGAAGTCTGTTTGGTTTTTGTTTCCAAGTTTTGTTTCTATCACTCAATTCTCTGATTTTTTAGTTATAAGTTATGGAAATTGAAAACACATTTTAGATGTTTTTAGTTTTCAAAACTTAGTTTCTAATGACATTTTGGTAATTAAACACACACAAAAGGACCCACTATCAGAGCAACAACCGCAACTTTTGACCCCCCCCCCCTTTTTTTTGTTCACTAGGTTCGGTGAGTTTTCCTTTCTCCCTGGTCTTCTTCTTCTTTTCTTTTTCCTTTCACGTTGGGTATGCTGTGGGTCTTCTTCATCTTTTTTTCTTTTTCTTTTTTTTTTTCCATCTTCTTTTTTTCTTTTCCCTTTCACACTGGTCTGCTTCTTCACACTAGTCTTCTTCTTCTTCTTTTTTTTCTTTTCCCTTTCACGCTGGGTCTGCTGTGGGTCTTCTTCATCTTTTTTTTTTTTTTCTTCTTCTTTTTTTCTTTCCTTTTCACATTGGGTTTCTAGGTTTGGTTGCATTTTTTTTTCCATTCCTTTTCACTGGGTTTTTGGGTTCTTTTTTTTTTCTTTTTTCTTTTTTTTTTTTCGTCTTTCTCATCTTAGACCCATAAAAAAAATAAATAAATAAATAAAAAAAAAAAACCAAACAGGGACTAACATACTATGACCCAGGAATTAAACCTCAAAATTCATTGTAGGTCCATGCACCCATGTATTTGTTTCCCAATGAAGTGAGCCCTAATCCTATTTGTAGGATCTATTTAGGATCCACTTATTTTATTAAAACTGAAAATTTTTTATTGAAAATACCAAGGTAGTCAATACCGTACCAGTACCGGCCAGTACGTACCGTACTAGTTGCATACTGGTATCGAAACATTAACGTTTCATATCGGTTTAAATACCGGTCGTATCGGCCAATTTTGAGCAATACTGGCTGGTATAGAATTTTTTTTTTTTTTTTTTTTAAGTTTTGTAATTTTTGAATTTTTGTTAGGGCAGAATGGTAACTTATTTGCATTAACTTATTAGTATTGTTTGTTTTCTTAGTATGCAATGGTAACTTTTAAGCTTTCTATTTTTTATATTGTGTGTGTGTGTGTGTGTGTGTGTGTGTGTGTGTGTGTGTGTTTTTAATTGATACTAAAGTCTAAAACCATGAATAATTAGTTCTGAATTGAGAAAATGTTTTATGGTAAACTTTTATATTTATTATAATACACACACACACACACACACACACACACACACACATACATATAGATATATATGTATGTATATATATATATATTTATGTATTTATGTATTTATTTATTTATTTATTTATAAATATAAAAAATAGCAGTAAACCAGAAACGGTACACCGATATTGACCGGTATCCGAAATATATCGTACTGCTGGGCAAACCGGTATAACCTCCGGTATGGTATTGACTCCCTTGGAAAATACTGTAGATAGAAATAAAAGCTAACTGAAATAGTACAGTGAAACCTATAAATAATACCAAAAAGTACAGTGAGGCTCATGAATAGTAAAAAAAAATAAGCTGAATAGTAAAATAAGTTGGCAAAAATAATTTTTTCTAAACACACACGTAGTGTAATAACTAAACTTAGGGTTAGTCTAGGATTAGTGGCTACATATATCTTGCATGTTGGGTTCCGAATAGTATTACCAACAATATTATCAATTTAAAATAGCAATCACATACAAGACACAAATATTTACACGGAAAACCTTTTCTCTTTGTAGAGCAAAACTATAAGACAAACTCCAAATAATTTCACTATTATCAAATTAATTATAATAATTCTTGTGTATGTCACAGGACTAAAGAAAAATCTCTCTAGTTTTCCTTTGCTCTCACACATACTAATTATCTCCCTCAAAGACGGCAACACTTTACTCTCTCCTCCTTATTTTTCTTCTCCACACACAGCTCTTTCTCTTGGCTGTCTTCTTTCTCTAAGCTGCTCCATCTTGGCTACTCTTTCAATTCTCTTCGTGTGCCTCACCTTTTTCTCTGTTTTCTTCAACATGCGGCACACTCTTTCTTATTCTTCCGAAATACACGCACACCTCCTAAAACCTAATAAACCATGTCTTATAGCCACCTACAACTTCTAATTCTTATTAAACAAGGATTCTCACAAGTATTAATTATTGAACACAACTCCTACTCAAACACGAATTGGAACTCATGTGGTCTTCTATTTCTAATAGGAGTTTTCCACTACATGGCTCTCTTGCCACAAAATGCGGCCAGACCCACAACAATCCTGTCCTGCCATTAGGTTCTATTTTAATGCAAAATTCTTATAGTGAAAATGTAGCAGCTGAGGGCTTTTCAATATGAATGATGTTCTTAGTGCGAATAACATAGGAATTAAATTTTTGAAAAAAATTAATTTGGAAAATTTTTGTTATGTGATTTTCTATGAATGTTACCCAATAAGATCAAGTATTTACGCAAATTGAATGTTTGGAATTTCATACATGGATGCTGAAGAAGATCAATCCCAATGAAACAAAAACATAAATTCTTTTTTTTTTTTTCTTATTAATCCTGTAACATTATTATTGCTAAATTATTAATTATTCTCTAAAAAGTTAAAAATATTTGGAATTGGTGAATTTAATTATTTAACTAAAATTTTAAGAAGTATGTATGTATAATGATGATATCATATGGTTACCCAAAATTCCTTCGGTTTATATATATTTATTTTTTCCTGTTGTCATATCTACTCAAATTTTGTATTGTAAAGTTGTTATTTACAATTATGTATTTTGTTGGTTTTTATTCCGTGCCAAATTTGATTGTAATTATTATCAATCGTTTATACCTTGTATTTATTGTGGGATTTGTTGTAAAGGTTGTGTGATAGAGAGGAGTGTGAAGACTCAAGCATTTGAAGACTGAAGAATTCTCACGGGTATGTCGCGACCTAGCTTCCTGCGAAGTGACACATGTGCCCTACACATGCTGGAATACGAAAAGTCAGGCCAGGTGGAGACAGCTGTGTCTCGCAAGTATCTCGCGAGTAAGGCCTTCCCACGGGACACTCGCGAGGCATTCTGTTCTACCAGCCTGTCCAGATTGAGTCACACTTTCTGTACCTACACTATTTATACCTCCTTTACCCACAAATGTTGAGGAGTGCTTCAGAGAAAAAACCCTAGTCAAACAAATTGAGAATTAGAGATTGTCATCCCCACATTTCTCTATACACTTGCTTATGGTATTTCCTCAACTATTCCCTCTCCATTTCTATACCATTGAGAGGTTGATAGCCCAAACACTTACCACACCCTTTGAGTGTTAAGTGACGTTTTAGTGCTGCTGGGAAGCATTGGAAGAAGTCAAGGATGGCAGATGCAACATGGAGCTTGTTACGGGATCCGGAGAACTAAGACAAGACACGGTTCCGAGAAGCCTTGTTGGAGTAGGAGCTTGGAGGGCTTAGGTACATTGGGTAGACTAGGCTTGGAGGATCTCTTGCTAACCCATGTATCCCAACTGATTGTCTAGTGGATCGATTTCCGCTTGGAGGGTGGCGGAGAGGTTTTTTGCCAAATTCTTCGATTTCCTCTTTGATAACACGTCTCGGTGTTATTTGTGTTTGCATCTCTCTTCCTTACTCTTGTTCATTTCATTTTTACTGCTGTGTTACTTTAAATATGGATTAGAGTAGCTTGTTGTTTATCTACTCGCATTTACACTATTCCGCACTTAGTGTTAAGTTAGTGTAAAATCTATCGAGCCATAATTTTAATTTAGGGGTCTAAACAGCTCTTGTGTTTTCAATACATTTTCGAGCTTTCAATTGGTATCAGAGCGGGTACACTCACTGTGGTTTAAATATCTGAGTGTGTTCCTTAACCCTATTTGAGATGGACCGGTCTTAGTCGCTCAATGTTCCACCATTTTTTTATAGGAACAATTATGCTTTTTGGAAAGTTAGAATGAGAGCATTTTTATGCTCTATAGATGATACCATTTGGGATGCAGTTGAGATAGATTGGACTAAGCCAGAGTCTCCTAAGTCCACTTGTGATAAGGCAGCTCTCGTGGCAGCCAATGCTAATAGTAAAGCTTTAAATGCTATTTTTTGTGGTGTGTCTCTTGATGAATTTCACAGGATCTCTCACATGACAGTAGCCAAAGAAGCTTGGGAGATTTTGGAGACTACCTATGAGGGTACGAAGAAAGTTAAGGACACAAAACTTCAGATGCTTACCACCAAATTTGAAGAGCTCAAGATGGGTGATGATGAACCGTTTGATTCATTCTTTGTGAAGCTCAACGAAATTGTAATTGCGAAATTCAATCTTGGTGAGAAGATTGAAGATACTAAGGTGGTGAGAAAAATACTGAGGTCCTTACCAGAAAGTTTTAAAACAAAAGTTACAACCATAGAAAAAAGTAAAGACTTGGATGAGATCAAAATCCAAGAGCTAATTGGATCTCTCCAAACATACGAGCTGGGATTGCCTTCCCATAAGACGAGTAAATCGCTTGCTCTTAAAACCATCACCAAAAGAATGGATGGGTCCTCTGAAGAAGATGGAGTGGAGAAGGAAGTAGTATTCCCTGCTAAGAACTTCCGAAAATTTCTAAAGATGAAGAACAGTGGAAAACCGTTCAACAGAGGGAAGTTTTCATCTTCAAGAGGTGATAAGAAAGAGTTTAAGAGGAAAGAGGGGAAAGATTCTCAATCTTCTTCAGACATTGTGTGCTATGAATGCAATGGCCATGGACATCTCAAGAAGGAGTGTCCCAATTTCTTAAAAGGAAAAGGCAAGGCTTATGCCACAACGCTCAGCGATTTAGACTCTTCTAATCCTAACTCAAAAGAGAGCTATGACGGAGAGGGAAACTACTCCGCTTTCATGACCATTGCTCATGTGGATTCCTCAGATGACTTTGGTGCACTTGTGAAAGAGCTTGATGAGCATTCTGATTTGGAGTCTATTGGGATTGTGGAAGAATCAGGTGCTGAAGAGGAAAAGAATTACTCCTTACTCCTTAAAAAGTCAGGAGAGTATGCCAGGGTAGCCAAGGCAGTTGTGAGGAAAATGAAGAAAGCAGAGGAAGATCACCGGAGTCTCTTGGTCAAACATAAGGAGGCCAA
This sequence comes from Quercus gilva, assembly GCA_023621385.1. Taxonomy (NCBI): domain Eukaryota; kingdom Viridiplantae; phylum Streptophyta; class Magnoliopsida; order Fagales; family Fagaceae; genus Quercus; species Quercus gilva. The sequence continues at coordinate 19,166,566 of CM042477.1, forward strand.
ATGCGAGATAGAAAAGCTGAATGGTGAGCTGTCAGAAGCTTACTTAAAGATCAGATTTCTTGAGCAAGAGATAGTGCAAACGCATGCCAAGTTAGAAAGAGTCTCCTCTAGGAAGTTAGAAGATGTTATTTCATCTCAGAAACCTTTCTCAGACAAGTTGGGATATACCAGAGGGAGTAGCTCATCAGTCAATGCCACCAAAGAAGTAAAGTTTGTGAAGGCAAACAAGACGGCTGTAGAAGAGCCCATTCCTGAAAAAGTTAAGGATGTAAAAAAGAAGAATGTGGTTGAGCAACGGATGGTGAATAAGCCCCGAAATCAATCTGTGGCTAAACATGAAGCCAGAGGAAGATCAGTCCCAAGATCACAATGGAGTCCTGGATCGAATTATGTTTGTCACTATTGTGGATTGTAAGGACACACCAGACCCAACTGCCAAAAGCTAAAAGCATTGAACAATGCAAGCGCACCTCGAACACGAGGAAGAAGAAATGATAAGAGGTCTTGGGGGTGGTGAGCAACCAAGAAGTCAAAACAGTGATATCGGAATGAGGGATGTAATGAAAATGATCGGTGCTTTCACAAATTGCCTGGAAAGCTTCACATGACGGTTTGAAAGTCCTAACTCTCATACCCAACTCGTCTAGGATATCACCCCAAACGCACGTGACGTGTGGGTGACGAAGGGTACTCATGCATAAGCATTAGAACATGCCCATGCATTAATACTTCCGATGTTCAGGGACATTTGCTCATGCATTATATCATGCATTGAAATCTATTTTCAGCATGTTTCTTTTACTTGTTTGGTCTGTACCATTTTTTTTGTTGATCTTACTTTTCTTGTTCTGCTTTGGGTGTGTTCAAAAATTCAAAAACTCATAAAAAATTGAAAAATCTCAAAAAGTTTGATCACTTGTTTTGTGTATGTCACATGTGAGTTTGGCCTAATACATTCGTGCTAATGGCATAGAGCATTTACAATCTTGGCTTGTTATGTACGCACTCATTTCTATGTGGAAGAAATCTTCAAAATTATTGTGACTGTTGTAAATAGATCTTCAAGCTTGTCATAAATGATTGGTCAATAGTCTTGTTGGTCTTGATACTTGCATAGATTTGTGTCTATATCTCTTCCCACTTTATTTTTATGTTTTTGCAAAAAAGCTCACAAAATGTAAATCTTCAAATGAAAAGAGATATTGAGCTGCAAAAGCCTATCGCACACACTAGTATTTGACTAGAAAAAGGGAAAGCAACTCTTTTTAATGTATTTTGTATGGTGCTCAAACAGCCAAAGGCTAATCATCAATATTGAAATATCAAAAATTTTAAGCACCAATCTCCAAAAAGAGATGTTTTGTCCAAAAATGGATCAATTGTTATGCTGTATGCAGAAGCCAAATGAAGAGCTTCTAAATCATGTAATCATTCTCTTGTGGGAGGTCATATATACTAATTTCTATAATGGAGATAGTCCACTTGATTTCGTATCAGTTGTGTATGACTCGATTGAATTGATCATTGAAGCTTCACTCTGGTCTAAGGACTATTCTACATTTGATACTCACACACAACACACAAGACTTTGATTCAATCAATGCCTATCTCATTTATGTGATTGTATATGTTCAAATGTGATGTGTATGCTTAAGTACTTGTTGATCAAACCCAAAAATATTTTTGAGTGTTTTATATGTTTATGAAAGTGATTTTATACTTTCATGTGTTTATTTTTGGTCAAAATGCATTTTATGTGTTTTTCATCAAAATCTAGTTCAGAGGTTGTTTCGCGAGAAGCTCACGACTTAGAGCTTCCCGCAAAAAGTGTTTGAGGGAAATAAATTTCTACAAATTCACACAGAGACTTTTGCGACTGTCTCACGACTGTTTCGCGACCAACAACTTCTCGCGAAATGCTGTTTGGAAAAAACTGGTTTTTATTAATTTACACAAAAAGTATCGTGACTGTATCGCGACTGTCTCGCAACTTAAAGCTTCTCGCCAAAGATTATGTGCTTCAGTGGCCATTCTCACGACTGTCTCACGACTAGTTCACTACTCTCTAACCTGCGAAAAATGGGTGTTTTCAGTTTTATATTGCTAATGTGACAATTTTTCAAATCACAAACACTTCCCTCGCATAACCTCATTCGAAACATTTTCAACCCAAATCTCTATTTCTTTCAAAACCCTTTCGTTTTCAAGCAAAATGTTCGCAAAATCTCTTCAAGGTATGTGTTTCTAACACCATTTTCATCTTTTATTTTCGGAATATGCAGAATTTTTGTTAGGATTTCAAAAATTTGGGGATTTTTCAAAATTGGGTTGGGGTTCACTATTTTGGGTAAATTTTTCAAAATCTTTGATTGAGCTGAGTCCCTTTTGGTGTTTGTGCATCTTTGTTGGCCCCTTGTGGCATTCTAACTTGTATTGAGGCATGATTTCACCATGTTCATGCATTATTCATGTGTTACTTGCTTTGTTGCATGTTAGGTGTTTGTTAAAATGTTTGAATGACATTTGTGTGTTGAATCGGACTAAACTTAGTTCCAATCATTGGTCTAGGTTTTATTTGTCATGTTTATCATGTCATATTCAATGGCTATGTGTCTCATACACTTTTCTCATGATGCACACACTAGGCACACACTTAGGCACCCCTCATGCATCTCATGCCGCACACACATGCATCAGCACATGCACACAGACGCACACACATGCACAGTTACTTTGTTTCATGCATTGTGTTTATTTTTCATGTTTTTATAGGTTTGTATGTGTTAAGCATGTTGTTTAAATTTGTTATGCTCTACTTTTCAGTTACCTCATTTGTTTTGAACTAACTTGAATCTAATCAAGTGTTGTGTGTTGTTTTTGGTGTTTTGTGCACTTGTGTTCTGCTTGTTTTGTGTGAAATTGCAAATGTCTCCCACCAAGCATGCAGCTAAGAAGAAGTCATCTTCAAAACGTGCACACACTGATTCTGAGCATTTCAAGTTAGTGGACGTAGATATGAAGTACAATGACTGTTATAAGCACAAAACAATCATTATGGAAAGGGTGGTTCAAATGGAATCCCTGGAGGGCACCTTTATACCTAATATTTTCAAAGAAAGGACATGGACCAAGTTGTTGACACCAAATGGTGTGGTCTACTCAGAAATAATCAGAGAATTCTTCTCAAACGCCACTGTCGAAGATGATAACATCAATTGTTGGGTGAGAAGGAAAGAGTTTGTCATTACGAAGAATAGCATTCAAGACTTTCTTGAAGTTCGTCCTCCATCTCAACTGATCACCACCCAATATGAGGATAAATTGGGTTCTATTGCAGAAATGGTGAGAATTCTTGATGGTACACTGACAAAGAATGCCATGAACACAATACCGTTTTCACCAGAGATGAGGAACTTAGCCTATGTGATGATTCACAATTTGTACCCAGTGACAAACCTAACTACACTGTCTGCTCAGGACCTCTTCCTATATGATCTCTTCACTCACAAAGAGATTGATATCTGTGGGCACATCTTTCACTTACTAAAGAAGAGTATTACTAAGCAGAACTCCAGGACTATCATGCCCTTCCCCACTCTCATTATAGGCCTTATTGCTAAAGAGAGGCTCAAACTTCCAAGTGGTCTTATGGTAGTTGAGAGAGATTACCCCATTGGTGCTCATACTTTGAATAGGAGCACAGCCCACATCAGAGGCTCCAGGACTGGTGTACATACCATCCCACAACCTTGTGTTTAGCAAGATGAGGGTGGAGATACAGATGAGGAAATTGATAGATTTACATCTGCTCCAGAGACTTCGGCACAGCCATCATCATCTTTACCAGCTCGTGGACCGGACAGACTTGATCATCTACTAGCTAGAGTTAAGCAGATGTACACTTTGCTGGATACCCATGTGCAGCACACAGTAATCCAATTTACTTATATTCAGGGACAGATCACAGCCATATCTACTCAGATAGAGGAGCTATCTACCAGTCATGGATTAGACTCAGAGTCAGACCAGTTCTAGCCTTTTGGCCATTCTGGACAAAAAGGGGGAGATGGTATTATTGACAGAGGGAGATGTTGTTATTGACAGGGGGAGTGTAGTGATAGGGGGAGAAGAAGTTTATTGATGGTTTACTACTTTTGTTTAATGCTTTGATACTCTATTTTTAATTTCAGTATTAATTTCAGTAGTTTGTGTTTTTCTCTATGCTTTGTAGCATACTTGTTTTGTAGGCTTTTATGGTTTGTACCATGCTTATAAAGTACCTTGCTTATGCAGCCTTTGTGCTTATGTACTTGATGTTTAATGTCATACATTTTACTTTAGTACATCACTCTTGTGCCCTAGTAGAACTGTTCCTAGATGCAAATACTTCGTGTATTTAGTATTGGTTGAGTGTTGGATTTGCAAATGATACTTTTCAAATGAGCTTATCATCCTGCATGTTCGAATGTTCATTCCATGTGTAAATGAGCATAGTGATCACTTTTGTATAGTGATTACTTGTTAGGTCAAGCCATGGTTTATTGATTTATTCCATTTAACTTGATCGCATTTTACTTGTTCATGTACATACCTTGTGTTCAACTAGTCATAAGCTTAATAAAAGTTTTGTTTGTATACGAGTATTTCAAGTTACAGGTATATACGTGCAAGTGCTTCACAGTTTCTAGATTAAGTGTGAGTGAGTTTTGCCTTTGTTCCCAAACTCACGTTTAAGTCTAGAGTCTGTTTTAGGGTTTTATCACAGAATAGCCAAAGGAGAAGATTATAAAGTTGTTATTTACAACTATGTATTTTGTTGGCTTTTATTCCGTGCCAAATTTGATTGTAATTATTATCAATCGTTTATACCCTGTATTTATTATGGGATTTGTTGTAAGGGTTATGTGATAGAGAGAGAGTGTGAAGACTCAAGCATTTGAAGACTGAAGAATTCCCTCGGGTATGTTGTGACCTAGTTTCCCACGAAGTGACACATGTGCCCTGCACATGCTGGAATGCGAAGAGTTAGGCCAGGTGGAGACAGTTGTGTCTCGCGAGTATCTCGCGGGTAAGGCCTTCCCGTGAGACACCCGCGAGGCATTCTGTTTTGCCAGCCTGTCCAGATTGAGTCACACTTTCTGTACCTACACTATTTATACCCCCTTTACCCACAAATGTTTAGGAGTGCTTCAGAGAGAAAACCATAACCAAACACATTGAAAATTAGAGATTGTCATCTCCATATTTCTCTATACACTTTCTTGTGGTATTTCCTCAACTCTTCCCTCTCTATTTCTATACCATTGAGAGGTTGATAGCCCAAACACTTACCACACCATTTGAGAGTGTTAAGTGACGTTTTGGTGTTGCTCGGAAGCATTGGAAGAAGTCAAAGATGGCAGATGCAACATAAAGCTTGTTGCGGGATCTGGAGAACTAAGACAAAACACGGTTCCGAGAAGCCTTGTTGGAGTAGGAGCTTGGAGGGCTTAGGTACATCGGGTAGACTAGGCTTGGAGGGTCTCTTGCTAACCCATGTATCCCAACTGATTGTCTAGTGGATCGATTTTAGCTTGGAGGGTGACGGAGAGGTTTTTCGCCGAGTTCTTCGGTTTCCTTTTCGATAACAGGTCTCGGTGTTATCTGTGTTTGCATCTCTCTTCCCTACTCTTGTTCATTTCATTTTTACTGTTGTGTTGCTTTAAATATGGATTAGATTAGCTTGTTGTTTATCCGCTCGTATTTACACTATTCCGCACTTAGTATTAAGTTAGTATAAAATTTATTGAGCCGTAATTTTAAGTTGTGGGTCTAAACAACTCTTGTGTTTTCAACACATTTTCGAGCTTTCATGTATCGTGTGTCAAATTATAAATTTTAAACCTAGTCTAATTTATGTAAAGTGTTTCTCTATCAAAATTAAAACTACCTCCATGTCAAAGCCATTTGAACTAAACTAAAAAATTCTTTAAGAATTTCGAAACTCATAACTTAAGTACAAACTTCATTAAATATTTTATAGATAATAATATGTTTTTCAAGAAACAAATTGTGTCTTTTAATAATTGGATCTAAAATAATATTAACAAATGTAAAAAAATTATCAAATTTAATGATTAAACACAAAAATTAAATAATTTCAAATATTATTAAAAAAATACTTAATAGTTATTTAGTAATAATATTTGTAAATATATATGATGAGTGATTACAGATTGAATATTTCTCTTCAACACACTAACACGTATGCACATATTACAATCATGTAATAATAATGCTTCTAATTTTTGTTATGATTTCTCAGGTCACCTCTTACTTTATTTTGTCTCGAAAAATGCTAGGGACACACACTTTTACACTACTTTGTGAACATCAATTTTGTGTCAAGGTATACATAATTTATTGCAAGTTTTTGTCCGAAAGAGTGCTTGTAGAGTTTAACTGATCTTTTGTTATTCATGTACTCTAGCTTTATTCTGTAGTGGATCAATTTCGACTTGAAAGGTCGCAGAGAGGTTTTTTGCCAAGTTCTTCGGTTTCCTCTTCGATAACATGTCTCAGTATTATCTGGTGTTTGCATCTCTCTTCCCTACTCTTAAGCTTTTCTTTTATTGTTGATAATGAATGAATATGGCTTAGGGTAGTGATAACAGTTCTTTGCGCTTCTTTACTCTTGTTCCGCACTTAATATAAGTTACAGTAAAAGCTATCTAGCTGTAATTTGAATTTGGGGGTCTAAACAAGCTCTGGTGTATTTATACAAATTCGAGCTTTCAATTGGTATCAAAGCAGCTACACTTATCGGATTTCAGTATCCTAGTGTGATCCTAGACCCCAAGTGAGATGGATAAATCTCAATCCCTCAATACTGCTCCATTCTTTGATGGGAGTAACTATGATTTTTGGAAAGTACGTATGCGTGCTTTTCTTTGTGCCATTGATGAGACGGTGTGTGCTTCAGTTGAGAATGAATATGTACGACCCACTACAACCAAATCCAAATGGGATAAGGCTGCTCTTGCTTTGGCAAACGCCAATAGCAAAGCTATTAATGCTATTTTCTATGGTGTTTCTACTGATGTGTTTCACAAGATTTTGCATGTAAAGACCGCCAAAGAGGCGTGGACCATTCTTGAGATAACCTACGAAGGTTCCAAGAAAGTTAAGGACACTAAGCTTCAAATGCTCACTACTCAGTTTGAAGAAGTAAAGATGAGCAAAGATGAGTTGTTTGATTCTTTTTATGGAAGGCTCAACAAGATAGTGATTGGCAAGCTCAATCTTGGGGAGAAGACAGAAGATGCCAAGGTGGTGAGGAAGATCTTGCAATCCTTACCCAAAAGCTTCCGGGCTAAGTTTACAGCCATAAAGGAGAGTAAAAATTTGGATGAGATAAAGATTCAAGAACTTATCGGATCTCTCTAAACCTATGAGCTCGGACTCCCTTCTCACAAGTCCAGCAAATCACTTGCTCTTAAAAAAATAAATAAGAGAATGGGTGATTCCTTCGAAGAAGACGATGTAGAAAAGGAGGTGGTGTTTCTTGCAAAGAACTATCAAAAATTTCTGAAGATGAAGAATAGTGGGAAGTCATTTGGCAAAGGAAAATTGTCATTCCCACAAATCAACAAGGAGTACAAGAAGAAGGATGTGAAAGACACGTCATCAACTCAAGGAATCGTGTGCTATGAGTGTAATGGCATGGACATCTCAAGAAAGAATGTCCAAACTATTTGAAAGGAAAGGAGAAAGTGTTTATTACCACCCTTAGTGATTTAGAAAGTTCAAATTCCAACGCGGGAGGAGAATGTGATAGTGAGGGAAATTATTCAACTTTCATGGCAATTACAACAGTTGACTCTAGAGATGAGTTGAGCGACTTGGTTGATGAGCTTGGTATACATTCTAAAGATGAAGAAGCGGAAGATTCAGAAGATAAGGATGTGTGTCTCAACGAAGGTGAGAAGAACCTTCAAGAAGTGTATGATGCGTTGCTTGAAGATTGTGACAAATATGCCAAGGTTGCAAACAACACCATTAATAAGATAAAGAAAGTTAAAGAAGAGTATAAGTACACACTTGTGCAACTTAAGGAGGCAAAGTGTGAAGTTGAAGGGCTGAAGGAAGAATTGGTGAATGCCTACTCGAAAATCAAGTTCCTTAAACTTGAAATCATTCAAGCAAATGTTAAAGTGGAGCACATTTCCACCAAGAAACTTGGCAGCATGCTCTCTTCTCAAAAATTTTCAAATGACAAGGCTGGTCTAGGTTATACCGATAAAGGAAGCTCAAGTAGCGAACCCAAGAAGGAAGTGAGGTTCGTATTGGCCAAAAATGTAGTGAACTCTTGTTGTTGCAAAGAGAACCATTGGTGCAAAACCAAAGGAAAAAGGGAAGTCATTACCTTAAAGTTAAAGGGGAACTCAAGTGAAGCATTTCTATCATCATTGTTGGCATACGAGGGCACATAAGGCCAAATTGCTTCAACCTTAAGGCACTCAAGAGGACTGATTCTTTGCATGGCCAAGACAACTCAAGAAGAATGCCAAAGGGAATTCAAGCTAAAAGAGAAAATGAGGGACAACTCATTGGAGATGTTTTGGAGATGTTGAAGAACCTTTCATCATGCCTTGCTAGCTTCACCCCAAGGTTTGAGAGTTATGTCGGTCATACCCCTCCATCCAAGAATCTCACCTAAAACACTCGTACAGTGTGGGTGAAGAAGGGTACTCATGCATGATCATTTACTATGCCCATGCATTAATCTTTCCAATGTATTAGGGTTATAGCTTCATGCAATATGACATATGCAATCTTCTAATGTCATTGCTTCCGTTTTTAGCAGGTTTCTTTCCCAAGTCTTTGTTTATTGTTTTTGTTGATCTTACTTTGTTTGTTCTGTTTTTGAATGTGTTGAAAGATTCAAAAACCCATAAAAAGTGACAAATCTCAAGAAGTTTGATTGCTTGTGTTATGTATATCACATGGGAGTTTGGCCTAATACCTCCGTACTAATGGCGTAGTGTATTTACAGGGTTAGCTTGTTATGTGCTTTCTAAGTGTGAGCAACATTTAGAAATCTATGTTTGATTGTTGTAAATAGATCTTCAAACTTGTCATGAGTGATTGGTCAATAGTTTTGTTTGATCTTGATACATGAGTAGACTTATGTCTATATATTTCCTCACATTTTTTTTTTCTTTTTCAAAAGAGATCTTCAAATGTCAATCTCCAAAAGGAAAAAAAGTTGAAAAAGTCTTACTTCAAAAACTAGTTTGACTAGGAAAATATGGAGCAAATTTGTATTAAAATGTATGGTGTCAAAGCCAAAAGCTTAGTTGTCAAAAATACATCAAAAAGTTCATGGCATCGCTTCTCAGAAATTTGAACTGTATTTGATCAAAAGTATGAAAAATTGAAGTCAAATGAAAAGTTTTCAATCAAATGTAAACACATTGGTGAGGGGTCATATATGTTCATTTTTACAAGTGAGATAGGTCACTTGACTTCATACCTGTTGTGTATGACTAGATTGAATTTATCATTGAAGTTTCATATTAGACTATGGGCTAGTTCATACTTGATCCACACACACAACACACAAGTCTAATGTTCAATGAATATTTATTCCATTTGTGTGAATGTACATGTTCAAATGTGATGTGTATACTCAATTACTTATTGATCAAAGCCAAAAAGATTTTTGAGTATTTTATATGTTTTTTAAAGTGTTTTATGAATTTTGTGTGTTTATAGTTTTGTCCAAATAGTCTATTTCATTTTTGTTGAAAAACTCTTTCAGCGGCATTTTCGCAAGTAAGTCGCGACTAAGTCCTACGTGCGAAAATGAGGAAGGCAAATTTTAGAAAACTCTGAAATTCATATAGAGAGTTTCGCAATTAGCTCGTGAGTAAAAGCTACCCGCGAGAACTATCAATGTGCTTTAGTGGCCATTTCGCAAGTAACTTCACAAAAAACTTACTCACGAAATGAGCAGTTTTGCAGTTTTTAAAGCCAAACAGTGACAGTTTTTTCAAACACTCTCATTTTGCCTCCTCCGTGTCTCTCTCAACCCAAAACACATTTTCTCTCAAAATCTCACCCAAAATTCAAAATCAATCCCTCCTAAGACTCATCCAAGGTATGCGTTAACACTTTCTAGGGTTGGGTTATATTTGAAAGGGTTAGGAAAACTTGTCTTTTCTTTTTTTTTTCTTTTTTTTTTGTATTGAGATGTGTCTCATTGTATTCGTTTGTGTTTGTGTTGACCCCAACTGGCATTTTAACATGTTTTAGGCAAGATTTCAACATGTTCATGCATTATTTTACATGTTAGTGGTTTGCATGTAGCAATTTAGATGATTTAAATTATTAGCACCATAACCGATGAAAGAAATAGGCACCAATATAGTCCTTGTTAAGAAAGGATCATCCCCTTTCTAATGAAATGCAGAAAATCCAAATTGAATGGTTGTTATCAACTTTATTTTTTGTCCTTTCTAATCCACGTGACTCACATGTAGGCACATATTACAAGCTTGTAATAATAATGCTTCTACTTTTTGTAATAGGAAAACATTATACACGAACCCTCTTATCATAGGACATATTGAAGGTATACAGAATTTATTGCAAGTTTTTGTCAGAGAGAGAGTGTTTGTAGAGTTTAACTCATTGCAACTCGCAATTCTCCACACACACAAAAAAGAAAAAAAAAATTGTTGCAACTTGCAGAGAAAAGTAGTGAATAGTGATAGAGGAGATGGTATATATTCACTGATGGAGGAACTGAAATTTGAAATTAGATGTACTGACCATTTGTGTTACCCTTCTTATACTTCTAGATTTTATGATGAATTAGCATTGCTAAAAGTCATTACCCAAAAAAAAAAAATACAAAAACCATTGCCAAAAATCCCTTTCAAGCTCCAATTATTTGAGTAAAGGTCATTATGTGGGGACAGCCAGTTTGTTATATGTGTAATCTTCCAAGTATTAATTAGCTGACATGAATTAGAATATCCCTTTTTCTAGGTCTTCTGAGATTATTGTTAGGGTCTCACTTTTTCCGTGGTCGATACTTCGTGGAAAATTCAATCTTCAACTGTGTTTACACTTACACCTTCTAGTTATTTTCCATGCCCAGCAGTACCTTCTCAAATCCATTTTCTATTTATTATTATATCAAATCCCATTAAACTTTAAGAATTTTATTCCAAATCCATTCAACTTTAGTTTGAAAACTTAAACCTTCTCCAAACCTATCTATTTATCATACCATAAGTCGGTCAAGCAAATAATTTTTTTTATTTTTTATTTTAACAAATTGTTATGACAGATGGAGGAAGGGGATTTTCACCCTATTTCTCTTCATAAAAGAGACTAGTCAATATCATTGAGATTCAAGACTTTTAATAGCTTGATAAATTAATATTAATCTAAATTTAAAATTTTGAAATACACTTAAAAAAAAATTGAAATATTGTTTAACTAAAATTTAGCATTAATAAGCCTTTTAGAGTAAATTTAAGTGGTTAGTCAATATCTCAGATTTACCATTTAAGGATTACTTCTCTAAAAATACTGTGTGGGATAGTTGAGTTATACGCACCAAACGAGTAAATTCTGTACCGTACCAACTGATGTTATTGATATTTGTGGTTTTGATGCTTAGGCCGGTACAAAAACATTGTCATATCATGTTGATTTAAATATTGGCCATACCAAGATTGTTTTGACCGTATAAAAGTGAACAAAGTAAATACCTGATTTTAGCCGATAAATTTGAATTGAACTAGAAATTAGAAAAGAAGAAAAAATCAGCCACTGTGTGCCATTATGTCCCTTGATTGTTGTCACATTGCTAATTGCACCCTCCTCAGCCTGAGAGTTGAGATCCGATGCAATTTCTATATGCAATTGCACCATGCAATTAACTCCCCTCCTCCCTCTCACAATAACTTTCTACTATTCTTACTTTTTTTTTTATTACTTTTTCTCATTTTTTTTTTAATTCAATGATTGAGATTTAAAGTTGTTTTTTACAGCTTTAAATCTCGGTCATTTATAGCAATTGTATTGTACAATACCTAATCTCAATGCCCATCTTCATGTCCGTGTTTTTCTTCTACTTTTTTTTTCCCCCCTTTTTTTTGTCCTGCCACTGCTCCCACGTGAATGATTGATAGACGAACAGAATTTGGAAAATATGAAAAGTTTGAATCAATTTTTAAAACTATTCAAAACTTTATCTTTATCAAATCCCGCCAAGTCTTCAAGGCTTTAAGCCTTATTATAATTACTATTATTATTATTGGATTGAATGGATTAAGATTTGTTATATTAGGTGAGATAGATTTATAATTTAAAAGACTCTTAAATATTTAGATATGAATATATATAATTATTAATGGTAACTCTAAAATGAAACACAGTTTTTTTTTTTTTTTTTTTGTGATAAAAGGTATGATATATCATACATAGACACCAATCAGTTTTTGGTATAGGTGGGAATTGAATTCAAGATCTCTTATACAACCATTAGAAACTTTAGTAGTTAAGCTAACTATAATCCACTTTGGTACTAATTTTCTTTGAAATATAGGATATGTTAATTGATGTCTTTAGGACAATTGTTAATAAACCATAATAAAAAACGTTTTACACCATTTTTATAGGAAATATAAAAAGTTGTCAACAACATTTATTATTATATCATTCTGCTAATAAAATGTTTCTAAAAATGGTTTCCTAGAGCATTGGTTAACATTTCCTTTGAAATATTTGATTTCTTAAGTTAAACAGAAACTACTTTAGTTATGTATTGACTACTTTGGAAGAGAGTATCTTCATTGAGTGGGATGTGGGCATTCAAAAGGAAATATTTGAATATGATTCAAAAATTGTGTCTAATGGTGTAAACAATATAGGTAAGCCTCCGATTACTATAGCCAAAATTATCTTGGGAATTCAGCAAAAGATGCAAGAGTACAGAATGGTACAAGTATGTCATGTAAAGCGATAAGGGAATCGACTTGCACATGTATTGATACGATATGCCAAGGGTGTTGCTAGCTATGTAACATGAATAGAGGAAAATCCTAGTATGATTGAGTCCGCTTTGGCTCATGATGTATTAAATTTCTCTTATTCTTAATGAAAGTTATAGTATTCTTATTAAAAATAAAAAAAAGATACAATTTAACTAAAAATATCTAATAAGTGCATTACAAATAAAGAAGAAAAACATCATATTAAGATTTAGGAATTTCAAATAACTTCGTGTAAATGCTCCTATAAACTTGATTTATTTTAATTGTAAGGAGTCACAAATGTTCAAAATAATTTCCTTATATTAAGGGGTTTTTCTTTTTTTCCTTAGGGACTTATATTAAGATTCTAATTAAAAAAAGTCTAATTTTTTTCATCTACAATATCAACTTTAGATTCCATAATGATTTATCTCTCAAAAAATAAATCTATAGAAAAACGTGAAATAGGGAATAGTTAATTGATTAATGAAAAGGGAAACTAAATGTGGGGACAACTTGTGGGGACAACTTGTAGGGACAACTTATAGTGAAAGCACTTTAGCTGATTTTAATTATTAGCTCCATAACCAATGAAAGAAATACGCACCAATATATGCCAAGGGTGCTGCTAGCTATGTAATATGGATGGAGGAAAACTTTAGTATGATTGAATCCGCTTTGGCTCATTATGTATTGACTTTCTCTTCTTCTTTGTTGGAAAATTTAGACCCCAGTTGATAGAATTAACAAGTTTTAATCTCAAGTTGTTAATTAGATTTATTATGAATAAACCTTATTAAAAAAAAAAAAACATATATATCTTGTCAGTGTCATGCATATCGGAATAGTAAATAAGACAAGATATGATGACTTAGGAAAACCAATAAAACAAACTAATTTCACAATAAAAAACCTAAGGGGAAACCTTCCCGAAAAGCAAATCACTATAGTAAAGAAAAGTTTCAGATTTAGTATAAAACTTTTGTCCTTAGACTCTACAATTCTTGTAGATGAACGTACAGCAAAAATCTTTTGCCGCTTCAGAACCTCTAAACTCTTCAATATATAAACGCCACCCTTTTGCACAGATCTCAGTACATGACTAACTCCTTTACACAAATCCCAGTAGTTTACACAGATCCTAGTACGTGACTAACTCCTTTGCACGAATCCCAGTATATGACTAGCACACCAACTTAAGAAAGATGTTGTTGGCTGCAAAGTTCTTCACTTCATCAACAATAAAGATCAAGAAGCTCTTAGTTACAAAACCCTAAGGTATAAAAGACGCAGCAACTTTTTGCAAAGATAATAAGGCACTAGATCACTTTTTGCTTGTGTGTCTTCTCCTTGTATATTCACTCAACGCCCATATGATGACCTTTAAAATAAGCCTTATATATGTTTAGGGTTATGAGAAAAGAAACCATATATAAATATTTCAGTGTTAGGACATATGTGTTTCACATGTTAGGAACATATGTCACTATTTTATGTAATTGGTTAATTTTTTGACAAAATGCACTTTACTTGTAATTGGGTAGATCTAGGATGTAGTTGATGCTTCAAGAAATCTTGCTTCAAGTTTAAGTATCAAAGTCATGCAAGTCTATCCAAAATTCAAGTGCAAAAAGTGTTGTTCATTAAATCTCGACAACTTGCAATTTATCGAGTTTTGAAGAGCTGTTCCAGCTCGTGGCTCAACAGCAACTCGACAGATAGGGTATTTGTCGAGGTTTATGAAAAATAGAGTTTCAGTTTTGTTTTGACTCCAATCTAAGGGCTGTCGAAGAAGACACAAGTTGCACAAGTGTTGTCTAAAGTTTGTTCAAGAAATTGTGACTGGAGACAGAATTTGCCTTAATTCATCTTTCTTGTGAAAAAGTTGCTATGTTTATGCACTGTGGGGTTTTGTGACTAAGCATCTTCTTGATCTTTATCGTGTGATGAACTGAAAAATTTTACAGTCAACAACCTTCTCTAGTTGGTGATTGAAGTCGCGTATTGAGATCCGTGCAATTGGTTAGTCACGTACTAGGAGTCGTGCATTGAAAGGAGAGATTGTCACTATAGAACAAGTCCAATTGGGTATTGGGGTAAGGGTTCAACTGTAGGTTGGTATAAGATATTGGGATTCCTTTACTTGTAACCGCTTGTTGTGATTAATAACGGATTCTCGGGAATAGTGACCTTAAAATCACCTGGTGGGGTATTTGCTGTGTAGGTTTTCCTCATTCATAAATAAATCATCTTATCAATTTATTTTCCGCTGCATACTTAGTTATTGGTGATTTGTTTGTTCTACCACAAGTTTGCATGTTAATTTGATTAATTAATAAACTTTGCTAATTAATCAATTAATTTATCATAAAGAGTCAATTCATGCTTGGCCTATCATTCAGCATGGGCCAAAAATCAAATCTGGAAATTCTGATTTTGTAAGTCTCGATAAATTCAGTTTCTATCGAGCTTTTGTCGAGCTTAGTTTATCAAGTCTCGATAGTATGATTCTGTCGAGGTATCTGTCAAGTTTTAATGAATCATTTTATCTTCACTTGTTTCTTGGCCATATTTTCATAACTTTAACACTTGACTTGAACAACATGCATGTTTCTTGAAGTTTTAAACCCATTCTAGATCTATCCAATTACAAGTAAAGTACATTTTGTCAAAAGATTAGCTAATTACATAAAATATGTCCTTAACATTCTTAATGAAAGTTATAGTATTCTTATTAAAAAAAAAAAAAAAACATTTTAACTATATATATCTAATAGGTGCATTACAGAATACGAAGAAACCATAATATTAAGATTTAAGATTTTCAAATAAGTTCATGTAAATGCTCCTGCAAAATTGATTTATTTTAATTGTAAGAAGTCACAAATGTTCAAAATAATTGCCTTGTATTACGGTTTATTTATTTATTTTTATTTTTACCTTAGGCCTTATATTAAGATTCTAATTAGTAAAAGTCTTTTTTTTTTTTCGGTCTACAATATCAACTTTAAATTCTATAATGATTTATGTCTAAAAGAAAAAATCTATAGAACAACGTTAGACAGTGGATATGTTTTTTTTTTTTTTTTTTTTTGGATGTGTTAAACAGTGGATAGTTGATTGATTGATGAAAAGAGAGAGTAATGTAGGGACAACTTGTACATCTTATAGTGGAAGTGCTTTAACTGATTTCAATTATTAGCACCATAAACGATGAAAGAAATAGGAACCAATATGGTCCTTGTTCAGAAAGGAACATCCCCTTTCTAATGAAATGCAGAATATCCAAATTGTATGGTTGTTATCAACTTTATTTTTTTTCCTTTCTAATTCACATGACTCACATGTAGGCACATATTACAAGCTTGTAATAATAATGCTTCTACTTTTGGTAATAGGAAAATATTATCCAATGCCCTTCAGACATTGGTTTAGGAATCATTTTTTGAAATATTTTATTAAAAAAATAATAAAAATTGTTAATAGTTTTTTTATATTTTCCATGAAAGTGGTGTCAAAACTTTTCTATTATGGTTTATTAACAATTGCTCTAAAAGTATCGTTAACAAGACCCTTTGTAATATTATACGAGTCTTCTTAACGAAAAAATACACTTTTATCCCATGAGAAAAAAATTCCTATGGTTGAATCTTAAGAAGGGAATCTAAGGAGCAGCACCTAGATACTATACCTAAGTCTTGCCTAATTAAGACAAAACTTAGGTATAGCACCTTATGTTCCCCTCGTTAACAAGACCCTTTGTAATATTATACGAGTCCTCTTAGCATAGGACATATTGAAGGTATACATAATTTATTTCAAGTTTTTGGCTGAGAGAGAGTGCTTGTAGATGTACTGACCATTTGTGTTACCCTTTTTTATATTTCTAAATTTTATGATCAATTAGCATTGCGAAATGTCATTACCAAAAAAAAAAAAAAAAAAAACAAAGGACAAAACTTAGGTACAGTACCTTAAGTGCTGTTCCTTAAATTTCCCTCTTAAAATTCAGCTATGTTACTACTTAACTAAAAAATACACTTCTATCCCATGAGAAAAAATCCTCATGGCTGAATCTTAAGAAAGGAATCTAAAGAACATCACCTAGATACTATACCTAAGTCTTGCCTAATTAGGACAAAACTTAGGTACAACACTTTATGTTCCCCTTGATAACAAGATCCTTTGTAAGATTATACGAGTCCTCTTAGCATAGGACATATTGAAGGTATACATAATTTATTTTAAGTTTTTGTCTGAGAGAGAGTGCTTGTAGATGTACTGACCATTTGTGTTACCCTTTTTTATATTTCTAAATTTTATGATCAATTAGCATTGCGAAATGTCATTACCAAAAAAAAAAAAAAAAAACAAAAAAAAAAACAAAACAAAGGACAAAACTTAAGTACAGTACCTTAGGTGCTGTTACTTAGATTTCTCTCTTAAGATTCGGCCATGTAATTACTTAACTAAAAAATACACTTCTATCCCATGAGAAAAAATCGCCATAACTGAATCTTAAGAAGGGAATTTTAGGTACAGTACCTAGATACTATACTTAAGTATTGCCTAATTAGGACAAAACTTAGGTACAACACCTTATGTTCCCCTCTTAAAATTCAGCTATGTGGTTACTTAACTAAAAAATATACTTCCATCCCATGAGCAAAAACCCAAATGTTGGAATCTTAAAAAGGAAACCTAAAGAATAGCATCTAAATATTATACATAAATCTTACCCTTATTTTATCAAATCCCATTAAACTTTAGGAATTTTATTCCAAATCCATCCAACTTTAGTTTGAAAATTAAACCTTCTCCAAATCTATCTATTTATCATACTATAAGTCAGTCAAGCAGGTAATTTTATTTTTTTAACAAATTGTTATAACAAATGGAGGAAGGGAATTTACACCCTATTTCTCTTCATAAATGAGACTAGTCAATACTTCCCCCCAAAAAAAGAGACTAGTCAATAGCACTAAGATTCAAGACTCTTAATAGCTTGATAAATTAAGAAATACACTTAAAAAAATTGAAATACTTTTTAACTAAAGTTTAGCATTAGTAAGCCTTTTAGAGTAACTTTAAGTGGTTAGCATGGTTTTACAAATCAAACCGGAGGCAAAACTAGATTTGCCTCCGGTTTGATTTGTAAAACCATGCTAACCAGATTTGCCTCCGGTTCCCAGTTGAATTGGTCAAACTAGTCGGTTTGGTCCGATTTTTAAAACACAAGACTAGTTAGTCAATATCTTGGATCTACTCTTAATAATTACTTCTCTAAAATTACTCTGTGTGTGATATTTGAATTATACATACCAAACAAGTTAATTCCATACTGTACCAACTGATATGATTGATATTTGTGGTTTTGATACTTAGGCTGGTACATAAACATTGTTATATCATGTTGATTTAGATATTGGCCATAGAAAGATTGTTTCACTTTTATCAAAGTGAACAAAGTAAATACCACATTTTAGCCGACAAATTTGAATTGAATTGGAAAATAGAAAAGAAGTCAAAATCTACCACTGTGTGTTATGATGTCCCCTGATTGTTGTCACATTGCTAATTGCACTCTCCTCAACTTCAAGATTGAGATTCATTGCAATAAACCCCCCTCCCTCTTATAATAATTTTCTAATATTCTTACTTTTTTACTTTTTTTTCATTTTTTTAATTCAATGGCTGGGATTTAAAGTTACTTTTTGCAACTTTAAATCTCAGACATCCATAGCAATTGCATAATATGCAATACATAATATCTTTATCAATTTTTATAACTATTCAAAATTTTAACTTCATCAATCAGGCCAAGTCTTCAAGATTTAGGGTATGTTTGGTAACTGTTTTTTTCTCTTATTTTCTGTTTTTAAAAACAGTTTTCTATTTTTGAGACTAAAAAACTTGTTTGGTAATCCAAAACACACACACACACACACACACACACAAAAACTATTTTCAAAACAGAATTTGTAAAAGAAACTAAAAACATGCAAAATGCTGTTTTCAATTTCTAGTTTTCAAAAGTCAATAAAAATATACATTTGATTTAATGAATCTGTCTCATTTAATTAGTTAGTATTAGAGTTCAAATTCTAGTAACAACATATTTTATTATTTTCTATTTTTTTTCCTTAAAAAAAACTTTTTTTTTTTAATTTCAACTAACCAAACATGTTTTTAATTTCAAAAATACAAGAAAATAGTTTTTTCTTTGTATTCTCAAAAACAGGTTTGTGAAAATAGAAAACAAAAACGTAACCAAACATAACCTTAGACTTTAGAAAATCATGTCTCAAATTTAACTCTTCTACTTGTTTCAATTGTTGTGGTAAATTTGTGTAACGACAGCATGTCTATTAAATAATCCATTAAACATTGAAATCTCCCTTATTAGCGATAGATAAATATCTGAGCATATGTAAATGTCTCACACCTTCCATTTAGATTTGATTGAAAAAAGGGGAGGGCTATTTCTATTTTATTCCTCCCTTAAAATTATATATATATAAAAAAAAAAAAAAAAAAAACACTAAAAATAAATGGCGCCATCAATAATTACCCAAAAACCAAAAAAACCAAAACAAAATAGCCCGATCAAGACGTAAAATGGCTATGCCGTGTCGAATTGAAAATACAATGTGCCTAATTTTTAGAAACATTTTACCTTGCTAAAGGATTGAAAACGCAACCTTGGATCAACAATATTTGAATATTCCCTTTAGCAAGCATGAAACTCACCCATTGGCTTTTGTGAGTCCTTTCATGAGATCTTTCGATCACAGGTCGATTTGTAATAATCTTCAATAGAATCTATATATCTATTTCTTTATTTTAAGAGTTTGAACCCATTTAAAATAAATCCTAGTTTTGCCGCTTATACTATTAGTTAAGTAACTTACAAGACCCTCAAATATTTCAATTGAGACAAAGAATATGGTATTGATCCAATTAGGCTGTTGTCTGATAGATACCTGAGATAGAAAAATCAGTTACACATAATATTAGTTAACAAAAAACATTGTGGCCTAATTTTGTTTTTCTTGTTATTATCATGTTTCAAAATTTTTTGATAATATGAATTATTGATATATATATATATACACACACACTTACAAATATTGTAACATTACGAGATTTGATATGTCTTCACATATCTCTCCAATCAATCCACATGATGACAAGTCCCTGATTCCATTTACATTTTCAATTAATTAAGCTAAAATATAATTAAGAGATACGTCTAAATAAGTTGGAAAGTCATGTGCTAAGGCATAAACTTACGAGGAAATAATTCTTGCCCCAAGCCTGAGACAAATAGCAGAAGAAAGTATATACTTTCTGCAATCTAATATTTATACTGCTTAGTATAGGAATTGTCAACATAGTCGTAGTCAACTGTCCTCTCTACTGGAAGAAATCTATATTTCTATCACTTTTGTTATAATTTCCAATCATAACAGCTTCCGTGTTAAAATTTATGATAAAAATTATTTAAATTGTGTCATGCTTATTTTTGTCAACTTAATTTACCATGTTATTGGTCCATTTGGTAAATATTATTTTTATTAATTTATTTTATTATTCGACTTATTTTCTCTGCTATTTATGAGTATTATTATATTTTATAGTATTATTCATAAGTTATACGGTACTATTTTAACTAATTTTTATTTTTATTTATAATACTTTTAATAAAAAAAATTTAATTTTATTAAAATAAATTAATACTAAAGCCAACCCTTCCTACGTTCAAACAACCCAGTAAATTAATTTTAAACTCCTGGGTCAATGCATGGGACAAACGTCATGTATGGGTTAGCGTCCGTAATACTCTGCTACTTTGTCCGTAATACCAATTGGTGTGTAAAAACGTGTTGCTTATTTTCGTCGCTTACTTGACTTTAAGCTTTTTCCTAGCATGCACAGAGGGTTGGAATGAAACGGTAGACCTGAGTCACCTGACTTTTTCAAACGCCGTAGCATAAACAGTAATAATTTCATTCAATCAAAATTTCCAGCAACAGCAGTAAAGTGGATACATCCTATCAATCACAATGTCCTAGAAAGTAGTGCTCCGAAAGAGTTGACACGTTTTTTATGGCTAAAGAAAAAATTGGCACGTAATTGTGATTCGTTGCATGTTATTTTTAAATACAAAAATAATTTAAAATAAGTCACATAGTTTTTAAATAAATATAAAATTGATTGTAGTCTTAAAATTTTTCATATGATAAAGATAAAAAACAAAACTGTAGCAAAGATTTCAATAATAGCCAAAGCAGTATAAATTCCCGAAAATTAATTGAGAAAAGTTTGATCTCCAAATAGAAGGATGAATAGTTGCACACAATGATACCATGTGTCTTTCTTTCTCTAGCGTTTAATTGCTAAAAACATTCTTCTAAAAAATGGCCATTATATATTTTTTGACTCTCCTTAAACCTTATTTCCCTATACCTCTCTATCTTCTTCTCCATTAGTAGCACATAAGGTTAATTTCTCAACAAGAAAAAACAGAATTTTTTTTTTCCTTTCCAAACTCTCTCTCTCTCTCTCTCTCCTTTTTAATTAGCATATGAGTCGACAATTGTTTTTTCACTCAAATCTTTCTATGTTGATAACGATTTATGAACGCAACAAAAATGTAAAAGACAATCTACTCTTCTACCACCACTCCATTTCCTCAACACAACATACAAAATCTCACTACAAGAAAACTGAGCTATCGCAGCGGGCCTATTGCGACGAGTGCAAAAACTACCGCTATATATCGCCTATTGCGGCATTCTATATGCCCGCCGCAATAGTTCTAGTATTTTGCGACGTACTACAGTGGCGGGCCAATGACCCGCCGCAATAGACTTGTTTTAGTGGCATTAAGTTTAGATATAGCGGCGGGTCCACAATATGTACTCCTTTTTGCGGCGGGTTAGACCACCGCAATAGACCTTTAAATTTTTCACTATTTTTTTCGCCTTTCAACTTAAAGATCAAATGGTAAATTACATCCGATTATAATAAAAATTGGCACGCATGTTAAGAACATATAGAAAATGTGATTCAACGGTTGGATTTTCAAAATATGAATTCCACAATAAGTTATTGGTTGATGTAACATTTTTTAGAGCTACATCAAGTGTAAATTGAACCCAACCCTATATTTCTTAATTCAATGTGAATTTTGACAAATCTGCCGTTAGATTACATTATCTTCATATATTTTTCATGCTTGCAAAATTTCAAGGTAATCAAAGATTAATAGCCATGTCATCAATCAATTGTTTAAATTCAAGTTTTCGTAATTTAAAATAACACATAAAAGATGAGTTTAAAAATCAAATTGAAACTTACATCGGTTGGCATGAAAATTTGCATGCATGTTAAGAACATATAGAAAATGTAATCCAACGGTTGGATTTTAAAAATATGAATTTGATAATAAGTTATTGGGTGGTGTAACATTTTTTAGAGTTACACCATGTGTAATATGAACCCAGCCCTATATTTCTTAATTCGATGTGAATTTTGATAAATCTACCGTTGGATTACATTATCTTTATATATTTTTCATGCTTACAAAATTTCATGCTGATCAAAGATTAATAGCCATGTCATCAATCAATTGTTTAAATTCAAGTTTTTGTACTCTAAAATAATGCATAAAAGATGAGTTTAAAAATCAAATTGTAAATTACATTCGATTGGTATGAAAATTGGCATGCAAGTTAAGAACATATAGAAAATGTGATCCAACGGTTGAATTTTCAAAATATGAATTCAACAATAAGTTATTGGTTGATGTAACATTTTTAAGAGTTACATCAAGTGTAAATTGATCCCAACCCTATATTTCTTCATTCAATGTGAATTTTGACAAATTTACTGTTAGATTACATTATCTTCATATATTTTTCATGCTTACAAAATTACATGGTGATCAAAGATTAATAATCACGTCATCAATCAATTGTTTAAATTCAAGTTTTTGTAGTTTAAAATAACGCATAAAGATGAGTTTAAAGATCAAATGGTAAATGACATCCGATTGGCATGAAAATTGGCATGCATGTTAAGAACATATATAAAATGTAATCTAACGGTTGGATTTTCAAAATATGAATTCAACAATAAGTTATTGGTTGGTGTAACATTTTTTAGAGTTATATCACATGTAAATTGAACACAGCCTTATATTTCTTAATTTGATGTGAATTTTGACAAATCTACTGTTAGATTACATTATATTCATATATTTTTCATATTTACAAAATTTCAAGGTGATCAAAGATCAATAGCCGTATCATCAATCAATTGTTTAAATTCAAGTTTTTGTAGTTTAAAATAACGCATAAAGATGAGTTTAAAGATTAAATTGTAAATTACATCAGATTGGCATGAAAATTTTCATGCATATTAAGAACATATATAAAATGTAATCTAACGGTTGGATTTTCAAAATATGAATTCAACAATAAGTTATTGGTTGGTGTAACATTTTTTAGAGTTACATCACGTGTAAATTGAACCCAGTCCTATATTTCTTAATTTGATGTGAATTTTGACAAATCTACTTCTTAATTTGATGTGAATTTTGACAAATCTACTGTTAGATTACATTATATTCATATATTTTTCATATTTACAAAATTTTAAGGTGATCAAAGATTAATAGCCATGTTATCAATCAATTGTTTAAATTCAAGTTTTTGTAGTTTAAAATAACGCATAAAGATGAGTTTAAAGATTATATTGTAAATTACATTGGATTGGCATGAAAATTTTCATGCATATTAAGAATATATAGAAAATGTAATCCAACGGTTGGATTTTAAAAATATGAATTCGATAATAAGTTATTGGGTGGTGTAACATTTTTTTAGAGTTACACCATGTGTAATATGAATCCAGCCCTATATTTCTTAATTCGATGTGAATTTTGATAAATTTACCGTTAGATTACATTATCTTCATATATTTTTCATGCTTACAAAATTTCATGGTGATCAAAGATTAATAGCCATGTCATCAATCAATTGTTTAAATTCAAGTTTTTATACTCTAAAATAATGCATAAAAGATGAGTTTAAAGATCAAATTATAAATTACATCAGATTGACATGAAAATTGGCATGCAGGTTAAGAACATATAGAAAATGTGATCCAACGGTTGGATTTTCAAAATACGAATTCAACAATAAGTTATTGGTTGGTGTAACATTTTTTAGAGTTACATTAAGTGTAAATTCATCCCAACCCTATATTTCTTCATTCAATGTGAATTTTGACAAATATACCGTTAGATTACATTATCTTCATATATTTTTTCATGCTTACAAAATTTCATGGTAATCAAAGATTAATAGTCATGTCATCAATCAATTGTTTAAATTCAAATTTTTGTAGTTTAAAATAACGCATGAAGATGAGTTTAAAGATCTAATGGTAAATTACATCCAATTGGTATGCATGTTAAGAACATATAGAAAATGTAATCCAACGATTGGATTTTCAAAATATGAATTCAATAATAAGTTATTGGTTGGTGTAACATTCAATTATAAGTTATTGACCACGCCTTTCTTTAAATCTAACCGTTTGATTGTGACCATAATTTACCAGAATTAACATTTCATTACACTCTTTAAATTCAACGGTTAGATTTCAAATCTAAGAATGACACGTCATGGACATGTGCTGTGTACTTGTATGGTTATGTTCTCTCAATCTGACCATCCAATTAGTCATAACTTTAATTATCAATGTTTTGGATTAAAAAAAAAAAAAAGCTAATAACCTTAATTAACAACATGATTTTTATAAATAAAAAAACTAATAAAAATTTGTAATTAACGTTAACAACTTGATTTTTAAGGTATTGGATTTTAATTTTTCTTTTTTTGCTTATATCATCTTTTTCTCCACTTAAAATTATTCTTTTAAATAGAAACAACTTCTTATCAACTTTTTTTTTGTTGAAGTTTACCGTGGTTGAAATTTTGTTTAAAGTAAAATGTTACTTTGTTTTAAAAAAATAGTGTAAAAAATAGAATTTAATCTCTTTAATTTTTACCCTCCTTATAACACAAAACTACAACGTTTTATAAAATATAAAATATTACTATTTATAAAAAAATATGTATATAATATTTCTGTAGAATTACACTAGTTTAGTGGTAAGACGCGTATATGATAATATTTTGTCCAGTTCGAACTTTACTAAAAACATTTTTAATTTTTCTCTCCTTGTAATGCAAAATTATGTCATTTTATAATATATTAAATATTACTATATATAAAATATTTATGTATAAGATGTTAATGTAGAGTTGCATTAGTTTAGCAGTAAGACACGTATGTGATAACATATTTTGCCCAAGTTCGAACCGTAATAAGAGCTTTTTTATTACTATCCCTACATCACATATTAAATATTAATTTGTACAAATTAACTTAAGAAAGTTTCGGGTATCCTATTGGCAAGGACACGTGCATTTTTACCAGTGAGCCTAGGTTCGACCCATAGTAAGAGCTTCCCCAGTTTTTTCTCCTCTCTCCCAAAACCACTCCTCTTTTTCTATTTTCCTTTTTGAAAAAAAAAAATTTCTCCAAGTTTTCTGTTTTGATTTTTTTTTTTTTTTTAATGTATATGTATTTTTTTGCTTGATGCATGGTTTTGATGTGATTTTTTTTTAATTTTTTTTTTATCGTAGAACTCGAGTGCGCCGTAGAGGAGGAGGTCCTCAGTTCAGGGACGGAGAAGGTAGCTTGGCGAAAGTGGAGAAGGGGATCTGGCCGAGCATTGTAAGAGTCTCTCTCTCTCTCTCTCTACAACTTAGAACCTATTCTTGTTCTTGTGTTAGAGAATGGAGATCTGAGATTGAGATCGAGATCGAAGAGAAGTCTGGAGACAACTCCGAATTAACCACTGTAGGTTTTCTTTCTTTAAATATGTCATTGTATTCTTTGATCTACTAATCACATTTTTCAATTTTGTGCTATTGAATTAGGATTAATTTAGTTTGGGCTAGGTTGTTGTGCTAGCAATGAAGCTCGAAAGGAATAATGGACCGAGGTTTTAATGAACTATGATAGCAATTTTAATGTAGGATCTCTAGGAATTTAGGATTAAATTAGATTTATTGATTAGATCTTGAAGGATTGTTGAATAGAGTTTGATTTTTAAGGGTTTCAGTAGTGTTAAGCAATAAAAAAGATTAGATTTTGAATGTGTTTAATGGCTGTTAGAATGAGAAATCTGAGCATTATATGGAAGACATTAAGAATAGTTTTTTTTTTTTTTTTTTTTTTTTGTGATTTTTGTTTGAAAATTATACTACAAAAGCAAAATATTCTTTATTTAAATATGATGCCTCTATAGACAAAAAAGAAGAAGAAAACACTCAACGTAATGCTCAGATTTCTCATAAGTATGGAAAACTTTTGTAAAAACTTTGTAAAAATATAAATATATAAATATAAAAATTTATATAAATATAAAAATTTTGTAAAAAATTTTGTAAAAACTTTTACGTAAGTATGGAAAAGAAAAAGGGGGGGGGGGGTGAACACAAGAGAGAGAATGACAGAAATGAAAAAAAAAATTTATACTCAAATATGAAATTTGATCTTATAAGAGGTGATGTAATCTAAACATCCAATAGAGAGGATGTATACAAAAAAAAAAGAAAAAAAAGGGAGTTTAATCGTTTGATGAAAAGGGAGGGGGGGGGGGGGTTTCATTTTGTTGGTCTGGTTAAGTTGGTTGGGTGAAAATCTACAAAACCCAACATCCACCCAATCATTTAATTATTTAAACTTGATTTCGACCAACCATTATGTTTGACATTATCCACCACCCTTTGGATCAGACAGATCAAGCATAACTCGTATGAACAACCCTAGTTGATATGATAGTTGTACATGTTAAACTAGGGAAAATAATTATATTATTTTTTAAAAGAAATGTTTTAATCACATTCACTTTAAAAAGTTTGATTTTTAAAATAAGACCAATAAAAATAATTAAAAGAGTAATTATTCAGTTTTCCAAATCCGGGAGTAATGTTCATTCCTTTTACATAATAGTTGGTTTCATTAATAAAATTTAGGACAAAACTCATCATTCATGCAAGAGGAGAGAGTCTTATGCCTAGAGTATTGAATAATTTTCCATTTTAAGAGAAAATCTGTGTGACACACTTTTGCATGCGTTTTTTCATGCCTTCCTAAGGTAATAAGCTATAATTGGTGTGTAACGGAAAGTCAGAAACATGTGACAATGAATAGTTTTGTGAAAGCATCAATTTTTTTCTATATAACCGTTGAACTAGACTCGCCTCTCACATAAGATGCAATATATTAGATGTAATAATTTCATTTAGAAATGATATTACATCAATCACAGTATATCATCTATACAAGTTGTGAAGCTATGCATATGTAATAAAACTATAGAAAATTGTTACTTATATCTAATAAAATTTACGCATAGGAAGAGTATAATTAAAAATATGGGATTTTTACTTTAGCACATAGTGTTAATCTAATTTTTTGGACTTCTGAGCTATAAACAATTAAGATCCAAGTATATACATTCTCAAGAAAAAAAAAGATCCAAGTATATAGGTTTTTCAGAAATTAGACACTGTCTTAATATTTTTATTTGATACTCAAAGGGGAGGGGGGAAATGGAAAACAGTGTCTTAATATTGTTGATAAAAAAATTTACGAATTAAATCATTCACCATGCACATGATAATGATTCAAAATTACTAATGATGTAAACAGAATTATGTGCACATCAAATAAAATAATCAACTAATAGAAGGTTTGGTTTATCATAAACCTAAAATATAGGAGGTCAATGGTTTAAACGAGAAGTCTAAGGATGAAATTGACACTCATTTTAGGTAATATTTGAAAGAAGAAAAATGCTCAGAAAATCATAATGATAAAAGGGAAAAAATTAGAAATAATATTAAAACTGAGTTTGAATTCACATGCTCAGTACAAGTTGTAGGGGGTGTAGCAGTAGTACTGGTACAGGTGTAAGAAATCACAACAAACATATATGTATATGGTAAGTCCAACTCTAAACACACCCCATTGACAGCAAAGACAAACTTACCAAGCACATAGTTTTCGTGGAAGTTGTAAAGCTGAAGTTGAGAGATAGAAGACTTAAATAAAAAATGGGAATAAAAATAAAATTAAGGCTGAAATTAGGGAAAGAATAAAGATGCCGTTTGGAGAGGCACCATTGGCTCTTCTAGTTGCAATGGCAATTGACAAGATATGGCTCTACATTAGAATTTTCTTTTAACTGCATTGGTGACTCAATTCGGTCCATTGGGTTCATTTTGTCTATTCGGACCAATTCAGATACTTCGGTCCAATTCAGAATATTTGGTCCATTTTAACCTATTCAGTCCACTTCTGTGTATTAGGTACTCTTGGTCCTTTTTGGTCTATTAGTTTCACTTCGGTCCATCCGGTCTAGTTTGGTCTATTTGGCCCTTTTCAGTCCATTTCAATTCATTTTAGGCTAATTGGGCTTTAAATGGTTCTATTTAGGGTATACCCTATTATATTCCGATACACTTGATCAGTTACCTTCAAACAACAACAACAAAAAAAAAAAAAAAAAAAGAAAAAGAAAAAGGGTGGAGTTAGGGATTTTTCAAAAAAGTAGAAGAAGATATGTGTGTGTGTATATATATATATATATATTATTGTTTGGAAGTCAATAGTATTTATACAAACCATTAAGGAGAAGTGTCATTTCTTAAGACAATTACGAGAGTACATTTCTATAAAATCACATTAAAATTGGTGTTACCCTAAATTAATTGATTAAAAGAATGAAAAGCATATAGGCATATAATTCTACATATCGGCAGAATTATGGGCTGGCTATATGTCATGCACTCCATAGGGCATGAGATCTGGGCAGAATTATTTTTGAATTTGACTCAATCATGTATTACTTTGCTTCTATAGAACTTAGAATAACCATATTTTACATGGAATTAGGATATATTTGGGCCTTTAAAGGTTCCTTTTAGAAGCCCAATGCTGCCTTCTCAAACCATTCCAGTGCAGGCATTTTTCTTTAATTCGTAAAAGCTTATTTGGACCATTTCAAGGCTGACTTGTTTCTTGTAATTATAATTTGATTGCCAAAATATTTTAGAGAATTTAAACTATTGTGCTAAAATCTGATTCCTATGAAATGTTTCTACCTTATATGATATGCAGTGGACTGTTTTTTTGACAATAGCTTTTGTTTGTTTGTCATCCATTTCATTATGGTTTTAAACAAAAGATTATGGCATTTTCCAGGAATTGGTGGTGGAGATAGGAGAACTTGAGAAGCAAAAAGGTGAACTTGAAGCTGCATTGAAAAAGGGTTTTTTTTTTTTTTTCCTCTTTCCTGTCATATTGGTACTTCAAAAATGCAAAAGAATACTGTAAAGTGATAAGGTCATCTTCCATATTGTCCAATTTGTCCAATTTGAATTTGGTTTTGGATGTTCTTTAATTTGTCATTTTTAGGGGGGGGGGGGGGGGCCGCAATAGGTGCACATTTTATGTTTTAAATGAAACCCTATAGCGGCACTTATTGCCCACCCCTAAAGGTACACACATATAGCGGCGTTTCCACCCGCCACTAAAAGTGCAATTAATTCATTTTAATTGATTGCCTATAGCAGCACTACATGCCCGCCGCTAAAGGTGGACACCAATAGCGGCGAGCATAACCCACCGCTAAAAGTCAATGGACATGAATTCAAATGTTATATGACGGCGGTTTTATGCCCGCCACAATAAACCAAGACCGCCGCTAAAAGGTGTATCTATAGCGGCACCGCAACGGTGGCAAGAAGAACCGCCGCAATAGCACCCGCCGCTAAAGGTCAAATGTACCTTTAGCGGCAGTTTTTGGGGCTTTAGCGGCACTTTTTGGCCCGCCGCAATAGGTCTTTTTTTGGTAGTGTCTCAACTCTTTATATTTTTGAAATTTGCATGCAACAAATTCATTTCTTAAAAAAAAAAAAATGAATAACCATTTATATTTTTCCTCTCTCTCTCTCCATTAATTGCTAAAAAATTACCCTTTTTTATTTTTTATTTTTTACTTTCCTTAAACCTTTTTGTCTTTATATATCTCTTTCTCTTCTTCTAGATTAGTAGCACATAGCATTAATTTCTCATAAAAAAAAAAAAAAAAAAGACTATTTACAAGTTTTTCCTTTCCATCTCTCTCTCCTTTTTAACTGGCATATGATATGAGTGAAAAATATATTATTTTTTCTTTCCAACCTTTCATACGTTGAAATGACCATTATGAAAATGTAAAAGATTTCAACTCTTTATATGTCTCAGATTTACATTGTCTCTCAATCTCTTTTTAGCCATCCTATAAACGTAGAAAAATGTAGGCAAATATTGGAAATTTTTTTTCTATTCTGGATTTCTAATTTTTTATGATTATGTTATTTTGGATGACTATTTTTTTTTTTTTTTTTTCTATCATGGCTTCAATCTTTTTCCTATAATTTATGTTTTAGGTAGTGGGTTCTTGTTATCTTGAAATTTAATTATTTGATAATTCTTAGAAATCTGAAATATTTTATTTCACTTTATAGTTTTTAATTGTGAGTGATTTGCTTTATTTACTTCAATTGGTGACTAAGACAATCATTGGGATTGGGAGCTTTGCAAGGAATATTAAGGAAATAAAGGAGATGCTTTCATTCTATAGAGAGAAGGGCTTTAGTCCCATGATTGAAGTTGTTAAGATGGATTTTGTTAACAGGGCCTTCAAGGTTCAAAAGGATGTAAAATACTAAAGTTAAATACAAATTCCTAGTGAATGTTGCTAGAAGTAATCACGACCAGTGAGGATAAAATTGGCCAATGCCTTTTTCGCCCAAATTGTATAGCCTTCTGCCCCCCTTCCCAAACTAATTAGAAAAATGCTCATCTTTTAAAACTTGATTTGTTCAAAATTGAGTTAGGCCATATAGTGGCGTTTTTAAGGAGCCTATAGTAACATTTTAAGGACCTGCATGTAGTGGCGTTTTGTAACTCGACCTCTATGAACTCGAGTTATAGGTAAAAAAAGTTATAAAAAAAAAAAAACCTATAACTTGAGTTCATGGAGGCCGAGTTCAAAAACGTCATTATAGGTCCTTAAAGTGTTACTATAGGCTCCTTAAAACGCTACTATAAGGCTCTAGAAAATTTTTTTTTTTCTTTTTAAAACTTGATTTTGAGCAAATCGAGTTATAAAAGAAGAACATTTCCCTAATTAGTTTGGAAAAATGGACAGAAGGCTATATAATTTGGCCAAAAAGGGCATAGGCCAATTTTGTCCCGACCAGTGAAAACATGTACAACTAAATGAATACAAAGATGATTCTCAAAAAAAAAAAAAAATGAATACAAAGATTACATAATACGAAGCTGAAGTGATATTTTCTTAAAAATTGATTTGATGTTTGTGTTATGAATTCTTAAATTATAACGAAATATGATCTTATCCAAACAACTATATCGAAATGTGATTGTGAATGATGTCCAAAATGGTTGTTCAGTTCAATATTTGTATATTTTGATTAGAAAATAGTTTTATACAAATCAGTTTATTTTACTACCATTTTGAGTATCTCCCATATTTTAATTTGTATGGCATGTAGTAGTATATAAGGTTTTTGTTATATTTTTTTCTTACGGGGTATGCCTAGGGCCCTATGATGCTGTATTGATAAAAGCTTGGGAAAATTAGGATGAGAAGCATGGTTTAGAAAATTATCACTCTAAATTACCGTAGAAACAGGTTGCTTATTTTCTCTGTGGTTTTTGCTCTTACAAATTGTGTAAATTACCTCTACTTCTATGCACATGAGACACACCGAAACACTCAAACAGATATACTTTAATTTCGTGTTATATAATAATTTTTTCATGTCATTGATTTTTTTTTTTTTTATAATGATTTGCATGTAGAGTATTATTCTTATTTTTTGCATGTGTTATGCATATTTATATTCCACATTTATTATCTTCAACTTGATACTTTACTAACTTAAGACTCCTTTTGTCTCAAATGGTTTGGCTTGTATTCCATTTTGGGATGTCCAAATTATGTCCTATTTAAAAAATTAAACACCATTAATTTATTACCATTCCCTTTATGCCCTTAATTTATTTGTGGGAGCATTTTTTTTATTAAAAATAATTAAAAATCTAAATTTTGAAATCCACTATACACGCCATCTTTATTTAAATTATAAAAAATAAAATAAAATAAACATCAACAAAGAAAAAAAAAAGCTAAGGGGGTGTTTGGTTAGTATTTTTAAACAACAATTTTCAATTTTTAAACAACATTTTATGCATTTCAACGCACTTTTTCGCCCACACATATTTTTACAAATGTTTTCAAATAACAATTTTCAGTTTTTAAACACATACTAAACGGGCTCTAAACATCTTAATCCCTTTACACACCATTCTTATTCAGAATTTTTTTTTTTCTCAAAAGCAAAAAACCTTCAACAAAGAGCCATCTACAGAGGATGCAAGAAATACGTACAAGAGCAAAGAAATTGGGAAAAAAAGAGTAAAATAGAAGTTGCTAAAAATGAACGAAAACCATCTACTAGAGGTGAAGGATGGCTTTCGCCACAATATCGCGATCACATCCAAGTTGAAGGGGAAGAGGACCATACTTCTCCAATTTTTCTTTACCCATATGTGGCAACTTGTAATTGTTTCCCCCAAAATTTTTTATCACCTCAATCATGCATTGTTGCAAAGTTAAGAAAACGTGATTTAGGCTTTGTGATGGCAAATCGTGAAAAGCTTTTTCTATTGCATTGACGAAATCATCAACTTTTGAAGGTGCTTCTAAATGTTGCAGTGATTGAATAGCTCTAAAAAATCCAAGATCCAAAACATTCATGTCTGGACTATTAGGCAGTTGACAGGATAAATTTATATTAAATCTATCACTTGATGCAACTTCAAGAAATTCAGGGTCATTCGGGTCAATGTGAGGCTTAGCATTGTCTTGTTGAATGAATATGACAACCTTCGTATCATGTGGCCATTTAGCTAGAATTGCTGGAAGAAATTTCTCAATTAAGCATGATCTTATCACATCTTTGGTCACTGATGCTACCAGCTTTGTCTCTACTGTGCCAGCTACACGATTCTTACTGGTGCGTTTGGCAGGCTCCTTGTATGTGAATGGAAAAATTCCAATTTTTCCATTAAATTCTTGATTTCCAGATGAATCAAATCTTGGTTTAGCTACTGCATCAAGAACCACTACGTTGGTAATAAACTGTTTGCTTTTACGAGCATGTAAAGGCTCTTGTTGATAATACTTTTTTGATTCCTTGGACATGTAAAACCACTTTTCATCGACATGGACATAATTGAACATACTTTAAAAAATTGGATTGTTGTTAAGACTATTGGGCTCAAGCATGGATAAGCAAAATTGAAGTCTCTCTTTCTTGTTCTCCATAGAAAGATATGGCTTCAAAGCATTTGAGTGTGGCCTAATAGCACCTTTTTTAATACATCTATGGAGTGTTGATTTAGCCACATTCATAGCAACAGCCGTCGATTGAATATTGATACGTCGATGAAAAGGAATTTTTGAAACCTCGTTGAAATCTATTTGTATTCGTTTCCATCCAACACGTTTTGAAAATTTACCATTCACATCAGCAACAAAATTCTCAAGTTGAGAAGCTTTACCTTGTTGCCAAATTCTTCGAATAGTTTTGGGGCTGGTAGACACTCTAGTGGCGATCTGACTTATGCAGCCCCTTCTTAACTTTCCACTCTCACTTTGCTTGAGCAATTCTTCAAAGATTGCTTGACGTTCTACATTGCTATTTCTTTTTTTCTTTCTTTCTTTTTAATTTTATGATTTGGGCTGTGAAAAATTTGTTTCTAACGGGTCATTCATTTTTTATTGGAAAGATAAGAATTGAAGAAAGGATAGGTGGATAACAACTAAGTAGATGAGGCAAGGTAGGGATAGAATTTTATGTTGGCATAGAAACCCTGTAGTAGCAAGATAGTAGACGTACTAAAACTTGATAGAATTCTAATCTACCGTATAGTTTCAAAGTTTACTAAGTACTCGTAAAGTTGATTAATTTAAAGATACTTCTGGGGTTTCTTTGAAAACTTTGTTATCCGCTTATCCTCTTGGCATAATTTAATCTAAGCTTGATTTACTTAGTATGAGTAAAATTGATTTACTTTTAAAGATACGGAGTAGTAGATAGTAGCAGGATAGAATTCTAATCTACGTATTAAAAATTGATTTGAAGATAAAGAATGAATTTGAATTAGGCTAGGTGGCTATAGAATTTGGATTTGAATATAGGTTTGCAAATTGTAAGAGTAGTACGCTAGCTAATAGAATTTGAAATCTACATTAACTTTGAAAATTGCTCAGCAATTGGCGCCAATATTAGAAATGTTTTTTTTTCTTAAATAATTTTTTTTATAAATTTGTTTAAGGGTTAGTTCAAAAATTTATAACTTTTTTTAAAGAGATAAGATAGTTAATAGTGTTTTCCTAAACAATTAGGTTTTTCTAATTAGGCTAAACAATTTGGGACGGAGGGAGTAAATTAGATTGAAATTAAATTGGGGAACAATATAGTTTAGAGTACAAGTATTGCGAAGATCTAATTTGTTGGGCTTTGCAATATTAGACTAAGAATAAAGGATAGAAGAGTTGAATTTGCAGTGAAGACACATGTTTATGTGTTAAAAAAAAAGAAAAGAAAAAAAGAAGCGTTAGGATTAATTTTTAATAGAAAATAAATGTTGTGTAGGGTTTTTTGGTGTTTGGGCTTTTTTGTTTGTTAGTTTTGGGTGATTGTTCAAACTTCAATATTATTGTTTTTTTTTTTTTTTTTTTTTTTTTGAGAAACACTTCAATGTTATTGTTATTGTTATTGTATAATTTTTCCCTTTTACCAATATTGTCGGATTAGATAAGGAAATGATGAAATGGTTATTCGAAAATATACATTTTGATAATTTGACTTTAAAAGATTGGAAGCTATGTAATTATAAAATATACAATCTTAAATATTTTTAATTACATTGATGTCACTCCGTAAAAAAAAAAAAAAAAAAAAAAATCATGTCTTTTTATGGATGGTGTTTCTTACAATTTTACATGTCCTTATTGTTTTAATTAAATTTTTTTAATGATTATACTTGTTTTGCTTTTAGTTCTAACTAGTCGCTAACCCGTGCGATGCACGGGATAATTAAATAAAATGATAATTAACCAACATCATGTTAAGGTAAAAGAATTAGTGAGAGACTGATTTGCCCACCAAGAATTTAAAAGAAAAAAAAAATTGATATAATAAAATCTAAGAAATTTAGAAATAAAAAATTGGGTTAATAATATGCATATTATAGAATCCCTAAATTCTACTTCAAAACCAAACAAAACCCTTCAAATTCAAAAAATTCATATATAATATCCCAAATAAAAATTTACCACACCTTAGGTTGGAAGACATAGGTTGCAGTTTTAATTTTTCTCCAAAAAATAGAGATGCTTCATCTGCTATATATAATATAAAATAATTATTAGAAATTTCAACCCAAAAACCAAACCCACAAAAATACTATCAAAATATAAAGATTAACCCAAATACTTAGAAGAAAATAAATTCTAAACATAACAAAACAATAAGATAGAATGAAAATTTCAGGCACATATGAAAGCAAATAAAAAAGTCAAAACCTACGTTTTTTTTTTTTTTTTTTAGTTGAGTCTCTCTCCTTCTTATTTTTTTAATTTTAAAGTGAAATTAAGTTTAGGATTTTGAGATGGCAATTGCTAGGGTTTTAAGGAGAGAAGAGAGAGTCCTACCAGGAGTCTAAATAATATAAACAATTCAAAACATGGAACATTATCAAATTTACAACACCTAATTCCATTATCTTTTACGTTGAATCCAAACAAATAATTAATTGAAATTAATCCAAACAAATAATTAATCAACAAAAATCAAAGCTTTAATAAAAAAACAAAAAATCACATGAACCCAAATAAAAATTCTCAATAAAGCAAGAACATATAAAAATTTACCACACCTTGGGCTGGAAGACATAGCTTGCAGCTTTGATTTTTCTCCAAAAAATAGAGATGCTTCATCTGCCATATACAATATAAAATAATTATTAGAATTTCAACCCAAAAACCAAACCCATAAAAACACTATCAAAATATAGAGATTAACCCAAATACTTATAAGAAAATCAATTCTAAACATAATAAAATAATAAGATAGAATGAAAATTTCAGGATATATGAAAGCAAATAAAAAATTTGAGATGGTAATTGCTAGGGTTTTAAGGAGAGAAGAGATTTTGGTATTTTTATGCAAAAAACGTTATTTTAGGTTTAGGTGATTTATTTCCTTGTTTTTAGGCTCTTTTAATGTTTTTTTAGGTCAAATTTGGTTCCTATTATGGTTAGGTATTAATTAGGGCTTATTTTAGAATATATTTTCTTGTCCATCAAGTTTTATGGATCTCTTAAATAGGCCTCCAAGTTTGTATACGTTTTTCAATAATATTGTTATAAGATATAAAACCTAAAATAAAAAGAATCAAAAATAAAAAGAAAAATAAAATAGTGATGATGTGGAAAATTGTGAGAGCTTCAAAAGCTTCGGTTATATATATATATATATATAGATGAATAATAGATATATAAAAGGTTTCTACAATATTTAAAAAATTAAAAAATTCTCTCTAAAAAAATTTAAAATATATATATTTTGTTAACAATAATATCTTGTTTACAACAATATTAAAACAATAATATATATATATATATATTTTACAATAAACCACACAAAGGTTATTTGTTATTGGCTAGTTGTTAAATAAGAGAGACCACGTACAACTTGGCCCTAATCAACCTAAGAATTTGCAAACGAGATTCCGATGGTTAAGTCAGTAAACCATAGAGATAAGATAATATAGAGATGAAAATAGTAGATTAATTGTGCTTAGGATTTCGTACCTTACTTTGCATTATGGAGGGCTACCTCGTACCCTTTCCCCCAAGGCCTGTCAATTGGTTGTCCTCTCAATTCAAGTGAGGACATGTATTAGGGGATATGGATTCTCTCCATTTCCTTTGAAATGGAGAGGCTCCAGTTTACGGTCCCAATTTCGTCCAAAATGATCCACGCTCAAAAATAATCCACATCATTTAAAATGTAAACTGCACACTTAAACTGGAGTTCAACGCACTCAACTTGGGTTTAACTAAATCGGACAAAAAAAAAACCTTTTTGGAGGGAAATGGAGAAACAAAGGTAGATACATCAGTGCACTGAAAAACAAAAAAAACAAACATTTTAGAGGGAAAAGTGAAACAGAGTTGCCCAGTTCAAAGCTTCACAGATTTTAACCAAAAAAAAAAGAAAAAAAAAAAAGCTTCACCGGATCCTCACAGAACTATATCCGTGCACTAGAAATGGAGAAACAGAGGTAGATACATTAGTGCACTGTAAAACAAAAAAAAAAAACCTTTTAGAGGGAAAAGTGAAACAAAGTTAGCCCACGTTCAAAGCTTCACAGATTTTAACAAAAAAATAAAAGCTTCACCGGATCCTCACAGAAGTATATCCGTGCACTGGAAAACAAAAAAAAAAAAAAAAAAAAAAAAAAATCCTTTTAGAGGGAAAAGTGAAATAGAGGTAGCATGTTCAAAGCTTCACAGATTTTAACCAAAAAAAAAAAAAACGTTCATAGAAGGTTCAGAGAAGACATCTCTGTTTCTATCTTGCCAAACAAAGGTATATTAGTAAAACTTGTTTATGCTTATCTTATTTGATGTTTGATAATTTTTCTGCATTTATATTGTTGTCTTGGTGAGTTTATATGGTTGTTTTGGTGGCTGGATGCAAGTTAGAGTCTATCTGAATTTTTATTTTTAATTTTTTGAGATAATGATTGAATCTTTATAATGGCTGGATGATTCTAGGAGTATTTTTAATTTTTTGAGATAAAGATTGAATCTTTTTTTTTTTTTTTTTTTTTTGAGATAAAGATTGAATCTTTATTAGTACACATAGAGAAACAAGCTTACGTGGGCCTAACATAAGAAAATGAACATTGAAAATTTTTTGAACATATTGTTGTTTTGATGGCCACCAATAAAAGCTACACATAGAGAAACAAGCTCACGAGTTTATATTGTTGTTTTGATGGCTAGACGCAAGTTAGAGTCTTCCTTAAAAATTTCATATAATTAAATAAGATTGAACATTGAAATTTCTGTTTAGACCCCAATGTGAATTAATGAGCAAAATTATCAAATTATATTGGTGAAGTGATCCACTCAGACAATTAATTTTTCACTATAGTTAAGCAATTAACAAATCAATAAGTAATATAAAAAGCACAATTAAGCATGACGTAACATTTGGTGATGAAGTGAAAAATCAAAGAAGAATATCTTTAATGGAGAAAACACTTCGGAAAGTAGATTAGGAAAGTATAAACTAAAAAACTAACTAAATTTTCAAACGGATAAAATTACATCAATAAATTTGAATTTATTACCATAAAATGATATGGAATGGATCAACACTAAAATCCTTACACACATGATCCTAATTCATAGTGTAATCAATAAGTTTAGTGGCATAATTAAATATATATATATATATATATATATTTCAACAGCTGTTAATATAGTCTATTATAATCGGTTCATAAGAAAATAGTATCAATGATGAGTTATGTGAAATTAAAAAATGATTTCTTGTATGCTTAATGTGGATTATGGACATATATAGAGGTGATCAAAAGGATACTGTTGTGGTGTTGATCACAAGGTTTAGATATTTAAATTAATAAATTTCTCTTTTGAAAAAAAAAATTCTCATAATAAATAAGTTCTTTAATCATAATAAGAAGATTCCTTTATAATGATTCTTGATGGCATATTATGGATGCAAGATTTCAAAGAACATGTTTATTACTGTCATGTTTAAATTGACTGGCCTTTGAGTGAGTTGAGTTGAAATCATGCTTGGTTATCTTGAATTTTTATGTTTAGTAACAAAGATATATAACATTTCTCTAATATGAGGTACATCCTCATTAGTATGTTGATCATTCATTACATCCTCATATTTTTTTTTACATCATCTCTGTTTTGAAAACAAATGATAAGTGAAAGTTATAATAAATTTATGTTCAATTTTTTCTAGGGATAATGATGGGGATGCATGTTCCTTCTAATGTGCCCATGGAATCTACCCCATTTAAAGGGATGGAGTTTGAAGCGGATGAGATTGCATATGGTTTTTATAATGAATATGGCAGAAAGGCTGGTTTTAGTATTAGAAAAGAGTATGTAAATAAATGTAAAAAGACTGGAGTGGTTACTTCAAGGAGATTTGTGTGCGCGAAGGAGGGAGTTCGAGGTAAAGACAAGAGAAATCAGAATGTAAAGAATCCACGAGCAGAAACAAGATGTGGTTGTGAAGCACATTTGGTTATCATACTTAATCGAGATAGTAAAAAATATGTGGTGAGTGAATTTATTGCTGAGCATAACCACTATCTCCAGCTTCCATCAACTATGCACATGACGCCATCACAATGGAAAGTGGCTGCAACTCATGCTATTGAAATTGATTTGGCACATGAATCGAGATTAAGATTAAAGCAATCTTATTAGCTTCTTAGTAAGCAAGTTGGTGGATATGATAATCTTGGTTTTACCAAGCAAGATCATAAAAACTACTTACGCACTAAGCGACAGAAAGACATGGAGCATGGGGCAGCTGCTAGTTTGGGAAGATATTTCAGTCGTCAACTTAAGGAAAATTCTTCATATTATTTCGCTACTCAATTGGACTATGAAGAGTTGATTACTAATATCTTTTGGGCCGATGCAAGAATGATCATTTACTATAGCCACTTCGGTGATGTAATAACGTTTGATACAATGTATAGTACAAATAGAGATGCAAGGCCACTTGGAGTATTTTTGGGTCTCAATCACCATAGAGAAACTGTTGTATTTGGAGGTGCACTTTTATATGATGAAACGATTGAATCTTTTGTATGGTTATTTGAGACCTTTTTAGAAGCAATGTTTGAAAAGAAGCCAATCACTATTTTCACAGATCAAGATGCAGCAATGTCAGCTGCAATAAAAGTAGTCATGCCTAAGACATATCATGCATTGTGTAGTTGGCATATGTGGCAGAATGCTGAGAAACACTTGGGTCATTAACTAAAAAATGAGCATCGATTTAACGTTGATTTCTGAGCATGTATCTATGAGTATGACGGTGAAGATGAGTTTCTTACAACTTGCAGTGATATGCTAGATAAGTACGATGTTCGTGAAAATAAATGGCTAATTGATCTATTTAAATTGAAGGAAAAATGGGCCCAAGCATATGTTAAGAGAACTTTCACTGCAGGAATGAAGACAACCCAGCTTAGTGAGAGTTTCAATGTTGACTTCAAGGATTGCTTACGTACTGATCTCAATATAGTAAAGTTTTTCACTCATTTTGAAACAGTTGTCAATCAAAAGCGGGATAAGGAGTTAGAAGCAGAATACAACTCTAGACAGAAATTTCCAAGATTAAAGCTCAAAAGCTCTCCTATGCTTAACCAAGTAGCAACAGTGTACACGCCTAAGTTGTTTGATTTATTTAAGATAGAAGTTGAAGAGGTAATGGCCCCTTCTATCCTAGAACGCAATGTGAATCAAACACATAGTTATGTGGTTGGAGTTTTCTATCAAAATGGAAAATATGAGGTCATGTGGAATCCATTATATCAGACTCTATCTTGTAGTTGCAGAAAGTTTGAGTCATTTGGTTTTTTATGTAGGCATGGTTTGAAAGTTCTTGATGCATTGGATATCAAGTTGATTCCTAATAGATACATCATGAAGAGCTAGAGAAGAGATGCAAAAGATGAAGTGGAAAAAATTGCACAACACATAACATTAAGCCGGATACTCGACTGGAATATGTAGATCGGTATCGAGATTTATGTCCAAAATATATTCAATTGGTGAATGAGGCATGTGAAACTAAAGAAGGCCATAATATTCTAAGCTTAGCAATTGTAGATTTGAAAAAAAAACTTTGTGACCTTAGGAATTGCAAAGCTAATGTAGAAGAAGACATCATTAGGCCTTTCACCGATTTTGCAGACAAAGAAGATCAATTATGTGCTTCAATTACAATTGTACCATAAGGGATAAAGAAAAGAGAGGTTTATCGTAATAAAAAGCGTAGGACGAAATCATGGATAGAAAAGATGAGGAAACCAAAGGAAGGCACATGAAAGAAGCAAACAAAGAAAAGAAAAGTGCAGGAGGTAATCTTCAATTATCCTTATTTTCACCATTCTATTTTATTTTTACACATTAATATAGTATACTATTATTGTTGCTAAACTAGTACAATTTTTACAGGAAATATATGCACATGACGTCATGGCACAAAAGAAAATTGAGGATATATCTTCTTGAAATATTACTAGTTTTACACAACTTTTAATGGTAAAGATATTTACAATTATATATTTTATTTTGATATTAATAATAGTTTAGATGCATGATTTGATAATTTTAATGCTAAGCTTGTGATATGTGTAACGTGTAACTGGATTTTTTGTAGTCGGCTGCTACAAGTTCTGCAGTACATCAAGGAGGCTCATTAGCAAGTGTTGCATTAACATCACATTTAGAGAGTACATCAAGTGTTGTAGGCTCCAACGACAAAATTAATGGTGCAGGAGGTCTCTTGACTCAAGGAAGTGTTGCAAGTGGAGGTCCTTTGACTCAAGAAAGTATTACAAGTGGATGGAATCCAATGGTTCATAAAGTCAAGCCATTTTTCTAGTTTAGGATCATGTTTTATAATTTATGACACATGTTGAGATTAAGTGCTCTTGTTTTGTAATTCTTCTAGTTTAGGACTGGAGTTTTGATGGTCCAAAACTTAGTCACATTCAAATGTTTAGATTTTTTATTATTTGGAAAGAATACTTAATTTGCATGTCTGATGTATCTATGCAAGGTGTTAATTTCTGCATAATTATTTGTTGCTACAGAAATTGTTACTATTTCTGCATAATTTCTGCATAATTACTGCATAATTACTATTACTGTTATTGCATAATTACTGTTACTGTTTTGCATAATTGCTGCATAAATTGTTACTGTTTCTGCATAATTTTTGCATAATTACTGCATAATTACTGTTACTGTTATTGCATAATTACTGTTACTGTTACTGCATAATTACTGCATAATTACTGTTACTGTTACTGCATAATTACTATGACTGTTACTGCATAATTACTATTACTACATAGGTTTGGTATTGCACATTCTGCATAATTATGTTTTTCTGCATAATTGTTATGCTAGGCAAGAGTTGTTTTTATATATAAGTGTTGTTGTTTGGGGAAAAAATTTATATAAATAAGCCAAGTTTTGATTAAGTGTTGCTGCATAATTAAGTTTTTATATATAAGTGTTGCTGTTATGCTAGGCAAGAGTTGTTTTTTATATAGGTGTGTCAATTTTTCTTTTGCATGAGTTTTACACAGCACTGTTTATCAATAGCCTGTGCACACCCTTACACACACAATTGTCACACCTACACACACACCCCAGCAGCTTTACCCGCACCACCTGTGTAGCACACCTTTACACCTACTTAAAAATATCTACAAATATCAATAGCCCACAACTGTCACAATCCTTATTTACAAATATCTGTAAATATCCACATTCCACCTATCACAATCCTTACAACCAAAATTCAATCATTACAATCCTTACAATAACAACTGTCACAATCCTTACAATCAAAATTCAATCCAACAGTAGACAATAAGAGAATTTAATAAAAAAAATGAACAAATTTTATTAAAATGTACACTTTGATCACATAACAAAAATTCCATTAAAATAAACACTTTGATTAAAATAACATGAAACTTCTACAATTGGTGTGCTTATTGCTTGACTATACATTCCACCTCTTGCTTCTTGATTAGTTGTGGGTACTTATAGTGAGGCCACAAGAAAGCTGAAGTGCATGTCACAGGGGAGAACTTGAGTTTACTAGCCAACCCAAACGTGTATTTTCCTTTGGCTTTGGACTTGAATACTACTTTTGAAGACTCTAGGCCATTATGTGCAGGGCATGGTGCAGCTGATGCACTGTGAAGCTGTGCATAGCACTCTTCATTCAGTTTTCCATCTTTTACAATCTTACGATGAACAGACACTTTGAACTTTCCTTCTTCATCGAGTTTCCCTACCCCTCTTGTCTTGAAGTGTCCATTTTTTGGCTTGCAATCAATTGTTACTCGAAGCCTTGCACCATGATTCACAAAATTATTGTTACTTGTTTTTCAATATTGTTTGTATATGGCATCATTAATCATATGCAAGAAAAAAGAACAATGCACCCATCAATTTGTCCATATTGTCCATAATTTTTACCCTAAACAAAATATGGGACCAAGATTAGCAAATAGTAGCATTTCAAGTCAAAGCATGCCAACATTGCACTTTTACAAGGCAAACTTGATATTGACATTTAAAAGAACAATGCACCCATCACGAGTAGAATAAAAAAGAAACAATACATCAACCATGAACAATTCAGTATTTATGACGGTTCCAAAAAAGAAAACCACACCTGTAAAGGCATGTTTAGTCTTAATGTTACTCTGCTCACAGTCTGCACAAGTAGCTAGACCATAAACACTTAAACTCATCATATTGTCATACACATGAAAAAAAAAAAAAAACAAATCAAGAAATACTCCAATTTGGACCCAAAAAAAAAAAAGCTAACTTTTGAGGAATTCATTTCAAAGGTCTACTAGCAGTAGCCATGGAGATTGAGCATCAACCCTAACCTTCTCTGTCTTTCAGAGCCTAGTGCATTATCCTCTAGCAATGGCCTTGGAAGTTGGAACCCTGAATTGGCACTATGTAAATTTAATTTGTAGAATAGAATCCAAGTATTTCAAATAACCACTATACAATTAGTTTGATAAAAACAGTGATATCCACTGCACAATTTTTTATTTTATGTTTGGAATTCTTGTCTGCACTAATGTCTATCCCCATTTTTTCAGCATGAATCGATCGCAATGATTCTAAAACGAAAAGACCAAACACTAAAATATCTAAATTAATAATCAATGAACCAAATTCATCAATGCACCACCCATTAAATTAATTGTTTTCTTTACATTACCATCAACCAATTCTCGAAAATAACTAAATAATACCAGCCCAGAAGCTAAACAAATGCAATTAATCAAATTCCTAGAAACCAAACCAAGAAATATGGATTACTTTTTGAAAATTGAAGTCTATCACAGCATTTCATCAATATAGCACCAACCAGTCTTCAAAATTGAACATGCAAGAAAACCCAGAAACTAA
The DNA here is from genome assembly GCA_023621385.1 of Quercus gilva. Classification (NCBI taxonomy): domain Eukaryota; kingdom Viridiplantae; phylum Streptophyta; class Magnoliopsida; order Fagales; family Fagaceae; genus Quercus; species Quercus gilva. Next base: position 19,211,146 of record CM042477.1, read on the forward strand.
ACCAACATTCAAGTAAATGAATGGTGAAAGATTTACCTCTTCAACAGCACCCTTTTTCCTAGCAAAGGCAATGAAAGAATTCCCTCCAATAGAACCACCAGCCATGCTCATATACTGAGTCCAAAATGAAACCCCAAGTCCCAATATCAAGCGCTGAGGGGCTCTGCCTCCTCCTCCTCCACTTGTCCACTTCTTTAGTGCTTTTGATAGACTAGGATGTATAGAACCAATGGCACAAGTGACTGAGTAAGAGGATGAACAAGGATACACACCACTAGCTAGAACCACTGGTAGCCTGTGATGTATTCTGAGTCCAATACGATTGGCCATATTTCTCCAAATCCAAACCCTAACCTTTTCTGATTTGGGTCTGAACCAAATCGGCAAGGCTGGCTCATCGCAACCACCACCTCCGATGGTAGCTTCTTCTCTCCTTCGACCAAAATCTCTTTCTCTGTCTCTCAATCTCATTTCCCTCCATAGATCAAACCTGAAAGATCATCAACTTCTCTCTAAACCCTAACCTTCTTTGATTTGGGTCTGAAAAGCATCAATGTCTCTCTTTACACCCGATTCTCACCAAACCCTAACCCTTACTCTCTCTCTGATCTAGGTCTAAAAAGGATGTGTTTATGGGTGTCGGGATCTCTAGTGAGCTAAGGTTTTTTCTTTGTTTTTGCTGATGGGTTTGAGTTGAGTATGCTAGAAGTGAAGGTTGAGAGAGTTTGAACGGCTAGTGAGAGTTAAGAGTTTAACTTGAGTTTTTTTTGTCCGGTTGAGTTAAACCCCAGTTAAGTGCGTTGAACTCCAGTTAAGTGTGGTGTTAAATTTTTAAATGACGTGTCTAGTTTTTTAGTGTGGATCATTTTGGACGAAATCGGGACCGTGTACTGGAGCCTGTCCATTTCAAAGGGAAATGGAGAGGATGAAATGGTTATTCGATAATATACATTTTGATAATTTGACTTTAAAAGATCGGAAGCTGTGTAATTATAAAATATGCACTCTTAAATATTTTTAATTGCATTGATGTCACTCCATGGCTTATTAAAAAAAAAAAATCATGTCATTTTATGGATGGTGTTTCTTACAATTTTACATGTCCTTATTGTTTTAATTAAAATTTTTTAATGTTTATACTTGTTTTGTTTTTAGTTGTAATGAATAACATATATATAAAAGGTTTCTACAATATTTAAAAAATTAAAAAATTCTCTGTAAAAAAATTTAAAATATATATATTTTGTTAACAATAATATCTTGTTTACAACAATATTAAAACAATAATATATATATATATATTTTACAATAAACCACACAAAGGTTATTTGTTATTGGCTAGTTGTTAAATAAGAGAGATCACGTACAACTTGGCCCTGATCAACCTAAGAATTTGCAAACGAGATTCCGATGGTTAAGTCAGTAAACCATAGAGATAAGATAATATAGAGATGAAAATAGTAGATTAATTGTGCTTAGGATTTCGTACCTTACTTTGCATTATGGAGGGCTCCCCCGTACCCTTTCCCCCAAGGCCTGTCAATTGGTTGTCCTCTCAATTCAAGTGAGGACATGTATTAGGATAGCAACTCCCAATTTGCAGGCAAATGAAACATTACCTAATAATTAAATACGATGGTCTATTTTGATTTTTGAGTTTAGCTGGACCGATGTGGTTGACCACATGCGCCTTCTTTTTGGTCTTGTGAATTTTGCTTCTCACAGAAGACGGAAACCATCTAACATGCTAATTTTTTCCAATCTCTATGCCTTTCACGGAATAAGCCCCAAGCATGTATAATTCAACAGTTAAATTTAACTTGTTAATGTGGCCGAGAGAAACATCTTCACTGTAATGCCATATAAATATAATTTAAGTACGTAGAAGGAACCTCTCTTTTTTTTTTTTTTTTTTTTTTTTTTTTTTGAGGATCAACGAAGTACCTTTTGTTCAATGAAAAAACCGTCAGAGTTTGCTAGAAACAAAATAAAGAAATTGTGGTGGAGCATCCTCCATCCACGCACTATAATTTAGAACATTTAAAACAAAAAGAGCTAAAACATGAGCAATCATATTACCCTCTCTCTTAATATGAGAGCAGTGTAATTTTCTAAAACATCTCGCCAAAACCACTCCAAACCCTGATTTTTGCTCCCAACTGAATAGTGCATCCTCGAGATTGACCTTAACCATGTCCAAGATAGGAGCTCTCCAATGAACGCGGATCGGTGTGGACTGTGGTTGGGGAGGTTGCTGCACCACCTAGAATTCCGATAGGAGTCTGTTGGCCATGTTTGCGAGCTGATTTGAAATGCAACAAGGTTGTTGAAAGCTCGAAAATGTGTCAAAAACACACGAGCGGTTTAGACCCCCAAATTAAAATTACGGCTTGGTTGATTTTACACTAACTTAATGATAAGTGCGGAATAGTGTAAACACAAGCGTAAAGGCAAAACAACTACTCTAATCCATATTTAAAGCAACACAGCAGTAAAAAGGAAATAAACAAGAGTAGGGAAGAAGGATGCAAACACAGATAACACCGAGACGTGTTATCGAAGAGGAAACCGAAGACCTCGGTGAAAAACCTCTCCGCCGCCCTCCAAGCGGAAATCGATCCACTAGACAATCAGTTGGGATACATGGGTTAGCAAAAGACCCTCCAAGCCTAGTCTACCCTCTGTACCTAAGTCCTCCAAGCTCCTACTCCAACAAGGCTTCTCGGAACCGTGTCTTGTCCTAGTTATCCGGATCCCGCAACAAGCTCCATGTTGCATCTGCCATTCAAGGCTTCTTCCAATGCTTCCCAGCAGCACCAAAACGTCACACAGCACTCTCAAGGTGTGGTAAGTGTTTGGGCTATCAACCTCTCAAAGATATGGATAATGGAGAGGGAAGGGTTGAGGAGATACCACAAGCAATTGTATAGAGAAAGATGAGGAAGACAATCTCTAATTACCAATGTGTTTGGCTAGGGTTTTCTCTCTGAAGCATTCCTCAACAATTGTGGGTAATGATGGTATATATAGGATAGGTGCAAAAGGTGTGACTCAAAAAGTACAGGCTGGCAGAACAGATTGCCTCGCGGGTGTCTCACGAGAAGGCCTTACCTGCGAGATACTCGCGAGACATAGCTGTCTCCACCTGGCCTGACTCTTCACATTCCAGCATGTGCCAGGCACATGATTCACTTCGCGGGATGCTAGGTCGCGAGACACCCGTGAGAATCCTTCAATCTTCAAATGCTTCAGTCTTCAAACACTCTCTCTATCACACAGCCCTTACAACAAATCCCACAACAAATACAGGGTTTAAACGATTGAACATAATTACAATCAAATTTGGCACGGAATAAAAGCCAACAAAAACACAGTTGTAAATTACAACTTTACAATCTCCCCCTTTGGCTATTCCGTGACAAAACCTTAAACGTGAGTTTGGGAACAAAGGCAAAACTCACTCACACCTAGTTCTAGATTCTGAAGTGCTCTTGAAACATATGAACAAGTAACTCCTGAAACACAATAACACAATAACATCATTGTATGCAGAAAAACTTGAAAAGCATATGGAGCAATAATAGTAAGATCAAGCTAAATGAAATAGAAACACTAGATCATGGCAAGATCAAACAAGTAATCACTATACAGAAGCAATTGCTATGCTCATTCACACAGGGAATGAACATTCAGATTTGCAAAATGATAAGCTCATTTGAAGAGAGTCACTTGCAACTCCAACACTCAACCAATGCGAAATACACGAAGTATTTGCATCTAGGAACAATCCTACAAGGGCACAAGAGTGTTCATCGCTCAACCAATGCATAGAACGTGTATGCATCTAGGAACAATCCTACAAAGGCACAAGAGTGTTCATCACTCAACCAATGCATAGAACGTGTATGCATCTAGGAACAATCGTACAAGGGCACAAGAGTGATGTACTTGAAGTAAAATGCATGACATTTAACAACAAGTAAACATGCATGAAGGTTGCATAAGCATGGTATTGCAAATGCATGGCACAAACCACAAAGACCTACAAAACAATGCATGAAACAAACCCTTAAAGCTTACATAAGCAACATGGGTACAAAACAAAATGCCACAAAGCAAGTATGCTACAAAGCATAGAAAATAAACACAAAATACTAAAAGTACTACTGAAGTCAAAGCATAAGTGTAGCTAGTAAACAAAAAGACATCATCTCCCCCTATCACTACACTCCCCCTGTCAATGACATCATCTCCCCCTTTTTGTCATGGAATAGCTAGTTGTCATTCTCTTCCAACTTCCTTTGAATTTCATCCATTTGAGTTTCGAGGGAGGTTAGTTGTTTATCAAGACGGGAGTGTTGGGAGTACATGATCTGAGTAAGTCCTGAAAGTTTGGTGCTGAGATCGTGAAGGGCAACCATGATGGTGTCAAACTTGTCATCATAGGAATGAGAAGTAGAACTTGAGGCACCATGAGGAGCATGATGTTCTTGTTTGATAGTCTTCTTGGTGTGACTCATACTTGCTTGAAGAGTACGACCGTTAATTGGACTTGGCCTTGGATGAGGGCGCTCATCAGCAGATGGACGCACACCTTTGAGTTTCAAAATCCGAGACATAAGACGACCAAAGGGAATGCAATTCCTTGAAGCAGTGCGATTGACTGTTTTAGCCAAAATGTGGAAGATGTGAGAGCATACGTCAATTTCGACATCAGATACCAGATCATGAAGAAATAATGCTCGACCTAGGTTGATGAAACCGGTGCTTGACAATGGATAGAGGTTGCTGCACATGATTGTTGACATGAGTCTTAATTCTGGAGAAAGTGAAGCCACACTGATTGACGTTCCACTAGAGGAGAATTCCAAACTTGCTCCTAATTGTCCTCGGAGTAATTGTTCATCCGGATTGAGGTCATCATACACAGGTGGTATAGGTAGAATCGGACGGTTTATGTGTAGGATTTCAGACAGGTACACAGGAGTTACTAAGAATCGCTTTCCTCTAACCCAGCATCTGATCTCTTGTCCTTGTACAATAGCATTGGCATAAAATTCTTTTACCATGTCCTCATAAGCATCTTCAAGATCGGAGAGAAGGAAATTCCAGTCTTTTGTGGCAAACCAAGTAGGAATTTTTGTATCCAGAAGAGATGATTGATCAACTGCTCTTTCAACCAACAAAGGAGCATCTCGGAAGAGATTTTTATAGGATTCAAAAGCAGCATACGAGCGAAACAAGCTAGGATCAAAGAGTCCTGTTGAAGCACGAGTTCTCTTTGGTCTCGGGGAATCTTCATCAACATCGATGATTGGTTCTTTCCCTTTGTTACTGCCACCTTTCACAGCTGAAGTCTTGAACGGAGACATCTGTGCAAAAGGACATCCAAAAAAAAACACCAGGAAACACATGCACAGCACATAAGACAGAGCACAGAGCTTGATTAGATTGACGTTAGTTTAAAACAAATGTAGTGCCGTGTGTGAAGTTAAACATACACACAGTGCATAGAGATAAGTAGCTATGCATGTGTGTGCAAGTGATATGCATGAGGTGTGCCTAATTATGCCTAGGTATGTGAAGAGTGTGCAGAATGAGTAAAGTGTATGAAGCACACAATCAATGACCAAATGGAGTGACAAATGGTCAAAGAAGTGAGAGTCCACAGATTGAAATCATTTGATTTCAAATAGGCACAAAAATGTCACTCGGACATTTTATCGAACACTAAGCATGCACAACTTCAAATATGACATGAATAATGCATGAACATGGTGAAAACAGGCCTAAATACACTTTAAAACGCCACAAGGGGCCAACACATATGCAGAGACAATAAATGGGACACAGTCCAGTCAAAAGATTTGAGAAAAATTCACCCAAGTTTGAACACCAACCCAAAAATTCAAAAAACCCCAAACAGCAAAACCCTAACATAAATCTGCAAGATTGAACCAACAACAAGAAAATGATGCTTTAGAAATCATACCTTGAGAGAGAAAGTGCAGAAAAAAATGCTTGATTTGAACGGATTTTGATGGAATAGCGAAATGGGTTAAGAATGGCTTTGAGAGAGGTTAAGCGAGGGAATGGGTTAAGGTTTGAAAAACAATCACATCAGCCCTATAAAAACCGAAAACACGCGTTTTTCGCTGGTTAGAGAGGGGCGAGACAGTCGCGAGACAGTCGCGAGAAGTGCCACTGAAGCACAAAATTTTCGCGAGAAGCATTAGGTCGCGATACAGCCGCGAGACAGTCGCGAGATTCTCTGTTTGATTTTGAAAGAATTCCAGTTTTTGCCAAACAGCATTTCGCGAGAAGCTGTTGGTCGCGAGACAGTCGCGAAAGTCTCTGAGTGACAAGGAAGAAAAATTATTTCCTTCAAACCTTTTCGCGAGAAGCATCTTAGTTGCGAGCTTCTCGCGAAACAACCCCTGAACCAGTTTTTTGATGAAAAACACACAAAGAGCATTTTGACCAAAAAAAAACACAAGGAAGTATAAAATCACTTTCAAAAACTAATAAAACTCACAAAAATCTTTTTGGATTTGATCAACAAGTTCATGGGCATACACATCACATTTGGACATATACAATCATGCAAATGAGATAGGCATTGATTGAATCAAAAACTTGTGTGTTGTGTGTGAGTATCAAATGTGAAATAGTCCTTAGACCAGAGCGAAGCTTCAATGATCAATTCACACGAGTCATACACAACTGATACGAAATCAAGTGGACTATCTCCATTATAGAAATGAGTATATATGACCTCCCACACATTGAAAACATAACTTAGAAGCTTTTCATTTGGCTTCTTCATAAAGTATAACAATTGGTCCATTTTATTTTGTATGGACAAAACATCTCATTTTGAGATAGGTGCTTGAAATTTATGATATTTCAACATTGATGATAAGCTTTTGGCTTTTTGAGCACCATAACATTTACTTTAAAAGAGTCACTTTCCCTTTTTCCTAGTCAAATACTAGTATGTGCGACAGGCTTTTGCAGCTCAATATCTCTTTTCATTTGGAGATTTACAATTGGTGAGCTCTTTTTACAAAAACATAAAAATAAAGTGGAAAGAGATATAGACACAAGTCTATGCAAGTATCTAGACCAACAAGACTATTGACCAATCATTCATGACAGGCTTGAAGATCTATTTACAACAGTCACACATAGTTTTCAGGGTTTCTTCCACATAGAAAAGAGTGCATACGGAACAAGCGAAGATCGTAAATGCACTACGCCATAAGTACGAAGGTACTAGGCCAAACTCACATGAGATATGCACACAACAAGTGATCAAACTTTTTGAGATTTTTCAATTTTTATGGGTTTTTGAATTTTTTGAAACACACCCAAAACAAAACAAGAAAGGTAAGATCAACAAAAACAGGTTCAAACCAGACAAAAGAAAATTAAAATGAAATTAATGCATGAAATGATGCAACTACAAATGTCCCTTCATATGGAAAGAATTGATGCATGGACATATTATAATGCTTATGCATGAGTACCCCTCTTCACCCACACGTCAAGTGCGTTTGGGGTGATATCCTTGACGGATTGGGTACGAGAGTTGGGACTTTCAAACCTCCTTGAAAAACTCTCCAGACAAGTGGTGAAGGCACCAATCATCTTCATCACGTCTGTCACTCCGGGATCACGATTTTGGCTTCTTGAGTTCTCACCACCCCAAGCTCTATTGTCATTCCTTCTTCCTCGTGACCGCGGTGCGCTTGCATTGTTGTCTGCTCTCAGCTTTTGGCAGTTTGGTTTGGTATGTCCTCGCAGTCCGCAATAGTGACACACATAATCTGTTCTAAGACCCCGTTGAGGTCTTGAAAGAGATCTTGCTCTGTTTTCATGTCTTCCTACAGGTTGATTTCGGGGCTTATTCACCATCCGTTGCTCGATTACATTCTTCTTCTCAACCTTAACATTCTCAGGGATGGTTTCCTGTACAATAGGCTCTGTGGCCTTCACAAATTTTACTTCTTTGGTAGCTTTGACCGATGAGCTACTCCCTCCGGCATATCCCACTCCGGACTTATCTGAGACATGTTTTTGAGAAGAGATAACGTCATCCAACTTTCTGGAGGAGACCCTATCTATTTTGGCTTGCGCTTGCACCACCTCTTGTTCAAGAAATCTGATATTTAAGTAAGCTTCTGACAGCTCACCATTCATCTTTTCTATCTCGCATTTTGCCTCCCTATGTCTGACCATGAGGCTCCGGTAATCTTCCTCAGCTTTCTTCATTTTTCTGATAGCCGCCTTGGCTACCCTTGCATATTCTCCCGACTTCTCAAGGAGTAATGAGTAGTTTTCTTGAAGATTAGAGGTACTCTCATCCTTTTCCTCGTTTGATTCTTCTACAATTCCAATGGACTCTGAATCAGAATGCTCACCAAGTTCCTTCACAAGTGCACCCAAGTCATCTGAGGAGTCTACATGATCAATGGTCATGAATGCGGAGTAGTTTCCCTCACCGTCACAGCTCTCTTCCGAGTCAGAATCAGAAGAATCAGAATCACTGAGCGTTGTAGCATAAGCTTTCCCTTTTCCCCTCAGAAAATTCGGACACTCCTTCTTTAGATGTCCATGGCCATTGCACTCATAGCATACAATGTCTGGAGAGGGTTGATAATCCTTCCCTTCTTTTCTCTTAAACTCTTTCTTATCACCTCTTGAAGGGGAGAACTTTCCACTGTTGAATGGTTTCCCACTCTTCTTCATTTTCAGAAATTTGCGGAAGTTCTTTGCAAGATATGCTACTTCCTTCTCCACTCCATCTTCTTCGGAGGAATCATTTATTCTTTTGGTGATGGTTTTAAGAGCAAGCGATTTGCTCGTCTTATGGGAAGGCAGTCCCAGCTCATACGTTTGGAGAGATCCAATCAACTCTTGAATCTTAATCTCATCCAAGTCTTTGCTTTCTTCTATGGCTGTAACCTTTGCTCTAAAACTTTCAGGTAGGGACCTCAAAATTTTTCTCACCACCTTAGTGTCTTCAATCTTCTCCCCAAGATTGAGTTTAGCAATGACAATTTCATTGAGCTTCCCATAGAATGAATCAAATGGTTCATCATCACCCATCTTGAGTTCTTCAAATTTGGTGGTAAGCATCTGAAGCTTCGTGTCCTTAACTTTCTTTGTACCCTCATAGGTAGTCTCCAAAATCTCCCAAGCTTCCTTGGCTACTGTCATATGAGAGATCCTGTGGAATTCATCAGGGGACACACCACAAAAGATAGCATTTAAAGCCTTACTGTTAGCATTGGCTGCCGCTAGAGTTGCCTTATCCCAAGTGGACTTAGGGGCCTCCGGCTTGGTCCAACCTATCTCAACCGCATCCCAAATGGTATCATCGATAGAGCATAAGAATGCTCTCATTCTAACTTTCCAGAATGCATAATTCCCATAAAAAAATGGTGGAACATTAAGCAATTGAGACCGGTCCATCTCAAGAAGGGTCAAGGATCACACTTAGGTAATTAAACCTCAGCAAGTGTACCCGCTCTGATACCAATTGAAAGCTCGAAAATGTGTCGAAAACACACGAGCGGTTTAGACCCCTAAATTAAAATTACGGCTTGGTTGATTTTACACTAACTTAATGATAAGTGCGGAATAGTGTAAACACAAGCGTAAAGGAAAAACAACTACTCTAATCCATATTTAAAGCAACACAGCAGTAAAAAGGAAATAAACAAGAGTAGGGAAGAAGGATGCAAACACAGATAACACCGAGACGTGTTATCGAAGAGGAAACCGAAGACCTCGGCGAAAAACCTCTCCGCCGCCCTCCAAGCAGAAATCGATCCACTAGACAATCAGTTGGGATACATGGGTTAGCAAAAGACCCTCCAAGCCTAGTCTACCCTCTGTACCTAAGCCCTCCAAGCTCCTACTCCAACAAGGCTTCTCGGAACCGTGTCTTGTCCTAGTTATCCGGATCCCGCAACAAGCTCCATGTTGCATCTGCCATTCAAGGCTTCTTCCAATGCTTCCCAGCAGCACCAAAACGTCACACAGCACTTTCAAGGTGTGGTAAGTGTTTGGGCTATCAACCTCTCAAAGATATGGATAATGGAGAGGGAAGGGTTGAGGAGATACCACAAGCAATTGTATAGAGAAAGATGGGGAAGACAATCTCTAATTACCAATGTGTTTGGCTAGGGTTTTCTCTCTGAAGCATTCCTCAACAATTATGGGTAATGATGGTATATATAGGATAGGTGCAAAAGGTGTGACTCAAAAAGTACAGGCTGGCAGAACAGATTGCCTCGCGGGTGTCTCGCGGGAAGGCCTTACCTGCGAGATACTCGCGAGACATAGCTGTCTCCACCTGGCCTGACTCTTCACATTCCAGCATGTGCCAGGCACATGATTCACTTCGCGGGATGCTAGGTCGCGAGACACCCGCGAGAATCCTTCAATCTTCAAATGCTTGAGTCTTCAAACACTCTCTCTATCACACAACCCTTACAACAAATCCCACAACAAATATAGGGTTTAAACGATTTAACATAATTACAATCAAATTTGGCACGGAATAAAAGCCAACAAAAACACAGTTGTAAATTACAACTTTACAGTTGTTTAGTTCTGACTCGATTTCGATGTGTCCCTATTATCCAAACCATGACTGAGGACGACTCTTTCTTTTGTTTCGTTCTAATCATCCATGATAGCAACTCTTTGAAGTCCATGAATGCTGCAGATATTTCATTCTTCTTAATTGCTTTAGGTGATATTATTTCCTTACTAAGACCGTATTCCTCATTTGTTGATTGCCATTAGGATTGCTGTGAATGCGGATTAATAGGAGCATTAAATGGTGAGTTGTCATGTGTATCTTGCTTAACTTCCGAATTTGAATTAGCAGGTGAATTAACTTGGCATGAGCCTCTAATTATGGGTTGACATTTCAGGCTCTTATGTGGTGTTTGGTACGGGGTAATGTTTTAGGATTCCCAGGAATGTTTAAAGATTCCTATGTTTGGTTGCAAATCAAGCTAGGGAATCAGATGCTAGGAGAATCTGGATTCCCCCTTTAAACCCTCTCAGTAGGAATGTGGATTCCCTTTAAAACAAGTGGGTATCTAGATTCCCAAGCTTAAAGGAAATTATATTTTTTATAAATTGACAATTTTAACCCTTTTTTCTTATCATTTAAGTAATTAACATAAAATATAAAACAAATTATTAATATCTTTTCTCTTGTCTTATAGATCTAAACGTTGTTAGGTTGTTTTATTATGAATTAAGTTCTTTTAAAAATTATTATTAAAAATAAAGAATTTGAGAATTTAAATAGTTATTTTTGTATTGTACTTGTCATTTTAAAATATTAGACTACAGTTTTAATGAATTTGTCATAATTAATATTTTATTTTTTATTTTTCATTATTTATTTATAGGAAGATTTTTTTAAAAAGACTTGGTAGTTTACATTCAAATTTAAGGATAGAATAGGAAAAATAAATAATTCATTTAAGATTCCTAGGAATAAACCAAACATTATCATCTCACATTCCTAGGAATCTTAAAATATTCCCAATGAAACCAAACATAGGAATAGCTACATTTCTAGGCATCCAGATTGTAAGGAATCACATTCCTAGGAATCTGGATGCCAGTAGTAATGTCGATTCCCCCGTACCAAACGCCACCTTAGACTTTCCCATATTAACTTTTGGATTCCCATCCAAATTTGGATTTGATTTTGGCATTAATAAGGATTCAATTGCATAGCCCTCATAGTCCATAACTGAAGTAACGTACTCCTGCCTCGTTTCAATTTTGTCATGCACCATTTCAGCAACGCTTGTACCACATCACCTCCCTCCATTGTTGTTGCCATGCCGGATTTGCCCTTGTACCTACCAGCGTCGTCCTTATTGCTCCCTGCATCTTGGGATGGACTTCGCTCAAAAAACACAAACCCCACAAATACTGCTTTCCCCATTGAACAGTAAGGCGAAGCCCGAAGTGATGGACCAATTTTTTGATTGAAGACTTGTATCATTCCTTTGCTGTGAATCTTGAAAAACTTCCCTGCCACGAAATTGTTTCCCTTACCCCCACAAGAAAAAGCCCCACAAGCTCTCTGGATAAAGTTGTTATCTAAAGAGGTGCAAAACATCACAAATTTCTTCGTAAGAAGGGACTTAAAACAAAAAACTCCTTCATAAGAAGGGACAAAGAAGCTCTCTGGATAAACTTGTTATCCATAGAGGTACAAATCAATAGAAACTCCTTCATGAGAAGGGACAAAACAACAAAAGAGAGGACATACATTATCGGAGAACTCTAAGCCCTCTCATCTTGAGGGTTGGAAACTTATATATGGTGCAGTTGATGAAGGATTTTGTTTAATTATGTATGAGATGTGGCATTCAAAATGGCATGCAATGATTATCTACGTAGAAGGAACTTAGAATTAGTATTTATGTAGATAAGAGACATTTGAATTTAAATTAGGAAAAAAAAATTATATGAATTCAGATGGGTGACATGAATGTGCGATTGAAACTTGTATAAATTTTTTTTTTTTTTTATACCAATTTATCTTTTCAGCATTTGGTAAAATACTTTTTTCCATAATTCTTTTTTCAAATGTTAATTTCAACTGATCAATTACAATAACTTTGTGAATAATCAAAGTTGATCAAGAGGTCAAGAGCCTTGTAGCTAAAGATGAGCATGATTTAGTGATTGTACGTAAACTTTCTCTTTTGCAAGTGTTTAGTTTTCGGATGGACGCACATGTGTATGTTGTCATACCCCAAACCAAAAGGGTCCAAAGCATGAGAGAAAAACCATTAAGAGCAAGGACATAGGACTTTTTTTTTTTCCTCCTTCACATATGATAAGAATAAATAACTATACTCAAATCTTCATATTACAAGTCAGAGCTCTATAACACATTTACAAACAATAACTATAATCATGTGCTTCCAAATAATACATGAATATATTTCAAAACTCTAAATGGATAACACAAAACAACAATCCTTTCTAGAATACGCAACTTCAACATTGAATCTAAGTTTGCCACGCCTAAGGCTAACAAACTTCAAGTGCCTAACCTCGAATAGAATTGATTATGACCTCCTTAAACTTTGCAAGACTGAGTCACCAACAATTTATGGCTCAAGTCTCCCAATTTAATATAGTACTCCAATTACCAACAATGAATTAAGCTTCATGCCTGAAGTGTTGCTAATTTATCTATAACACTGTTGGAGAGTGAGATGAGCTAAACCCCAGTAAGTAGCATAATTAATAGGGGTGGGAGAAATGCAAGTCTAATGATAATGAGCATTTTAAAAAACATGTTATATTTTGGAAATTTGAATTTGATTTTTGAAAAATTTATTTCAGTAATAGCATGACAAGAATGCTTGAAACACCATAACACAAAACTTCTTCGAAATATCTTAACGTGGAACTACATAAGTATATATTTCTCAAAATACCTCAACATGAAACTACATAATCTATTTACTGTGAGCAATAATAAAACATTGCTTCAAAGGCAGAAAATCCAACTCATGGCCACACGACAACGCCATCACAAAGATGAAACTTATCTATTGTCACAAAGACAGAACTCATCGCCAATGCATAATCAGAACTAATCTACCGTCACAAAGATGGAACTAATTTGCCATCACAAAGACAAAACTCAATTACTGACACATAGCTAGAACTAAATAACCATCACAAAGATAGGTGCTAAGATACCAATGTCACAGGCTATATAGTATCTAGTTAGGTAATCACTAGGTAATCATACGTCACGACACAAGGGTAAAACATAAAGAGCTTATAGATTACATGAAATCAAATCAGAATTCATTTCCAAGTAGTTTCACAAAACCATTTAATATCCAAAGATATTCATAGCCTTCAAACTCATTTCTTGTCAAGAAGATTTTATATCAACTTTCCCCATTATGAAAACATCTTTATATTTTTCAAATATTGCAATAAATCCATAAAATCCATTATTCTCAAGAATTTAATCAAAGATGCTAGTCTTTTCTTATTGCATTTCCCCATATGCAATAAGAAATATGATGTACTTTCAATGCTTCATGCGTTTTCCATAAATGATTAACAATAATAGTACACAATACGTTTTAGGAAAACCATGAATAATGTTCCAAAATGGGTTTAACCATAAAAAACTTCAGTGCAATAATGATTCATTTGCATAAATCTCATTAAGAAGCCACTTACCTCAGAAGGCCAACCAATTTTTTCTCAACCAGGCTACACCAACTAAGCAAACAATCCAATCATTAGGTCCATCACCAAGAATCTTGAAACCTAGAAACATAATGACCAAACTTGTCAATAACAAGGCCTAGGGCTATCCAACCGATTGGATGACCCGACCAATCTGACTGGACCTGCTTGACCAGAAGCCTAATGGTCAGCTTCGGATACCTAAGTTAGTTGGAAGCAGGTCTAACTACTACAAAAATCGAAGTTTCAATTCGAGTGGCAGTTTAAAAGTTTGAAAACCATAGCAACTGACCTGACCAAACTAGTGCTCCATCTGCAGATTTAAATTTACTTTCACGTGGGCGGATAAGTTTCTCCTTCATGGAATAGAATTTTGTGTTTTGTCATGTTAATGGGTAGTAGCTATTCACCACAAATTAACTATAAAAAATTTTTTTGTCATGTCAGTAGCTATTCAATGTAAATAGCTATTCACCACAAAATTAACTATAAAAATTTGTTTGAATCAATGTTAGGCAGTAGCTATTCATGTGAGCAATAATCGCTTTGTCCTATTGCAGTTGTTGGGTTCAATGCAATTTATCCTTTTATAACCAAAAGAAAAAAATAATATTAATGGCTCCTATATTCCAAGTCCCAATCTCAAAATTTCTCTTAAGTTCAAACCATAGCTTGACTCTCCCCTACCATCCATCACCATTGCCGACAAGTTTTGCTTCCAATTTGCTAATGAGTTTCGCCTTCTTTTTGTTACCATGTGTTGGGTCTCCTTTCTCTCAAGTATGATTTCAAAATCTCATATCTCTCTTTATCTCCTCTCATTTCTCTCTTTATCTCTGTTTGAAGCTCATAGATATTTGGTTTTTGTTCTTTTCCTTTGATCACTCAACGAATCTGCCTCGCCAAATTGAAGAACCAAGACAAACGGTTTTGACTGACCATTTGGTTGACAACAAGTGAGAAATCTGTTCACCCAACCTGAGTGGGTCGAGTGATGATTTGACCCTAAACCCGATTTTCCCTACCCGTGGACAGCCTTAAAGGCCTATCGCAAAGTACCATCAAACTTGTCTCCATAGATTGAAAATGGTCCCCTAAAATCTAATCAAGCCTAACTTGACTATCCTAAGGCACTTATTCCCAAAGGATATCAAATAAGCATACAAGTGATATCCAGAGGACCATAACACAACCAAAGCATTTTAATACACTACTACAAACAATGTGCATTTATTAGAAAACATAAAACACATCACTTCAAAATAGATGTAGCATATCTCATGAGTATCCTTTTGGGTACCAAGTGGTTAAACCAAATTATTATTAAAATTAACTAAGTAAAACACATGTTGAAGAAAATGTAGGAATTTACAAGCCAATCCACTCAAAAAAGGTTTCATGTAAATTCCACAACATTCCAACATACTCGTCATACTTTGAAATTCACTATACAGTAGGTCAGCCCTTTTGTAAAAATTGTTTAGTCTATGAAAAGTTTCCTGATTAACTTAAAATTAAATAGGGATAAGCTCTTATATGTTTAGTATATATTATTTAAATTTCAGCTAAAAATAATGTTTCTATAATTTATTAAAAATCATGCGTTGCGGCTGACTCAAATCTATCTCTAATAGCTTTAGAATCCAAAAGGAAATTGTTATATCTTTAATACTACTTGTGGGGGTAAGATTCCGAAATTGTATACTGGGTCTTGGGCCCTATTCATAGATACTTCTGAGGAGCAATGAATAGTTAGAAGAGAACGAAATAATCCCGCCGAGTGGAGAGAAGTATAGTTTGAGTAGGTTGTCCTTCTCGGACAGGACGAAACTCGGTCAAGCAAGTGCTTGGACAACCTAGACAACTGACCAGGAGTCAGAATGATAAGGATGAACTTCAGGCACATACAAAGGGGATGATAACATGGAAATATCTCAATGAAAAGCTGCTACCACCGTATTAAATGCACTACACCAACTCCTCTGGCTGCATTTATGGGGAAGAAACCTCTGAACAGTACAACCTTTAGCTACTGCTAGAAACAGATAACAAAAGAAGATATTTGACATGACATGCACTCAAGTGAGGATTTAGATGGGCAACAAGTGTAAGATCAGGATAGCTTGAAAGGGTCTATATAAATGTAAAAGATCTCCCATAATAGGGGATCAAGGGAAGGGAGGAAGAAAGAGTGAAGAGAGAATTACTACAGCTTAAAGTTTTGCATGAAAGTTCATAACTACTGCATTCAGTCATATTCGGTCTCCTCGGATAACCCTTTAGTTAAGCTTTATGTGATGTTTATTATTGAAATATTCCCTAGCCGTTAGTACAAGTCAACCGAACCTAGCTCTTTGGCCCATTCTCTACAAATTCATTGTATTGGGCTCACCAAACCATCCTCTGAACCAGTTTTTGGGACTGGGCTAGTAAATTGTGACCTTACAATTTGTGCCATCTGTGGGAAGAGCTTGAGTGGTGTCATGGCTAACTATGGCTGAAACAGGTCAACGATAAGCAGAATCGAGGGGCTCTAAGCATGGTGACCCTTTTCTCATCCTTGAGTAAAGAGGTGACCGCAAAGGAAGCGTCCACACCACATATGCTGACCAGAGTCAACCTCGTAGGGAGGACCATATCTCCCATGGAAATGACAACAAGAACATGTAGTTAGGGATTGATCGGTTAAAAAAAGAATTGCGCCACACAAGGAAGAGAAAAGCTTCTGAAGATTCAGACCTTTCCTCTGATGATGAAAGAGACGCTGAGTACAGGCAGAGGTCTCGAACCCCACCCAACTAACCCTTCACCTACGAAGAAGAGCATCATCATCAGCGGCAAATACGGAGCCCGTTACGTTGAGGCGTAGGGCATGACGCTATGAGTAAGGCCCTGAAACAAATTTCCAAGTCCCCATTCACACGTAACATCGACAATGCAAGACTCCCTCGACGTTTTCACCAGCCGATGTTTACCATCTATAACCGCCGGACAAACCCTGTGGAATACGTGAGTCATTTCAACCAGAGGATGGCCGTTCATTCCAGAGATGAAGCCTTAATGTGCAAAGTTTTCCCGTCCAGTTTAGGACCGATCGCTATGAGATGGTTCGATAGCTTGAAAGTGGACTTTATAAGCTCTTTTCAAGAGCTCACTCAGGCATTTGGGTCCTGTTTTGTCACATGTCGTAGGGTTCCGCAGTCATTGGCCTCCCTATTGTCCGTAAGCATGTGAGAGGGCGAAACTCTGAAGTCGTATTCAGATAGATTCTGGAAAATGTACAACGAGATGGAGGAATATTGTGACCAGGTAGCCATCAGCTCCTTTAAGCTTGGCCTCCCTACTAAACACGGCTTGAGGAAGACTCTAACGGGCAAGCCTATTACCAGTGTACGCCAGCTGATGGACAGGATTGACAAGTATAAAAGAGTCGAGGAAGACCAGCAGCAGGGTAAAGGAAAAGATAAGGTTATCCTTCAGGAGAGGAGGGATTTTAGGTCGGATCGGCAAGGCCACAACAGGTTGCAGACAGACTAGGTCGGACAATAAGGTTTGGCGAACCTTCAGATAGTTAATGCCGTGCTCCGAGAGCTGGTGCACCAAGTCCTAGAGAAGATCAAGAATGAGCCTTTCTTTAAGAGACCGAACAAGATGGTGGGAAACCTTGAAAGGCGTAACCACAACCTCTATTGCCAATATCACCAGGATCATGGACATACTACGGAGGATTGTAGGAGTCTGTGGGACCATTTGGACCAACTCATCAGTGAAGGAAAGTTAAAACAACTCTTACACCATACCCACGGTCAAGGAAACCAGGCAAACGCAGGATCCCGAAGAGACGATTCCTCAAAACCCCCCCTAGGCATGATAAATGTCATCTTTGCTGCACCAGGAAGAACAGGGTCTTGCCCATCCAGAATACTATTTGTTGCTCGGTTGCCCTCTGAAAACGTTAACAGAGAGCCGAATAAGGCTAGGATGGAGATTCAACCAGTGTTGGGCTTCTCGGATGTGGACAAAATTGGAACTATCCAACCCCATGATGATGCTTTGGTGATCACTCTCAGGATAGGGGGGGAATGACGTGAAGAGAGTGATGGTGGATCAAGGCAACGGTGCAGAAATAATGTACCCAGACCTTTATAAGAGGCTGAACTTGACGCCTGAAGACCTAACACCCTATAGCTCCCCCTTGGTGAGTTTCGATGGGAAGGTGATCGTCTCGAGAGGCCAAATCAGGCTACTCGTGCAAACTAGCTCTGAAATAGTGGAAGTAGATTTTATAATGGTGGACGCTTACTCACCCTACACCGCGATTGTGGCTAGGCCTCGGCTCCATACATTGGGGGCCATTTCTTCCACTCTTCATCAGAAGATCAAATACCTGTCCGAGGGGCAAGTTCAAGAGATTCTAGGAGATTAATCTATGGCTAGACAATGTCTAGTGGCAGCGATCCAGCATAAACCTGAAGCTGAATGCTCAGCCCATAACGAAAGGGACTTATAGCAGTTAAAATCCTCGGTGCTGGACACCGAGGCCTTAGCCGAGGGAGCAGAGTGTGAAAGCTTGACAAAGGTAGTTATTGATGATGATCCAGAGAAGTTCTTTCAAGTTGGATCCCTACTGCCTCCTTAAGAAAAGGAAGAGCTGATAGAATTCCTCAGAACCAACATCAACGTATTTGCATGGGACTCCACAGAGGCCTCAGGAGTAAACCCAGAGTTCATTTGCCATCACCTGAATGTTAACCCTGCCATCATCCCTAAAAAACAACCGCTCCGACGCCCATCAAAAGAGCACGCAGACGCTGTCAGGGAAAAGGTGATGAAACTCAAACGGGCTGGAGCAATTAAGGAAGTATTTTATCCTGAATGGTTGGCTAACACTGTGGTGGTGAAGAAGAAAAGCGAAAAATGGCGAGTGTGCATGGACTTCACAGACCTGAATAGAGCTTGTCCAAAAGATCCATTCCCTATGCCAAAGATCGATCAACTGGTTGATGCTACCATTGGCCACCCTCGGATGAGTTTCCTAGACGTTTTTTAAGGGTATCATCAAATACCATTGGCTTTGGATGATCAGGAAAAGACAACTTTTGTCACCCCCATTGGAAACTACCACTACAAGGTAATGACGTTCGGTCTGAAGAATGCAGAAGCTACCTATCAAAGGATGATGACTAGGATGTTTAAGCCCCAGTTGGGTAAGAGTATGGAAGTTTATATTGATGACATGGTGGTGAAAAGCAAGGTCATAGCTGAGCACATTGGGGATCTCAGGGATGTTCTTGAAGTCCTCAGGAAACACAAATTGCGCTTAAATGCATCCAAGTGCTCATTTAGTGTGGGGTCGGGCAAGTTTTTGGGCTACATGGTCACCCATAAGGGAATTGAGGTGAATCCCGACCAGATTAAGGCCATCAACAACTTGCAACCTCCTCGGAATCCTAAGGAAGTTCAGAAATTGACCGGAATGACTGCAGCCTTGAATCGTTTCATCTCTAGGTCGGCAGATAGGTGCCGGCCATTCTTCTAACTGTTAAATAAGTGGAAAGGGTTTGAATGGACTGAGGAGTGTGCCTCGGCCTTCCAGCAACTTAAAGATTACCTTTCTCGACCTCCAATCATGTCCAGTCCCGAGAAAGATGAAGTCCTTTTTGCCTACATCGCCGTGGCCTCCCATGTAGTGAGCCTGGTGTTGATACGAGTTGATAATGGTGTACAAAAGCTTGTTTATTATCTGAGCAAATCACTGCACGAGGCTAAGATTCGTTATCTGCCATTGGAGAAGGCCATCTTAGCGGTGGTGCTTGGTACACGTAAACTGCCTCATTATTTCCAAGCACATACGGTTGTCATCCTCACCCAGCTCCCACTTAAATCAATACTCTGAAGTGCTGACTACACTGGGAGGATAGCCAAGTGGAGGACCATTTTAGGGGCTTTTGACATCAAGTACATGCCTCGCACCTCCATAAAGGGTCAGGTACTCGTGAACCTAGTGGCCGAGTTCACTGAACCCCTTATTAGAAGAATTGAATCCAACACACAACATGGATGGAAAATCAGTTGGCATGATTTCCTAACAAGGTCACCTGACTTGGAGAGTATATGTAGACGGCGCAGCGAATCAGAAGGGATCTAGAGTTAGGATAATGTTGATATCTCTAGAGAAGATCATCATTGAAAAGTCATTGAGACTAAGCTTCACGGCCATAGATAATGAGGCAAAATACGAAGCTCTTTTGATGGGAATGGCAATGGTTCAAAGAATGGAAGGAAAATTTGTGGAAGTGTTCTCGGACTTAAGACTAGTCGTCGGACAAGTATCGGGGAAATTTGAGGCAAGAGATGAGAGAATGCGAGAGTACTTGGGACAAGTTAAGCATCTACAATCAGAGTTTGACTTTTTTGATTTGCTACATGTCTCTAGAAACAGTAACTCCCATGCTGACTCCCTAGCCACCCTTGCAACCTCTTCAAATCAACGCCTTCCACGGGTTATTCTGGTAGAACACTTGCGCGGACCAAGTGGGCCGCGAGGAGAGGCTGTTCAAGTCCATCAGGCAAGAATAGGACCCAGTTGGATGGACCCAGTAGTGTTGTTTTTAAAAGAAGGCACGCTGCCTGAGGAAAAGTCTGAAACTGACAAGATACGAAGGAAGACTGCACAGTTTTGGCTATCTGGGGAACAGAGATTGTATAAGCGGTCCTTCTCAGGACCATACTTACTGTGTGTACATCTCGAAGCAACTGAGATGCTCATTGAGGAGCTCCACGAGGGAATCTGCGGAAGCTATACTGGTGGTAGATCCTTAGCGTACCATGCCATCACTCAAGGATATTGGTGGCCAAACATGCAAAAAGAAGCTCTAGAATATGTGAAAAAATGCAATCAGTGCCAGCAGTTCACACCAAACATGCATTAGCCGGAGGGGGTCCTTAATCCACTGTCCAGCCCGTGGCCATTCGCCCAATGGGGCTTGGACATCGTGGGTCCTTTCCCCAAAGCAGCAAGAAACAAGACGTATTTGCTGGTCGGCACTGATTATTTCACCAAATGGGTGGAAGCTGAGCCTTTGGCAAACATCAGAGATGTTGATGCCAAGAGATTTGTCTGGAAGAACATCGTTACACAATTTGGGGTCCCAAATACCCTCATCTCAGACAATAGCCTTCAGTTCGATAGTAAAGCCTTTAGAAAATATTGTGATGAGCTAGGAATTATAAACAGATACTCTACCCTTGCCTACCCCCAAGGAAATGGATAAGCAGAGGCCGTTAACAAGGTTATAGTGAATGGACTAAAGAAGAGACTAGATGACGCAAAGGGTAAATGGGTGGAGAAACTGCCACATGTTCTTTAGACGTATCGAACCACCCTTCATAGGTTTACGGGGGAAACACCATTCTCGATGACTTATGGTGCTAAGGTTGTCATCCCATTAGAAACTGGACTCCCAACTTTAAGGACTAGCTTATTCAGTCCGAGCGAGAACAATGATTTACTAAAGAAAAGATTAGACTTGATTGAAGAAAAGAGGGAGAACGCAATGGTCCAGCTGGCATATATCAACATAAGCTCAAACGGGGCTATAACGCCAACGTGAAGCTGAGACCACTGGCCCCTGGTGATTTAGTTTTGAGAAAAGTTGTAAGCACTGCAAAGAACCCAGCAAATTGGGACCAAATTGGGAGGGGCCGTACCGCATCACCGCAAAAGCAGGCACTGGGGCCTACTTTCTAGAAGATCTGGATGAGCATGCAATACCGCGACCGTGGAATGTAAATAACCTGTAAAGGTATTATTATTAAATGACATATACGCGTCTAGTGTGTTAAACCTTTGTGCAGCTCCACGACATTATTCCTAAGTGTTTAAACTTAAACTCTATCATACCTGTAGTCCTCACACTATATGATTTGAGTTAGTTAGCACTCCATGACATTTTTCCTAAGTGTTTAAACTTAAACTCTATCATGCCTGTAGTCCTCGGACTAGGTGATTTGAGTTAGTTAGCAATCCATGATGTTTTCCCTAAGTGTTTAAACTTAAACTCTATCATGCCTGTAGTCCTCGGACCAGATGATTTGAGTTAGTTAGTGCTCCATGACATTTTTCCCAAGTGTGTAAACTTAAACTCTATCATGCCTGTAGTCCTCGGACCAGATGATTTGAGTTAGTTAGCACTCCATGACGTTTTTCCTAAGTGTTTAAACTTAAACTCTATCATGCCTGTAGTCCTCGGACCAGATGATTTTAGTTAGTTAGCACTCCATTACATTTTTCCTAAATGTTTAAACTTAAACTCTGTCATGCTTGTAGTCCTTGGACCAGAGGATTTGAGTTAGTTAGCACTCCATGACATTTTTCCTAAGTGTTTAAACTTAAACTCTATCATGCCTATAGTCCTCAGACCAAATGATTTGAGTTAGTTAGCACTCCATGATGTTTTTCCTAAGTGTTTAAACCTAAACTCTATCATGCCTGTAGTCCTCGGACCAGATAATTTGGGTTAGTTAGCACTCCATGATGTTTTTCCTAAGTATTTAAACTTAAATTCTATCATGCCTGTAGTCCTCAGACCAGATGATTTGAGTTAGTTAGCACTCCATGACATTTTTCCTTAGTATTTAAACTTAAACTCTATCATGCCTGTAGTCCTCGGACCAGATGATTTGAGTTAGTTAGCACTCCATGACGTTTTTCCTAAGTGTTTAAACCTAAACTCTATCATGCCTGTAGTCCTTGGACTAGATGATTTGAGTTAGTTAGCACTCCATTACATTTTTTTCTTGAGTGTTCAAACTTAATTGAAGTGATGTACCAATTTTTATACGACCTAATTGTTGTCAATATGAAGTTAAATTATTGGGGTCATTAATAAGGTATTGTTGCTAACAAAGAAAACCGAGAAAACAAGAGGAGGCAAAAAGTACATCCATTAACTGAAGAAATAGTACATTACAACTGTTAAAATAATAATAATAATAATAATAAAATAAAATTTTCGTTATATTACAAAAAAAAGCTTGACATCTAAGCCTTCGTTTTAAAGCCCGAGGGGTCAACGATTTGACTTGGCTGGGAGGCAGCAGCATTAGGGGCTTAATCCTTAGACTCAGTAAGGTCTTTAGGTTCTTTCGGAGGAGCAGGAGGAAGGGCCTCTGGCACCATATGTTGCTCGGACGCCAGTGGAGCCTGCTCAAGATGAAAGGAGTCAGGACCTGGGAGCTCACGAATTTCTGGGTCATAATAGACACTCTCAGGTCGCCTTAAGTTGGAATCTGGAGGAACTCCTGCAGCATCAAGGGCTTTCCCCCGAGATATCTCACAGTACTCCCTGCACACTGAAGAGAATTCCTCCGTAGGCCTTACTTGAGTCTCCTCCACCCCAAGTTTGTACGTTGCTTGTTTCTCTGCCTCGGCCGATTCCTTGGCCAGCTGAGAGGCGTCTTTGACCCTTTGAAGCTTAGCACAAAGATCCTTTACAAGTTGCCTCTCGGTGGCCAGATTGATTTCAGTTGTGTACAATTGCTTGCGTTGATCTTCGGCTTGCCTCTCAGCTGTCTTAAGGCTCGTGTTGGCACTGTTTTTGGCCTTGATCGCCTATTTCAGCTGTTTGGACTGCCTAATATAGTCCTCTTTCAGCTTACCTAAGGTTTTCTCAACCTTGGCATGAGAGTCTGCCTCAATTTTTGTTTTATTCTGGGCATCGTGGACCCATTCTTCAGCCACATAAACTTGTTGGGCAAGCTGCATGGCGAGAACAGGAAAATTCCATTTTTTTAAAAAAAGTAAGAAGACAAAAATAATTAACTATTAAAAAGCTTGGTCGAGCGGCTTACCATGGCCAAATCCCTCTTGAGGGATAGGAAAAGCTCTGGACGGCTGAAGCGCTTGTAAGCATCCATATCCTTTGGCAAAAGAAGTGGCTGCTCCAAGGCTTTAGCGATATGACCCGCCTAACCTCCTTGGTAGCTTCGGATTGAAGCGTCCCAGGCTATAAGGGCACCATCTACCTCTAACTTGGGGGACCATATGTGCGGTGGCCAGCGCACATTAGCTACGTGGGCGTCTTCGCAGCTCTCCACAGATAAGGACCTCCGACCTCGCTTGTTAGCCACTTTCTGCTACTTGTTTCCCTCGGAAGGGCGCAATTCGCCCTCCTCTAATGCCTCACTCGGCCTCTTCTTTTTTAGGTCTTGGATTGGCTTTAATCCAAGATCCTTTAGAAGCGGAAGGGGGGGGGGGGGGCGAAAGGTTCGCCGAGGGCCACACCTTAACGGCCTCTTTGGTCACTGGGCCTTACTTCTGCTCTTCATCAGCTGTCTCAAACTCTTATTCTCTGCGTTCAGCGCCATCTCTTCTTCTTCCTCTAAAGTGTCGTCTGGGATGGCAACAACAAGGACTGGGGCTTGAATTGCTGAATGCTTGTCAGACTCCTCCTCGGCTCCCGAGATTTTTTGCACCACTTCGGCCTCTTCTGCTATGAGGCGGAAGTTATCAATCTCTTTGGCTAAAGAGGAGGTCGAAGAAGCTACCCCTTTGTCAACTACAGGGGCTTCAGAAGGAAGTCGAATGGCCAGGGCGACTGGGGGAACACCCACTGGGATCGAAAATGGTACTGGCGGAAGATCGTTCGAAGCCAAAAAATTGGGCCGAGACACGTCGATCTGATGTATCTGGCGATCTCCTGCTCTGATTGCGTGGCCGACGTCTAAAAATGCATCCGAGATGAGCGTAAAGTCTAGTATTTGGTGTACAGCCCTTAATTGCCTATCTTCGCTGACAAAGATCTCAAATTGCAACAGGTAGTTTAGAGCCTGAATGTTGGTCAAGCTCAGCCTGAGGGCTACATGCCTTCTATCTACAAACACAGCCGAGGGAAAAGTCGTTTAAACAACTGAAAGCCATAATCTTAAAAGACTGAAAAGAAAGGAAACAAAATGGGGTTGAAGGATCGAGTTCAAATCTATCGCTAGGGAACCTAATCCTAGGATATCCCACCTGGCTTCCCTGCTCAGACAGGACAATGGACGCCATCGTGCCATGCTCTTGAAGCTATGAGATGATCATCTTTCATGCCCTTATTTGACCTGGGTAGACATGAAATCATCCTTACTACGTCCGAGCGGGATTTGAGATAATACCCAGCGCCTTTTTAGGAGTGGCACTCATACATTTGCACCACATCATGCCATGTGAGCCGCAGACCCAAGTGCTCATTCAGAGCATCAACACTACCCAAAATCCTAAATAGATTGGGTGCGCATTGGTGGGGGCATAACCTATGGTTAAAAAGGTAATCTCTAGTTACGGTACCCATTGGGAGGGTCATTCCCCCCTCTATAAAAGTTATCATGGGGATAACAACCTCTCCCTCTTCCCTCTCAGTTCTTATTCCTTCTGTAGGGCAGTAACGGAGGTTGGTCCCCTGGGGTATGTGACATTTCGCCTTGAAGGCCTCTATTTTGGCAGGCGAATCTACTAAATGCGCAAACCTACCCATCTTTTACAGGCTGAAGGGGAGCGACTAGAATTAATGATTGAAATAATGAAAATTTTAGGCCAAAAAGATTGGCTGAGGAGAAAAGAAGGGCTCAAGCAAGTTGAAACTTACGGAAACCAAGGTGTGCTACGACCCTTGAATGTATTCAGGGAAAAATCACGAAGATTACTAGAAAAATGACTAAAGGAGGCCTAATAACTTAGGATGCTTTATGCAGTGAAGTGCTGGGGATCGCTGGAGTGCCTGAGAATGTGCAAGATAAACAAAAAATTAATTCCCCAAAGACTTTATATAGAAGGCGAAAAGTGGGTGGGAGTTATTCCACCTAAATCCTGTGGAAAAATACCAGCCGCTGGATCAGTTCGCCACCGTTGGATGTAAAGGGCAAAACGCCGCCTAGAGCATTTAATGTTGCTTCGTAAATGCCAAAACGTTAGTAGCAATAATGAAGTGCCTGAAACTACACCCCCACAAGTGCGAGCTCAGGTAATATTACATTTATAACCCCTTTTTTGAAAGCAATTCAAAATTCCATTTTTTTCTCTCCTCGGATGCGTGGGAAAAATTAAAATTTTAAGGGGCTATCATGGGGGTAAGATTCCGAAATTGTATACTAGGCCTTGGGCCCTATTCATAGATACATCCGAGGAGCAATGAATAGTTAGAAGAGAACAAAATAATCCCGCCGAGTGGAGAGGAGTATAGTCCGAGGAGGTTGTCCTTTTCGGACAGGACGAAGCTCGCTCAAGCAAGTGCTCGGACGACTTAGACAGCTGACTAGGGAGTCAGAATGATAAGGATGAACTTCAGGCACATACAAAGGGGATGATAACACAGAAATATCTCAACGAAAAGCTACTACCACCGCATTAAATGCACTACACCAACTCCTCTGGCCTCATTTATGGGGAAGAGACCTCTAAACAGTACAACCTAAAAAAACAGATAACAAAAGAAGATATTTGACGTGACATGCACTCAAGTGAGGATCTAGATGGGCAACAAGTGTAAGATTAGGATAGCTTGAAAGGGTCTATATAAATGTAAAATATCTCCCATAATAGGGGATCAAGGGAAGGGAGGAAGAAAGAGTGAAGAGAGAATTACTACAGCTTAAAGTTTTGTATGAAAGTTCATAACTACTGCATTTAGTCATATTCGGTCTCCTCGGACAACCCTTATTTAAGCTTTATGTGATGTTTACTATTGAAATATTACCTAGCCGTTAGTACAAGTCAACCAAATCTAGCTCTTTGACCTACTCTTTACAAATTCATTGTATTGGGCTCACTAAACCATCGTTCGAATCAGTTTTTGGGATTGGGTCAGTAAATTGTGACCCTACACTACCCAAAGGCTTTGAGAATTTATTCACCTTAAAACCAAATGTGTCAAACCATATTGAAAACAAGGATGAAGCCCATAGTCTCATATAAACAATCACCACAACCAAAAATCATGAAACCAAAACTCATAACTCATAGAGACAATTTGTCAAACACTTGGTATACAAAAGGCACATGCTCACATTACTTGCACAAATTTATAGTTAACATTATACTCACACCCACATCAAAATATTATCCCCACCCAAGAGATTGACTCTACACAAGTGTTAGACCATAACCAAAACAATAAGGAAGTGGATCCAAGAAAATTTCACCTTACACCACTGTTTCAGCAACTTAAGGAGAAAACACTTGCTACCACCATTAAAATGGTATTGTGTTGGTGTGCATTAGGTTGCTTTAAGTGGTGATAATGGGTAGTTGTGAGTGGAGGAGGCTTGTAATGGGTCCACCATGAGGTGGAGAAAACAAGAAGAGAAGAATAAGCAAGAGAAGAACATAAGTATGGATCCAAGGATTGGGGGGGGGGGGGGGGAATGGACATTTGTCCTTAATTTACAAATTATGTAGCAAAATGCTCATGTTTTGAAATTATTTAACAAAATGCCCATGTTTTTGAAAGTTGATGTTCTCAAAATTGAGCTCTATGTATATTTTTTAGTGGAACTCAACATTAGAAAGTCGAGTTTCACTTAAATTTTCAAAAAACTTTAAGTAGCAAAATATGCATAGAACTCAACATTAGTAATGTCAAGTTTCACCTATAACTCAATTTTGTTAAAATCAAGTTTCAAAAATAAGGATATTTTGCTAAATAGTTTCAAAGCAGTGGTATTTTGCTGCATAGTTCATAAATTAGGGGCAAATGCCCACTTGCCCCCAAGGAGGGGCTGTGCTGATTCTAGACCACTAATTACAAATATCTTAAGAAGGTAATTACCACTTTACCCTTAAGTTTCTTCACTTCCTTAATTTTCACTTATCCCATAACCACAAATCACATAAATGCCATAACATGCTTTAGATATTCAAAAGACCTCTACAAAATAATTAACATCCTTAATGAAAAAATAAAATTCACATGAGATATTATTCACATGTAAAATTGCTTTTTTTTTTAAAATAAAAAAGTTTGGGGTGTTACATATGCAGTCATAGAAGCACTGCAATTTTGTTCGGCACTTAGTGTGTTTGATGTATTGCTTGAATGGGATGATCATGCTTCAATTAAAAAAGTGTAAAAAGGAAGAAACTCTTCAAACTATTGTAACATCACAACCAATTGCAAATTTATTTTCACTGCTGTCTTTTGTAGTATATTATGATCGGCTGCATGTTACTTTTAAAATACATTCACTACTCATAGTCAACCACTTTACATAATTTTGAAATGGATATGTAATTAATTGGGGTCCTAAAATTTTTCATTTGATAAAGGCAAAAGACAAAACTGTAACAAAGACTTCAATGATAGCCAAAGCATTATAAAACCATGTAACTTGACTGACAAAAGTTTGATCTCTAAACATGAGGATGCACAGTTGTACACAATGATGCCATGTGTCACTTTCTACGAGCATAGAATCGTAACATATGTTTTTTAATACCATAATACCAACGGACAAAATGGGCTTTTGCCCTTTTCAGAAAAATTAAATAGGAAAATGCCCCCCTTCTCAAACTAATTAGGAAAATGCCCCTCTTTTGAAAACCGAGTTTCTCAAAATCAATTTAGGAAAAAAAAAATTTCTAAAGCTCTATAGCGGCGTTTTTAAGAAGCCTATAGTGACGTTTTAAGGACCTATAGTGACGTTTTTTAACTCGACTTTAAAGAAATCGAGTTATAGGTAAAAAAAAGAAAAAAATTTGCATGTAACTCGACTTTATGGAAATCGAGTTACAAAACGTCACTATAGGTCCTTAAAACGTCACTATAGGGTCCTTAAAAATGCCGCTATAGAGCCTAAATCGATTTTGAGAAACTCAATTTTCAAAAGAGGGGCATTTTCCTAATTAGTTTGAGAAGGGGGGAATTTTCCTATTTAATTTTCCTGAAAAGGGCAAAAGCCCATTTTGTCCTAATACCAACCATTAATTTCTTTTTAAAAAAATAAATTGACCATTTGGACTCTCTCTCTCTGAGGCTTACAGTGTTACTTGCAAGAGGGAGCTTCAAATAGTGATTACTGAGTCGGTCTATAATCTACTAACTCTTTTTTTTTTTTCAGCATTTTGATTATTGAGAGTGACTAAGACTGAGAGAGTTCTCACTCTTCAATCCTTCGTTAAGAGGTAATCACTTATTATTCAACATTTTGATTTCAATATTCAATAACCACTCCTTTAAGATTTTTTCAATATATATTTATATTGAGAATAATATAATGAATTCGTTTTTATTGTATGTTATTAGCTTTTATTTTATTTTATGTAAAAGAAAACTGTACAGAGAAATCAATATAATTTCTTTTATATCAATGTTTCTTTTGTAGTTTTACTCTACTTTTGTTGTTTTTTTAAATATCTGTTTTAATTTGTTTAATTATTGAATTTGGGATATTACATTGGTTGGCTGGTTATGCAAAAATAAATTTGATCTCGAGATTGAGTGATTAACTAATAAATGAGTAATGACTGTTATTGTTTTTTGTGACATTGTGAGTTGTTGAGTAATTAGTAATGACTAATGATCTTGAGTTGTGAATTGCTAAATAAATAAATTTTGTATTTGCTTGAAGTCTTGATCAGGTTGATGTATGGATATTGGACTTGAAAGCCCAATTTTTATAAAAAAGAAAAATACTTTATTAATATTTCAAATCGATTAAACGGACCGCTAAAAACTATGCCCTTGTAGGTCGGAAAATCAACCCTTGAGACTGTGCATCAGTTACGGTTATAGGAAAACCGATCCCTATCATTTCTATGGTAAGTTTGGGAAAAAACCATACCGACTGTCGACTGAACCATGCACACAGCTCATGCAATAAAGGCCATCATTCTCACACCAAATAAAGTCTAGCCCAATTCGATTTTCCAATACAGCCTACTTCCTCTTCCTATTAAATTAGAGCCCAAAGTAATAATTTCAATTAAGATACCAACATGGAAAAAATAATTTGTGCATACATTGGCGGACACTTTTGCACTCCCCCTCTTATTATTCTTTTTAACAAAAAGGGAAATTGAAAGGTTTTCGGCCTCTCTTGAATATTTATGAATATTCTATAGTTTGTTTATTTTAGTACTTTTTATCAATATTAGAATTTGAATTTTTTTCAAAATTATTTATTTTTGTTGAGAATCAAAACTATTAATTAGTAATATGTTATTTGGGTTTTTATTTTAATATTATGTTATTATACGTGTCATATTACTTACTGGGTGACTTGATGCATTTGAGGGCCTGAGGTGAAAACTAAATTAAAGCCTTTTATATATTTAAATATGATTTTAAAAAAATATATTTAAATATTACTTAAACTTTGTTCTTTTACTTTTTCTTTTTTAATGCAAAATTACTTATTAAAATTTTTTCATTCTTATTCTACTAACACTTATTTTTTTAATTGGTAATATAATAGGAATAATCCACTTATTTAAAAAGAAAAAGTAAAAAACCACCATACACAAAACCAATTATGATATATTTACAATGTCCACAGTCCTTCCTTTGTTTACTTGGTGTAACCAAAATTTTCTTTAATACAATGAAACATATGTTATATTTATAAAAAATAAATGTTTACATTATACTTGCAATATAAATTTACATTGTAGACACAAAAAGTGGCAAATGTTGTACACATTTGCAAACAACATTTACCACTTTTTGTGTCTACAATATAAATTTATATTGCAAATATAATGTAAACATATAAAAGCTCTAAAAAATGGAAAAATGTGGTGAACCAAATAGTAGAATGTGAAAGCTTGTCACTTTAATTGTTGTGAAAAATGTTGTGAAAATTTTGTGTATGTAGTTTTTTTTTTTTTTTTTTTTTTTTTTTTTTTTTTTTTTTTTTGGAGAAGTGCTACACCCCCAACATTTTCACAACAAATCCTAAGTGTTAAGTTGTAACTAATTTTAATTTAAGCCCACTACAGAAAATTACTCTTTTACCTACCAATGATAGCTAGTAACAACTCGCCACTTAAGATTTGTTGTGAAAATGTTATGAATGTAGCATTTATCTTTTCTTCCTTTTCCTATTTTTCATATGAAAAAAAGAAATTATTTATTTATTGGCTAATATTTGGATATTATTATGATGAAAAATATAATCTTATTGTTTAAAATTTGAGATCCTCTTTCTCATGGGACCTTTAGGCATCCACCTCATTTACCTATACAAAAGAAGCGCCATAATAACTTATCATTTTATAGATGCAGAACCACTTAATTATGTGGGTTCCAGTTAACTCAACTGATAAAGTCTCTAATGGTTATTTAAGAGATCCATGGTTCAATCCCCGCTTAAAAAAAAAAAAAAAACCGATAGATGTCTTGGTTTAATGATAAAGAGCTATCATTAGGAACGGATATCATAGGTTGAAACTCTCTAAAAAAAAAAAAAAAAAATTTACCACTAAATTGTAATGCTGTAATTACTAACATTGTGTTCATGCTCGCATACTTAGAATAAAACTCTTTTTCAACCCTTCATTGTCTTTAAAAAGAACAAATATAAAAAAGTTTGAGATTAGAGTTTTTTTTTTTTTTTTTTTTTTAATATATATATATATATATATATGATGACGATGGTATTTATATACATAGATCTAGTTAATCAACTTGTGAATTTTATTGACTGTAGAGCGTGAATTCTCAAGATGGATTACTATATTGGCAAAGTAGGGAACTATATGATTTTTCATAACTCTTAATATAACTAATGGCCCTCGTAATTTGTTATTATTATTATTTTTTAAGAATTGTCATTGCTTATAGAATTTATAAGGGTTTGGCAAGAGTTTTGTAGTTTAATTGGCACTTTCTGGACAAAATGGGCTTTTGCCCTTTTCAACCAAATTAATTAGCCTTATGCCCTTCTTCCCAAACTAAATAGGGAAATGCCCTTCTTCTAAAACTCGATTTTCTCAAAATCGAGTTATTAAAAAAAAAAAAATCTGGAGCCCTATAGCGACGTTTTTAAAGACCTATAGTGACGTTTTTTAACTCGACTTCCATTAAATCGAGTTATAGGCAATTTTTTTAATTTTTTTTTTACCTATAACTCGATTTCATATAAATCGAGTTACAAAACGCCACTATAGGTCTTGAAAACGTCACTATAGGTCCTTAAAAACGCCGCTATAGGATCTAACTCGATTTATCAAAAATCGGGTTTTAAAAGAGGGGCATTTCCCTAATTAGTTTGGGAAGGAGGGCATAAGGCTAATTAATTTGGTTGAAAAGGGCAAAAGCCCATTTTGTCCGGCACTTTCTTATACATAAAGTATATAGAAATTTAGAGAAAAAAGTTCGAGCTACAATAAATTAAACAATATTTATAAATAGAATTAATTATGTATAACTTTGTATTCTTAAGGTTAAGGGTGAGTCTAAATCTTCTGTCTCATTAATTGTACTCCACTTCATGCTCCACCAATAAAACTTGGACAGCTAGCCTCTTTCATTAAATGAGATAACTCACTAAATAAGACAACTAACCTCTCTGATTAAAGTTAGAGTTATCTCATTTAATGAGAAAGGCTAGTTGTCCAAATTTTATTGGTGGAGCATGAAGTGAAGCACAATTGATGAGACAGAAGGTTTGAACTCAGGGTGGTATGGGTTTTTGGGATATCTAGGCATTTAATTTAGTCATTCTAAACAAGCATGGCGTTTGGTTAATAATACATGATCTCTATTCTATTGGGTGTATAAATCAAGATATTTCCCCATTGCTCTTTTTTGAACGTTGGATTGGGCAATAACCCTTCTTATGTGTGGCATAGTTTGTTGGCAACCAGAGATACCATCAGAGAGGGGATGCGGTGGAAGGTGGGTGATGGGAGTAGTATGAAGTGTCTACTCAAAAATGTTTATCACATAAGCCAATATTTCTAAGGGAGAGCAGACCGAACCTGTTGGTAAAAGACCTGATTGATACCACCACTCTGCAATGGGATTGAGAGAAAATTTTTGACTCGTTTGTTCATTGCACAAGAATGGAGATTCTGCCTATTCTGTTGCCGCAAAGTTTCACTTGTGATATGTTAATGGACAAACTCCATGAAAGAAAAATGATTCGTATAAATCACCTAATGGTAAATGCCTCGAAAAATTCGAATTTGTAAAAAAGTTTGAATTAGTTGAATGTAGAAATTCGAGAAAAATCGATGGAAAATCAATGAACGTACCAAATCATGAAGGTGTGCATAAGATGTACAGATAGTCTAGACTTGTTGGGAAATTTGATTTCATTGAAAGTACAAAATAATGAAAATTCAATGAAAAAGTATGTACGTTAGATGTATAGATCGTATGAATTTGTTTAAAAATTTGAATTCGTTGAATGTACAAAATTGTGAAAACTCAAGGAAAAATTGTGTACATTACATGTACAGATAGTACGAATTTGTTGAAAAATTTAAATTCGTTGAGTGTGTAAAATCGTGAAAATTCAAATGAAAATTGAAGAACATACCAAATTGAGTAAACTTAATGGAAAATTAATTACATTAGTTGCACAAATCATCTATTTTTTTGCATTGATAAAATATGTTTTTACATTAACAAAATTTGCTCTCTGCACACCATGTTCACTGCTTTCTTATAAAAATTGTTTACTGTTTTTCGCATAAACTGTTTCTAGCATTATGCATAACATTATTTTTTGTTCAGCATTATTTAAAAAATTGTTCACTCTCTTTTCTGCATAAATTATTTTCTGTTCACTATTTAAAAAATTGCTCACTGTTTTCTCATAAACTATTTCTAGCATTCTACATAAAATTATTTTCTGTTCAGCATTATTTAAAAAATAGTTCACTCTCTTTTCTGCGTAACTTATTTTCTGTTCACTATTTAAAAAATTGTTCGCTGTTTTCTCATAAAACACCTAGTAAAATTGTGTTTTCTAAATTGAAAAGCCAAATCTGTATGTTTTTTCATGTTCGAATTTCACAATAATCGAACTTTTTTTTTTTTTTTTTGCATTGATAAAATCTATTTTGATACACACTTTGTCAAAATTATCCAACAATGATGGATTGTGATTGGTTGTTTATCACTTTCTAATAAACTCACCATTTTTTCTACTTCACCTACAGTCTACCATGTAGAAGTATAGAACAAGTGTGACAAAATGAGTAGAAATTAGAGATGATTTGAATACAATGAATCGTAATGTATTGAAAATTTCCCTTTATTACATTTTATTATTATTATTATTACTATTACTCTTTATTTAGTTTATCTAAAAAGTTAAACATTTTTGGGTTTATCCAAAAATCTATGCCACAAAATACATAGTGGGAAATCTAGACCAAAGAACTGCCAAAATAAAAAATTGAGCGGCATTGTTGCTGTACTTAAATAAGTTGTCACAAGCAACATAAATTACCAACCAACCAAAAAAAAAAAAAAAAAAAAAAAAAAACAGAAACTACATCCACCTGATCAAATAAAGGTGGTAGGTTGGGTTTTCAGTTTTCACATACAACTTCGAAGCAGGTTCTTGACCAAATATTTTGTTTTTTTTAAAGTCTTTCAATATCAGATTTGTTATATACTTTCCCTCTATCTAGGGGCTGAGAGAATAGAATCTATATGTCTGGAAAAAAAAAATGTTTGTAATAGAATCTATGTTGGTTTAATGGCTGCAACCGTGCCTGAAAAATAAAATAAAATGTAGCTCAATAATCAATTTTCTATTATGACTTTTACCTCAGAGCAAGTTTTGAGTGTCCATTTATGTGTGTGATTTTGAACTTGTTTTTGTGTTTTTTTGGTGTTTGAAAGTAGTTGTGCTTATTAAAAGTACTGAATGCTGATGTTATGCTCCTTAACACTCAAAATTGTTTGTAAGATGGATTTTGGCTCAAGTAGGACATGATATACTGTTCACTATTTTCTGCATAAAATATTTCTAGTATTCTACATAAAATTATTTTATGTTCAGCATTATTTAAAAAATTGTTCACTCCCTTTTCTGCGTAAATTATTCTTTGTTCACTGTTTAAAAAATTATTCGCTGTTTTCTCATAAAACACCTAGTGAAATCATGTTTTCTAAATTTAAACGTCAAATCTAAATGCTTTTTCATTTTTGAATTTCACAATAATCGATCTGCATTGATAAAATCTGTTTCTATATTAATAAAATTTGCTCTCTACACATCATGAGTTAGTACGAATGAGTTAGTACAAATTTAATATTGATGATTTTTGTCATTTAAAGGAAGGTCGTTTTTTCTTTTAATAGATAAATTGTATTTTAATATATTAAGAAATAATTATTTTGTATTTTTTTATTTGTTGATATTTTCTTAAAACTAAATAGATGATACACATTTTTTGTTTATATTTTAATCCCCTCAATCAAACTTCTATCTCCATCTCTGAATCCAAAATGGCTGAAACACATTGGAATGACCTTAAATTATTCCCGAGGTGGAACATGGGGTGTTACTACTGAAACAAAATGGTAATATAATAGCAATTTCTAAGGTTCTACTATTTTTAAGCTTAGTTTCCGTTTACAGCTTATTTAGCTGTTTGCTAAACTTTCTGCTGAAAGTGTGCTAAATTATATTTGTACTTTGAAAAAATTTGAAAAGGTGAAAAATAATGCAGGAAAAAATGAGGTTTTAAAAAGTTGTATGCAAAAACTAAAAGGTAAAAGTTGAAATTGATGCCAAACAGACTATGCAAATGCCAAACAGACTATTAAGAATTAAATCCTTCACTAACCAATATTTCACTATGCAAATGGCTCAATTTTGCTAGATAGTCCAAACAGATACAGGTAGATGTTCAAAAGTTACTACTATTTAGAAAACACGATTTTACTAGGTGTTTTATGAGAAAACAGTGAACAATTTTTTAAATAGTGATCAAAAAATAATTTACACAGACGCCAACTATAGTTATACGAACCACATGCAGAAAACAGTTTGAATTAATACAGAAAACAGATTTTATGAATGCAGTAAGCAGATTTGAATATATAGCAAACATGATGTAGCACCAACTACGGCATTTGAAGACATGTCACTAGCCTGCTGCTGTAGCACCAACTGTAGTCATATGAACCATATGCGCCAATAGACTGTAGGTGAAGTAGAAAAAATAGTGAGTTTATTAGAAAGTGATAAACAATCATTAACAATCCATCATTGTTGGATAATTTTGACAAAGTGTGTATCAAAATAAATTTTATCAATGCAAAAAAAAAAGTTCGATTATTGTGAAATTCGAACATGAAAAAACATATAGATTTGGCTTTTCAATTTCACTAGGTGTTTTATAAGAAAACAGCTAACAATTTTTAAATAGTGAACAGAAAATAATTTATGCAGAAAAGAGAGTGAACAATTTTTTAAATAATGCTGAACAGAAAATAATTTTATGCAAAATCATAGAAATAGTTTATGCAGAAAACAGTGAACAATTTTTATGAGAAAACAATAAACAGTTTTAATTAATGCAGAAAACAGATTTTGTGAATGCAATAAACAGATTCAAATATAGAGTAAACATGATGTGCAGAGAGCAAATTTTATTGACGTAGAAACAGATTTTATTAATGCAGAAAAACAAATTCAATTATTGTGAAATTTAAACATGAAAAAGCATTTATATTTGGCGTTTAAATTTAGAAAACACGATTTCACTAGGTGTTTTACTAGAAAACAGTGAACAATTTTTTAAATAGTGAGCAGAAAATAATTTATGCAGAAAAGAGAATGGACAATTTTTTAAATAATGCTGAACAAAAAATAATTATTTTGTATTTTTTTTTTGTTGATAGTTTCTTAATACTAAAGAGATGATACACATTTTTTGTTTATATTTTAATTCCCTCAATCAAACTTCTATCTCCATCTCTGAATCCAAAATGGCCAAAACACATCGGAATGACCTAAAATTATTCCCAGGGTGGAACATAGGGTGTTACTACCGAAACAAAATGGTAATATAATAGCTATTTCTAAGGTTCTACTATTTTTAAGCTTAGTGTCCGTTTACAACTTATTTAGCTGTTTGCTAAACTTTTTGTTGAAAGTGTGCTAAATTATATTTGTACTTTGAAAAAATTTAAAAAAGTGAAAAATAATGCAGGAAAAAATGAGGTTTTAAAAAGCTGTACACAAAAATTAAAAGCTAAAAACTGAAATTGATGCCAAACAGACTCTTATCTCTCTAAAGGTTTTATTTTTTTGCATAATTTTTTTCTTCTTTCTTAGATAGTTGTAAAAATAAAAGAGAGAAAAAAATGTTCTAGAATTAAATAATTTAGCAAGCAATAACTAAGCAATAATACCATATTTTTATTAGAATCCAACAACTCCTCAGCTATAGTGTGTGTTTGTATATTTTGCTAGCACATAGAGTATTAGAAGTGAATTTAACCCAACGAAAGATTTGTTAAAATTCACATCCAACAAAGAAATATTGCATGATGTAAAATAACTTAGAGTTACACAATGTGTAACTAAGACCCAAATCCACATGTATATCATACTCTCAAATCTAACGCCGTCTCCATCTAAATAGTCTCCCCTCGATCTAGCTACCTAAAGCTCGAGCTAATGAACTCACATTCTTGTGTATTTTTTTTAAACACATCTGTTTTTCCTACACCACCAAACAAAAAACATGAATCTATTAGGGCTGTTATTAGTTGTGTCCTGATTTGATCTTAATGTTGGCATTTTTTATGTTATTTTTGAAATAGAGTTTAATAAGTCATCTTTGGTGATCTGGAGCTCCTTAGGCAATTTGCTAAGCAGTTTGCAAGTACTTTCAATTTAGAGCAGACCCATAATTTGATTGTTAGGCTGCAGCAAAATGTCATAAGAACTGAACCATTAAAAAATATTGTTTTGTTCTTTTCAAATTAGTTGAGCAAGTCCATCTCTTCCTACTAAAATACACTAGGCAATTTATGTGTTTGTTGCAATTTGAGCTATTTTATGTTTTAGAAACTATATTTGTCTATACTTTGAACATAGTGAAATAATGGATTTGATAAACAATTTAATAAGGTGATTTGCATTATGATGGAAAGGCGCAATTCTATGTTAAATATAGTTTTTCTTATGTTCTTTATATTTTCCCTATTTACTTGTATTGTGCTTCCAACAATTTTATTCTCTTATTGTAAACATTAGAAAGCAAGGTAAATGTGTTTCATTTATTTTCTCTTTTGTGTATATTATTCACATATTTCAATTAAGTAGTGAAAAGTAATTTGGCTGGTATTAAAGGTATTGTTCTTTAGTGCCAAATATTTCTTTGAAATGGAAGCCTTAAGGAAAAAATTTCATGAACAAGGAACCCTCATTTTTTTGGTATATTTTTTGTTCAGCTGGTCCTTGGTGTTATATGGCTTGATCTTAATGAAAGATTTTTATCAAGACAAATTAACTGGGGTTTTTGTACAGTTGTTTATCTCTGAGTTGTGGACTTCTTTTTTTGTAATTTTGGATGGTTCTAGCTTCATGTTGAATGAAATTTCTTGAATTTTTTGCAAACCTTGATGGATTTTGCTTAATGAAAAGTTATTTGTCTCATATATGTAGTCAACTGCAAATATCATGGTCATTGCTCTTGCACATGGAGGGGTAATTCCATATGACTTAATTTTTTTAAAAAAAAATTTGTCTATCTTTTATAGCAAGGTTAGCAATCTATCATTGACCCAAAAAAAAAATGAAATAAATATGACTCAACTCTCAAGGCTTACTTTGTCTTGAAGATTTTCAATTTTTTTTTTAAATGTATACAATATATGCTTACATTAATGATTTTTTTTCATATAGCAGATAATCTATTTTTGCCTTTTTAAGACATTTCAATGAGTAATATAATATTTTTGTCTTGGTTTGTATCTGTTGAAGTGGGCTTGCGTGTGGCTTGAATTGCCACAAGCCCATGTTGGTTTAAGTCGGTCACAATTGACCATATTCAACTAGGAATGTTCTAGATGGGTTATTAAAATGAGTACTAGGTGTTCGATGAAATCTTGGAAAGAACTTGGGATAGAAAAGGTTATGTTTGGGTTATTCTAAAACAAAATTAAAAGGAATTGGATTGGGTTACTCTCCACAAATTTGCTTCCAAGGAAGGATGATCGCATCATTCTCTTTAGCTGGATTTTTTTTTTTCAATTGCTAGAAATATTTTCTCTCCATCATAGTGGATGTTATAGTTTTAGTTGTTTAGAATAGGCTTAAAAGAAAATATATTTGTAAGACAACACATTTTTATGGATAGCATACTGAGTGTTATATACATTTTAAATTTGAAATTCATAACAAGTGTTATTTTTTAAAATTTATAAATTCAATTGCATTAGCTACATACTTATTTAATTAAATTTATTTAAGTACGACTTTTGAAACAAAATGTTTCTCCAAATATTTACCTAAAATTATTTGAATATATTTGCTTTCTCGGATTCTAATTATTTCTATGTACAAAAATTTATTTGTGGACTCTTACAAAATTTACATTATTTTTATTTCTATTTTGTTGAAAATAGATGTATTTTTTTTTTCCAAGAACCTGAAAATACATGTACTTATGTAATTCCCGTGCATTTGCTTGGGTTTAAAAGCTAGTTTCCTTAATATGCCAATGTACACGTACGAGAGTCTTAGAGGTGTCGGGCACATCATGGTCGGCAAACCTACAAAACTAAGTACATATACCACCGCAATAGAGTTCATTTAAACATCAAATTTAAACATGAAAACAAATTCGATTATTGTGAAATTTAAATATGAAAAAGTATTCAGATTTGGCTTTTAAATTTAGAAAACACAATTTCACTAGGTGTTTTATGAGAAAACAGTAAACAATTTTTTAAATAGTGAACAGAGAATAATTTGCACAAAAAAGAGAGTGAAAATTTTTTTCAATAATGCTGAACAGAAAATAATTTTATCCAAATAAATAGTTTATGCAGAAAATAGTGAACAATTTTCATGAGAAAACAGTGAACAGTTTTACTTAATGTAGAAAACAGTTTTACTTAATGAACAGTTCTACATTCAACTAATTCAAACTTTTTTACAATTTGAATTTTTCAAGGCATTTACCATTAGGTGATCTATACGAATCATTCATTTTTCTTTCATGGAGTTTGTCCATTATTCATATGGTTACATATTTAAAAAAAAAAAACAAAAACCATTTAAGCGCAATAACTGCACCAATGCTAAAAATAGTTTATACAGAAAATAGTGAACAATTTTTATGGTAAAACAGTGAACAGTTTTAATTAATGCAAAAAACAGATTTTATGAATGCGGTAAGCAGCTTCGAATAT
Organism: Quercus gilva; assembly: GCA_023621385.1. Lineage (NCBI taxonomy): Eukaryota > Viridiplantae > Streptophyta > Magnoliopsida > Fagales > Fagaceae > Quercus > Quercus gilva. Next base: position 19,251,789 of record CM042477.1, read on the forward strand.
ATAGTAATGATGTGTAGAGAACAAATTTTATTAACGTACAAACAGATTTTATCAATGCAGAAAAACAAATTCGATTATTGTGAAATTTAAACATGAAAAAGCATTCAGATTTGACTTTTAAATTTAGAAAACACGATTTCACTAGGTGTTACATGAGAAAATAGTGAACAATTTTTTAAATAGTGAACAGAAAATAATATACGCAAAAAAGAGAGTGAACAATTTTTTAAATAATGCTGAACAGAAAATAATTTTATGCAGAATGCTAGAAATAGTTTATGCAGAAAACAGTGAACAATTTTTATGAGAAAACAATGAATAGTTTTAATTAATGCAAAAAAAAAAAAAATTTAATGAATGCAGTAAGTAGATTTGAATATACAGTAAATATGATGTGCAAAGAGCAAATTTTATTAATGTAGAAACAGATTTTATCAATGCAGAAAAATATATTCAATTATTGTGAAATTCAAACATGAAAAAGCATTCAGATTTGGCATTTAAATTTAGAAAACACGATTTCACTAGGTGTTTTATGAGAAAACAATGAACAATTTTTTAAACAGTAAACAAAAAATAATTTATGTAGAAAAGAGAGTGAACAATTTCTTAAATAATGCTGAACAGAAAATAATTTTATGCAAAATCGTAGAAATAGTTTATACAGAAAACAGTGAACAATTTTTATGAGAAAACAATGAACAATTTTAATTAATGTAAAAATTAAATTCATATTTTGAAATTAAAATCTTTATATTTTACAATGCTTCTGTTTAAATAAATAAAAACATAAAAAAGTCACTTATTTTTACCTTTATGTTTATTTGTTCATTATCCCCAAACAAAAATAAAAACAAAAACCAAAAATAAAAAATAAATAAAAATTTACACAGTACTCAAGTTTCCCAAACTCGAGTACTGTGTAAATTTTTTTTCCTGCATTTTATTTATAAAACGTACCCGAGTCTGGTATACTCGAGTACTGTGTTACATGGAACTCGAGTTTCTCAACCTCGAGTACCACATAATATTTTTTAATCACAGAAATTCTATGTTAGCAATGCCACGGTGGCAGAATTGAGAGGAACTCGAGTTTCTAAAACTCGATTTCTAGAAAAAGTGATACTTTGCTATTTATTTCCGAAACAGTGATTTTTTGCCAAAAATTTCAAAAAAAAAAAGTGGTATTTGGCCATTTTGGCCTACTTAACACAGACAATCAATAAATCAATGAGAGTAACTTGCCTCTGCTTGAAATTGTTGATACCCTTGAACTGATGATGGAGAGAACACCTTTTCTGCTACATGAATTCCTTCCATGCAGCCATAGTAAACTGTTCCAAATCCACCCTTACCAAGAGTCCTCTCAAAGTTGGTGATTTTTAGAGGATCAGAGTATGTCAACTGTCGTTGTATTGACTCCAGTGGCAGATTCTGGACATTTGGTTTGCTATCAATATGATCTTGATGCTCATTACAACCGCAACTGTAATGAGCATCAAGATCATATTGAGCACATATTTGAGAAGAACTAATGTTTTCTTTGTTTCCGTGAATGTATATCTTGTATTTGATATTTAACCTTTAGTCTTATCTTGTTTCCTCCTTGTAAGCACCAAAAAGACAGTCCCTATTGTCAACGAGAGGATGAACAAACCACCAACTAATGCCAATATTGGAACAACAATATTGTTCTTCTTCTTCCTTTCGCATGAATCCGAACCACAAAGATTTGAATTTTCTCCCGTACTAACAACAAAAGGATTAATACTTAATAGCAACAATTGGAAGTAAGGCAAGGTATATTATTATTATTATTATTATTATTATTATTATTATTATTATTATTATTATTATTATTATATTGTAAGATGGCAATAACTCATGCCTTACCTTTTAGTAGAGATACAAGTAACTAGATACACAGTATATTATTTTATGAAAATGAAGGTGAAGGAAAAAGAATGATATTAAAGAGTTAAATTGTTTTTGACAAAAACCGTACCTTAACAATAGTGAACCACTCTTTGATCTTCTTACAAGTTCAGCTGGAATTGAACCATTGAGCTGATTTCGTTCTAAGTTTCTGCAAGGGTAAAGTGAATATGATTTTCCTATTTTTTCAACATAGAACATAGTATCAAGAGGCAGAGCTACATGTACTGTAGTGGGTGCAATTACATCCAATGAAATGAGAAGATATCTCATAAGACCTCCCTCTCACAACAAGTGAGACCCTCATATATGGGAGTCATATCAAAATAACACCACCCTACTACTAAACTTTTCCCCTTCCTGCCCATCCAATAGTACAACTTGTCATTTGAGCCAAACAAAAATAATAGAAGGAGAGAAAAAGAGAAAGAAAGAAAAGAAAATGACAAAGGAGAAAACAAGAATGTTAAACAAACAAAAAGAAAACTGGTTATATATATATATATATGTATGTGTATATTTTAGAAATAAACACACACAAATGAGAGGGAGATGGGTGGAAATTGGTGTACATATACATACTTTAACTTCTGTTGTTTATCAAATTCTTTGTATTTTTAGAAATTTTTTAGAATATAACTTTATTACTTTTATTTTTAGTTAAAATTGAATCCTTATATAGTAGGATACTAAATGTTCAAAATGGGTATGAAACACCCTTGAACGTTTAGACCCAAAATTACAAATTATCAATTCAAGCTTATTATCAAACAATTAATGTGCGGAACATGAACATAAGCCAAACACAGAATTGATAAATAATCTAAGCCAAATATAAACACATCCACAATAGTAAATAAATGGCAAAGATAAAGGGAAGAAAGATGCAAACACACAGACAACACACGATGTGTTATCGAAGAGGAAACCGAAGCTCTCGATGTAAAACCTCTCCGCCGCCCTCCAAGTGGTAAATAATCCACTAAAGAATGTAGTTGGGATACATGAATAGCAGAAGATAATCTACCCAGTGTACCTAAGCCTTCCAAGCTTCTTGCTCCAACTAGGTTGCGCCGAACCTATTTCTTCTTTAACTTACCAGATTCCGCTATAAACCATAGCATCAACCAATAGACATTGGTTCCTTCCTAACTGCTTCCCAAAAGCACCAAATGAACCTTCTCACGGATATGGGTATGGTGAGAAAATGATTTGGTCAAGAACCTCTCAAGGATGTGTCAATGGAAAGGAAGAGAGTTGAGGAATTTATAGAGTCTCTAAGGTAAAGATTGTGGATGAATCAATCTTATTTTTCTCTAGGGTTTCTCTCACAAAATTCTCTTTGGAAGCTCTCTACATTTGGTGGGTATAAGGGTCTATATATAGTGGTGAGTGTTCGGAATACGAAGAGACAGTTTTTCCCAAACAGGGCTGGTTGGCAGCTTGGCCTCGTGACTGGTCTGAGTCGCAAGTTCCAGCCGCGAGTTAACTGTCTGGCCAGCCTGAGACTTTTGTCTTGTAGTGTACCAGCTGGCATAATGCTTCAGCTTCCCGCATGCTTAGCACGTGACTCTCATCTGGCGGCTTGCACCCGCGAGCCACCCATAAGTTCCAGTCGTGAGTCCCTGCTTCTTTGCACATTGAGGAATATTTCTTCACACACTACCCTTACAATAATCTCACCTAAATACAGGGTTACTAAATGCTAAATTACAAGCAAATTTGGCACGGAATAAAGCCAACAAGATGGTTGATTAAATTCAACCTTATAATCTCCCCCTTTGGCTATTCCATGACAAAACCCTATAACAGACTCTAGACTTAACATGTGAGTTGGAAACAGTTAAACAAAACTCACTCACACCTAACTATAGATTCTGAAAAACTCTTGAAACATATGAACAAGTATCTCTTGAAACACAACAACACAGCAATATCATTGTATGCAGAAAAACTTGAAATGCATATGGAGCAAGCATAATATGATCAAGCAAAAATGGACTTTAAGCAATAAAGTAATAAATCATGGCTTGACCAAAACATGCAATCATTATACAATAGTGATCACAATGCTCATTCACACAAGGAATGAACATTCGGACATGCAAGTTGATAAGCTTATATGCAAAGTATCATTTGCATATCCAACACTCAACCAATGCATACAAACATATATGTATCTAGGAACAATCCTACAAGGGCACAAGAGTGATGTACTGAAGAAAAATGCACGGCATTTAACATCAAGTACTTAAGCCACAAAGTAAGGCTACAAAGCAAAAAGGCTGCATAAGCATGGTACAAACCATAAAAGCCTACAAATGCATGGAAACAAACCCTTAAAAGTTTACAGAAGCAACATGGGTACAGAATAACCATACAGAAACAACTAACTGAATAACATCATCAATATATAAATAAATATCACCAAAGTTTCAAAACAGTATCCTTACAAATAGATACAAACAGAACACATATAAATATGAAACATAAGTTTTGTTAGGCTATCTTCAAAAGTATGTAAAATGAAATGTATATCAACTCCCTAAGCACACAACTCCCCTTTTCAGTATGTACATCTTCTCCTTCTTGTGTTGCTCTCCCCTTTACTGTATGTATCGTTCACCCCCTTTTTGTCACGAATAGCTAAAGGCTTTCTTCTAACTTTTGCTGAATAGTTTCCAATTGTGTTTCAATGGCCGTGAGACGCACTTGAACTTGGTTGTTAGTTGAGTAGATAAGCCGTTGTAGATCAGAGATTCGATCAACCACATTTTCAATCAAGTGACTTTGCCTGGGCATTTGAAATCCAGGGGGAATAGATGGAATACCAGTTGATCGCACAAGAGTAGCTGAGCTTTGACCAGATGGAGTGACTGGTTCACTCTTAGATGCTTTAGAGGAGTGGCTCTTACTTGCTTGAAGAGTGTATAAGGATATTGATCGAGGACGAGGCGTAATTTTTCCATCTGATGGAGGACTAACACCTTCACGAAGGATGATCATCATAATAAGACTATAGAATGGAAGATTCATTCACGCTGCTAATCGAGCCGCTGTTTTCCTAATGATCTGAATTATGTGGGCACAGATGTCAATCGGAACATTAGTAATGAGGTCATTCAAGAATTTAGCCCTCCCAAGACTGATGAAAGCAGTGTTTGACAACAGGTAGAGGTTGGAGAACATGATCAGATTTAGAGTTGTCAGTTCAAGCGAAAAGAGTGCAGTGCCTATAAATGATCCTGTGCTTCCCACTTCATGTTCATTCCTAAGAACTTGAAGAATGTCTTGTGCCTGAAGTACTCTGTCATCATACAGAGTTCGATCCACATTTTTTGGTCTGGTGATGCGAAGAACCTGAGCAATGTAGTTTGCATTGATGGAAAATTCTTTTCCTCGTACCCAGCATTTCATCTCTACCCCTGTGTATCTGGCATTATAGTAGAATTCCTTAACCAAATCTTCAATTGGATCCTTAAAGTTCCTAAAAAGGTCAGCCCAATCTCTTTCTTCAAAGATCTTAGGGATAAACGTTGTCCCTAGGGTATCAAATTTGACAATTCGTTCCACAATCGGAGGAGCCTTTATAAAAATGTATGTGTATGTCTTAGAATCAAGAGGTGTCCTGAATCTTTCAATGGTAGATTCTCTAGATGACTGGGACAAAAGACGTGTCCGTTTAGCAACCGAGGTTGACGGGTCATCGGTTACAATGTCTTTGCCTTTAGAGGAACGACAAGTCATCCACAAAAAAACAGACACACAGCATAGAACCAAATGCAATACCACAGGGTACCAACATCAACTTGATTAGATTCAAATAAGAATGTGAATCAAAGAGATTTCACTCAATCACAAAATATGAATCAGATCATCATTAAGAAATCATAAGCAACACTGAAGTGTTGTAAGAATCAAATGAACAAAAATGGTGATTGTTCAGATACAACTCAGTGTCAAGTGAATACTGAATATCACAAAGTCACACGCTGATATTGTGACAAACTACCATAAGCATGATATGCATAAATCAATATAGCCATGAGACATGCCATAAAGTACAAACTCCATAAAAACAACAGTAATATAGTCAATAAATACTCAAAAACATCAACTCTCAACCAAATAGTACTCAACAGAATGAAACTAAGTCATGTACGAACATGTTTTTTCTCAAAACATAATGGCACCAACACCACTCACAAATTCAAGAAAATAACACTTAAATCACGAAATATGAAGTGAGAGAGAGAAAACTCATACCTTTTTCTTAAAGATTGAAGTGAAAATGGCGTAGAATTGGAGGTTTTTCGAAGAGTGACACAGTGAGTTTCAGAGAAAGAAATGGGGAAGACAATGAACAGCCACAAAAGTACGAGGGAAAAAAAAAGCTGAAAAGTTTTTGAAAACTGACTTTAAACTCAAAACACGCGTTTTTCGCGACTAGGTTAAGCCACGTGCAAGTCGCCAGGTCCAGCCGCCAAAGCACTCAAAAGAGAAAAGTTTGAAAATTTTTCTAAGTGTTTTTCGCGACTGGAAGGTCTACCAGCGAGGGAGTCGCAAGCTGAGCCGCGAAAATCTCTGTGTACCCCTCACAATTAGACCTTCTACCTATGAACAAGTCGCCAAAACTAACCCACGAGCATGCGACTGGGGCATGCGACTAGATTGACCCGCGACTGAGTCGCCAAAACAGGGCAAAATTGTTTTTGAAATTTTGACATTTTTGTAAAAATAAAATACTTTCCAAAAACAACTAAAACACTCAAAAATCTTTTTGTGTTTGATCAAACAAAGATTGAGCATGTGAAAACACATTTAATCAAGTACAATTACACAAATGAATATGGCATTCATTGAACATAGACTTGTGTGTTGTGTGTGGATATCAAAAATGAGATAGTCCTTAGTCCAATGTGAAGCTTCAATGATCAATTCAATCAAGGCATACACAACTAGCACTAGACAGCATGACCTATCTCAATTATAGAAACATACATATATAACCTCCCACATAAACTTGATTACAATTCTTAGAAGTTTTTCATTTGGCTCCATATACATCATATCATTTGCACTTTTTGAATAAAAATCTCATTGTAAGATTGATGCCTGAAATTTTTGATATTTCAATTGATGAGTTAGCCTTTGGCTTTTTGGGCATCATACATTTATTTTTTGTCGCCTTTTCTTTTTCCTAGTCAAATACTAATATGTGCGACAGAATTTTACAGCTCAATATCTCTTTTCATTTGAAGATTTACATTTGGTGAGTTCTTTTAAGCAAAAAAAAAAAAAAATAGTGGGAAGATATATAGGCATGAGTCTATGCATGTCTCAAGATCAACAAAACTATTCACTAATCATTCATGACAAGGTTGAAGATCTATTTACAACAATCACATAGATTTCAAAATTTCGCCCACAATGATATGCGTGCATAGAAAACAAGCTAAGCTCATAGATGCACAAAGCCATTAGTACAAAGGTACAAGGCAAAACATGCTTTGAGACAAAACTCAACAAAGTCGATCAAACTTTTTGGATTTTCTACTTTTCGGATTTTCTACTTTTTATGTGTTTTTGGATTTTTGACACAAAAACAGTAAAGGTTGATCAAAACAAAACAGCAATGTAAAAGACATTTTAAACAAAAACTCACAAACAAAATTTTCAACTCAAACTTGCAAGAAGCAAACAACCAAGCATATACACAAAATATGGGAAGTATTAATGCATGGACATGTTGTAATGCTTATGCATGAGTACCCTTTGTCACGCACACGTCACGTGCGTTTGGGGTGATATCCTTGATGGATTGGGTACGAGAGTTAGGACTTTCAAACCTTCATGTGAAGCTTTCCAAGCAATTGGTGAAGGCACCGATCATCTTCATTACGTCCATCATTCCGGGATCATCGTTTTGACTTCTCAGTTGCTCACCACCCCAAGACCTCTTGTCCTTTCTTCTTCGTCGTGATAGAGGTGCACTTGCATTGTTCAATGCTCTCAGCTTTTGGCAGTTGAGTCTGGTATGTCCTTGCAATCTGCAATAGTGACAAACATAGTTCGTTCCATGACCTCGTTGCAATCTTGGGAGAGATCTTCCTTTAACTTCAAATCTAGCTTCTGATTGATTACGAGACTTATTAACCACCCGTTGATTAGCCACCCTCTTCTTCTTCTCAACCTTAACTTTCTCAGGAATAGACTTTTCTACAACCGTCTCTTTGGCCTTTACAAATTTCACTTCTTTGGTGATATTGGCCGATGAGCTACTCCCTTCGGTATATCCCAACTTGGACTTATCTGAGAAATGTTTTTGAGCTGAAATAACATCTTCCAACTTCTTGAATGAGACCCTTTCTATCTTGGCTTGTGCTTGCACTACTTCTTGCTTAAGAAATCTTACTTTGGTATAAGCTTCAGATAGCTCACCATTTAGTGTTTCAATTTCACACTTTGCCTCTTTATATCTGACCAGGAGGCTTTTGTAATTCTCCTCAGCTCTTTTCATCTTCTTCACAGCCGCCTTCGCCACCCTTGTATACTTTCCCGATTTCTCAAGAAGTAAGGTGTAATTCTCTTGAAGGTTAGCTGTATTTTTCTCCTTTTCAACATCTGATTCCTCAACAATCCCTAAGGATTCATCATCGCTGTGTTCTCCAAGTTCTTGTACAAGTTGATTCAGGTCCTTCGAGGACTCAACATGCTCAATAGCCATAAATGCGGAGTAGTTTCCTTCTTCATCACAGCTGTCCTCGGAGTCAGAATTTGATGAGTCCGAGTCACTTATAGTAGTGACATAGACCTTGCCTTTCGACTTCAAATAGTTGGGGCATTCCTTTTTGAAGTGTCAATGTCCATTACATTCGAAACACGTAATTCCCTGTGAAGATTGGGAATCTCTACCCTCTTTTCTTCTAAATTCTTTCTTCTCCTTTCCGGAACTCTGAAGTTTTCCTTTATCACCGGATTTCCCACCGTTCTTGAGTTTCAAGAATTTTTGAAAGTTCTTTACAAAGTAAGCCACATCTTTATCTACTGCATCCTCATCCGAAGGGTCATGAGATACTACTCTCTCATCAATTGTTTTAAGGGAAAGTGATTTACTCTTCTTTTGTGTGGGCAAGAACAACTCATACGTCTGCAGAGAACCAACCAGCTCTTGAACTTTAATGTCATCAAGATCTTTGCTCTCTTCAATGGCTGTAACTTTGGCACGGAAACTCTTTAATAGTGACCGAAAGATCTTCCTTACTATTTTCGAGTCCTTAGTCTTTTCTCCCAAATTGAATTTTTTGACAATCACTTCGTTTAACTTACTATAGAATGAATCAAAAGACTCATCCTCACTTATCTTTAGCTCCTCAAAGCTAGTGGTCAACTTCTGAAGTTTGGTGTCCTTCACTTTCTTAGTTCCTTCATAAGTTGTCTCCAAAATTCTCCCATGCCTCCTTAGCAATGGTGATATGTGAAATTTTGTGAAATTCTTCTGGAGAGACACCACAGAAAATAGCATTCAAGGTTTTGCTATTTGCATTAGTTACCGCGAGAGCAGCCTTATCCCAAGTGAATTTGGCAGCCTCCAGTCTTGTCCAACCTACTTCAACCGCATCCCACATAGCATTATCAATAGAACACAAAAACGCCCTCATACGGACTTTCCAAAATGCATAATTATTACCATAAAAAAATGGTGGTATATTAAGAGATTGAGACCTATCCATCTCAAAGGGGGTCAGGGATCACACTTAGGTATTTAACCCATAACAAGTGTACCCACTCTGATACCACTTGAATGTTCAAAATAGGTATGAAACACCCTTGAACGTTTAGACCCCAAATTACAAATTATCAATTCAAGTTTATTATTAAACAATTAATGTGCGAAACATGAACATAAGCCAAATACAGAATTGATAAATAATCTAAGCCAAATATAAACACATCCACAGCAGTAAATAAATGGCAAAGATAAAAGGAAGAAAAATGCAAATACACAGACAACACACTATGTGTTATCGAAGAGGAAACCGAAGCCCGGGGCGTAAAACCTCTCCGCCACCCTCCAAGCGGTAAATAATCCACTAAAGAATGTAGTTGGGATACATGAACAGGAGAAGACCCTCCAAGCCTAATCTACCCAGTATACCTAAGCCCTCCAAGCTTCTTGCTCCAACGAGGTTGCGACGAGCCTATTTCTTCTTTAGCTTATCGGATTCCGCTATAAGCCATAGCATTAACCAATAGACATTGGTTCTTTCTTAACTGCTTCCCAAAAGCACCAAATGAACCTTTTCATGGATATGGGTATGGTGAGAAAAGGATTTGGTCAAGGCCTCTCAAGGATGTGTCAATGGAGAGGAAGAGAGTTGAGGAATTTGTAAAATCTCTAAGGTAAAGATTGTGGATGAATCAATCTTATTTTTCTCTAGGGTTTCTCTTACAAAATTCTCTTTAGAAGTTCTCTACATTTGCTGGGTATAAGGGTCTATATATAGTGGTGAGTATTTGGAATACGAAGAGACAGTTTTTCCTAAACAGGGCTAGTTGGCGGCTTGGCCTCGCGACTGGTATGAGTCACGAGTTCTAACCGCAAGTTAACTGCCTGGTCAGCCTAGGACTTTTGTCTTGTAGTGCACTAGTTGGCATAACGCTTCAGCTTTCCGCATGCTTGGCACGTGACTCTCATCTAGCGGCTTGCACCCGCGAGCCACCCGCGAGTTTCAGTCACGAGTCCCTGCTTCTTTGCACATTGAGGAACATTTCTTCATACTCTCTCACACACTATCCTTACAATAATCCCACCTAAATACATGGTTACTAAATACTAAAATACAAGCAAATTTGGCATAGAATAAAGCCAACGAGATGGTTGATTAAATTCAACCTTACAGATACTATTTTAAGAATAAAATTATTCAGAGTGAATTTTGTTAAAGTTGACTTCAAAATTCTTCACACAAACTCCAAACTATAAAATAAAATTTTGAATTACCATCTAAATGATAGATATAATGTTGAAAGAGTATATCTACAAAAAGGTCCTTATCAACCTAATAAGTACTACTACATTCCAAAAAAAGAAAATCAAAATCAAAATTAGAAGCTTTTCACTTAAATTCAACCTAATATGTTGTTGTTAATCTCACAGTTCAAATTCTTTCCCTTTTAAATTTCCAAATACTTTGTACATGGAGATGTGTCAATTCAAGCACAAGGTTTTTCGCTAATAAATATGAAATTGGTTGTATTATATTAGAACAATAACAAAATCATATAAAATCTAATGTATTTATTTACTTAGTTTAAGAGTTTATACTCATTTCAGAACAAATCCTAGGTCTGCCATCTATACTATTAGTTAAGCAACTTACAAGACCCTCAAATACTTCAATTGAGGCAAAAAATCTGGAATTAATCCTGTACAGTTGTTGTTTGATAGAGCCCTGAAATAGGAAAATCAATCACACCTTTTATTTTTTATCAGAAACTATTGTGACATGATTTAGTTATGGACAAAGTTTGGGTCCAACCACCACCATGAATTGTTGATACTTACAAATATTGTAACATTACGAGATTTGATATGTCAGTAGATATCTCTCCCGTCAATCCACTTGAGGACAAGTCCCTGATTGTGTTTTACACAATAATTAAGCTAAAATTTAATTAAGAGATATGTCTAATCTAAATAAGTTGGAAAGTCATATGTGAACGCATAAACTTACAAGGAAATAATTCTAGGCGAATTATAACCATCATAACTACAATTTAGGCCTTCCCACGAGTGTGCTTGAGGGACACAGGGATCTCCTTGCCAATTTCTTTTTACTCCGTACGTTGACTTGATCTTTGTGATGGCATCAACTAACATTTACATATGCATCAAAGTTAGTCAAAAAATATGAGCAAATGACAATTAGGCAGCAGATTAGGAGCATACCATCTTGTTCGTTCGTTTCCGATTGCAAGAAATTTTTAACGGCGTATATCTCAACTGCATTGAAAATGGGTGGAAGTGTTGAACTTTCTGTTTTGAAGACTGAAACTTCATATTCTTTGGCTTTCGTCAAGGCCCATTTGCTATACACAGTGATTGCGGTCATGTACTGAGGAACAAAAGGTCCAAAAAATAACTCCCCGTTTACTGTAATATTGAATGATCTAGACTGGTTGGCTTTTAGCTTTACAAGTTCAGCAAAGTGCATGTGGAGATAATATTCAGAAGTTGCATTCTCTGCCTTCCAGGTGAAGATCAAGGGAGAGCTGTCATTTTTTGGTGTGACCGCAGTCCTCATGACAGCAGATGGTGGCTGGTACTCATTATAACCTTGAGAGTCTCTAGAAAATGTGGTATTCAATTGAGTCCATCCATTGAAGTTATTAGGCTGCCAAATGCGATCATAAACATCGTCTCCATACCTAAGGCAACATAGAATATTCAGTATAAGCCAAGAACAAATTGATTCCATATATGTTCTATTTAAAAGTGATGTAAACTATTTAGGATCTTATGGTCCCTTAGGTTTCTCTAATTTACACTTTGTTTGTTTTAATAAAAACCTTGTGTAAATATAACTTTCAGTATTTTTCACATAAACAAATGAGTTAAAGGAAATATATCTTTAATCAACAGAAAAACTAAAAGTGTATAGTTTATTTTTAGAGGTTGTTTTCTATTAAATTTTTTTGAAAGTAACTCTATTTCACCGTAAACTAATAAGGGAAGTTAAGATATTATTTTTCAACTTATTTAAGGTTTTTGCCAAACATAGGAAAATGAGAAAATTTTATGAAAAATACATTTTTGGAAAATGACTCATTTTTTAGAAAATATTATTGTTAGAGCTAGGATAAGGTGACTCACTCTAAGATGCACAGACACGGATACAAGTATGACACATTGACACTAGACTAATTTTCGAAATATTATAAAATAAAATGGCTAGTACAACACTGATATAACACGGGTATGACACAAACAAGACATGATACAACACACTAATTGAACTATTAGTACTTCGTAGGACTCACCTAGCTAGCTAGGCCACAACTTTCTTCGTAGTTCACAATTATCAAAATTACTCACCTGTAAGTTATATCTGTTAGTGAGCCATCATCCGTGCGCGCATGGAGTGCCAATGATCCAGATTTTGTAACATACGCTGTATTGTTCATTGGCCGTAACTCTATTGCTGATATAAATGGTGTGCCGAGGCCCGTGTTTACAAGATAGACGTGTATATAATTTAGAGATGGAACATGGATGAGTTCCTTGTAGACAGTAACTGATGCATTCACTATTTTGACGATATCCCACATATTTGGTCCCAGATGCAGATCAAATTTGGGTAAGTTACCTTGTCCATCATAATTCCCATACAAGAAGGTTGCTCTGATCAAATTTTTGACTCCTCGCATAACATTTATTCTGTAACAGTTCCAGATTCTATCAAGAAAGCTTCGTAGGGTCCATTTTTGCGGTTGATTACTGGCTGTGAGCTCTGTTGATATGTTCCTGATTATACCAGTGTCTATGAAGGTAGCATCAGAAATGTAATATATGCATATTGTGGGCTCCGTATACCTTAAATTTTCTGGTGTCCCACAACCACAATCTATGCTTATGAAGCCTGAAACAGAAAAAATACTTTAGCTATTTGGTAATGAGCTAACCAAAACCAATACTAAGGATCCATTTGGATAGAACTTATTTTGTTGAAACTGAAAATTGAAAATACTGTAACTGTTAGGACATATGTGTTTACATGTTAGGAACATATGTCATATTTTATGTAAATTGGCTAATCCTTTGACAAAATGCACTCTACTTGTAATTGGGTAGTTCTAGGTGTATTTAATACTTCAAGAAACTATGTTTCAAGATCAAGTGTTGAAGTCATCAAGTCTGTCTAAGAAAAAGCAAGTTGAAGTGCAGAATTTTTAAATCTCGACACCTGCTCGACACCTACCTCGACACCTTCTAGCTGTCGAGATTTACAAAAGTCAGATTTCTGTTCTGATTTTCTTGGGATCCGTGAATGTGTTTTTGGGCCTTCTTTTCTTCTAACCCTAAACATATTTAAGGAGTATTTTAAGAGCCGTCAATATAGACACAAGTTGCATAAGCATTGAGCAATCCTTGTTCAAGCAAATTGTGCTCTAAAGACAAAGTTCTTAACCTAGGATCATCTTCTTCAAGAAGTTGCTGTGTATTGTGCACCTTAGGGTTTTGTGACCAAGCATCTTCCTGATCTTCATGCATAGGATGATCTGAAGAACTCTGCAGCCAACCTCTCATTCTAAAGTTGGTGATTGAAGTCGCGTACTGGGATCCGCGCATCTGGTTAGTCACGTACTTGGGAGCCGTGCATCAAAAGGGGGAACTGTCGCTACAGATCAAGTCCAATTGGGTATTGGGGTAAGGGTTCAACTGTAGGTTGATAAGGTACTTGGGATTCCTTATTTGTAACTGCTTGATTTGATAATAGTGGAGTTTCGGGAGTGGTGACCTGAAAATCACCCGGTGGGGTTTTTGCCGTTAGGGTTTTTCCCCATTCGTGAACAAATCACCGTGTCTTTTATTTTTCGCTGCATATTTAGTTATTCGGTGATTTGTTTGTGCTGCCACGTATTTGCATGTTAAATTGATTAATTAATAACTTGACTTAATTAATTAATTAGTTTAAATCACAAGGGGTCATTCAGTTTGTGGCCTATCAAGTGGTATCAGAGCAGGCACACTCTGATTAGTTATTAATCTTTGCTGTGATTGATCCATTGACCCCTGTTTGTCATGGATAGAGGACAATCTCTCATTATACCTCCTTTATTTGATGGGACTAACTATGCCTACTGGAAAGTACGCATGAGAGCTTTTTTGCAGTCCTTAGATGAGAAGGTGTGGCAAGCTGTGGAGATTGGCTGGACAAAGCCAAAAGAAGCGCCGGCTGATTGGGATGAAGCCAAGATTAAGGCGGCGAACTTCAACAGTAGAGCGCTGAATGCTCTATTTAGCGCTGTCACCAATGAGGAGTTCAAGAAGATATCCTCAACAGAAACTGCCAAGGAGGCGTGGACCATCCTCCAGACAACCTATGAAGGAACAAAGGCTGTCAAAGATTCAAAGCTACAGAGGCTCACTACTAGCTTTGAAGAGATAAAGATGGAGGAGGATGAGTCGTTTGATGAGTTCTATGCCAAGCTTAAGGACATAGTGAACTCAGCCTTCAATCTTGGGGAAACCATCCCTGAACCTAAGGTTGTAAGGAAGGTGCTCAGATCTCTACCTGAGAGATTTCATGCCAAGATTACGGCAATTGAAGAATCAAAGGACATTGATAAAATTCCTTTGACTGAGCTGGTTGGAAACTTGCAGACCTACGAGCTAGGGTTATCAAGGATAGGCAAGTCAAGCAAGGGCAAGAGCATGGCCCTGAAGGCGAAGAGCAGTGATACAGATGAGTCTTCCGATGATGAAGATTCAAAGATGAAGTCCTACATTACGCGGCAGTTCAAGAAATTTATGAAGAATGCCAATGGGAGGAGCTTCGACAAAGACCGCAGGCAATCCAGTTCTTCACAGTTCAAGAGCCAAGACAAGGGAAGAAAGGATGCCAAGGATGGCGGTCAGTACACTGTTCCGGCAGGACCAAAATGTTTTGGGTGTCATGGGTTTGGACACATGAAGAATGAGTGTCCTACATATCTGAAAAGCATTGGAAAGAGTAAGGCTCTTGCTGCAACCCTGAGTGACACTGAGCCTGAAGATGATTCCGATAGTGAAGATGACGGAATCCTAAATGCTTTCACTGCTTCAGTCAATTCTACTGATGGGATTGTTGAAGAAGAAGAAGAAGAATTGGTGGACACTGAATGTGAAAAGATGGATGACAAAGATGATATCCATTCAGCCTATGAAAAGCTTTACAAGCTTTCTGAAAAGCATGAAAAGCTATACAGGCTAGCCACCAAGAAGCTCAGTGATGTGGAACTCGATAGAGAAGAATTGTCCACAAAGTTTGATGAGGCGAATCAAACAATTGGTGCACTGAGGTTTGAGAACAACTTCCTGGCTGAAAAGACCAAGAAGCTTGAAGCAGAGCTGTTTCAAGTGAGAGCTCAACTGGAGAGGACTTCAAGTGCAAGACTTGATGAGATGCTCAGCAACCAGAAATCTGCTTCAGATCGAACAGGTTTAGGGTATGGTCTTTCTTTCTCTAACTCTGCTTCTACTAGTTCTACTGTTTTTGTTCCTCCTGCTAATAATGTTAAAATTGAGAACATTGATGTTAAAACTGAATTAGCTAGTGAGAACATAGACAAGGGTAAATCCATCTTAGGAGCACCCCCTAAATCAGAAAAGAAAGATGCTAAACTCCCTAGGGATATGAAGGCTAACTCTCAAAAGCCTAAACAAAAGAAGCAGCATCTCTGTTATCATTGTGGAGCTGCAGGTCATACTCGACCAAATTGTTACAAGTGGCTAGCCACCCAAAAGAGCAACAGTATGACAGCATCTGGAAGCCAAAATCAGCTTCAATCCTCTCTTGCTCCTCTTGGAGATCTTCTGAAAGCCCTCATGTTCCTTTCAAACTTGAACGGGTGTAATCCTTCCCCCTCACCGCTGTTTCAAGGTCTTAATCAAAGGAAAGGTTCTTCCAAGGTGTGGAAGAAAAAGGACTTTAAGTGATTTTATCACTTTCTTCTCCCTTTTTGTTTTTCTCTTTTGTTGCATTGCTTGTGTGTTTTGCATTTTTGCTGAGTCAGTCTAGTTTTATGCATTGTTTTGTTTTTCTTAACATGTCTTTGTGTGTTTACTTTCAGTTTTGTTTATTTTGTTTTTCATAAAAAAAAAAAAAAAAAAAAAAAAATTGAAAAATTGAAAAATACAAAAACAGTGTGTGTTTTGTGTACTTTGGTACTTGTGTACCTTAGATGGCCAATGAAACAAAGTTTTCTAAACTTTGTATCTCTTGTAGCTTAGATGAGCATTCCTATGCACAACTAAGCAAGTGAGCTTTGTGGCTCGTGTTTGTGATGAGTAAGATTAGGTTATTTCTTAGACTTAACACTCATATCACTCTTTTTGACGAGTAGGACTAGAAAATCCTAAGAGAAAGGCATAAATAACCATCTCACCACTGTTGCCCGCCAATCATTAATGACATCTGTATGCTCCGGCATAGCAAAAGTGTGATGTCAATGACATTTGTGTGCCTAGGCATAGCAAAATTGAAATGTCAAAATATCAATGGGTATTTCTTTTCTTTCTCATAAGCCCATGTATGATATGCTTAAAAAGAAAATATGCAAAGAAATAAAAAGCAAAAAAAATTAAAAATGCTTTAAAATGGTTGCAAGCGTGTATTCTAGGAGATGTGGGAGTTATAGGATGTACCTCGAAGGTGATAGTCCCCATCAAACAGTTATGATTGTGTGTGAGTTAAAAGTTATTTTCTCATATCTCAGATCATCATAACATGTATACACATATGCAATCTTGCGGTGTTTTTCACACACAACACGCAATATTCTTTGCTACTCTTGATACATGTGCAGGTACAATGTGATTTGGCCATCACCAGGTTTACATGTGCTTTTGTATGCTCACTAAACTGTCATGACTTATTTTTGAAATATAAAATTTGTTAGACTTGTTTAGTGTGTGTGTGTGTTCTTGGGAGATCCATGTGCCTAAATTTTCATTGAAAGATGATTTTTGAGAGTTTTATATGTTGGTTGGATCATGTTTGAGATGCATGTCTTGATTGCATTCATGTTTGTGTTTTTCAATTCTCGAAAAACTGCATTTCATAGCTGGCTCGACACCTTCTCGATACCTCCTCGATACCTGGTCAGCTGTCGAGCCTCTAAGCATTTTTCTTATCGCAATCTCGACACTTCCTCGACACCTGGTGGATCGATCGAGAAAATCTCTGTCTCCTCGATACCTCCTCGACACCACGTCGATCGATCGAGCTTCTGATGTTGGATGAGCTGTTTGGTACCTCGACACCTCCTCGATACCTTATCTGTCGAAGGTATTTTCTCTCGATACCTGTCTCGACACCATCTCGATACCTCTCGACACCTTTGCTGTCGAGATTTACTGGAGATCCTATTTAAGCCTCTGTCGCGATTTTCTTCGCATTTCTCTCGATCTCTCTTCGATCTGTCCGAGGCGGTTCGTGTTCCTGAGCAGTTTTCTTCTCTCCAATCTTCATCCAACGTGATTTCTGGCACTTCCTTGCTTCGAATCACCTGGTATGATCTTGTTTTCCTTCATTCTTCATGCATTTCATGATTTGAAACTTAGGTTTTGGGATTTTCTTTGAAAACTTTGGGTTTTTCAAAATTATTGAGTTTTTATTGAAATTTTGGGTTGGGTTTTCAATAAACAGTGTTTAAAATGTCATGCATTGCATTCCATAAGCATTAGAATGATATTTTCATGCATTTAGTTGTGTGATTCTTGCTTGTGTGCTGCTAGGATTGGATTGGGCTGAGCCCATGATGCTTTTTATGTTAGCATGTCACATGATCATGCATTCCCATGCATACGTCCATTTTTGTTCAAGATATTGTTATATTTGAACTGTTTGGGACTTTTCTGATTGTCTCCCTCTCTATCTCTTTTCTCATTCTTTTACGTTAGTTGCATCTATGGCACCTAAACGTAAATCCACTCCTACTCGGAACCCTCTGCGTTCTGGAGCTTCTTCATCTTCTGATACTGCTCCTCATAATCTTCGGTTCCGTGATGGAGATGCCTACAAGGCATTTACTGAGAACTTTTCTAAACGAGGTGTTCATTCGGAACGCCACGTCGTACTGGCAGACTTTGCCGACACTGACCTTCCCTCTGTCATTCACAGTAGGGGATGGGAGTCACTGTGTGACGTCCCGGTCACTTGTCCTCTCGTACTCATTCAGGAGTTTTACTCCAACATGTACGGGATAGATCGTTTAGTACCTCTCTTTCATACTCGCGTTCGAGGTACGCGCATTTCTGTCACACCGCAGCTGGTTGCGGATGTGCTTCATGTCCCTAGGATAGAGTTTCCTGACTATCCTACATGTGAGCGACTGAGGATTGTGTCCAGGGATGAGCTCATTTCTGCTTTTTGTGAGCGCCCTTCTGAGTGGGGTGAGCATATGTACACATCATGTAGACCTTTTGCTAAAGGTCCTAGATTCCTTAACATGGTGATGACTTGTGTACTTCATCCTCTTTCCCATTATAACTCTATCACCGAGCCTCGTGCTCGTTTCTTGCTTTCTCTACTTGAGCATCTCACGATAGATTTTCCTTCCCACTTCATTTTCTCTATCATAGATGTTCATTTAGATGCGGCGTCCCGTGATAAGCTCATCTTTCCTTCCGCTATCACGAGGATTCTACGCCATTTTTCCATCCCTTTTCCCTCGTCCGACCACTTCACACACATCTCTGCCATAGATGCCGCTACCGTAAAACGTAGTGAGGCACAGTTCAGGGCGAGACAGCCGGATTCCACTCCTCCCTCCCGTTCGGCTCCATCCAGATCTGCTCCATCTACATCGACTCCTCTTCCTTCCTCCAGCGATGTATCTCTTGGAGACATTATGGCGCAGCTACAGCGCATGGATGCTCGCCTCGATACACTCACCACTGAGTTGTATCAGGTGAATGTTCGTGTTGGTCGTATTGCACGACGGCAGGCGACCATGGGTGGTTTTGCTTCTGAGGCTTCTCCTCCACCACCTCCTCCAGTGGATTCAGATTCTGACTCTGAGGATGATGATGATGACGGTGATGACGATGATGCTTCAGATGATGATGATGGAGATGCTAGCTCTACTGATGAGATGTCTACATGACACTCTACCCTTTGTCATTCGTGACAAAAAGGGGGAGTAGTTTTGGATTATGAGAGTAGTCATCCTAGGGGGAGAGTTAGTATAGGACATTTTTGATAGGGGGAGTGTTCATACTTTTTGAGGGATATAGTGAGGCTTTTGATGTATCTTTTTCTTTTCTAGTCTTATTAGATACATTGGTCTTGTATAACAGTTTACATACATTGTACTTATCTTCTATATATGTGGATGTATGTTTCTTTTTCACCTACCTCTTCATGTGTTGTTTCTTTTCTATCTTTATACACATGTTCTTTATATTTGTATGCAATCTAATTATTTCTGTTTCACACAAGATGCCTTGATGAGTTTTGTTTATAAGTGTTTCAGAAATACAGGTTGTCAAAGTCTACTTGCCATAAACTCTCTTTTTGCAAAGTTCTTCAAGAGTTTGTGTTAGGATAGATTTTATTGTATTTAACAAGTGAATATGAGTTGAGTGATTTATGACTTCTCTCATATGTTCATTTGTTTTGTTGTGGTTTTGTCACGGATTGCCAAAGGGGGAGATTGTTAGGACATATGTGTTTACATGTTAGGAACATATGTCATATTTTATGTAAATTGGCTAATCCTTTGACAAAATGCACTCTACTTGTAATTGGGTAGTTCTAGGTGTATTTAATACTTCAAGAAACTATGTTTCAAGATCAAGTATTGAAGTCATCAAGTCTGTCTAAGAAAAAGCAAGTTGAAGTGCAGAATTTTTAAATCTCGACACCTGCTCGACACCTACCTCGACACCTTCTAGCTGTCGAGATTTACAAAAGTCAGATTTCTGTTCTGATTTTCTTGGGATCCGTGAATGTGTTTTTGGGCCTTCTTTTCTTCTAACCCTAAACATATTTAAGGAGTATTTTAAGAGCCGTCAATATAGACACAAGTTGCATAAGCATTGAGCAATCCTTGTTCAAGCAAATTGTGCTCTAAAGACAAAGTTCTTAACCTAGGATCATCTTCTTCAAGAAGTTGCTGTGTATTGTGCACCTTAGGGTTTTGTGACCAAGCATCTTCCTGATCTTCATGCATAGGATGATCTGAAGAACTCTGCAGCCAACCTCTCATTCTAAAGTTGGTGATTGAAGTCGCGTACTGGGATCCGCGCATCTGGTTAGTCACGTACTTGGGAGCCGTGCATCAAAAGGGGGAACTGTCGCTACAGATCAAGTCCAATTGGGTATTGGGGTAAGGGTTCAACTGTAGGTTGATAAGGTACTTGGGATTCCTTATTTGTAACTGCTTGATTTGATAATAGTGGAGTTTCGGGAGTGGTGACCTGAAAATCACCCGGTGGGGTTTTTGCCGTTAGGGTTTTTCCCCATTCGTGAACAAATCACCGTGTCTTTTATTTTCCGCTGCATATTTAGTTATTCGGTGATTTGTTTGTGCTGCCACGTATTTGCATGTTAAATTGATTAATTAATAACTTGACTTAATTAATTAATTAGTTTAAATCACAAGGGGTCATTCAGTTTGTGGCCTATCAGTAACCAAACAATTTTTCAATGTATGAATAATACCATGAGACTCATTTTTAATAAAAAAGTTGCTGAAAAGTGAAATTTGTAAATCTGTGAACAGTGCACGGATACACTGTTTACCATGGAAAAGTCACCAAATGTGGGCTAAAAAAAAAAAGGAAAAATGCGGAAGAAGCAAAATGTGGACGTGATAAGTTGGATCCAAACACATACTAATATTCCGAGATTTAGATTATCCTACCTGGTTGATTCTGGGCATGAACTAGAAGAGTAAGAACCAAACCACCAAGCAATGCAGAGATGACATGTTTGTACCTCCCCATGATTATCATCTAAATTTTTTCTTACTTATCGGAACAAGACACTGACAAATATGCTTTCTGCTATCAAATACTTTATACTGCTTAATATGGGGAATTGAATAGTATATCGACATAGAGTCAGTCCCAGTCAAATTATTAATTTGAATTGCATCCCTTTCGTTATATTCCAATGATATATATTATTAAAATTGTGCCATGCATACTAAATTTTGAATTAGTAGTTAGTACGATCAGTCTGCCTACTAAATTAATTTTCAAACTCCAAGTCAATGCGACAAACGCAACGCATGGGTTGTAATATCTGCAACTTGATCGTTGAAAATGGAAATCCTCGCGTACCAATTGTGGTGAGTGCAAACTTGTCGCATATCTGATTATTTTCGAGACTGATACTGATAGCATGCTTGAGTTTTGAAAGCTTTTAACTAGCATGCACAAAAGGTTAGAATAAAATGGTAGACCTGAGAGCTTTTCCAGCAATCTCTTTAAAATTTGTATTATTTAGAGAGTGAATATTTTATTTTGCATTTTGTGTACCTATTATTTCAAATACATTTTTCAATAGATTTTCTATCATTTCTCGCCTCTTTCATTCACTCCCAACAGTTATGTTTTTAAAATTCCCAACAACTATATTTTTAACTATTTGTCAGTTTTTAACTTAGGTATCAGTTTTTAATTGTTTTTAATGGGGTTTAGTTCTCAGGGGGAGAAGGAAATACCTATTAAGGGGGAGTACAAGTTTTTTTTTGTGATTATAACTAAGGGGAAAGATGTTTGATTGAGGGGGAGAGATGTTTTGTTAAAGGAGAGAACATGTTTTAATTCTTGCTTAGTTAATTTGCTTACTTAGTTTGCTAATTTTCTGTTGCTTTAGTTTTAAAACATGTGATTTGTTTAATATGGGTTTTGTACCGTTTTTATTTTAGTTTTGATACAATATATATGTGATATGGTTCCTCTCAAAAAAAAAAAAAAAATATATGTGATATGGTTGTTTATACCTTTTGGGTTTTAGTTGCTTTCATAAAAATTGATATGAAGCTAAGTATGTTTCAAACATACTTTTAATTATTACTCTTTTTAGTATTTTTTATATAGCATTGTGATTATGTTTTATTAGCTGTCTATGTTTCCACACACACATGCATTTATGCTTTGTGTTAGGTTCTAAGGTCTTAGGATTTTATGTATTTAGAACTCTAATTTGTAATGTTGGCAAACCATGATCAAAACAATGTATTTAGTCTAGTTTAGGCTTGCTCAAAGTTGGTAAAATATTGTAAAGTTGGAATCGAGTGACTGCAGATGCATTGGTGCATTTTGGCCTGGCTCGATCGATCGAATGTAATTCTCGATCGATCGAAAATCGGCCCAGATGCGTTTTCTGCAGAAATTCTAGCTCAGCCCTAACTCTTTAAACGTTTAGGATTTTATGTTTTTGCCCTAGGTATATAAGGCAAAACCCTAGCCACGTTTTTAGTGTTGCACAAGTTGTATTGTTGCTCATACATTGCGGTTTTGTGTAAATCTCTTGTGAGATCTAGAGGAGCTTTCCTTTACACAAAACTTAGGGTTTTCAAGATTGAGATTACTTCAACATCTTGATGATCAACTTGGTTGCTGCCATTGAAGTTTAAAGATAAACAAGCGGGGAGCTTGTAGCTGATTGAGGAATTCAAGAAAGAAGTAGTCCGTGGATTCGGAGTCTGCGCGTGGTCGTGTCAGGAAGTTCTACTGGTTGGTAGCATTAGGAAGTCGAGTGGGGGAGCTTGTAGTCCTTTTGTAAGAACTTCAATTCTTTCATAGTGAATTCTGATTTGCCTTGAGGATCGGTGGGTCAAATCTTCCCCAGGTTTTTTCGTGTGGTTTCCTGGGTGATCATATCTTGTGTTTTTTATTCTTTCCGCTGCTTTATATGTTTTATATGCATGATATGATTATTTGATTCTTTTAACCTAGAACTGTTTAATTTGACTAAGTAATAACTTGGCTAATTAATCTAGGCTACGCAATCTCGTTGTTTGTTTAAGGAGTCTAAACCATTCAAGTGGTATTAGAGCGGGTTGCTCTTTTGTTTGAGATTTTTTCTCTGAGCTGATCCTTGACCCCGGTTGTCATGGAGCATGGACACTCTCTGTTTGTTCCTCCTCACTTTGATGGGAACAACTATGCTTACTGGAAAGTAAGGATGAAAGCATTCCTGAAATCCATTAATGAGAGGGTTTGGAACTCTGTTGAATATGGATGGGAGAAGCCCACTACTCCTGTAAGTGAATGGCAAACTTCTCAGAAGAAAGCAGCTACATTTAATAGCAAAGTTATGAATGTCATTTTTAATGCTGTTTCAATTGAGGAATTTAAGAGGATCTCTAATGTTGAGGTTGCTCATATTGCTTGGAAAATCCTCCAAACTGTGCATGAAGGCACAAAGGCTATTAAGATAAACAAATTGCAGCAATTAACTTCTAGGTTTGAAAGCATTAGAATGTCTGATGATGAAACCTTTGATGAGTTTTATGCTAAACTCAATGATATTGTTAATTCTGCTTATAACTTGGGAGAAGTCTATGATCAACTTAAAATTGTTAGGAAGATACTTAGATCCTTAACTGAAGACTTTAGACCTAAGGTGACAGCCATTACTGAAAGCAAGGATGTAGACACCATCCCTGTTGATGAGCTTGTAGGATCTCTTCAGTCTTATGAGTCTGACCTACCTAAAGTGAACAAATCCAAATCAATGGTTCTTAAGTCAGTTGATGATGTTGATGGTAGTGGATTTGATGATGAGCTCTCTGCTACAGAGATTGCGTACCTTACCAAAAACTTTAAAAACTTTCTTAGGAATACCAATAGAAAGGCAAGAGGTACTTACACTACTGAACCTACAAATTTTAGAAAGAATGATCCCACTAAGGTTAATAACTTTGAAAAACCTAGAGAAAAAGTTGGTCAATCTTCAAATAATTCTTTAGGTCTTCAGTGTTTTGGCTGTCAAGGGTATGGCCATGTGAAATCTGAATGTCCTACATTCTTGAAGACTAAAGGTAAAGCTATGGCTGTAACCCTTAGTGATAATGAGGTTTCTGATGATGAGTCCGGTTGTGACGAGGATGGAAACTTCATTGCTTTCACGGCTACTGCTACAGTCAATGAAAGCATATCTGCTGAGGAGAACCCTTCTGATGGGGAACTCTCTGAAGATGCAAATCTTTAAGAGGCCTACAACAAACTTTGCAAAATTGCTGCGAAGGATGCAATGAAAGTTGATTTAGGCCTGAAGAAAATTCATGCCCTTGAGCTTGAAAAGAAAAATTTGCTTGTTAAATTGTTTGATGCTAATGAGCTTTTGAATAATGTTAAATCTGAAAACATGCTCTTGCTTGATAAAGTTAGAACTTTGGAACATGATTTATCTGTTGCTAGATCTGCTAGTTCTAAACTTGATCACATGCTGAATGTTCAAAAGTATCCTTCTGATAAATCTGGGATAGGATATGTTGAAAGCATCTTTGATTCTGCACCCCATTCCACTACCTTTGTTCCTTCTTCTTCTTCTGTACCTTCTGTGAGTGAGGTTGTGAGTGAAACTGTTAAACCCCCTGTGAGTGAGGTTGTTAAACCTGTAGAAGTTTCACCACCTAAGAAGATTAGGGTAGACTTAAGAGAATCTAAACCTAAGAAGCCTACCAAATCCAAGGACAAGATGCATGGTAAACCTGCTTGGGTTTGTCATTACTGTGGAAAGTCTGGACACATTCGTCCTAACTGTTTCAAGCTTCAAGCTGATAAGAGAGCAAATAAACCAAAAGTGCCTGTGCCTCATGCATAAGATCCTATGGCACTAATTGGTGAATTGGTAAAAGTGTTAAATCTTTATTTCAATCCTGGAGTTGAGAATCACTCTAATGTGAATAAGAACTCCAATGCTCGTGATGCATCTAAAAAATTTTGGATGCAAAAGACTCGAACTAACTGAGTCTTTCTGACATGGTCCTTGTGCTTCATTGCTCTATCCTATGTGACCATTGTTCTTTGTTTTTTGTGTCTTTTTGTTCTAGGACTTGCATTCATTACATTCATGCATTTCATTCTAGGATTTATTTGTTTTCTCTTTTAATAATAAAAAAAAAAAAAAAGGAGAAAGCAAAAACTATGTTTGACACTATTTTTCTTGATTTATGAAAACAAGGTTGGTCAATCTTTTTACACATGTCATGTCCTGTGTACCTTGTTTAACATGGATGAGCTCATTTATTGCACTTGACTAGTTGAAAATTTGTAGTGCATGTTGTGTGGGAAAGATGTGTGTGGTTTTTAATCTCTTTGCCTTAATCATGAAGTCACATGTTCTTTGACTATCGGACTTGATCCTTTTGAGAAAGGCATAAATAACCATCTCACCATTATTCACTAGCCAATCATGAACACCTTAATGCATATCATAAGATTTTGTGCTCGAGAAAGTGTAGCACATGCACAAAAAAGAACATAAGGTGTAGCCTTAATTAAATTAAAACTGGTGTGTACTATTAGGCTTGATGCCAATTCACTTAATTCAAACCGGTGTGTACTATTAGGCTGAATGCCAATTCATATATAAATAAGAGGCAAAAATGCAAGAAACTTACTTGATTGCAAGCTTTTGTTCTAGGAGATGTAGGAGTTATAGGATGTAACTCTTTAGGTGATAGTCTCTTTTAAATTCTATGTGATGAATTGTGTAGACTTTGTGTTTGATTGTTATTCACATATCACCTCACATGTATCTCAAGTTTTTGCTAGTATCACACACTTCACAAGTTACTCTTTGTTAAACACTGTACATGCTAGTGTGTGTGTTTTTGGTCTGACCAACCAAGTTTGAAAATATCTTGAAATTTGTGCACAACATATTTGTTGCTTGAGAAAATTAAATGGGAGGATGATTGAAACTTGTTTTTGAGGAAATTGGGTTTAAAAATTTGGGTTTTTGAAAAAGCATTCCATTTCATACTCATGCATTTTGTTTTCATTGATCAAATGCTTTGACGAGTTGTTTTTTAAAATTGGGCTTGCATTTTTCAAAACTATGTTTTTTTTAAAAAAAATTTGTGAGTTTCTGCCCATTTCAATCAATCCATTGTGTTTTTCGATCGATCGAATGTATTTTTCGATCGATCGAAGATCGTGGAGAGGCTTTTTTAAAAGATGACATTTGACTTTTTCAAACACCTTTTTCAAATCTTTTTTCAAACTTTTCTTTTCCCTCTCCGACGAGGCAGGCTTCCAGTCAATTTTTTGTCGTTTTCTTCCAAATTTTTGCAAGAAATCTCTTTCCTCAAGCCGGTAAGACTCTTTTTCCTTTCCTTTTACTTTTATTTTCATGATTTCATGCATTTTAGGGGAGATTTTCGGACTTTGCTTTATGGGATTTTCTGATTGATTCAAGGCTTATTTTTAGCAATTGATCATTGGGTTTTTGTGGGAACACACTATAAACTTGTTCTTAATGGATTAATTTGATCAATTTTGAGTTTGATGAAAAATTGAAAATTCTAGGGTTTATGTTTGATCCGAATTGGGGCTTTTTGTGAAATTGAGTTTAATTGATGAAATTGGTTTGTGTAATTGATGCAATTAGTTATTATAATCTGTTTTCAACGTTGTGTAATGATTAATTCATCAATTTGTTGCAAAATTTTTCAAGTGGTTTTCAAATTTTTAGGGTTTTTGTTAAGAAACTCTATGTTCAAGCCAATTTTGTGTAATTGAACTTAATTTGAACTTGTTTACTACATTAGTACATGCATCATGACATTGCATTTGTTCATGCATCATATAGATTGTTATTCTCTTGTTTTTTTTGTGCTAACTTGCAGTCTGCCCCTGGTTTTGGTTTTTTTTTTTGTTCTTTTGATTTTGTCTTTGTGTCTATATCCTTTCCTTAGCACCATGCCTAGGAAGGTTAGAGCTCGTAGGACTATTCCCTCTCGTTCTCCTTCCCCCCCTTCCTTTGACCGAGTGAGGTTTCCGAGCGAGAAAAACCAAGAGACCTGTGAGAAGCTCAATCTTCAGAGGAAGATTTGGGTTGAAGGTTCAGTTATTCTAGATGAGCTAGATCCTGCCATTAGGGCAAACTTTGAGTGTAGAGGCTGGTTGCCTTTGTTAGATGTGTCTGACCCTCCTCCTCCGGCTACCTTGATTAGAGAGTTCTTCTCGAACATCTCTATCCGCGTCTATGATTCCAACACTCTAGTTAGGAGTTGGATACAAGGCGTAGAGTACTCCATTACTCCTCAGGTAGTGGCTGATGCTCTTGGGGTACCGTTGGTTAGTCATCCTGTCTATCCTTATACTGAGTCTCCCGAGTTGAGCGATGTTTTGTTTTTACATCACTGGGACTACTGTTCAGTGGGGTTCTGATCCTAGGATCACTTCTGCTGAGCTCTCCGGGTTACATTATCTTTTCTTTAGGATAGCCTGTCATTCCCTCTGGCCCATCTCTCATGTTCACACCATTCCTCTCGAGAGGTGTGTATTTTTGTTCGCTCTTGTCACCGATGCTCCTATTAGTTTTCCTCATCTTTTTCTTCGTTCTTTGAACAAAGTTTATAGGAGTTCATCTACTTCTCATGCCTTTGTTCATCCTATTTTCATTCATAGGATTTTACTCTATCTTGCTCTTAGTGACTTCCCTTCATCTGAGCCTGTACATGTTATTGGTCCTATAGGTGCGTCTTTTCTTAGACAGAGGGCCGCTCATCTTCGAGCTGGTTCTAAACACCCTAGGTCTGAGCCATCTAGTAGCGCTTCTCCTCCTCCTTCGTCTTCTATAGGTCCTGCTGGTGAGGATATTCCTGATCTAGTTGGTGATGATGCTACTGCTGCTGATGTTCCTCCACCTCCTTCGGCCGACTTCGATGTTCGTCGTACTCTAGAAACTGTCATGACCGTTCAGGCGGCTCATGGTCAGATTTTGGTGGACCTGCTGGATGAGATGCGTGCTCTGCAAGCCGACCCTGCGCATCTTCATTCACCCTCATCACCACCTTTTGATGGCGACTCTTGATTGCCCTTTGGCATTCTGTCACAAAAAGGGGGAGTGGATATATTGACTTGTAGAGGAGTTTTGACTTTTTGAGGAGATTTTGTAGTTAGGGGGAGAAATTTTTTTAGCATGAGATATTGTTTTGTGGAGTTTATTAGATTGTATCTAGGTGCTTCACTTTGTATATCATTTTTGGGGATATTCATGTTAGGGGGAGTAACATTGATATATTGATATACATGTTTCTATTTGATTCTTGTTGTCTCATGATTCACTGCTTATTGATTTATATTTATGAGTTATTCGTTAATATATATCTTTATTTTGTGTTGTGTGAATCTTACAAGAATATTATACCTGTTTATATACTATTTTCTGTCACACATGCGTTTATGCGTTTGTTGAGTATTTCACGAATATACAGGTTGTTTCAATTGAGCTGCTGTCTACACTTGCAACCGATGGACAGTAGTTAGGATTGAATTCTAGTCTTTATGAGCATTATTTTTGTAAAGGGCTTTTCAATTGTAAACTTTGAGCTTATAATTTGTGTTTTGTCACGAATTGCCAAATGGGGAGTTTGTTAGGTTCTAAGGTCTTAGGATTTTATGTATTTAGAACTCTAATTTGTAATGTTGGCAAACCATGATCAAAACAATGTATTTAGTCTAGTTTAGGCTTGCTTAAAGTTGGTAAAATATTGTAAAGTTGGAATCGAGTGACTGCAGATGCATTGGTGCATTTCAGCCTGGCTCGATCGATCGAATGTAATTCTCGATCGATCGAAAATCGGCCTAGATGCGTTTTCTGCAGAAATTCCAGCTCAGCCCTAACTCTTTAAACGTTTAGGATTTTATGTTTTTGCCCTAGGTATATAAGGCAAAACCCTAGCCACGTTTTTAGTGTTGCACAAGTTGTATTGTTGCTCATACATTGCGGTTTTGTGTAAATCTCTTGTGAGATCTAGAGGAGCTTTCCTTTACACAAAACTTAGGGTTTTCATGATTGAGATTATTTCAACATCTTGATGATCAACTTGGTTGCTGCCATTGAAGCTTAAAGATAAACAAGCGGGGAGCTTGTAGCTGATTGAGGAATTCAAGAAAGAAGTAGTCCGTGGATTCGGAGCCTGCGCGTGGTCGTGTCAGGAAGTTCTATTTGTTGGTAGCATTAGGAAGTCGAGCGGGGGAGCTTGTAGTCCTTTTGTAAGAACTTCAATTCTTTCATAGTGAATTCTGGTTTGCCTTGAGGATCGGTGGGTCAAATCCTCTCCAGGTTTTTCCGTGTGGTTTCCTGGGTGATCATATCTTGTGTTTTTTATTCTTTCCACTGCTTTATATGTTTTATATGCATGATATGATTATTTGATTGTTTTAACCTAGAACTGTTTAATTTGACTAAGTAACAGCTTGGCTAATTAATCTAGGCTACGCAATCTGGTTGTTTGTTTAAGGGGTCTAAACCGTTCACTTTGTTTAGTGTTTCAAGAAAGACATGTATGAAGCTGATCAAGTCGGTCAGCCTTGTTCTTTCTTTGGCTTCTCAGGACCGGTTGAGTTTGATGAGTTTGTAATATTGAGTCATTGAATTGATGTTCTTTGTAAACTTAGGTTATTCCTTGTAGTTGGGTTTTGTCATTAATTGCCAAAGGAATAGATTGTAGAGTCCATATTTTTACATTGGCAAAACGTGATCAAATGTAATCAATTTATAGTGTTTTTGGTGACTTTTAAGTGGGTCAAAGGTGTTTTTCATAGTCCAAGATAAAGACCCAAGTTCAGCTCTAGAAAGACTCAAGCTCAATGTAAGAAAAATGAAGTTTCTGTAATTTCAATTGTAGCCTCGATTCCTTCAACCGATCAAGAGTCGCAATTCAGCTAAAATTCAAAACACAAAAATTCCATAACTTTCTCATTTCAAGCCTAATTCATGATCCGTTTTTTTGTTTTATTTAAAATACATCATAATCTATCCCTATAGAGGTTTTTCAAAGAGAGAGATCATTGTTAACGTTTGTTTTGCTAGGATTTGTATAACCAAGTTTCTCTCATTCAACACGATGTTGCTGTTGCCATAGTGCAAAATTGTATGAAGCGATAGATAAATTCAGTCTAGAACTATTGCTAGTCAAAACCTTCAAGTGGATTTCTTGAAGTTACAAATAGGGAAGTTTGTGTGAAATCGGTTAACCACAATTGCTGATCTAAAATCTTGGAGTAGAGATCTCGAAGTCACAAACAAGAGATTTGTGTGCAACAGTTTCACTATAGAAGAGTTTGTAGATTCGAAATTACGTGTGATCATGCCAATAATTACCACTTGAGGTAGCACACTAAAAATGCGTTTTTAAAAAACGCGGCTTCATGGTACTATTTGAGCTGCGTTTTACGAAGACGTATAGCCGCGTTTATTAAACTCGTTGAAGCTGCGTTTTGTGATCATTGGGCTGCATTTAGCTTAGGTAGGGCTATAGCCGCATTTTTGAAAACGCGGCTATGGACCCATCAGGTTTTTTTCTTTTTTTTTAAATATATCCCGAAGTTGCTTTTAATAAACATGGCTTCAACATGTATAGGGCTGCGTTTTATTCAACGCGGCTTAGGGTCCGTTTGGATACAGCTGAAAACTGAAAACTGAAAACTGAAAACTGAAAACACTGTAGCAAAATAATATTTAAATGTGTGAACAGTACCGTGGGACCCATTTTTAATAAAAAAGTTGCTGAAAAGTGAAAATTGTGGGTCCGTGAACAGTAAAAATTGTGGAAAAAGTCAAAAGTTGCGGCTACTGTTTAATGAACAGTAACCGCAACAGTGATGCTGCAGTGTCAATCCGCTGAAAACGCGTGAAAAAAAAAAAAAAAAAAAAAAAAAAAAAAAAAAAAAAAAAAAAAAAAAGGCTGAAACGTGAAACGCAAAACGCGTTCAGCCCAATCCAAACGGAGGCTAAATATCACTCTTAGTGTTTTAGCTTCATTTTTCACTTTTCAATGGTGTCACATTCCAAAGTTTTGACGACTATATTCAGATTTAAAAACAATAAATTTAGATACTATGTACATTGTTTAAATTTGAGATTCCTCCTAAATCTTTCTTAGTTATAAAACTTAAAAATTTCAATCATTAGTATTATAAAAATATTAACTTATTTCTTCTGTTAACATAGGTTGGAGTTTTGTTGTTAATCCACCCGACAAGTGATGTAATTTTGAACCAAAAAAAAAAAAAAAGGGAAAAAATATACAATGTTATTTTTTTTTAAGTGAGTTAATGACGAAAATATGATGGATCATAACCGAGAACGGAGATTGATGCTTGCATTATAATAATCAAGTGAGATCAAATGAACAATTGATTTGGAAATGATTCCAACTTAAAAAATGTGAAATGCATTCTAAGCAAAACATTACACTTGTTTGGTGAAAAAAGAGAGGAAAAAGTTATGAAAATATCAATAAATTAAGCAACACAAAATTTTCTCTTATTTTTTTCAACAACTTGTTGAAAAAGTTGTGGAAAAAAATTATGACAAAAATTATGTACATTAACTTTATGGATATATTATTATTAGTCATGAATTTTGAGTGATGTTTATACTTCATAGACTTTTTCTAGTCGAATATATTCTTAATTTCAACAAATAATAATAATAAAGCCTTTTTTTTTTTTTTGAGAAGATTAATAACAAAGGCTTAGTTGAATAAATTCTTCTCCACAGAAAAGTCAATTTGATTTTCTTGCAGGCTTTATCTTTTTATTTTCTTTTGTTTGTTTGGTAATTAGAAGTGGGTAAAAGTATTAAACTTATCTTATCAAGCTAAGTTTTTCAAACTTGTTCCTTTCTGTTAATGGATAAACTCATATTCAAAGTTCAAACTCCTTCATCTTTAATGTTACACTTCTTAGAGAAACCTATCACATTATCAATCCTCATCTCTTAGAGCATTCACATCGGGATGCTGGATGTATTGTAAATAGTATTGTGTAATTGATAAAGTAGTTTTTTGGAATAATAAAATAGAATATGATAGAATTCTCAAATGTGAATGCTCTTATGGTGCTTCAATTTATGTCATTCTTGACCATGTTCTATATAGGACAGTGAAATTGGCTTTGAAAATTGAATTTCTTTTTTCAAGGCTTTGAAAGTTTTGAACATTACCAAATCTCTTGGCTTTGGTCTCCATTTATACAAATCTTGTAGAAGTCGGTTTTTGAATTTTCACACCAAATTAAATATCAAAATTAATTTTATTACCATAAAGTACATTTGACCTAAACACGGGTAGAATTCTGTCACACGTGTCAACAGTTAATGTGGGTGCTGTGCCAAGATCATGACACATGGCAGGCTCATGCCCGTAGCTGTGGTTGACTAAAACTAAGGAGGTGTTTGGTAGAGTAGTTTGAAAATTGTTGTTTGTAGTTTTTTAAAATACGTGTGGGTGAAAAAGTGTGTTAAAATACGTAAAATGCTGTTTAAAAACTAAAAAATGTTGTTTAAAAACACAAACCAAACGGGCCCTAAGTGGCTTGGCGGTGGGCAAAAAGCAAATGAAAATAACAAGTGTCAGATAGATCATCAAAAAGTAAAATAAAAAATAAAAATAAGTGGTAAAGTTTGTAAGGGTTGAATAAAAAAATCTGAAAATCAAATTTTACCTACACAAAAAGTAACGAAAATGTCTGGTAAATTATCAAAATTATCAACTAAAGAAAAAGTCCGGATAAAAACAAGAAATGTAGGTACCCATCTTGAGTAGATGACACGTCAGGTGGGGAACCTACTCAAATAGTTAATAGCATGAGATTGTGATGCCCAACTCTATGCTGACTCAGTAATGACGAAAAGATTGCTCAAATGGGCCGCTTAAAGATTATAATTATCAAAGAAACAAAAACGATTAGCTAACTAATGAGACACTTGCATGAAAATATTTTTTGCGAAGTACTACCGAGTACCGACACAACAGTAGTTCACAACAAAGCTTAGATGAAAAACTACAGCTTATCAGGTAGAATTTGCTGTAAAATTATTATAAAAATATTATAATTATAAAATTTATTTAAAATCTTTCTCTTAATCACACTTAGAACATTTATATCAAATAAAACAAAAATAAAATAAAATAAAGGCTCAATTTTACAAATTTATATTCTAAAATTACTCATTTTAGTCAAGTTAAAAACGAGTAAAATTTATAAAATTGCTAGTGACATTATTTATTTTGTATTTATCATATAAAATAAATAATAAAAATTAATATTTTAATAAAATAGAATATAAAATAGATAAAATAATTTTAAAAAAATAATTGTTAAAAATAAAAATAAGCTCTTGTACTAAAATAAACCTATAGGAAATTTTCAATCACATTTACACACACAATATCTCCTTTTTTTCTTTTTTTTTTTCTTGGTTTTGTTTATAGGAAAAATATCTGCCTTTGTGTGTCCGTCCGTTGCCAACTTGCATGGGAGTCCCTTGTGTTTCCAACTTTGTCTAACTTTCTTATTTGACTTTGTTGTAAGATAAACGTTTATCAATATCATACATTATCTGATATATATTGGAATTAATAAAAAAAGGAAAAAAAAGAAAGAAAGGAATTTAAATTTTCAGGTAAGGACTCGGGACATTCCAATTCTCAGGGAAGGAATCTCCGGCCAATTATAAATACCAACCACTTATCACACCCACAATGCCACCAAAACTCATACTCTTAAAAACTTATCTCTTAGATTTCTCTCATTTTTGCTTTGCTTTGCTTTATTTTTGAGTCAGGATGACTATTCTCATTGAGCAGCTTGAATTTAGTAATTTTTTTCTTACTGTATTTATTTTCACTGCTTCTTGTTTATAATCTCACTGTTCATCGTTTTTTTTTTTTTAATATTTAAATTCTGAGTTTAGTTTACTTTCTAAATAGGCTTTGAAAATTTTCTTCCTTTGTAGCTCTTTTAATTTCTTTTTAATAAATCCTACACAGCATTCTTTATTTTTGTTGAAAAGAATTCTTTACTTTTCTTGGTATTTTAGTTAAAATTTTGATATCTGGGTAGGCCATGATTTTGTCAAAATAAAATTGACTGGTCATGTTTAAATAGAAAACCCATATATAATTTCCACACACTGTTTAAAATTGACTTTGGTTAAATCACACAGGAGTTGAAGCTGAGGAAACGAAGGTCCCTGTTGATGAAAAAGAATTGGTGTTGGATGGTGGATTTGTTGTTCCACAGATCAATTCATTTGGCCACACCTTTAGGTTTGCTCCTTTTGCATTAATTTTATTGTTTTTTTTTTTTTAAACCCCACAAAACAAAAAACTGGAACTGCAATTTTCTAGCCTATTGGACCCCGAGATCTATAGAAAAATATATATATAATCACTGAATATAAAAGCATTCTATAAATTATCTGTGATCTGCATATAGATCATATTTATGATCAAAACTATCTAAATATTGTGTTCGACATAGGTTTGTGAGAATACGTATCTTTGCTTATCATTCAGCACAGAACTTTGATATGGACTTAAATGATAGGCTTCACTGAAAAAACAGAGCACAAGCTACAGAACAGAGCAAAGCAAAAAAAAGATGATAGGCTTCACTATTGAACACAAATAGGCCGAGCAGCACTTTAATCTTCTGTTTGAAAGCCAAGGCAACAAATTATTGGGGGCTTGAGATTTTAACAAAAATTGGATAAGGGTATGGGACTTTGGACTTGGTGTGGGCTCAAAATATATAAGGGATATTCATATTTTCTGGCAGATATAATAAGCACATTTACTTTTCTCCTGGTCCTAGTTTTCTCGTGATCTCTATTCGCTTATTTTGTTATTTTGACAGATTGAAATTTCCAAAACATGATATTCAAATCTTGATTAAGAGATTGACAGTGATATTTCCTATTGTGTTTTTTTGACAATAAAATAGCAGGAATGATCAGTGAGTTAGATTAAAATACATGATCCGAAGACTTAAAAATCATGTAGGGAGTGGATCAGCAGTTCTTATTATTATTATTATTATTTTTTTTCAGTTATTATTATGATTGTTCTTCTTGATCTTGTCACACTTTTTTGTTTTTTGGGTGAAAATTGTTGAAATCTATGATGTTGTCAAAAGTTATGGTAATTGTTATGATCCAAATCTGGGCCTGTATTTTTTCTCTGATTTGGTCCATAAGGCCTTTTGAGATAGTATAACTGTACAAGACCAGTTTCAAGCCTGGGGCCCTGGCCTTTAAGCTTTAAACCTATCCTGTTAAGCCTTGGACCCTAGTGTCATGTTTATCCTCTCTGTTACTTCAACGCAAAAAGAAAAAGATATATAATCTAAATTTAAAATTTCTATTAAAAAAAATCCTTCACTTCTTTTGCCCTTTCGGAAAAATTTTGTGTCGATTTCTGTTGAAGAACCCGATAACTTCCTTCTTTCATAATAGTTCAAAAACTACTAGATAGATACTTTTATAACTTAAACCAGAAAAATTTTTAAAAATAAAAATAAGAGACCTTGAGTTTATAATTTTGATGCATCCTAATTTATTGTAACAATACTATGGAAACACGCCCATTTACTTGTGTAATCACTAGATATATAATCCAAATTTAAAAAATCGTGAGCCTATATAATAACTAGTGGAAAGTGTCCATTATTTCAAATCAGCTAGTTATGAAATTGTCACTAAATTTATTGAATTTATTAGCCAAAGAGGTCATAATTTTCTAATTATATATAATGAAAAATGGAAACATAGAGAATTATTTTTCGTGGCCTAATTTCAATCCTGGTCACTTCCATCCTAGAAGTAGGACAAAGCCCAATTAACGTCAGCTGTCATCACATGATTCACATCAGGCTTTAGGTCTAGGCAATAGTGCTGTTCAAGTGCATGTCATGTGATCTATTATTTTTATTTTTGAATGAACAAGGTTTTCTTTTTTTAATGAAATTGAATGTATGAGTTATATAATCACCCTTTTTCCCATTAACAGTAGTTTTCTTTATTTTTTGTTAATGTTTAACGTAGTTCTACTCAGCCTTGTACACAAATGCAATACAGGGACTATGATGCAGAAAGTGAGAGACGGCAGGGCGTAGAGAACTTCTACCATACCAATCACATTCACCAGACTTATGACTTTGTATGCAACTTACCCTTGCATTACATTTACTTCATGTCCATGTCACAACTTTTTGAGGAATTGAAATTTGTATAAACATTGTGTTTATAAGTAATCATGTAACTACAGGTTAAGAAGATGAGAGAACAGTATGGAAAAGTGGACAGGGTGGAGATGAGCATATGGGAATGTTGTGAACTTCTTAATGAAGTTGTTGACGAGAGTGACCCGGACTTGGACGAGCCCCAAATTGAGCATTTGTTGCAAACCGCTGAAGCCATTAGAAGGGACTATCCTGATGAAGATTGGCTACACCTCACTGGCCTTATCCATGGTATTTATCCTGCTATGATTTGACATTTCGGTTTATGTTACTTAGGACCACATATGATACATCGTTATTTATCCTCAAAATAAATAAATAATTAAATATTCAAATCACAAAAAAAAAAAAAAAAAAAAAAAAGAAGCTAGAAATAAATATTACCATGGTAGGTGCAGTGCAGTTTTTGGTAAGCAACTATAATACCCTTGGTAAAAATGTTTCCTTTTTTCATGAAGTAAGACAGACTTATTCATGACCAGGACTGACTTGAAATTTATTTATCTACTTAAGCTAAGAGTTAGGAATGCCTTTGGCTTGGGGTTCTTGGGCAACTTTCATATTTAATAGATAACCATTGTTGTTTAGATTTCACACTATGAATGGTGGAAATGAATATATGTTGCCAACTCTATTGAGCATCCATAGCTGCCTTATGAATTCTGGAACTAAGGCTCGGTTGTTATTGCTATTATTTAGAGTGAATAAAAGGAGCTATCATCTAATTTGGTTCCTGCTTGTGTTGTAGATCTTGGAAAGGTGCTTCTTCTTCCTAGCTTTGGGGAACTCCCACAATGGGCTGTTGTTGGTGAGTATTGCGTTTGACTAGTGCAATTTATGATACTAAGAAAATAGAATACCATACCAATTTGCCTATCTTAGTTACACAATCTCAAATTCGTTATGCAGGGGACACATTCCCAGTTGGCTGCGCTTATGATGAATCAGTTGTCCATCACAAGGTAGCTTTTTCCACAAATTTTACCCTTCATCAAGAGATACATAATTACAAAGCATTTGACTAAAAATTTATGAAACATTCAAGTCTTTGGTGGATCAAAGTTCAAACATCTGACCTAATGTTACATTCTGACCACGGTATTTCAAGGAAAATGCAGACCACTACAATCCTGCTTACAATACTAAATATGGAGTTTACTCTGAGGGATGTGGACTCAACAATGTAATGATGTCATGGGGACACGATGACTACATGTATTTGGTACATCTTTGAACTCTAAAAACCTAGTTTAAATTACATTATATACATGAAATTCAATGTATTATTCATAAACTAGAATGAAAGAATCTGTAACTTTGGTATGTCATTGTCAGGTGGCCAAGGAAAATAAGACCACTCTACCTTCAGCAGGTCTTTTCATCATCAGATACCACTCATTCTATGGTAAGTAGGAAATATAGACAAATGCTATAAGTATAAGCTCCCCATTTACATGAAATATGCCCCATTTTCTTATTAAATAATCTAATGGAAATATTTGATATTGCAGCCTTCCATTTTCTTATTAAATAATCTAATGGAAATATTTGATATTGCAGCCTTACATAGATCAGGGGCATATAAGCACTTAATGAATGAGGAGGATGTTGAGAATCTGAAATGGCTTCAAATATTCAAGACAGACTCTATTTGGATGATGAATGATTGTCACTTTCTCCTTAAATTATAAATACTAAATGTCAATTTCTCTTTTCTTGTTCTTTTAATGTAGTAAATATGACCTTTATAGCAAGAGCAAAGTTCGAATTGATGTTGAGAAGGTCAAGCCATACTATATCTCTCTGATTGAAAAGGTGAGAACCATTTGAAGATTACGAGTTTCTATATCACCTCAATTACTGGTTTCTTATTTGTTCTATGTGTTAACTTGTTACAGTACTTCCCTGCGAAGCTAAAATGGTGAAAAGTTGAGAGCTTTGAAGTTTGATGAGTCAATGCATGAGAGTGATTAGCTTCTATCTAATGATTGAAGAAGAGATCATATTACTTTTCGAGATGATGTATATTTCCTATGTTTGGCAGTTAATATGTTGTATTAATAAAAGGCAATAGTTGTGCTCTGTGCAGTTCTACTTGTAGTGCCTTATAATAATCTTTTTTTGATAATATTGTGCAGTTCTACTTTTATTGCCCCTTAATAATCTCTGTTGACAATATTGTAATAATAAATGCGCATAAAAATTTTCTTGTCTGGATCAAAGATGTCTGGAATATTGATGTGAAATGTGTTCCCATGTTTAAGCTATACAACAAGCTAAAAGCTCTTAAAAGGGTTTTAAAGGAGAAAAATAAAAGAATTTCTTTGATCATCTTTCTCAAAAGATGATGAATGCTAAGATGTAACTTGAGTTAGTTTAGATTTTTATTTTCCAAAAAATCCTGATGATTCAAGACTATTGGCGAGGGAAATGGATTGTCTGCACTTGTATTAGTCCCTTGTCCAAGTTGAGGAAAGGTTTTACAAGCATAGTTGAACGTCTACTTGAGAGTAATTAATGGCAACAATATTACTGATCTTGAATTTTTGCAAAGTAAGTTCGTAGGGTTCTATAAGCAGTTACTTTTGAGCATCAAACATCAAGCTTAATGAGGAGGGAATAGTTCTTGGGTTGTTTCCAATCCAAATAATAGAGGAGTT
The DNA here is from genome assembly GCA_023621385.1 of Quercus gilva. Classification (NCBI taxonomy): domain Eukaryota; kingdom Viridiplantae; phylum Streptophyta; class Magnoliopsida; order Fagales; family Fagaceae; genus Quercus; species Quercus gilva. Next base: position 19,291,371 of record CM042477.1, read on the forward strand.
GAAATTTGCCATGCAAGCTGAATTTTCTACCCTTCAATATATAAGAAATGCTGTTTTTTGTATGGATGGTGCTAAGCTGAAATCGTAGCAGAGTTTTTCAAAATGGCTTAGTCTATTATTAAAGATATTCAATCATTTTGTAAATCTAGCAAGTTCATGGGGGAAGTCAATGCTATTGTTGTGGCCTTGATCCCTATCCTTCCAAAATATCTGAGTTCACTCTTATATGTCACTGTAAATTCCGTAATATCATTTATAAGTGCATTACTACTATCTCAGCCGACAGATTGAAACCTTCTTTGAATGAAGTGATTGGCAAATATCAACCTGCCTTAATCCGGGAAGAAACATAACAGAAAAAAGTGCTACTAATGCAGGAAATAGTGAGGAACTATCATAAGAATAGAGGCAGCCTAGGTGTACCTTGAAAATTGATATAATGAAAGCATGCGATTCTGCTGAATCGTACTTTATACTTCACTGCTTGTTAGCTATTGGTGTTCCCACAAATTTTGCTAATATCTAGTCTGTAGTAGAGGTGAAAAAGGCCTTAGAAGATTTCAGAAGTCTTTTTGGCTTATAAGCCAATGCTTCCAAGTTCCAAGAGTGAGTTGTTTAACAATAGATTCTTGACATGCTTCAATTCAAAGAAGGAAAATTTCCAGTTAGCTAGCTTAGAGTGCCTCTCATATCTAGCAAGCTCATTGAAAAAGAATGCAGTCCTCTTACAAATAAGAATATAGCAATAGTTAATTCATGGTCTTCTAACTCTCTACCCTTTGCTGGAAGGTTGCAATTGATTAAGTAAATCTTATTTAGCCTTTAAGTGTACTAAACCATAATCTTCATCATTCCAAAAAAGGTTGTTAAGATTGTGGAACAAAAGCTCAGGGGGTTTTTGTGGAATGGATTTGACCATTCAGCATTTGGGGCAAATTAAATGGGATCTAATATGAAAAACAAAATATAAGGGTGGTTTAGGAGAAGATTAGAGGAGTGGAATGAGGCTGCTATTATGGGATTTTTTTTGGAATTTATTTGCTCATGCAAGCTCAACGTGACATGGGTTCACTTAATCTTCTTAAAGGAAGGAGTCATTGGGGTAGTTACTATTCCCCAAGATTGCACTTGGTCTTTGAGGAAGATTTTGAAATCAAGAGAAATAAAAAGGCCAGTCATCAAGTTCATGGTACGTTTAGGTGGAACTATCTCCGCTTGGCATGACTATTGGCATCTAAATGACATTGTTGAGTTTGTTTCTTCAATATGGCTATCAGGCAGTGTATCGAGTTCATTTAAAGCGATACTATCTGGTGTATTAAAAGGATGGTTCTTGAATATGGGCATCCTTTTCGATCAGAGGACCTGGTGTCGATTCAAAGCAAGTTGAGCTTGGTAGAGATTGGGAGGGAAGAAAAGCCAATTTGGACTACTGGAAATTTTGGAAAGTTCTCATGCGTAGACATGCTGTTAAAACTGATACAATTTGCTCAAGGTTTAAGGAATTATCTGCTGGGACTAGTGCAGGGCAGCAATCCAATGGTAGAGCAGGTCAACAAAGCAAAGAGAGAGTTGGTAGCTATTCTGATGCAAGTACAAGCATAGCAGCATCATCACTAGCAGACAAAGACAGCCTCAACAATAAACAATTGTGAAGCAAACGTATAGCAGAAGCATCAGAAACAGAGCACCAGTGGGATGTGCTAGAAACCATTGAGACAATACCTTATCATGAAGTCTTCATACATAGCTTTGGAGACTATGATACACGTGGCTTGTAATAATTGGGCTGTCATGTATATAATGAAAATACTATTGTATAGTTAGCATAGTTAGTAACTGTTTTACTGATTTTAAGGGACTTCACGTGTATATATATATAGAATAGCCTTACTGTACAGAGCTTAGTTGCTTGTAATAATTCATTTCTGATTCAATAAAAATCAGATCTTCTATTTTAGAGAGAGAGTTCCAGATTTATATGGTATCAGAGCCTGGGAAGCTTCTTCAATGGCGTCCTCTGATTCAAGCAACCAATCTGATCCAGTCAACAACCAATCTAATCCGGTCAACAATGAATCAATCCCTAAGAATCCATACTTTCTCAGTGCAAGTGAGAATCCAGGAAGCGTTTTGGTAACACAACCACTGCTTGGAATGCGAAATTATCACTCCTGGTCAAGGGCTATGATCTTAGCTCTCACTGCTAAGAAGAAGATAGGGTTCATCAATGGTAGAATCCCTATGCCTGATCCAGAATCTCCACTCTATGAAGATTGGCAAAGCTGCAATACGATGGTACTTTCTTGGCTTATCAATTCAATGCATGCTGATGTCTCTGGTAATATAATCTACTGTGAAACTGCTAGAGATATGTGGTTAGAATTGAAAAACTTGTTTTCACAAGGCAATGGTCCCAAAATTTATAATCTTCAAAGGGAGATTTCTCACATCACTCAAAATCAGTTGTCTGTGACTGAGTATTTCACGAAATTTAAGAGATTATGGGATCAATTGTTGAATCTTGAGCCTTTACCAGAGTGTAGTTGCGGAGCAATGAAAACCCTAAGTGCTACTTATGATAAAGCCTATGTAATGCGATTTTTGATGGGTTTGAATGAGAATTTTGAGACTATAAGGACTCAGATTCTGATGTATGAGCCTTTTCCTTCAATTAGCAAAGTCTATGGCTTAGTTCTTCAAGAGGAGTCTCATAAGAACATTGGATATGGAGGATCCTTTGCAGCAAAACCAGATTCTGTTGCTATGTATGTTAATTCAAAAGGCAATAGTTCTGGGAATGGAAATTGGACTAAGGGAAACAACAAAAAGGAAAGGCCTTTATGCACACATTGCAATATGCTTGGGCACACCATAGATAAGTGTTATAAACTTCATGGATATCCACCCGGGTATAAACCAAAGGGAAAATCTAATGCTAATCAAGCTTCTTATGATCAAGGACCCATGATTGAGCAATCTTCACTTGGATCAGTTCAATGTCCAATCACAAAGGCTCAATGTGAGCAATTGTTGGCTTTCTTCAACACTAGCTCTAATTCTGGTGATAAGCATCAAGCAGCTACTGTAAGTAGTGGTGATGGAGTGCCAAGCTTGATGACTGGAGTTGCTGGTGTGGCTTCTTCATTTGGTGTTCCTGCTGGTACTGGTTTGGCAGCCACCATTTCACATCCATCAACATCTAATTCCTATCTTGAGACTATGGCAGGTACGGCTTCTGGTTTGTCCTTTAATTCCAACTTGAAGCATTCAGTTTTCTCTGCAAAACTAGTCAATAAAGATATGTTTTCATCCACTGATTGGGTCATAGACACAGGTGCTACTGACCATATGGTGCATTCAGTTTCTTGCTTTACTTCTATAATTTCTACTCTAAACACACATGTGAACTTGCCTAATGGTGAAATTGCCTTAGTAACCCATATAGGAACTGTCAGAATTTCTGAAACTCTTATTCTATATGATGTTCTTTGTGTTCCAGCTTTTAGTTTTAATCTCATATCTGTCAGCAAGTTAGCCAAATCTGTTCTATGTTGCCTCATTTTTCTTGGTACTTTCTGCTTCATCCAGGACCTTGCTCATTGGAGCACAATTGGTCTGGGTAGAGAGTACAATGGTCTTTACCTGCTGGAAGAAAGCAAATCCATTTCTACTTCCGCTTCTGCAGTGTTTTCTCTCAATTCTGTTCAACCACAAGTTTGGCATCTCAGATTGGGGCATCTATCAAATGCTAAATTGGCTTTGATGAAGATTAATAAAGTGCCTCTTCATGGTTTTGTAAATAATTTTCATTGTGACATTTGTCCTCTAGCAAAACAAAAACGATTACCTTTCAATAAAAGTGTTCATATTTCTGAAAATTGTTTTGATTTGGTGCATTGTGACTTGTGGGGTCCTTTTTCAATTGCTACTATTGACAATTGCAAGTACTTTCTAACCATTGTAGATGATTGTTCTAGGTCTACTTGGGTCTATTTGTTGAAGTACAAGTCACAAACACAGACTGTTTTAGAGCAATTTTACAATCTGGTTGAAACTCAGTTTGGTAGAAGGATTAAGGTTGTGAGGACAGATAATGGGACTGAGTTCCTCATGAAGGATTTCTTTGCACAAAAGGGTATCTTGCATCAATTAAGTTGTGTTGAAACCCCTCAACAAAATGCTATTGTTGAGAGGAAGCATCAACATATCTTAAATGTTGCAAGATCTCTCATGTTTCAATCCAAATTACCTTTATATCTATGGGGGCATAGTGTTTTAACTGCAGTCTACTTGATTAACAGAATCCCTAGTTCACCATTGTCTCACAAAACACCTTATGAAGTCCTTTTTGGTCATGAGCCAACCTATGATCACTTAAGAGTGTTTGGTTGCCTATGTTATGCATCTACTCTTTCTCATACCAGATCTAAATTTGATCCTAGAGCCAAAAAATGTGTATTTTTGGGGTATCCTTTTGGGGTAAAAGGTTATAAGGTCTATGATCTTTCTAGTAAGTCAGTTTTCATTTCCAGGGATGTAATTTTTCATGAGAATATTTTTCCTTTTGCTGGTACACATACTGCTCTTGTTGATCCTTTTCTTTCAGATTTTACTTTTCCAAGTACTACTCCTTCCAGCACAGGTACTGATTCTTTTGTTACTCCTATTGTTATATCAGATTCACTTTCTGATTGTTCTAATTCTTCCATTTCACCTTCTGCCCCTAATTTTGTTAATCATTCTATTGAAACTTCTAATACCTTACTTGCTGATACACCTATTGCTGATTGTCTCCCTTCTCAGTTTCCTTTAGTTCCTTCGGCTGCCTTACCAGATCAGACATGTGCATCAACACCAGAAGTACCACCTGCACCTATCAGAAAGTCAGCTAGGACTTCAAAACCTCCAGCATACTTGCAAGATTATTCTTGTGCTTCAGCTTGCTTTCCTACTTCTGGTGGTCCTTATGATATTGGTCATAGTCTTACCTATGCACATCTTATTCCCAGCTATCAATCTTATGTCTTGGCAGTTAGTTCTACTCCTCAAGAGCCTCAAAGCTTCTTCCAAGCAGTCAAAGATCCACTTTGGAGAGAAGCTATGGATAAGGAAATCCAAGCTCTTGAACAAAATCATACTTGGGATCTCACTACCTTGCCTCCAGGTAAAACCCCTATTGGCTGTAAATGGGTATATAGAATTAAATTGAAGTCAGATGGGACTGTTGATAGATACAAGGCAAGACTAGTTGCCAAGGGTTATACTCAAAGGGAAGGTCTAGATTTCATTGAAACCTTCTCCCCCGTAGCTAAAACTGTTTCTGTCAGGGTAGTTCTTGCTTTGGCAGCAGCTAAATCTTGGCCCCTTCATCAATTAGACATTAACAATGCTTTCTTGCATGGTGATTTGCTTGAAGAAGTATACATGTCAATGCCTCCTGGTTTTCACAGTAAGGGGGGGTGTTCAACTTCAAATTTTCATTCTCCATCTGCATCTACATCTACTGCACCTATTGTTTGCAAGCTTGTTAAGTCACTTTATGGGTTAAAACAAGCCTCTAGACAATGGTACACTAAGCTGTCTTCAACCATTCAGCAACTTGGTTTTGTTCAATCCCAAGCTGATCACTCATTATTTGTGTTTGACAAAGGTCCTTTGTTTACTGCACTGCTTGTGTATGTGGATGACATGGTGATTACAGGAAATGATCCAAACTGTGTGGCACTTTTAAAGTCAGTTCTAGATGCTAAGTTTGGAATAAAGGACTTAGGGTCACTCAAGTATTTCTTGGGACTTGAGATTGCAAGGAGTGATAAGGGAATTAGCTTGAATCAAAGGAAGTTTGCACTTGAGATTCTAAAAGAAACAGGAATGATGGGTTGTAAGCCTTTGAAATCACCCATGGAGCAGCAACTTAAGCTATCAAAGGGTAATGGAGAGCTTCTAAAAGATTCAAGTCAATATAGGAGGCTTATAGGGAAGTTGATGTATTTGACTTTGAGTAGGCCTGACATTACCTATGCTGTAAATAGGCTAAGTCAGTTTCTAGCTCAGCCTAGAGTTCCTCACATGCAGGCAGCTAATAGGATATTACAGTATATAAAAGGAACTCCAGGCCAAGGGGTATTTTTTCCTTGTGATTCAGACTTGCAGCTGAAAGCATATTGTGATGCTGACTGGGCCGGATGTCCAGACACTAGAAAGTCTCTTACAGGGTATTGTGTCTTCCTTGGGGACTCATTAATATCATGGAGATCAAAGAAACAGTCAATGGTTTCAAGATCTTCAGCCGAAGCAGAGTATAGATCCATGGCAACTACAACATGTGAAGTGACATGGTTGTTGTTTCTATTGAAAGATTTACATGTGAAGCATGACAAACCAATTTTATTATACTGTGACAACCAGGCAGCACTGCATATAGCTGCAAATCCAGTATTCCATGAGAGATCAAAGCATATAGAAGCTGATTGCCACATAGTTAGAAACAGGGTTCTAGATGGAACAATTAAAACCTTTCATGTGGCTTCTAAAAATCAGCTAGCTGATGTTTTCACCAAGGCTTTAGGTGTAGACAACTATCTAAGATTGATCAAGAAGTTGGGTTTGATTAATATCTTTGCTGCTAGCGTTGAATTTCCAGAACCAGTGTCAGAAACACAAACTGCAAGAGCCTTGCTCTTGAGGGGGGGTGTTAAAACTGATACAATTTGCTCAAGGTTTAAGGAATTATCTGCTGGGACTAGTGCAGGGCAGCAATCCAATGGTAGAGCAGGTCAACAAAGCAAAGAGAGAGTTGGTAGCTATTCTGATGCAAGTACAAGCATAGCAGCATCATCACTAGCAGACAAAGACAGCCTCAACAATAAACAATTGTGGAGCAAACGTATAGCAGAAGCATCAGAAACAGAGCACCAGTGGGATGTGCTAGAAACCATTGAGACAATACCTTATCATGAAGTCTTCATACATAGCTTTGGAGACTATGATACACGTGGCTTGTAATAATTGGGCTGTCATGTATATAATGAAAATACTATTGTATAGTTAGCATAGTTAGTAACTGTTTTACTGATTTTAAGGGACTTCATGTGTATATATATATAGAATAGCCTTACTGTACAGAGCTTAGTTGCTTGTAATAATTCATTTCTGATTCAATAAAAATCAGATCTTCTATTTTAGAGAGAGAGTTCCAGATTTATACATGCTTTCAATAGCTGGCTAGCAATTCATAACAAACTCACAATTAAAGATAGATCGATAAGTTGGGGTATTCGTATTTCTGTGGATAATGTGTTCTTTGCAGGTTTGAGGACAGAGTGAATATCACTTATTTTTTGAATGTCCTTCCTTGAAAGGATTTGGAAGACTCTAATGTCATGGCGTTTAATCAAAAATCCTAAATATCATTAGGATGATGTCTTGGGGTGATCTAAGTTAAAGGATAAAAGTTTCAGATCCCCTTTATGTAGATTTTCACTTTGGTGTACTATTTAGTACCATCGTTATGAATTCCATTTCATTTCGTCTGATATAGTCAGAATTTTCATTCTAATTAGTAAACTGGTACGAATCACCTCATTATTCCATTTCATTCTAAATTCCAACCCATTTAGCTCCATTCCACCTGTTTCGGTCAATTCCACTAAATTCTACATGTTATGGTGATTTCAGCCTGTATATAAATGAATCATTATTTTCTTTAATAAACCCATTTGTTTTTATTACTTCACTCACATATGAAATTTTATTATTATTTTTCTTTAACAATATGTTTTTTTTTTTTTTTTTTTTTTTTTTTTTTTTACTTTACTCTTATATGACATGGTTTTCCTCATTAATATTTCTTTACTTATATTTGATATGTTATATATTTATATTATGTAACGATGAAATTAAGAATGTGCATTATTTGATTTTGAATTAATAATTTGATATGGTATAATACCATTAGATATATATATATATATATATAATATGTTTTAATAGTTATATCGAAACAGTACATTGAAATAGGCCGTTACCAAAATGTTTCGTTCTAATGGACAAACCAAAATGGAGGAAGAGTTCATCTATGAAGGGCATACTTATGAAAATTAGACTGGAGATCAAAACAAGAATTGAAAGTGGTGGTCAATTTTGTAACTCTGGACAAAACAAGGCTCTTCCTTGCTTTTGATTTGGGTAGAGTCCTCTGAGATTAAAAAAAAAAAAAATTGGGTCTTTTATAGACTTTTATTGCTGGTTCTACGGGACAAAAGGGGCTTCTGCCATTTTCAGACAAATTATATAGGAAAATGCCCCCATTCCCAAATTAAATAGGGAAATGCCCCTCTTTTAAAACTCGATTTTTGATAAATCGAGTTAGGCCCTATAGTGGCGTTTTTAAAGAGCCTACAGTAACGTTTTAAGGACCTATAGTGACGTTTTTTAACTCGACTTCATTGAAATCAAGTTATAGGCAATGAAATCAACCTATAGTGGCGTTTTTTTACCTATAACTCGATTTCTTTGAAGTCAAGTTAAAAAACGTCACTATAGGTCCTTAAAATGTCACTATAGGCTCCTTAAAAAGCCACTATAGGGCTTCAAAATTTTTTTTTTTTCTAACTCGATTTATCAAAAATCAAGTTTTAAAAGAGGGGCATTTCCCTATTTAGTTTGGGAAGGAGGGCATTTTCCTATATAATTTGCCCAAAAAGGGCAGAAGCCCATTTTGTCCGGTTCTACGTGGATTCTGTACTTTAATGATTCTTTTTTTAGTATTATTTTAAAATATTTATAATGAGGTGCTCGATCATTCAACAAAATATATATATATATATAAGAACTATAAAACGAAATAAAAGTGGGGACACGTTCATAAAACCAGTTTTCTCAAGACTTTTATTTTGATTCTTCATAATTCAATTCATGATGTAAATCTTATAATAGCAGCTAGTAAGGGTTGTCATGCCCCAAACCCAAAAGGGTCCAAAGCATGAAAAACTGAGCCTTCAAGAGAACTTGTATGGGATTTTTTTTTTTTTTTTCATTGACAAAGTAAATAAATATATTGATCTCTCTACAATACAAGTTAGAACTCTATGACACATTTACAAGCAATACAAACTACAAATCATGTGTCTCCAAATACACTTAATAATCCAATGCTCCAAATAAAATAAACACAAAGTCACAATCCTCTCTAAGGTATGCAACCTCAACAGAAAATCTAGGCCTACCAGACCCAAGGCTAACAACCTCAAATATCCAACCTCCAATAGAATTAATTTTGATCTCATTGAACTTTGCAAGGTTGAGTCATTGACCAATTATGGCCTAAGTCTCCCAATTTAATATAGCACTCCAATCACCACCAATAAATTAAGCTCCATGCCCGTTGTGTAGCTAATTTATCTATAAAACTGTTGGAGATTGGGATGAGTTAAAGCCCAGTAAGTAGCATAATTAATGGGGGTGGGGAAAATGCAAGTTTCATTTTCAACAATAATAATATAATATGACAAGAATGATTGAATAATGATACACAAAGTTTCTCAAAGTAAATATCTTGAAACTACATACCATAATCTGTGAGCACTAACAATATAGTTTCCAAAGCCATAAAATCTAACATACGGTAATTTATCACAAAGATACCATACTACCACATAGACTGGTCAAAGGATCCACCCATCCACAATTGGTATGATATTGTCCTCTCTGGTATGCAAACTCTTGGCCCCATGGACAGCAGTCTCACCCATACCCTGAAGGTTTTTCTCTCTCCCCATGGGTAGCAGAGAGAGCGTGCCAATTAGGACCTCTTTTACATGTGGTCTTTTGGCCCCATGGATAGTAGCCTCACCCACACACAATCAAGGAACCTCTTCCCCCCATAGGCAACAAGGAAGAACGCGTCATCCAAAGTGAAAGGGCACCGACTTGTATTTGATTTCGTTGTCACAAAGACTACAGAAACCAAATCTGGTGATCACTGGGAAATCACACATGGCATGGTCTTAAAACCACATAAAGCTCACATGTTACATATACTTTGAAACACATAGTTTATATCCAAGTAGTTTCAGAAAAACCTTAAATAATCTAACTGCCACAAAGTTTGTAAGGTTTTCAACTTCACTTTTGTCAAGAGGTTTTCTATCAATTTCCCACATAACAAGACAAAATAAACATCTTTAAATTTTATAATATACCAGAAAATCCATGATTTCCCTATCAAAGATTAAATAAAATATGCTCATTTTTCCATATAAAAAATTCATACATTTCCCCTAATGCAATATCAAAAATGATGCACTTTTCATATATATTAATATATAATAGGGTCACAACACAACACTTTTATGAAAACATATATCCATATAATCTTACAAAATGTGTTTGACCAAAAAACAACGCTTATGCAACATGATTATTTTTCAGAAATCCCATTAAAAAGCTATTTACCTCAGCAATCCAATCCAAATTTACCTCAACTGAGCACCGCATTCAACCAATCAAGTTACTAGTTCCATCACCAAGTACCTTGGAACCTAGAAACACAAGTATCAAGCCTATTAATAACAAGGTCAACTAATCAAATTTGTCTCCATAAATCGGAAAGGATTCCCTCAAAATCAAACCTAAGGCCCTAAAGCCTATCTTGACCATCCCAAGACAAGTACTCCTACCCAAAAGGGTACCAAACAAGCGTACAAGAGTCTCATAGGACTACAATACAACCAAAGCCCTTAATTTTCCTTCAACAAATAATGTGCATTTACCAACTTGATACAACGTATGGCACTACCAAACCATGATAAAATTAGCCAAAGTAAAACACTTGTCATAGAAAGCACATATAGACTTACAAGTTAAACCACACAACAAAAGCTTGGAGTAAATTCCTTAAAGTCTCAACATCCTAATCACACTTTCAGATAACTTCCAACAGGTCAGCCATTTTTATAAAATTAATTTGGTCCACTTAGTTTTATCCAAAAAGCTTGAAATTAAATTGGAAGAAGCCTTTATATGTCTAGTATGTACCACCAAAAATTCATCTCAAAATGATTTTTCTATAATTTATTAAAAATCATGTAATTCAGCTTACTCCCAAAACGATCATGTAAGTCAGGGACAAAATTACAGTCCCAAAAGGAAAATTATTATAATTATTATACTAGCCAAAATTTTTTGAGACTTGAATCAAGTAAAAGATATGTGTATTAGTTTTCATTATAGCCATCTTAGGCTTCCAGATTCAATCTATGGTAGTTATTATGAACTTTTAACTACAAAGTGTGCAAAGTTTCTACAGAAAACAAATTGAGTATTAAGTATGGTTAAATGGTCTTTTTGAACACCAAACTTCATATCCCCTTCGAGAAATATCATATGTTCATCCTCAACAAACCATTTTATCATTGATACTATACATAAACACCAGAATTTTAAGAAATTAACACAACAAGCAACCACAAAACAAAGTTTAGCAAAACTCATACAAAACCATAAATCGTACAAAACTAAAAGAAACATCTCATACAACCCGTATCTGAAACTTGCATTACCCACTTTTTAAACATTCTCAAGAAGAAATACCCATATCAAAATATTACCCCCACCCAAGAGATTGACTCTACACAAGCTTTAGATTAGACAAACAATATGGAAGTGAATCCAAGAAAATTTCACTTTTACACCATTGTTTCAGCAACTCAAAGAGAACACTTGTTGCCTCCATTAAAATGGAGCAGTGCTGGTGTGGTTTAGGTTGCTTTAAATGGTGGTAATGGGTGGTTGTGAGCAGAGGAAGCTTGCAATGGGTCGGCCATGAGGTGGAGAAAACAAGAAGAGAAGAAAGCTAGAGAATAACACAAGAAGAGGGACAGAACCGTGTGGATCCAAGGAAGGGGCTGTGCTGATTGTGGACCATTAACTACAAATATCTTGAGGAGACATTTACCACTTTACCCTTAAGTTTCTTCACTTCCTTAATTTTGACCAAGTTCATTACCACAAATCACATAAATGCCATTATATGCTTTAGATATTTAAAAGACCTCAACAAAAATAATTAACCACCTTAAAGAAAAAATAAAATTCACTTCAGATAATATGCACATCTAAATTTTCTTATGAAAAGGCTTAGGGTGTTACATTCTTCCCCCCTTGAAAGAATTTTGTCCCTGAAATTATAAACATAGTTATGTGTCTCAAAACAAGACCAAGCAATCATTGGCATTAACATTTTCGACCTAAACCCTTCAGCTGAAAGGGTCAAGGATTATGTTTTAAGTTTCAAACCCAAAATATGGAGTTCAAATCATAAAGATCAAATTCATAAAGGGGTTTAAGGGTAACCATTCTTGAAACGAAGAGTATAGGAGTATTCCACTTAATCTTTGAAAATATAATGTCTTTGACTAGTTTCAAACACAAGTGTTGAATAATAGCCATAAGGCCAAAAAGCTAGCTAATGATTTTCAAACCAAAATAGTCACATGAAATCTTCCATTTCACAAAGTCCAAAATTTGAAACTAGGATTAAAATTGTCTTTTATAAAATATAAGTCACATATGCTCCACTAAAATTATAGGCTTTTCAAAGTGATAAGAAAATACTATTAGTTAAAACTGAAGAAGTCTTGGATTTGTAAATTTAACATTTGTCACAAAGACAAAATTATGTCCATTTTGAAAAAACTGTTTGCAAGGAAGACTTTAAAATGACTTTCAGAATCCATAAAAATATACAATTTCGAATTCAAAAGTCTTCCCTTTACCCGAGGTTTGCAAAACATCTAATAAAGTTTTTCTATCTTACAACAATAAAAAAATTTTGTAAGAAAATATCTTATAAACAAGTCATGTGCTGACAGGTTTTTGAATCTAAGTTGGAAATTCACTTTATAATATTATAAGGCAATCACACACAAAGACTATGAATATATGTTCAAACTGACCAACAATCAGAATGAGCATGGAACCTTAAGACAAACCAAACAATGATATGCCTGTTTAAAGTATATATATATATATATATATGGACAAAAGTCCAAAGAATCCCCCCTTTTTTTTTTTTTATAAAAAGCTCAAAAAAAAAAAAAAATCCGTAAAACTATTCTTGTGAGGTTTAACATATTGGAGAGAACATGCATTTGAAATAGGTTTGGGAAAAACCCCAATTGGCATCAAATAAAAATTCACCATTCTTTGAGGTGACAAAAATCATAGCATTATCATAGGAAGATCAATCCATGTACTTTTATCATACAGAACAAAAAAAACATCCCAAGAGGACACTCAAAATCTTGAAACTCAACAAATAGGAATTTCAAAGTGGTTGTTTGAAACACATTTTTCTTTAAAACTACTTTTAGAGAAATATAATTAACATGATAGCACCATACTTGATGGTTAGTGGTTTGTTAGACACCACATGAGCTCAACGGGATCAAACAAATCCTCTAACCATCTATCATAAATAAAACTTGTTGAATTATGCTAAAGATAGTTGGTCAACAACTTGTCGTGCCACTCGTGGCCAGCATTGTTCGACCAAATTGCACCACCTAAAGTCAGCATAACCAACAATATTTGCTAACGACAAATTGTCTTTAAACAAATTCTCAAAATTTATAAACATGAAATTTGAAAACTTGATTCCTTTTTGTTTGCTCAAAACAATTTTAGGAATTTAACTCAAAACTTTCAAGAATTTTGAGAACAATGCAAACACAACAGTTTACACGAACAATGCATATGAAGCAAAATAGTTTACCTCACACATGAAGATTTAAGAATATACCAATAACATCACAAAATAACAAAAACTAAACAAACTCCAAGTCATTACAATTAGCCAAAATAACACAAAAGATACTTTCTCACCCAAACTACCCCAACGGAACCACCTTGAATGGATGACTACAACAAAACCAAATGCTCTGACTTAGATAATTATCATTTCCTAATTCAAAAGTCTGCATAATCATAACTTAAGCTCTGATACCATAACTGTTACGCCCTAAACCCAAAATGGTCCAAAGCATGAAAAACCGAGCCTTCAAGAGAACCTGTATGGGATTTTTTTTTTCTTTTTTTTTCATTAACGAAGTAAATAAATATATTGATCTCTCCACAATACAAGTCAAAGCTCTATGACACATTTACAAGCAATACAAACTACAAATCATGTGTCTCCAAATACACTTAACAACCCAATGCTCCAAATAAAACAAACACAAAGTCACAGTCCTCTCTAAGGTATGCAACCTTAACAGAAAATCTAGGCGTACTAGACCCAAGGCTAACAACCTCAAATATCCAACCTCTAATAGAATTAATTTTGATCTCATTGAACTTTGCAAGATTGAGTCATCGACCAATTATGGCCCAAGTCTCCCAATTTAATATAGCACTCCAATCACCACCAATAAATTAAGCTCCATGCCCGATGTGTAGCTAATTTATCTATAAAACTGTTGGAGATTTGGATGAGCTAAAGTCCAATAAGTAGCATAATTAATGGGGGTGGGGAAAATGCAAGTTTCATTTTCAATAATAATAATATGATATGACAAGAATGATTGAATAATGATACACAAAGTTTTCTCAAAGTAAATACCTTGAAACTATATACCATAATCTATGAGCACTAACAATATAGTTTCCAAAGCCATAAAATCTAACATACGATAATTTATCACAAAGATACCACACTACCACATAGACTGGTTAGGGGATCCACTCATCCACAACTGGTATGATATTGTCCTCTCTGGTATGCATACTCTTGGCCCCATGGACAACAGTCTCACCTCTACCCTTAAGATTTTTCTCTCCCCCTATGGGTAGCAGAGAGAGCGCGTCAAATAGGACCTCTTTTGCATGTGGTCTTTTGGCCCCATGGACAGCAACCTCACCCACACACAATCAAGGAAACTCTTCCTCCCATGGGCAGCAGGGAAGAACACGTCATCCAAAATGAAAGGGCACTGACTTGGATTTGATTCCGCTGTTACAAAGACTACAAAAACCAAATCGGGTGATCATCGGGAAATCACACATGGCATGGTCTTAAAACCACATAAAGCTCACAAGTTACATATACTTTGAAACACATAATTTATATCCAGGTAGTTTCAGAAAAACCTTAAATAATCTAACTTCCACAATGTTTGTAAGGTTTTCAACTTCATTCTTGTTAAGAGATTTTTTATCAATTTCCCACATAATAAGACAAGATAAGCATCTTTAATTTTATAATATACCCTAAAATCCATGATTTCCCTATCAAAGATTAAATAAAAAATGCTTATTTTTCCGTATCAACAATTCATGCGTTTCCCCAAATGCAATACCAAAAATGATGCACTTTTCATATATATTAATATATAATAGGGTCATAACACAACACTTTTATGAAAACATATATCCATATAATTTTACAAAATGTGTTTGACCCAAAAACAACGCTTATGCAACATGGTTATTTTTCAAAAATCCCATTAAAAAGTTACTTACCTTAGCAATCCAATCCAAATTTACCTCAACCGAACACCGCATTCAACTAATAAAGTTACTAGTTCTATCACCAAGTACCTTGGAACCTAGAAACACAAGTATCAAGCCTATTAATAACAAGGTCTACTACAAAATTATGCTATCAAATTTGTCTCCATAAATTGAAAAGGATTCCCTCAAAATCAAACCTAAGGCCCTAAAGCCTAGTTTGACCATCCCAAGACAAGTACTCCTACCCAAAAGGGTACCAAACAAGCGTACAAGAAACCCATAGGACTACAATACAATCAAAGCCTTTAATTTTCCTTCAGCAAACAATGTGCATTTACCAACTTGATACAACATATGGCACTACCAAGCCATGATAAAATTAGCCAAAGTAAAACACTCGTCATAGAAAGCACATATGAACTTACAAGTTAAACCACACAACAAAAGCTTGGAGTAAATTCCTTAAAGTCTCAGCATCCTAATCACACTTTCAGATAACTTCCAACAGGTTAGCTCTTTTTATAAAGTTCGTTTGGTCCACTTATTGTTATCCAAAAGCTTGAAATTAAATAGGAAGAAGCCTTTATATGTCTAGTATGTACCACCAAAAATTCATTTCAAAATAATTTTTCTATAATTTATTAAAAATCACGTAATTTAGCTTACTCCAATCTGTCAGGGACAGAATTACAGTCCCAATAGGAAAATCATTATAATTATTATACTAGGCAAAATGCTTTGAGACTTGAATCAGGTAAAAGATATGTGTATTAGCTTTCATTATAGCCATCTTAGGCTTCTAGATTCAATCTGTGGTAGTTATTATGAACTTTTAACTACAATGTGTGCAAAGTTTCTACAGAAAACAAATTGAGTATTAAGTATGGTCAAATGGTCTTTTTGAACACCAAACTTATATCCCCTTCGAGAAATATCATATGCTCATCCTCAACAAACCATTTTATCATTGATACTATACATAAACACTAGAATTTTAAGAAATTAATGCAACAAGCAACCACAAAACAAATTTTAGCAAAACTCATACAAAACCATAAATCGTACAAAACTAAAACAAACATCTCACACAACCCATATCTGAAACTTGCATTACCCACTTTTTAAACATCCTCAAGAAGAAATACCCATATCAAAATATTATCCCCACCCAAGAGATTGACTCTACACAAGCTTTAAACTATAACGAAAACAATAAGGAAGAGGATCCAAAAAAGTTTCACCTTTACACCATTGTTTTAACAACTCAAAGAGAACACTTGCTGCCTCCATTAAAATGAAGCGGTGCTAGTGTGGTTTAGGTTGCTTTAAGTGGTGGTAATGGGTGGCTGTGAGCAGAGGAAGCTTGCAATGGGTCGGCCATGGGGTGGAGAAAACAAGAAGAGAAGAAAGCTAGAGAATAACACAAGAAGAGAGAGAGAACTGTGTGGATCCAAGGAGGTAGGGACGGAGCCATTCATTGGCTTTGGGGGGGGCAATGGCCCCCACTAAATTTTGAAAAAAAAATCAATAGTATATATATAGCTACCTAATTTTTAGCAATTTGACTCAATAAAATTAAACTTGCCCCTTTAAACCAAAGAAAAGACTCATAAAATAAAGAAAAGAAAAGGCCCATAAAAAATTACTGATCTAAAATCAAAAAACAAATTGGATATCCAAAAATATTAACTCAACAACAAAATCAATAATAAAAAGTTAAAGAAAACTTAGCCCAATCAACAAATTTTACCAAAAGATTAGCCCAGCCCTTAAAAATATTTGAAACAAAATGAATGTAAATCTTACATACCAAATCATTCCATCAAATTCCAAAAAAAAAAAAAAACTAAACGTGAGAGACAAAAATAGTGAAAGAGTCAGCAGCTGTGAGCTTCAGTGTTGAGACTTGAGCTCTTGGCAGTGAGTGTCAAACTTGATTAGCTTTTGAGATCGAGCAGTGTATGGATGCAACAACGTTGAACTTCTTAGATCTAACAGTTAAGGAAGTAACAAACACAACAAAAGATGGTTTAATTGTGATTTGATTTGATTTCTAGACTCCAAGTAGGTTCAAATAAGAAAGAAGAAATTTTTTTAATTGTGATTTGATTTATAACTGAGATAGCATGTGAAAAGCTTTGAAAAGGTTGTATAAAAAAATATTTTTTTCTAAAACCAAGATAATGGGTAATGGCTATGACCCACTAACTATAAATAACACGTTTTTTTTTACTTGAAATTATTTTTTTTTTTGTTAACTTTTTTTTTTTTTTGGTATTTGTTTACTTTAAACTTTATTTACGTTTTTGTTTAGGTTCGTGGGGCATATTTATTTGGTTTTTTTTGGTTAGGGATTAATTTCTAGTAAAGTATATTTGTAAAACATGGAAATAACAAAGCATCTTAAAAATAAATAAATAAATAAATAATGGTTCTACTTCAATGAAATTGGTAATATTTCATTGTAGCGTTATAATGAAAGTGAATGAGCTTACATTAAGCTTGCCTCTCCAAGATTAGATTCCTAGCTCCGTCCTTGCAAGGAGGGGGCTGTGCTGATTGTGGACCATTAACTACAAATATCTTGAGGAGATATTTACCACTTTACCCTTAAGTTTCTCCACTTCCTTAATTTTGACCAAGTTCATTACCATAAATCACATAAATGCCATTATATGCTTTAGATATTCAAAAGACCTCAGCAAAAATAATTAACCACCTTAAAGAAAAAATAAAATTCACTTGAGACAATATGCACATCTAAATTTTCTTAAGAAAAAGGCTTGGGGTGTTACAAGGGTACTTATCAAATCTTCAAGTCTTGAGTTTGACTTTAATTTAAAATATGAAAACAACCAAAGCTTAAGCTTATCGACAGCTCAAATGCCCTTGAAAGTTGAAAAGTTTAAACTATAAAATAGAAATCATAACTTCAGTCAAGTCAAAAGAAGAAAATATTGAATATGGCGGAAGTCCATTAATTCACTCCATTAATTGTATAAAATTCAAGAAGATGACATTGCAAAATGTTACAAATATTTCCGCCATTCATCACACGAAAAATCAACCATTACATTCAAATTATGCGGCATTTCCCATACCAATCTAGTTAAAATATGTGATTCTAAAAAACTAAAACCCCCCACAAATCTTGTATATATAGGTTTACCCTACACCATATTTTGTTCATCTTAGCAAATATATCTTTCTTATAAGCAATGGCAGCTAAGGCATTGAGTTCTAGTTTGGTGACCCTTCTCATATTTGCCATCATCTTGTCCCCGATATCAACATGTGATGCAGTTAGGTTTACTCAACGAGGTATATATATAAATAATTCATCACTAATGTTTATATATGTGTTACTCTTACTAATCGGGATAAGATTTTAAGTTTGATTTTCATTTTTGTTTTGCTTGCAGCTTCGGGACCAATATGTCCTGCTTGTGTTTGCTGCACACCTGCACCACCTGGCTCTTGTTGTCAGTGTTGCGCAACTCCTGTTGAAACTCAGTCTGAGAATGGGACTCCATGATACTATTTACATATTTCAGGACTCCTTGAGAGCCAAATTTCAAGAATAAAAGTTGTTTGTACAATGGTGATGTAGTTTCAATGTTTTATTATGTTGTAATAATTTGCTACCAAATATATCGACGTTTTAATTATGAATTTCTGCAATTGAATATTGTTCATTTATTTTGGCAAAAATAGATGGAAACTCTGTTGTCCATGCTCATGCAAAGTTTGCTACTGTGATTAGGTCTAGTTTGTGTTGTAATAAATTGTCCCTCCTTCCTTTTTTGGAGGAGTATGTGTGGTGGTTGAATGTTTCCTGTGCTTCTGTATAATGAAGTTATGACTTATGACGAAAAAAAAATGTCACTGTATTGTAATTTGTTGCCAAATATATCAACCTCTGTGTGATATTCTAATTCTATTATTCGTTTCACAAGGAGCTGATAGCAGATTTTCAATAATAAAAGTAGTATCTGTAATTTGTTACTAAGTTACACTATGTTAGTATGTTGTGATTCGGACTTTCTCATTATGGATCTACGTTGCTTTTTACCAAATATATCAATTTTCTTTTGCGATACATGTATAAACTAACAATTATTGTTTATGCATTTGTTACGTATACATTACTATTCATTTGACAAAGAGGACTAGTTAACTTAATTGATTTAGTAGCCGTGTGTGATGGGCTTGGATATGCAAATTTGGATTTTTTATTGGGCTTTAGTTGGGGTGTTCATTAAGTCAAAAGTGTGCGTGAGTTGTGTATGATTTATCTTACACGTGAAAGATGCTTAGATTTATGTGTCGTCAAAGGGAATGAACAAATGATCTCATGAGACCACATTCTCACAATATATGATCTGCACATGTGACAGGCATGTCTCATAAATCATCTCATATGATACTTTTTTTGTTTAACCAAAATGTTATTTCAAAGGTCCCTACCATGTTTGAGAGAAGTTCATTTCGAATTGATTTGCTTAGTTGGGTCCATCCGCAAGCCCGTGGATAGTGCTTGGGTCCTGACCCAAAGGTCCTTTGCCATCCAGGTTGGGACACGCTAGGCCCAACGCCTTCGCTAAATTTCTTTGATTAAGACATTACTAAAACCACTATAGTTCAATTCCACCAATCTTTCTTCATATACAAATTGAGAAATAGGTTGACTATCTTTCTCCAAAAAAAAAAAAAAAAAAAAAGGTTGACTATCTTTGACTATCATTAACGCTTGGAGCACTAAGTTTTGACTTGTGATTAGACATTGGCAGTGATTTCTTACCATTTTGTAATGGAAATTGTAGTGTAACTAAGGCTATTGTTCTACCAAGAAAATGAAAACAAGAAAACGTTAAAAACACCAATAATATATAGAAAAATATTATTGAATACTAGCACAAATAAAATTTGATAAAATTCAATAATTAAAAACGATAGGGCAACGGGGTTTGTCCATCTATATCATTAAGCATCCACTACCAATCCAATTTTAGTACACAATTGGGTAAGTAAACACATAAACTATTTGAATGGAAAATTTAGAAATAAAATTGATTAATAAAACACTCTTTAGTTGATTATATTCATCAATTGTTCCAACGATTTAGTCTAGAAAATAATAGTTTTAGTAGAAAATAATAGTTTTACTAGAAAAACTCAAGAACATGTACATCGCATACTTTAGGGGCAATACTATGGCAAAAGTAATACCTAACAAGATTACCGCATTTTGCTAGAGAGATTATAAAACCCTATTCTAATAATAAGAAAATAGAAGAATATATTTATGAAAGAATTAGCAATTAAATATCATTCTAACAAAACAATTATGAAAAGAGAACAATTGATTTCAATAATCAAAATGTTATAGACATGCTTGGATTGATAATTGAACAACTAATAAGATTGGGGATTCACCCCTAACCCTAACTTAGTTTCTTAATTAAGCTTCCATAGAAAAAAAAAATCTCAAAATTTGATAAAAAAAAAAAGGTTTTCTAGCAGACAATAACGTGGCTACCCTTGTATCCTTTTAATATTTATAAATTTCAAAACCCTAAAACACATGCTTCCCAAAAAGAGACAAAAAATGTCAATTCCCATTTTTTAGCAATGGGTCAAGTTCTATGTCTGTATGTTTCTGGTCTGTGTTCATCACATAGTACGACACAGTTTTGCTTTCTTCTCTTAAATCTTGCCTATTGTGCTATAGTTTTAATCATCTTTGAACAAAGGCTATTGTGCTACACTATAGTTTAGATTATTATATTCAACAGTTTTGATAAATAAGAAAAGAAACTAGCAACATAAACATTTACATATATATGTTCTTCCTGATTACCTATTACGGAGGTCCAATGACAAGCACAAGTTGATTTTAGTCTAGGCCCTTTGAGGTCAAGAATAAAAGACATAAAATAAAGGCTAAAATCTAAAACTAACTCTTTAAGTTTCACTTTTTGTCATATCAGTCTTCTAAGTTTCAGTTTTGTTATTCCACTCCTCTAAGTTTCAAATTTGTCAACTCAATCCTTCATTATCCTTCGGTTAAGTGCTGCCGTTTACTAAACCAAAACAACGCTATTTTGGATTGTTCTTTTTATTTCTTAATTTAATTTTACTGAAAAACATTAATTACAAATATATATATATATATATATATAATAAACAAAAAAAACTAAGGGCTCAAGGAATGACGTCGTTCCCCTACTCAGTGAAATTCAAAAACTATCCCAATACCCTAACTGAGAAATTTGGGAGAGAGAGAGAGAGAGAGAGAGAGAGAAGGGAGATATCTGAAACCGTGAGAGAAAGAGAGATCGAGATTGAGACTGAGAGAGAAAAAGATATCAAGGAAAGGGGAAGGAGAGACAGAGAATGAGAAGAGGGAATTTGCGGTGTCTTCGTCTGCTCCGGTAGGCTAGGGTCTACTCCGCCGCTTCAAGAGGCAGCTTCGGCTCCAACTCTGGCCAAGTATAGCTTTGGGTAAGTTCTAAAAAACCAGAATTTTTGCTTTGTGTTATTTTGGGTATAGTTAGTAGTAGATGGGTTTTATGTTAGAATTTGCGTTGTGTTATTTAAAGCTAGTGACTTTTTCTATTAAAGAGTAACTTTATTTCATTTTGTTTGTTTATGTTGGACTTTGTTGACTGATAGGTGAGATTACATGTTTTGGGTTAATCTACTCTATATATATATATATATATATATGTATATTTGTGTGTGTGTGTGTGTGGATAATCTACTTATTTGTCTGTTTATGGAACATCTTCACATGCTGTTTTATTATTTCGAAATTAGTCCACACTTGGTGTTGTTTGCTGTGTGGGGTACTTAGCAATAAGCACTTTATTTTTTTGCTCTATTTTTCTATTGATATTTTGGTGTGTGTGGGGTACTTAACATTGTCTTTGTCAGCTAAAATACTTGTGTTGTGCTGTGTGTTGCCTTTCTAATTTACAACTGTCACATGAAAGATGCTTGGTCAGAATTTTACATTATTTATTCTTTACAATGGAGTATTACACCACTTGGTTAAGAGGGAGTATATAGGTGGTAAAGTGAAAGTTTATGATAATTTGGATTCAAACTGCTTTTCTATACTAGAGGTTAAGCATTATTGTGTGGAGTTGGGGGTATCGAATTATGTCCAGTTTTATTTTGTCATGCGTGGGTTGGATCTTCGCAATGAGACAAGATATTTGTCCAATGATGCTGATACTCAGGAACTATTTAAGTGTCTTGATCCCATTGATCTTAAAGTAGACATTTATATAGAACATGAAACTCCTATTCAGAAACAATTGTTAATCAGGGATGTCAGTGTTGTTGATGCTGCGAATATGGTTAGTTGTGGTGTTGGTGTGGAGGAGGTGGGTATGGATGTTGATGATGATGATAATGATGTTGATGTGAAGGATGGGGATGATGCTCTTGTTGATGATGAGTTTGAGGAGGGTGGTAATTTGGTGGATGTAGGGAATGATGCTAAGAGTCATGACACGAATGGTGCCATGGGAGACGTGACTTATGAATAGTATGACTTTGACTACGATGACCCAGCCAATGAAAAGTTATATGAAATTACTGTGAATGAATATGATGGCAACACTTGTTAGCCCACTAGCCCACATAATGGTTAGCCCTCACAAGAACCCACACCTAAGATTTCCTATCATCCATTGTCATACCCACCTAATTTTGCAAACCAATAATTATCCCACCTAGATCTAGTTCCAACTCTTTTTAATTGGCCATTAGATGAAATTCCAAGTGGATCTGACTATGCATCCTCAAACTAGTTGCATTCTCCCGACAATTCTGAAGGTGAGCAAAAGAAAAAATTACCTAAATTCAGACCTAAATACTTAAAAGATCATGAATTTGTGTTAGGGATGTCCTTTAGGGACACAAGCAATTCAAAGAGTTTGCACGAACATACAAGTTAAAGCATGGCTATGGCATCAAGTTATCCAAAAATGAGAAATCTAAGGTGAGGAATAAATGTGTTGAAGGTTGTTTAAGGAAATTATAAACTTTGCAAATAAAAGGTAATCTCAAAATCTATTACATTCCAAAGTGCAATATGGACCTGCAGACTTTTTTTTGGGGGGTGGGGAGGTGGGGTGGGTGGGGGTTGTGATGGTGGGGGGAGTTACAAAAAAAAGGAGTGACTTGAATTTGAGCCTTGTAACCTGAATGTGAAACAACCCCAGCAGTGCCGCGCACACAAAAATCAATGCCAAAGGCCATTTCATCAAACATATTAGGCCATCTAATTGCATTTATCACACTTAGAAATAGCATTGTCAGATCTCATAATTCAAAATCAATCATTAAAAAAATTTCAGCAGTGTGAGACACAAACTAACTATACCCAAAATAATGTCACAATTATTTGTTGCAAGATATCTGAATAAGATTGAATATTGCTACCAACAAATATGGCATGAATGAGATCCTAGAGAAAGAACAAGAACAAATTGTACTAATTTATCTCTCTATGACTAGTGTCAGAAGTAAGAAATTAAATATGCTATTTAGAAGAGAACCTTAATAAAGAAAAATATGAATATTGGTGATACAATCATTGAAATGGAACAGAAACTGAACTTGAAATTAAGAAGAAGAATAATGAGAGTAGCAGAACAAGTGATTCAGCAAATAATAAAATGTTTCATGATCTTAACTGTTATTAGTTTTCAAACACAATTCGTATCATATATTCAAGTAGATACTCCCACAAAAACTCTGAACAGAAATCAATGATATGAAATTTAAAATAAGGAGACAAAACCAAAGCATCAATAAGGGTTAAGTATTCCATCATTCACCAATAATGAAAAATTAAAAGTAAGAGAGAAGAGAGAGACATGATTTGACAGAAGGGAGAGAGAGGAAAAAATGAATTGTGGCAATACCACTGTCGAAATTAGGAGAAAAAAAAAAGTAGAAGTCAATACTCATAAATAAGGGCAAAACTTAGATACAATACCTTAGGTGTAGTTCCTCAAGTACTCCTCTTAATTTTAAATATCTTTCCATTTTAAACATCTCTCCAAATGATGTTAAAATCCTCTCTATTTGTTTACTTTTTTTTCTTTTCTTTTTTTCTTTTTTCTCCCTATCTCACAAAAACTGAAAAACCCAATTACCAGATTTCTTCGGACTTCTCACACCCAATCCAAAGAAAAACCGCTTCAGCAAAATCCATAATCCATGGGTTGTTTTCAAAATTATGAAACAAGTTGACTTTAATTTTCATTAAAAATAGAATTCTTGGTTGGAGAGATGAGCTTTGCTATACAAAAACTTCCAAGATTCCTTGAACACCTAATTCTCTCTTTGGACCGACAATCTCAACACTAGAAGTTCCCATTGATGCCAAAATAGAAACCATCACAAAAATTGTGTTACCACCTCTCATGGATGTCTTTCTCTATTATATTTACTAATTGAGATTACTGTAAGAATTGAAGGATTTGTCGATGTAGTCAACGATTTGGAAGGTTTGGCAGATTTCCCTAGCAATGGACCAGATCTGAAATTACAAAAGGATTATCGGCCAAATTTCTTATTCAGTTTGAGATGTGAAGAGATCTGAAGCCATTGGGTTTTGTGTGAGAGAGAGAGAGAGAGAGAGAGATAGAGAGACAGAGAGACAAAGAGAGCCAAAGCAAGCTAGAGATTGAGAAAACGGATTTTAACGTCATCTGGAGAGATGTTTAAAATGGACAGATGTCTAAAATTTAAGATGGGTACCTAAGGAACTACACCTAAGATACTATATCTAAATTTTTCCCCATAAATAATACAATGCTACCAACTTCTAATGTTGAAACCCCAGTTTCTAAAATGAGTTCGAATATGGTAAGGATGGGGTGTAAAACCCATGTTTTACATCATTCGATAAGAGATTGACACATTAACTTTTTGCTTAAAACTCAATAGATCCTATCACATATAATAACATCTTAATAAATGCACAGTTAAGTTAGATTTTCAAATGGGTATTAGAATTGATTGAGTGTGGTTGTGCTTATTACTTAATATGTAATATAATGATATGACATGTTGGGATTGGAGAAGTAAAACTTGGGTTTTACATCACATCCTTATAGAACTTAATATCTTCTAAAAATTCTCAACAAAAAAAAAATTCATAAAATTACGGTAATTACCACCAATATAATTGATATTAGTTTTCATTTTCGTAATATTTTTTAGTTTGTGCTTTGTTTGCCCCCAAGTTCAAATTCTGGTTTGAAGAAGGGATCTACACAAACTAGAGTTAGAGGCCTAGTTTGCTTGGGTTATGTCACCTTGGTTTAACCTAATGTTGATTCTTAATGGTTTGCAATTCTAACAAACGACACCAATTGTAATAGGTGATTTAATAAGGGATGGAACCTTTGGGAAATTGTTTGTTGTGATTGAACAAGGCCGATTCATGCTAACAGTGTTGGCTCAATGTTATAAGTAATTGATGTGGTTGCCTAAGGTCCCAAGTAAAAAAAAGCTCCCCAAATTTCATCCATTAGGGTTATTTCTTTCATTGTAATAGTATTAATTAAGTCCAAATATTAACTAATAAATAAAATAATTTTTTTTATCAAATGAAAAAAACAAAAAAACAAAAAAAAAGTGCTACGTTTACAATATTCTTCACAACAATTTTACAAAAATCCTAAATAATATGTTGTTACATGTTGTTATTGATTAGAAAAACATAATTTTAGTGGTGGGTTCAAATAGAAAACAAGAAGTAACTTACCACATAGGATTTGTTGTGAAAGATATTGTGAATGTAGCACTTCTAAAAAATAAAAGCAATACACAAAAAAAATTCACATTTTTCACAATAGTTAAGTTAGCATACTTTTACTAGTTCTCATCTAGGTCCACTACTAACATCACTCTTTTACTTACCACTATCAATCTCTCACATCAACAAATGAAAAAAAATTTGTCAAATTTTTTGTATATATAAACTTTTTGAAAAAAAAAAATCTACGAAGTTCATGTTAATTTGTAGTGATTTAGCATATAAAACAAGATAATTAGTTTTCACCTTAGGCTACCAACTGCATCAAGCTACCCCTACAAGCTGAGAATGTACCTTATAATGAAGGAAAGAAGAATGTTTCATGCAACCAAGGCCTACTTAGGAGCTGGTCAAAGCTATCCGATGGTAAATTCAACAGATCCCTAAAAGTTTGGGAATGTCAAGAGATTGTTTTCTTTGGTTAACTAAGGATCTACTTAGCTAAGATGGCATTCCTAAAGGCTAAAGCAATATCAAGGATTGGGGACATGTTTAATCACATTTAATGTGATTGAAGGTTAGTGATGAGTTAGAAATTTACGATCGCCATTAAGCTGAAACCGTCATTAACCAAGAGACGATGTCACACATTTATTTTGCTCATTGATGACAAAATGTAACAGACGGAGCAACGGTCATAGAATGACCTGTGAACTTTAGACCAAGATTTTGTAACGCACTAGCCGTTGAGCATAAATACAGCAATTCATTGCCCATTAATATGACACACAACTATAAAAGAAAAAGCAACAAAAGTGAAAGGTACACACAAATACTCTACGAAAATCACTCTTCAATCTGTTTCTCTCTAAAATCTTTCTCCCTTATTGACTTAAGTATCAGAGGCGGTTTGGCTGACACCACACCGGCGTGTTGCTCTTCCACCCAGTTCATTTTGCAGGTTTTCCTCCAACAGGGACGACCACAATCACAACTTCGTCCATCCGCTACGATGAGAAGTTCAACTATTGATTTTCTACATCATCAATTTGGCGCCGTCTGTGGGAAACGCTAATCATTCAAGCCATTTTTCCCAGTGACAAAAGAGTTCCTCGAAGTACGAGATGGAAGCAAAAACTGCACAACAGCTAGAAGCTGTGCAACAACAAATCCAGGCCCTTTTGGCTAATGTGGAAGAGTTGACTCGTCAGAATGAAGAACTGTGAAAGACAGTGGAATCCCAAAATGCAAAACATCGGAGAACAGGTGAAAACCAAAATGAAGAAGAATCAAACTCTCAAGCCAACAAACAAGATAGGACCTCGAGAGAAGATTCCTCCACAATGGAGAACGAGCTTCGCAACATGAGGAAGTAGATGGACAAGCTAAAAAGTGCTATGAAGGACAAAGGCGGAGATAATCTGGATGGGATGATTCGAAGGACGGACTCACCATTCACTACTGAAGTACTAAACCGGCCCCTCCCACCAAAATTCTATCTCCCACAGTTGGAGTTGTATGACGATTTCAAGGATCCCTTGGATCACATTGAATCGTTCAAGACACTGATGCTATTGCAGATGACCCCAGACAAGGTGATGTGCAGGGCATTCCCAACAACACTAAAAGGAGTAGCCAGAGTATGGTTCAGCAAGATACCCCTAGGAAATATTGCAGATTTTGAGTAGCTTAATAAGGGCTTTGTTCGTCATTTCATTGGGGGGAAAAGACACAAGAAGCCAATTGGTCATCTTCTCAACATTCAACGAGCAGAAGGAGAATCACTAAGACAATATGTTACCCGATTCAATAGGGAGCTACTGCAAGTAGACAAAGCTGAAGATCAAGTCATCCTAACAAATTTTCAAGCAGGGTTATTGCTCGGGGATTTCTTCTTTTCAATCACTAAAAGTCCGCCAAAAATAATCACGGAGTTGCTCCGAAAAGCTCAGAAGTACATGAATGCAGAAGCAGTGCTTACAAAAGAAATGAAAGCAAAAAGGAAGAAAGACGAAGGAACATGTGGCAATCACGATAAGAAGAAAGAGACACGAAGTGTTAGGCAAACCTCAGGGAAAAGGAAGGAACTTTCGGACAAGAAGCCAAAGTTCACTAACTTTACTCCTCTGATAATGCCAATTGAGCAGGTTTTGATGTAAATAAGGGATGATCCCTCCCTGCATTGACTAAAGCCAATTAGCACTCCAACAGAAAGAAGAGACAAGAGCAAGTACTGCAGGTTCCACCAGGACCACAGGCATCGCATCGACCAGTGTAGGCATTTGAAAGATCAGGTGGAGACTTTGATCCAGCAAGGAAAGCTACAGAAGTATGTTAGGAAAATAGAGCCCCACAGATACCAACGGAAGGACAATCAAGACAGAAATCAAGGAGCAGGAGATAGCAAACCTCCTATTGGAGAGATAAAGACGATCTTAGGAGGAGTAATAGCAGGCGGAACACTGAAGTCCCTAAAAAAAGCCTATGGGAGAGAAATAAACAGTGTCCATTCGCGGCTCCCCCCAATGAAGATGCCAAAGAATGACGAACTTGACATTGTTTTCTCAGAGAGAGACGGTCGCGACATCAGGCAACCCCATGACAATCCGTTGGTAATCATGCTTAGAGTAGAAGAATTCAATATCCACCGGGTGCTCATTGAAAGCGAAAGCTCAGCAAATATTATCTACTTACCTGCGTTTCAATAAATGAAACTTGATAAGTAAAGGATTAGGCCTTTCACTTCTCCTTTGGTAAGCTTCATTGGGGATAAAATCGTCCTTAGGGTCATCGTCACTCTAACTGTAATTGCAGGCACTTACCCATCATAGGTCACTAAGGAAATTGATTTCCTCATAGTTGACTACACTTTAACATATAACATCATATTGGGAAGACCTGCACTCAACAGGCTAAGAGCAGCGACGTCAACATATTAATTGAAAGTGAAGTTTCCAATAGTCCATGGAGTAGGAGAAATCAGAGGAGACCAAGTTCTAGCAAGAAAGTGCTACCAAGCTGCCTTAGCATTTGGGGAGAACCACAAGTGGGTGATCAAAGAACCAGAGCCCATCCCGAAATTGTCAAAAACACCACAAGAAGTTGAGATCGTCCTAGAAGACTTAACGAAAGTATTGAAGATAGGATCAGCACTCCCAACTCTAGAGAAAGAGAAGATGATTTCCTTCTTAAGGGCAAACCAAGATGTTTTCGCCTAGAAACACGAGGATATGCCTGAAATTGATAGGAAGATCATAAAGCATTGTCTCAATGTTAACCTAGAATGCAAACCTGTATAGCAGAAGCGGATAATATTTACACTAGAGTGCAACAAAGGTGTAATTGAGGAAGTAGAGAAGTTATTAGAAGTTGGTTTTGTTAGGACATATGTGTTTTCATTTGTTAAGAACATATGTCACTTATTTATGTAAATTGGCTAATCCTTTGACAAAACGCACTCTACTTGTAATTGGCTAGTTCTAGGTGTTTTTAATACTTCAAGAAACAAGGTTTCAAGGTTAAGTGTTGAAGTTATCAAGTCTGTCCAAGAAAAAGCAAGCTGAAGTGCAAAGTTTTTAAAGCTCGACACCTTCTCAATAGCTACCTCAACACCTGCTATCTGTCGAGATTTAAAATTTCAGATTTCCAATCTGATTTTCTTGGGATCCGTGAATATGATTTTGGGCCTTCTTTTCTTTTAACCCTAAACATATAAAAGGATTGTTTTAAAAGCCGTCAAGTGTGACACAAGTTGCAATATCATTGAGCAATCTCTGTTCAAGCAAATTGTGATTAAAAGACGAAGTTCTTGACCTAGTTCATCTTCCTTCAAGAAGTTGCTGTGTATTTGCACCGTAGGGTTTTGTAACCAAGCATCTTCCTGCTATTCATCATAAAGGATGAACTGAAGAACTTTGCAGCCAACCTTTCTTCCTTAGTTGGTGTTCTGAAGTCGCGTACTGGGATCCGCACATTAGTTAGTCACGTACTTGGGAGCTGTGCATAAAAGGTGGGAACTATCGCTATAGATCAAGTCCAATTGGGTATTGGGGTAAGGGTTCAACTGTAGGTTGGTAAGGTACTTGGGATTCCTTTACTTGTAATCGCTTGATTTGATAATAGTGGAGTTTCGGGAGTGGTGACCTGAAAATCACCCGGTGGGGTTTTTGCTGTTAGGGTTTTCCCCATTCGTAAACAAATCACCGTGTTATTTAATTTCCACTGCATATTTAGTTTTTGGTGATTTGTTTGTGCTTCCACGCAATTGCATGATTAATTGATTAATTAATAACTTGGCTAATTAATTAATTAGGGTTAATCACAAGGGGTCATTCAGTTTGTGGCCTATCAAGTGGTATCAGAACAGGCACACTCTGATTAGGGTTTAATCTTTACGGTGTTGATCCATTGACCCCTACTTGTCATGGATAGAGGACAATCTTTAATTAGACCTCCTTTATTTGATGGCACTAACTATGCATACTAGAAAGTACGCATGAGAGCTTTCTTGCAGTCTTTAGATGAAAAGGTGTGGCAAGCTGTAGAGATTGGCTGGACTAAGCCAAAAGAAGAACTGGCCGATTGGGATGATGCTAAAATCAAGGTGGCTAACTTCAACAGCAGAGCGTTAAATGCCCTATTTAGTGCAGTCACCAATGAGGAGTTCAAAAAGATATCCTAAACTGAAACTGCTAAGGAGGCTTGGACCATCCTCCAGACAACCTATGAAGGACATAGTGAACTCAGCCTTCAATCTTGGGGAAACCATCCCTGAACCCAAGATTGTAAGGAAGGTGCTCAGATCTCTACCTGAGAGATTCCATGCCAAGATTACAGCGATAGAGGAATCAAAGGACATTGACAAGATTTCTTTGACTGAGTTGGTTGGAAACTTGCAAACCTATGAGATAGGGTTATCTAGGATTGGCAAGTCAAGTAAAGGCAAAAGCATGGCCTTGAAGGCAAAGAGCAGTGATACAGATGAGTCTTCCGATGATGAAGATTCCAAGATGAAGTCCTACATCACCCGACAGTTTAAGAAGTTTATGAAGAATGCCAATGGAAGGAGCTTCAACAAGGACCGCAGGCAGTTCAGTTCTTCTCAGTTTAAAAGCCAAGACAAAGGGAAGAATGATGCTAAGGATGGCAGTCAGTACACTGTTCCTGCAGGACCAAAGTGCTTTGGATGTCATGGGTTCGGACACATGAAACATGAGTGTCCTACATATCTCAAGAGCTTTGGGAAAAGCAAGGCACTTGCTGCAACTCTAAGTGACACTGAGCCTGAAGATGATTCTGACAATGAGGATGACGGAATCTTAAATGCCTTCACTGCCACAGTCAATCCTACTGAAGGGATTGTTGAAGAAGTGGATGAAGAAGAAGAACTGGTGGAGTCAAAATTTGAGAAGATGGATGATCAAGATGATATCCATTCAGCCTATGAGAAGCTTTACAAGCTCTCTGAAAAGCAAGAGAAATTATACAGGCTGGCCACTAAGAAGCTCAGTGATGTGGAACTTGATCGTGAAGAGTTGTCCACAAAGTTTGATGAGGCAAAGCAAACTATTGGAGCACTAAGATTTGAAAACAACTTTTTGACTGAGAAGACCAAGAAGCTTAAAGCAGAGCTGTTTCAAGTCAAAGCTCAATTGGAGAGGACTTCAAGTGCAATGCTTGATGAGATGCTTAGCAGTCATAAATCTGCTTCGGATCGAACTGGTTTGGGGTATGGTATTTCTTTCTCTAATACTGCTTCTACTAGCAATACTGTTTTTGTTCCTCCTGCTAATAACACTAAAATTGAGAATATTGATGTTAAAACTGAATTAGCTAGTGAGAACTTAAACAAGGGTAAATCTATCGTAGGAGCACCCCTTAAGCAAGATAAGAAAGATGCTAAAAACTCTAGGGCTAAGAAGGCTAACTCTCAAAAGCCTAAACAAAAGAAGCAGCATCTCTGTCATCATTGTGGAGCTGCTGGTCATACTAGACCAAATTGCTATAAGTGGTTAGCCACTCAACAGAGCAATGGCATGATAGCATCTGGAAGCCAAAATCAGTTTCAATCATCTCTTGCTCCTCTTGGAGATCTTCTAAAAGCCCTCATGTTCCTTTTGAACTTGAACGGTTTAAATTCTTCCCCCTCACCGCCGGTTCAAGGATTCAATCAAAGGAAAGGCTCTTCCAAGGTGTGGAAGAAAAAGGACTTTAAGTGATTTCATCACTTTCTTTTCCCTTCTTGTTTTTCTGTTTGTTGCATTGCTTGTGTGTTTTGCTTTTCTGCAGAGTCAGTCTAGTTTTTGCTTTGCTTTGTTAACATGTTCTGTGTGTTTACTTTCAGTTTTGTTTATTTTGTTTTTGATTAAAATATATATATATATATATATAAATTGAAAAATCAGAAAAATACAAAAACAGTGTGTGTTTATGTGTACTTTGGTATTTGTGTACCTTGGATGGCCAATGAAACAAAGTTTTCTAAACTTTGTATCTTTTGTAGCTTAGATGAGCATCTCTATGCACAACTAAGCAAGTGAGCTTTGTGGCTCTTGTTTGTGATGAATAAGATTAGGTTATCTCTTAAAACTTAACACACATATCACTCTTTTTGACGGATGGGACTAGAAATCCTAAGAGAAAGGCATAAATAACCATCTCACCACTGTTGCCTGCCAATCATAATATGACACCTGTATGCTTCGGCATAGCAAAAGTGCAGTGTCAAAGATATTCGTATGCTTCAGCATAGCAAAAGTGCGATGTCAAATGCTTAACATCTTGGGTATTTCTTTTCTCCTTTTTATGCCCATGTATGATATGCTCAAAAAATAAAAATAAAACATGCAAAGAAAATTAAAAGCAAAAAGATTAAAAATGCTTTAAATATGGTTGCAAGCGTGTATTCTAGGAAATGTTGGAGTTATAGGATGTACCTCTAAGGTGATAGTCCCCATCAAACAGTTATGATTGTGTGTGAGTTAAAAGTTATTTTCTCATATCTCAGATCGTCATAACATGTATATACATATGCAATCTTGCGATGTTTTTCACACACAACACGCAATATTTTTTGCTACTTTTGATACTTGTGCATGTACAATGTGATTTGGCCATCACAAAGGTTTTATATATGCTAATGTATGCTCACTAAACTGTCATAACTTGTTTTTGAAAAATAAAATTGGTTAGACTTGTTTAGTGTGTGTGTGTGTTTTGGAGGATCCATGTGCTTAAACTTTTGTTGAGAGATGTTTTTGAGAGCTTTATATGTTGAGTGGATCTTTGGTTGAGATGTGTGTTGGATTGCATTCATGTCTGTGTTTTTCCTTCTCGAAAAATTGCTTTTTACTGCTGGCTCGACACCTCCTCGATACCTGGTTATCTGTTGAGCTTCTCAAGCCTTTTCTTATCGCAATCTCGACACCTATCTCGACACCTGATGGATCGATCGAGAAATCTTCTGTCTCCTCGATAGATTCTCGACACCTGATGGATCGATCGAGATTCACTTGTTGAGTTTGACGTCTTCTTTCTCGACACCTGTCTCGACACCTTGTGGATCGATCGAGAAATCTTCTATCTCCTCGATACCTTCTCGACACCTGTGCGATCGATCGAGCTTCTTTTCTCTGAAATTGGTATTACATCTCGATACCTCCATCTGTCGACGGCCAAATTCTCGATAGCTTTCTCGACAGCTTCCTTGATACCTCTCGACACCTCAGCTGTCAAGAATTACTGAGGTGTCTATAAATAGTCTGATCGCGTTTTTCTCTCATTCTCACTCAATCTCTCTCGATCTCTCCGTGGCTCTTTCTCTCCCAAACACAATTCTCTCACTCAAATCTTCCAACCCACTTGGATCTTGACCATTCCTTGCTTCAATCACTTGGTAAGATCACTTTTCTCTTCCTTTTTCATGCATTGCATGTTTTAAAACCTAGTTTTTGGGATTTTTGAAAAAGTTTGGGGTTTTTCAAAATTGTTGAGTTTTTCTTGAAATTTTGGGTTGGGTTTTCTCTTAAATGCTTTTAAAATGTCATACATTGCATTTCATGTGCATTATAATGATATTTACATGCATTTAGATGTGTGCTATATGCTGTGTGCTGGTAGGTTTGGATTGGGCTGAGCCCATGATGCAATTTTTGTTTTGCATGTCATATGATCATGCATTCCCATGCATACGTACTTGTTGTTCAATATATATGTCATGTTTGAACTGTTTTAGGAACTTTTCTGAGTGTTTTCCTCTCTCTCTTTCTCATTCTTTTACGTTAGTAGTGTCTATGGCACCCAAACGTAAATCCACTCCTGCTCGGAACCCTCTGCGTTCTGGAGCTTCTACTTCTTCTGATTCTGCTCCCTTTAACCTTCGGTTCGGTGATGGAGATGCCCATAAGGCATTTTCGGAGAACTTTTCTAAACGAGGTGTTCATTCGGAATGCCAAGTCATCCTGGCGGACTTCGCCGATACTGACCTTCCCTCTGTCATTCACAATAGGGGATGCGGGTCATTGTGTGACATCCCGATCACTTGCCCTCTCGTGCTAATACAGGAGTTCTACTCCAACATGCACGGGATTGATCGTTCAGTACCTTTCTTCTTCACTCGTGTTCGAGGTACGCGCATTCCTGTCACTCCGCAACTAGTCGCGGATGTGCTTAGGGTACCTAGGATAGAGTTTCCCGATTACCCTTCTTGTGAGCGTCTGAGGACTGTGTCCAAAGATGAGCTCATTTCTGCTTTCTGTGAGCGCCCTGCTGATTGGGGTGAGCATCAGTATACATCATGTAGGCCTTTTGCTAAGGGTCCTAGATTTCTTAACATGGTGATGACTTTTGTTCTCCATCCTCTTTCTCACTATAACTCTATCACAGAGCCTCGTGCTCGATTTTTGATATTACTTCTAGAGCATCTTACCATAGACTTTCCTTCTCACTTCATCCTGTCTATCATAGATGTTTATCTTGATTCGGCGTCTCGTGATTATCTCATCTTTCCTTCCGCTATCACGAGGATCCTACGCCATTTTTCCATTCCCTTTCCTGTGTCCGACCACTTCACACACATATCTGCCATAGATGCCACTACCGTAAAACGTAGTGAGGCGCAGTTCAGGTCGAGACAGCTGGATGCCACTCTTCCCTCCCGTTCGGCTCCATCCAGATCAGCTCCATCTACATATGCTCCTTCTTCCTCTTTGAGCGATGTATCTCTGGGAGATATTATGGCGCAACTGCAGCACATGGACACTCGCCTTGATACACTCTCTACTGAGTTGTATCAGGTGAATGTTCGTGTTGGTCGTATTGCATGACGGCAGGCGACCATGGGTGGATTTGCTCCAGAGGCTACTCCTTCACCACCTATTCCAGTAACTTCAGATTCTGAGGATGATGAGGATGATGATGATGATGATGATGATGGGGATGTTAGCTCTGCTAATGAGATGTCTACATGACACTCTACACTCATGACAAAAAGGGGGAGTAGTTTTGGGTTATGAGAGTAGTCATCTTAGGGGAAGAGTTAGTATAGGACATTTTTGATATGAGGAGTGTTGACTTTTCTGAGGGATGTAGTGAGGCTTTATATGTATCTTTTCTTTTCTTACCTTTTAGATACATTAATCATGTATATGAGGTCCTTTGACCATTTTACATACATTGTACTTATTTTCTTTATATATGCTGATGTATGTTTCTTTCACCTCTCTCTTCATGTGTTATTTCTTTTCTATCTTTATACACATGTTCTTTGTACTTGTATGCAATCTATTATTTCTGTTTCACACAAGATGCCTTGATGAGTTTTGTTTAAAGTGTTTTAGAAATACAGGTTGTCAAAGTCTACTTGCCATAAACTCTCTTCTTGCAAAGTTTTTGATGATTTGTGTTAGGATAGATTTTATTGTATTCAACAAGTGAATATGAGTTAAGTGATTTATGACTTCTCTCATATGTTCATTTGTTTGTTGTGGTTTTGTCACGGATTGTCAAAGGGGGAGATAGTTAGGACATATGTGTTTTCATTTGTTAAGAACATATGTCACTTATTTATGTAAATTGGCTAATCCTTCGACAAAACGTACTCTACTTGTAATTGGCTAGTTCTAGGTGTTTTTAATACTTCAAGAAACAAGGTTTCAAGGTTAAGTGTTGAAGTCATCAAGTCTGTCCAAGAAAAAGCAAGCTGAAGTGCAAAGTTTTTAAAGCTCGACACCTTCTCGACACCTACCTCAACACCTGCTATCTGTCGAGATTTAAAATTTCAGATTTCCAATCTGATTTTCTTGGGATCCGTGAATATGATTTTGGGCCTTCTTTTCTTCTAACCCTAAACATATAAAAGGATTGTTTTAAGAGCCGTCAAGTGTGACACAAGTTGCAATATTAGTGAGCAATTTCTGTTCAAGCAAATTGTGATCAAAAGACGAAGTTCTTGACCTAGTTCATCTTCCTTCAAGAAGTTGCTGTGTATTTGCATCGTAGGGTTTTGTAACCAAGCATCTTCCTACTATTCATCA
This sequence comes from Quercus gilva, assembly GCA_023621385.1. Lineage (NCBI taxonomy): Eukaryota > Viridiplantae > Streptophyta > Magnoliopsida > Fagales > Fagaceae > Quercus > Quercus gilva. The sequence continues at coordinate 19,328,199 of CM042477.1, forward strand.
TAAAGGATAAACTGAAGAACTTTGCAGCCAACATTTCTTCCTTAGTTGGTGTTCTGAAGTCGCGTACTGGGATCCGCGCATTGGTTAGTTACGTACTTGAGAGCGGTGCATAAAAGATGGGAACTGTCGCTACAGATCAAGTCCAATTGGGTATTGGGGTAAGGGTTCAACTGTAGGTTGGTAAGGTACTTGGGATTCCTTTACTTGATTTGATAATAGTGGAGTTTCGGGAGTGGTGACCTGAAAATCACCTGGTGGGGTTTTTGCCGTTAGGGTTTTCTCCATTCGTAAACAAATCACCGTGTTATTTAATTTCCGCTGCATATTTAGTTTTTGGTGATTTGTTTGTGCTTCCACGCAATTGCATGATTAATTGATTAATTAATAACTTGGCTAATTAATTAATTAGGGTTAATCACAAGGGGTCATTTAGTTTGTGGCCTATCAGGTTTCATCAGGGAGGTCTTCTACCCAGATTGGCTAGCAAATGAGGTAATGGTAAAGAAGAGCAAAGGCAAATGGAGAATGTGCATCGATTTCACAGACCTGAACAAAGCCTGCTAAAAGGATAGCTTCCCCTTATAAAGGATTGATCAAATAGTAGACTTAATTGTTGGACATAAGCTCTTAAGTTTCATGGATGCATTTTCTGGATACAACCAGATCCTTATATATGAAGATGATCAAGAGAAGACCTCGTTCATCACCAACCAAGGGTTGTACTGCTACTAAGTTATGCCCTTTAGATTGAAAAATGCAGGAGCCACATACCAAAGATTGGTGAACTGCATGTTCTCTCACCAAATTGGAAAGAATGTGAAAGTATATGTAGATAATATGCTGGTAAAAAGCAAGGACGAAGCCAACCACTTGGATGATCTAAAAGAAACCTTCAGCACACTACGTAAGTACAATATGAAATTAAACCATGCAAAGTGTGTTTTTGCTGTTACTTCAGGAAAGTTCTTGGGATTCATGGTACCCCAACAAGGTATAGAGGCAAATCTAGACAAAGTGAAGGCAATAATCGAGGTCAAATCACCAAAAACAGTGAAGGAGATGCAAAGCTTGATAGGAAAGGTTGCAACCCTAAACAGATTCGTCTTAAGGGCAATGAACAAGTGCATGCCATTCTTCAAGGTATTGAAAAAGGCTTTTCGATGGACTGACAAATGTGAAGAAGTCCTTGCCAAGTTAAAAGAGTACTTGACGAAAGGAATGTCTAGAAGTCGGTATACTACACTAGCCAGGCATTTCAAGGAGCAAAGGCGAGTTACCCAAGGATGGAAAATATAACTTTCACATTGTTGGTCGCTTCTAAGAAGCTCTGTCCGTACTTCCAAGCACACTCCATTGTCGTCATAACAAACCAATCAATAAGAAAGACGATGAACAAGATAGATGCAGCAGGACGACTCATTTAATGGGCAATTGAATTAGGCCAATTTGACATCGAATATCAGCCTTGAGCAGCAATCAAAGCCCAAGTATTAGCAAGCTTCATTGCAAAGTTCACTTACCCCTATAAGGAAGAAGAACTCCCCATGGAAACATGGACTGTCCAAATAGATGGGTCTGCCATGAAGAAAGTAGGAGGAGCAAGAGTAGTGCTCATATCTCCAAAAAAAGAAACATTAAAATATGCAGTTAGATTGCAATTCTCAGCAACGAATAACAATGTAGAATACGAAGTATTGCTAACAAGGCTAAGTATAGCAAAAGCTCTAGGAGCAAAGAATCTTATCGTCCAAGCTGATTCCCAGCTAATAATTGGACAAGTGAAGGGAGATTATGAAGCCAAAGAAGAGAGGATGTAGAAGTACCTGAAGATCGTCCAACAACTCTCATAGCGTTTTGACAGCCTAGACTTTGTGCAAATCCTTTGGGCCAAAAATGCAGAAGTTGACTTCCTAGCAAGATTGGCCTCATCAGACGACTGCAATATGACCTCCGAACTTTGTATAGAGATAAGGGGGCAACCAAGCGTAGAAGGTGAGCAAGTTCTGAAGATAAAAGAATAAGACAAATGGATGACTCCCATCGTTCGTTACTTGAAAGAAGGATGGCTCCTAGAAGATAGAATAGAAGCAAGAAAGATACAGATCAAAGCAGCCCGCTTCTTCATTATTGATAATCTACTATACAGATGAGGGTATTCATTCCCATACCTAAGATGTGCCAGCTCAGAAGAAGCAGATTATGTGCTCTGCGAGATATATGAGGGAATTTGTGGAAATCATGTCGGGGCAAGATCTTTAGCAGGAAAGGCACTCAAAGCAGGATATTACTGACCGACCTTACAGAAAGACGCACACAACCTCGTCAGAGCTTGTGATAAGTGTCAATGTTTTGCAAATGTCCAGACAAGACCAGGAAAGACAATGAGATCCATATCCTCACCTTGGCCCTTTGCCCAATGGGGGATTGACATTATGGGGCCATTCCCTTTAAGGAATAAGCAACTCAAGTTTCTGATCGTCGCAATTGATTACTTCACAAAATTGGTAAAAGTAGAACCAGTGACGACGATAACAGAGGCTAAAATCACTAGCTTTTTATGGAAGAACATCATCTGCACGTTTGGAGTCCCACGTGTCATAATATCAGATAATGGAAAGTTGTTTAACAATCCTAAGTTTCAAAAATTTTTCCAAGACCTAAGAGTCAAGAACCACTACTCTTCTCCAAGACATCCTCAGGCCAATGGCTAGATAGAAGTGACGAACTGAAGCTTGCTTAAAATGATTAAAACTCAGCTTGAGGGGGTATAGCTTGAAGAACTGCCAAATGTACTTTGAGCATATAGGACGACCACAAGAGTTCCAATAGGAGAAACACCATTTAGACTGACATTGGGCATTGAGGTCGTCATACTAGTGGAAGTGGGACTAATGAGCCTCTGAGTCAAAACTTACAAAGACCAGAAGAACTAGCAGGAGCTTAACAACAACTTAGACCTAATTGACGAAGTCAAAGAGGAATCCATGAAGCGAATGGCCAAACACAAGGAAGCAATGGCTAGATATTAGGTAAGAAAGTTCAACATAGGAGACCTCGTCCTCAGGAAGGTATCGCAAGCAACAAAGGACCCATCCCAAGGAAAACTGGGACCAACCTGGGAAGGCCTCTGCAAAGTAATCCGTCACTCCAGAGAAGGCTTCTACTACCTAAAGTCTTTAGACAGCCAGAAATTGCCTCGACCATGGAACATAGAACACTCGAAGAAATACTACCAGTAAGGAATACTTTACATTTCAAGTTGCCTAATCTTCATGTCAATATGTACGACAGTTATTACTTTTGTCATTCATAGATCAATAATACATGAAAGCATTATCCATGTGTATCTACCAATGATTATCCATGAATTGTCTATCAATAAAAATATGCGCAACACTTAGGAGTTGTCCTTGGGAGACATCCCAAAGATCTCCGTCATTAAAATTTCAAATCAAAAGCTGTTCATACACAGCTAATGGCGTCATAGCCATCAAAGTTGTTAATACACAACTACCAAAGTCGACTAAATCAAAAGTTGTTTAGACACAACTAATATGGCCATCATTCAAGTGTGAATAAACAAAAATGCTTAACTTAAAGACGCTCAAATACCATGGCTTTAAGTCACGAGTACATCGCAATATCGTCATACAAACATGACTCAATAAATAAGCTATTCAAACACAACTAAAAATAACAAGTTGTTCAAACACAACTAAGATCATCATTCAAACATGACTCAATAAAAAGCTGCTCAAACACAGCTAAAAAATACTAAGTTGTTCAAACAACTAAGATCGTCATTTAAACATGACTCAATAAAGAATTGTTTGAACATAACTAAAAATACTAAGTCGTTCAAACATAACGAAGATTTTCATTCAAACATGACTCAATAAAGAGTTGTTTAAACACAACTAAAAATAACAAGTTGTTCAAACACAACTAAGATCGTTATTCAAACATGACTCAATAAAAAGCTATTCAGACGCAGCTAAAAAATACTAAATTGTTCAAACACAACTAACATTGTCATTCAAACATGACTAAACAAAAATCTGTTCAAACATAGCTAAAAAATACTAAGTTCTTCAAACACAACTAAGATCGTCACTCAAACATAACTCAATAAAGAGTTGTTTAAACACAACTAAAAAATACTAAGTTATTCAGACATAACTAAGATTGTCATTCAAACATGACTTAACAAAGAGTTGTTTAAACACAACTAAAAATGAAAAGCTGTTCAAACACAAGCTAAGTGTAAAAAGTTGTTTTAGCGCAACTAATATCGTCATTAAA